>CM057338.1:412139965-412739965 GCA_030015575.1 Agapanthus africanus
AAAGAAAACCTCGAGGTTTTAGCAAGCAAATTAATCGAATTAATCGATCATCATCCAAGTCTGTTGGTGCCACTATAACCTAAAGGTGAAGACTTTCCAGTTGAGCAAAACATCTACGGTTACCCTGCTTGCAACATATTTATTTTTTAAAACGAAAAAAAAGGACCAAAAAATAAAAGAAGAAAAACATCTAATTTTGCTTTTTGTGTTTAAATGGAATGGGTTACAGAGTAGAACACTCAGATTTAACAAACTCTCGTGAGATCAACTTTGCAGAATTCAAGAATCATAATTTCAATATGTGCTCAGCTTCCTACAAGAATAAATTTGCAGCCACTACCAATAAAATAGCTTGCATAAACAACTTTTCTCATAAATATACAAAACTTAACCAGAAAATTGCCATATCGATCACCGTACATCATCATAAGCCACAACGCATGAAAATTTGATAAACGTCAGTTCAACATCATACATGTTCAACGATAACATAATAACCAACCTCAACCGCCTGTTTGGTACGATCTAAGATTTCCATCAAAACTTGCAGCAGCAGCAACAAAGCTTTTATCCGCAGCTTACAGGGTACACTAACACTCATTGAAAAACATTTCAAAAAGAATCGGAGAGAAAAAATCTATGGATGTTTAGATGATGCGCCTGAAACTTAATTGCTATAACTAGCGAACACCAAGCTGGGGGCATCCGATGGGGAGCGGTAAATCCAGATTTTCTACGGTTCTAAATGTCCTTGGTATGAATTTATCGACGTAAATTGTGCCATCGAGATGATCATACTCATGCTGCAATATCCGTGCCTGCCAACCCTTCGCATCTACTTTAATGGGATTTCCATTGCGGTCAAAGCCTGTGACTTCAACCTCCAGGTGGCGCTCAACGACTGCTCTAAACCCATCGACACTGAGGAGAAAAGTTAATATATCATGAATAATTGCTTAATTAATTGGAATATATTGTAAAAAGAAACATATTAATAACTGAATTTGCGGAAAAACTTGCAGAGCCACGTTTTTCGATAGATCCCTTAGTTTCTAAAAGCTCAATTAGCAAAGGATGCATCGTATGTGATCCTTGTCGTGGTTATGAGTAAGATTTTAGAATTGGTGCTTATGGATTATGATGTACTTACACTAGCAAAGTTTCAAAGTTTTACACTAGCAAGTTTCAAAGTTTTTGAAGTAGTATATCATTGAACTTTCAAAAAGCTACGAACCTCTCCTAGACTGACAGTGCTGTCTCTGAAAGTGTTGTCTGAAATCCGTCAAATCATTTAAGACACGAGTGGATTGAACAACCTAGGATTAAACAAACCCCAAAATGAACTCAATATGGCATTTTTGAATGAAAATACCCTTTAATTTTTTTTTACAAATATACCCTTGGGGTCATGCAATTTTGAAAATTTTAGTGGGGCCATCTCAAAAACCATGAAAACCGATGGTTCTTTATAAAGTTTACCCTCTGTTACAATTAGATGCATAGCACTTTAAGGTATGCTACACATTGAAAAGCTAAACAAACAACCATTCAATTTGCATAACAATACATTGGCATTATAATAAACAAAAATTAATAAAACAAAGCATATACGTGTCATCATACAGAATGCACGCTAGCAAATCAAATACCAAATCCAGTACACATATTTTTTCCACTTGATAGAGATTGCCACCAAATTAAAATTAATGAAAGTTCAAAGATAGTGCATTTTAGTTACAAATGAAGATGCCTCCTAAATTTTGTTTCGAAGATATACCATGTTATTTGTAAGACCAGAATTGGGTAATTATATGAAAATTCTATAGTTTCTTACCTCAAGCATCCTTCAAAGAAAAGTGCAGTTTTCTCGCCTTTCTTCTCAAGCTTTGGATTAACTATAACCTGACTCAGCAAAACTAATAGATGATAGTTACATGAAGAAACAATCAAGCATTGAGAATGAAATATAAAATAGATTGGAAGTTTCCTGCACTTGGAATCAACTTACCAAAAGATCAAAAGGCCGCCGATCTTGTGCTTTAATTTCGTTTTTAGGAGCATAACTAATATACTCTTTGGTGTCTTCGAGAACAATAATCTGTCGAAGTGGCAGAGAGATAATACGGTGGTCAGATGTTATATTTATGATAAAAATGCTCGACAAAAGATTACTAGAATAATGGAAAATTATCAGGAAAACAAATAAAGTAACAATAACAAATGGCCTCCTAGTGGTGTATACACCAAACAGCACATCATTCCTTTCCATGGATGATTTCCGACCTAAAAACGTTGACCAACATTTTACGGTTATTTTTAGGTTATGACTGATTTGTAAGGCATATAGTTGATGGAGAAAATCAAAATATTCAATTATTCAAGTATTGCGCATACCATCATATTATCATATCGGCGTCTCATGCTTTTCAATCAAGATGAGGTTGACTAATATGTATGATCGGCTAAAAACCCGATATCAACTGTCCATAAGTTGGCGCCTACAACAATAGAGACCCAAGACACAGAGCTTGACAGCCAGAGCAACTAGGTACGCATTCATTACCATTCATCTGATATACAAAACATGAAAGAGTCTAGGCTAAGAGGTGAGATGATGTGATTGTGGTAGGGGATAGCAATCATCTTTGAGATCAAATAAAGCCAAAGCCAATTGGAAACGTTTTCGAGGATCAAGCATACCACAACCCATTTCCATTGATCTTACATGGGTAGGATGCAACTGAAGAATCTATTGAAGTCGAAGATGAGGTTAGAGGCAAGAACCCATAATGAAATGAAAGCAAGATTAAAAGAGTTTAGGTAACTCAAGAATATCTATAAATCACAAGCACGATAGGCTAAGCTCTTCGTCCAACAACATGCTTTGTTCATTAAAGAAAAGTATGGTGGATTTTGCATCTCTTTGGTCACTATGGAGATCATCATTAACGGCAACAGTTCTGCGCAACAAATGGTCTCAAACAACACAACCTGCTCTCCTCCTCCTCTTCATGTCAAATGAACAAAGCACTTGATTTTCTCATTGACTACAACTATTAGCAAAAAAATAAATATAAAAATTAAAAAGTACCTAAAAAAATTAAAAATCAATGACATGGCCTTCAGGTGAGCAATTATATTGCACATGCTCACTGACTGTGATCTTCAGCTTGACTGACAAGCTAGAAATGAATCATTGGAAACAAGTCATTTCCACCTACTGCCCGCGTTTAATCAATCTATCAGTTGGTCAAAATCCACCATGCATTGTAACCTTGACCGTCTCACACTCATTGCAGCTCACGACGTTTTGTTAGTTTGGAACTGTAAGGAAGAGGACAACGATTTCTGCTATTTGGGTTTAACCATCTTTAAAAAGAAGATAACCTCTGAGAACTGTTGACCACTAATTGATCGATTACAAGCAAAGCCTGCCTCTTGTAAGCACCGCCTGTTGTAAGCACCGCCTGCTTTCCTTCCCAGCAAGGCTAACTTTTGCCAAATCGGTGCTTAGGACCATTCCTTCTTATTTATTCCTCCTAACGATACTTCCAATATACTTGCACAAGCGCATAGACAAAATTAACAGAGATTTAGTGCGGGCGAGTCGAACAATTTTCACTTGTTGAGTTTGGAACAAGCTTGCACAAGAGCGTTTTTAGGCAAACGAGCCACAAGAATTTTTTAACACAAACAGGGTATCTGGTTCCAATTAATTAACTCAAAGCACAGAACACCGAGGGATCAGTGGAAAAAGAAGGGTGCTTGGAAAGACATTAGACATGGGTTGGACAGGGTGCAACTGGCAACTCGACCTCAGGAAATGGGATCAATATCCACTTTTGGAAGTACGCATGGTTGATGGAGAAAGCCCTAGACCAATACCCATTGACAATCAACTTTGAAGCTCATAGACTCGACTTTGCATCTTATTATATCAAGGATAATGGGGTCTGAGATCACTCAAAATGAATGGAACTACCTCTTTACATACAGGAAGTGGCACAGAAGGTCCGGTCACCAATTGGCACATGACAAGCTCAATGTCTTCAAAAGCAGGTAACGATGAATACAATGACAAGAAGCCTACAAAGAGAGTGTTTTACAAAAGATAAATTTGGTTGTTTCTATGGCACATCATAAACAAGAAGTTTCAAACTTCAGATTTAAATAACAGTGGAGTTAATATACCACAGCCTTTTGTAATGTGCACAGGAGGCACCGCACAGCCAAAAAAGCACGGCATATGTTTGGCTCTTGTCAAGCATGGAGTACTTTCACCACGAGTCTCCATTAAGAACTGATAATGAGAAGCATTCGAGCAGGGTCAGTAACAGAATGGATGGCTGGAGTGAAGATAGGAGGCGGTATTGAGGAAGGCTCGAAATGCTATCAGATTGAACAGAAGTACAGAGGTTGACACCTCCAAACTTGTTATGAAGGCTCTTTATCTGATCTGAATGCCTAGCTTTATCCAATATTGTTATTAGTAATTGTCAGCATCTGGTGCAAGGGGAAAAAAAGGCAAGGACACATGTTTCTGCAAAAAATTACCCATGTTGAAAATTGGAAAGGGGTTAAGAAGGTATACAAGACCCATGCAATTAAGAGAATGAGCAGACAGCCGGGCCTGGAGCAAATTTGTTTTGGTTTCAACTTTCAGGAGTGTTAGGCAATGGCGAAAGAAAACTTTAGCATGTTCAGTATATTGAGGAAAATAGTGTCAACTAAATTAATAAGCAGAAAGGCACTGTATTGGATTCTATGGTAAGGTTAGATGATTTTTATTTCCAATGGATTTCCACAGGCAATTCTGAAATTAATTCAGTTTCTCTTGAACAAAGAACGAGCATTTCTAAAGGAAAGAAAAAGCTTCCTATGAGTTACTACCAAACACCTCCGTCATGTTCAGTTACAAAAAAATGGTTATCTTGAGAAGAGAAACCTCGTAAAATAGAGAGGTTAATAATTCAGATGCCCAGGAACGGTAAGGTGCTCTTATGACAAACACATAAATCCGTCATGAAAAATATCAGATGCCTGCTTACTGCACATGTAAACTACAAGAAAGACATCATATCCACACATGGAAAAAACAGTACCATATGATTTGACTCGCTGTATCTCCTTACACAAATGTTATAGTGCTATTGTAAGGCCTCAGATTAATCATAAAGCAAGTATGGGGTGCTCAGGGTCTAGAGTTTAAATTGGGTATATTTCTATCCTAGAATAGCGGCTAACTATGGTTATCCTAAAACTTGCATATTTTAGACTCCATATAAAAATCCACTCTAAGGCCATGTTAGGGTATGGAGTTAAGATAACCGGGGTTTATTTTTAAGTGGAGGCACTGGTGATGCAAATTCTAGTTTGCAATGCCCTACATTCACTTAAAATTTTAACTTTGATGTGGTGTTTGGTTTTGGAGTTATCTAAACTCCAAAATTCCAAATGAGTGTTTTCTTCTCATCGTCTTGGAGAGTTGAAGTTTAGAAAAATTTAGTTGGATTGGACATTGGAGTTCAGTAAACTCCGATTATCTCAAGTTTGATGTTTTGATAACCAAAGTTTTCCGAACTCCAAAATGAAAGCCAAACATAGCACAGTTAGGTTTTCGAAGTTAAGTTCAAATAACTATATGAAACTCCTGTTATTTATGCTTAACTTCACTCCTAAACAGGGCCTAATTGTTGCTCAACTTAAACACCCACCTCACACAAATCACTTTTAAGCAATCTAGATTATTAGCACTAGTGACGATTGATTAATGCTAACTGATCTCACCATTGATTCCTCCTAACTTCTTTCTTCTATCATGCACATACCATCTATCGCAATCCTACAAATGGGTCCCTGTCATGTGAAAATTCCCATCTAATACAATACAAACTTAAAAACATGAATTTGAACAATGCACGTCATAAAACATAAAAATAAATAAACAACCTAAATAGTTGACCAAAAAAAAAGATAGTACCCTCAAAGGGACTCCAATCTGAGGAGCAGCAAGCCCAACCCCCGGGACTTTCCTCATGACCCCAATCATATCATCCACAGTCTTCTGAATCTTTTCTGATCCAATCTCTTCAATGGCCACCTCGCTCGCTGCCTCATGGAGGACAGGGTCCCCTGCCTTCACGATCTCGGGAAGAAGGCTCCCCTTCTCCTTCTTCTTTCCCGCCCCAAGCCCTGAGAACCAAGCTGACACCTTTGAAGAGGCTCTGTAGTGCTTGAGAGGTTGAAAAGGAGGTGACTTTGGTGTAAAGATAGGATTTTTATGATGGGTTTTGGGGATTTTGATGAGGGTTTGAGTGATTGGGAAAAGACGATAAGAATATCGATGGATGATTGTTTCCATTGCTTTTCTCTCTCCCTTTCTTTCTAGAGCTTTTAAACAGCTCAGAATCTGTCTTAACCAAACAGGTTTACATTGAGTTAAATCCAAACCCGTAAAATCTTTCGAGTCCAGGTGGCGGGTCAGTTTTTGCACGGTTTAGATGAGTAAATATTCGGTGTGGACAGGGATGTATAACAGTGAGAAATTTTGGATGGTTTTGGACAGAGTATCACATTTTTATTTATTTTTTTTCATGTCCGGATGTTAACGGCTGGTACATGGGGGGAAAAAATTCGGTTCTAAGACCTGTCTCGCTGTAAGTTACTTAGTTTATTATAAGCAGGATGCACATGCTGCAGCATATAGTCATATATAATAAGTATTGAGCTTGTATAAAAGTATGGGATTTTTACTAAACTAAAAAAAGCCACTCTTACTTTGCTTATTACTAAAAAGCCCTTTCATATTTCGTATTTGCATAAAAGACCCTCCATATATTTAATTGCACTAGAAGACCCCTCACAAGTTTTCCATCAAAAGGAAGATAGAGCTGGAACTTATATTTGAGCAGTTCTTTTACCATCTATATATTTAGGTAGGTTTTTTCTCATAAAAAGAGCGCACGTCCTTGTTTAGTTGAAAATTAGGATTTAGTGCAACTAAAAAGTCGCCCTCGCTTCAAATGAGGTTGCCCACGAATTCGAAACTTACAATTAAAGGGACAATGACACTCGACAAGCTCGTTGCTGGAGAACCTTAAGAAATATGAGCCGGTTTTCATGATCAATTTAAAAGATCTTTGATCGAAACCATAATCCTAAAACCAATTTGGTAGAAAATTTAAGAATTTTAGAAAAATAAGAGGAGTTGTTAAGGTTTTAAAACCCTAACCCGATACACACCATTAGCCTTCTGATGGAGTAATGGAAGATACCAAGAAAATTCTGTTTTCAGTCTATTAGGGGCGTTTTAGTGCAATTTAAATGTATGGGTGTAAATATGAAGCATGGCTGAGTTTTTTAGTAATTAGCGCAGTATGTGAAGGCTTTTTAATTTAAAAAAAAAATAGAAAGATGGCCAATTTGAAAAACCGTTCCGAAAAAGCCAAATAGAAAATAAATTTGCTTCTCACGCCTTTTACGTGCAGTTCTTAGAGTCAACGGATCAATTTTGAATTTCATATTAGTTATTTATTGTGGTTTTGCCCATATATATTTTTGGGTTTTTTCTATATTCACCCTCCAAAACTTTTGTATTTTTAAATAAAACCCCTAAAACTTCATATTTCTAAATAAGACCCCCAAGTCGTTTAAGTTGTCTAAATTGGTCCACATGATTAGTTTTCCATCCATATTCCATTTAAAATAATCGTTTTCCCCTTATCTTCTTGTCCCATGCTCCATCAACACCATTCGTCTATTTCTTTTCAAATTCTAACACTCAACTACCCATTAGAATTGCACACACCTATAATTATGATTCGAATAGTCCTTCTCTTAAATCATTCGAAACCCATTTTCATGAATTACAAATGATTGTTTTTTCTAAAGAGGACCAAATATACTATGCAAGGATGGGTTGGGTGGTTTATAATTATATTTATCAACTGGGCTTAGCTCAGCTGGTACTAATTTTCTCTTCAATTTGAGAGGTGCAGGTTTTGATTTCAAAAAAAGGCTGGGTTGAGGGTAGATAAGGTTGCTAAGGATAGATTAGACATTTAGCAACTTAATTAAGCTAATTAATAACTATTTAACCGACAGGGGTATTTTTTAGACAATTTAAAAGATTTGAGAGTTTTATTTAGAAATATGAAGTTTTAGGGCATTTATTTAGAAATACAAAAGTTTTGGGGTTGAATTCTTTCCATGCATTTTTTTGGGCTTATTTATTGAAAACTCTCAACAGCTTTGGGCCATTTTAAAAAGATTCTCATTATCTTTAAAACTATCAAAAAACTATCATGAGTTGACTGTCAACGTTGGTCAGCGTTACTGTTCATATCAAATTACCATTTTACTCTTTTCAAAACTTTTAATAATTTAATAATTGATGTCCATGTCAATTGCTCGACGACCGGCGGCGGCGGGGTTGATTACGAAAAAGAGAAAGTTGATGATGATGGGGTTGAAGAGTGAGGGTTGATGATGATGGTGATCGGGATGATGATGATGACGAAGAAGGTTGATGATGGTGGAGTTGAAGAAGAGGATTGCCACACCCGCTTTTCAAAAGGCGGTAACAGCATGTGACGAGATCCGCAACGTATTTATTACGAAAAAGTTATTTCTCGCAGCAAATACGTTAAGCGTTGAATAACCAATATATATACTGCAAGAATAATCAAAAGAATAGAATCCAACTAATAATTATCGCATTTCAAAATTCCACAGAGTTCAAAAGTTAATGGATGTCTGAATACAGGATAAAGCAACATAAAAAGCCTTAACAAGAAGCATACTAAAAAGAAAAGCTGAATTGAAATCCAGTAGTCGGCTTGTGGCGCTAGGTGAGAATACTCCTCCCTAGTCAGTTCAGGTTCCTCCGTTCCTAAGTCACCTGACGAATATTTCAAGAAGATAAAAAAACATGTCGGAATATCCGTCAGCGAGCTTACGCTCGGTAAGTCCCCAATAAGGATATGAATAAAAACGTGATAAAGGATGTGCATGTATGCAGAACATGAAATCTCAAGTAGTAGCGAACAGGTAAAAGTGTCAATTAAACATGGCAGCCGTATGAGTATGGTAAGGTATCATAAGAATGGCAATGTATATAAGCATGACAATTCTATTATAATATGTTTGTTGTAGTTCGATAGTAAGGTATACGTGTATACGAGAGTAGTTCGTCAAACCTACGAACCAACAACACGTTGAGTTCAAGGCCCTGTCAAAACCACATGACAACGGCACATGGGATTTAGATTAAGTGATTTTAGTGGACTCTCGTGCCACGACATACATTCTTTACCAAACTACCCCTTATCCCCGTGTATTTTAAATCATAGATAATAACACAGGTCTTAACCAAATCCATGAATACATAAGAGGTACAAGTTCAAGTCAAGTATCAAGTCGAGTTCATGTCGAGTTCAAGCCGAGTTCATGTCAAGTCATTACATATTTATGGTTGGAGTCAAGTTATGTCAAGGATGCAATAGATTGTTCACACAGTTCATAAGGATACAATAAAATGAGAAGTCACATAGTATGAGACGAGACAAGTATAATGTTCAAGTAATGACCAGAAACAATGCTATAAAGAAGTGTTGTGTACAACTAATTATTCAAGTTAATTGGATTCGGAATATAAACGAAAAACATAGACCTAAGTGTTATGCACACATGAGTCCCAGTCGTGCCTAAATATGACTATTGGTTTAGGAGATATACACATTTTCGTATCGTCACACAGAACAGATCAGAATGCATTGTCGTACATTTTTAAAACACGGTTCGAGTTAATTTCCGTCGATTTTCATGTTTCGAAGATTATTTAAAACTTATATGTCTTTCGGTGTACTTATCCAAACAACTAAGTTCCGCGCGGTTTGGATTCCTGAAACTCCAGTTATGGTCATTTTAATATCAGGATTTAAAACAGAAATTCTGATTTCTGGACAGCAACTATGGGTGTATTGCCAGGCATATATCGGGTCATTCTATGCATGTATGGGTCACCGTGTATATAGTAAAGTTCTAGGTATGTCAATCGTGTATCTATACATCTAAAGTCTGTCCCGAACCAACATCGGAAGCTGAAGTTATGCCGTATTTAAAAACAATATGCGAATCAAGACAGATCCTGTCCGGACTCGTTACCCAATTTTATAACGCGGTTTCTTATAATTTACATCAATTTTCAGAAAATCGGTATAACTAAGAAAATCTAGATCTTTCAATCTAGATGTCTAATACATTTGAATTTGCTCAAAGTGAATATCGGTAGACCGAGTTATGTGTCTTCGAAAGTGGCCGGTAAAAACAGTGAGTAAAAAAGACGTAATTCCTAAACCATTATTCGGTTCGATCTGAAATTTTTACGACGCTCATAGAAATGTGTTTAAGATCTTAATAAATTTTCTAATGATTTATAGATGTCACAGTTAATTTCTAAAAATTAATTCAAAGATAAAGATATTGTTATACTCGTATTTTGAGAAAGATCGAAACCATAGTATTTATTTGTATTTATTTTCTTTTATGAAAAATTAAATATAATCAATTAAAATTTCAACGACAAATAACATAAGTTAAAAACAATATTACTTAACATGTAATTGTCACGCTTCGCTTCCCGGTGTACGGGGAAGGGACGCGGCGAGGCCCGCTACGTATTTACTCCGAAGTAAATACGCTAAGCGTATCTAAGTATTATAAAGCAAAATGTACACAAGAGACATGAATATAATGAACAACATCTTTATTTATTAATCATTCTTTCACAGGTATAACTGGAAATGTAAATACAATGATGGAAAGCAATGCCTAAACAATGGTACGAACTGAAAAGAAAATATGTACAAGTGACTATAGCTCGGGGCCTTCAGTGTACTGCTCAGGGGTCTGCTCCAAGTGCTCCTGGCTGGTCTTGAACTCCTTAGAGTCGGGTCTTCCTGACAACATTTCAAACAAGAAGAGAAATAGGAATGTCGTCAGCGAACAATCGCTCGGTAAGTCCCACAGAAAGAGAGAAGTGGAATAGATAAAAAAGAGAGTATATCTAGTATAACGTTTTAACGTAGTGTTAGTGTATACGAGAGAAGTCCAACTTACACCGTGGACTTTGGTAACCCGTAGTACAAGACTCCATTGAAAATACCACGGAACAACGACATGGATATATTTACGTCTTTTAGTGACCACATCGTGCCGCCTTTAACATGTTCCGTACCAGTTTACCCCTTTATAAACCCCGTAATGTTTATTGTATTGATTGTACTGAATGTATTGTATTGTCTTATAGTAAATGGAAGACTTGCCGAAACCATGATATCAGTAAACGGAATGGATATAAATGGATAGTCATGTAATCAGGGTATATCCATGGTTCGGTTCGGTTCGGTCATGTTCATGTTGATATGGATTGTATTCTGGTATTCATGGATTCATGTTGTATTGTGGTTATACTTGAATTGAATTCATGTCAGATTGATTGCATATTTGACCATGACTCGAACTGAGTCAGATTTTTAAACAGAATCGAAGTCTTGATTGTTTTGGACTTATCGGTAACTGTTGCACATGGATGACATGATTTGTATCTTTTTCCAAGATAATTACCGTGTTGATGACACCGTTTTTAGTTTGTCTACCTTAATCAGGCAAGCACCCACTTTCTCCGGCTCCCCGAGGCTCAAGAGAACTGGTCCCGCTTAAACCTATATTTACTAGGGTGCTTATTGTAATTTAATATAACTTGAAAGTGTTTTATGTAAAAATAGTTTTGATATAATTTCAAAATACACCTCAAGTATTTAATTATCGTTTTTAGGGTTTTCATAGATGTATATTTTATAAAAGTAAAATTTTCTAGTGAGTAGAACGTAGTTTTCATTGTATATGGTATTTTAATGTAAACTTGGAATGGTATTGAATTGTAATGGCAGTTTCATGAAATTGTGATTCCTTTGATTTAGAAAACATGGAATATTCATATAATATATTTAAAATAGATATTTTGATAATAGTTATAAATATTTATTTAATAAAATAAATTTTATTTATTTTGTACAAATCTCATTTTCTTAAAAATTGCATCAAAAATTCCATCGGGATCGAATGCTCCTTGCGGAGGTCTGCATCTCGCTCTGCTAGGCCCGAGAATGTGCGATAACCCGCACCATCCTAATCGGGGTTCCCCAAAATGGGGCGTAGAGACGTATTTGTAAGGAATTAATTAACACTCTTTTTAAAGAAAACGGTTTTAATTATTTAAGGTATTTATTCATAAAAACGTATTTTCCCATAATCTAGAATCCCAAAAATTATCGTGCTATATTAAAAATGTGTATTGTGATGAGGTAGGTCATTACCTCGTGAGTTTTCTAAAGGTAACACGGTTAAAAGTGGATAACAATATCGTTTGTAAACATGATGGTATTTTACTGTAAAAACGAAATAGAAACCGTAACATGAATTATTTTGAGATGAAACTTGTTCTAATATGTTTATTTATGTTTGTTAAACATTATGAGAGAATATGGTATTTTATTATTTAAGAAAAATGGAGTTTTTTTTAAAGAAAAACGAATCGGTCGGAATAACTCCGCTCCCAACGAGTTTTGAAAAATGAAAGTTTGAGAAGGGAAGATGAGACTTACTCGCTAGAAAACAAGAGAAGAGATAGGGGAAGTTATTGGAACCGTCGGAGCATCGTTTCGTCGATTCTCCTCGAAACGTCGTCGGAACTTCGCTATTTGCTAACTCCACTTGCACGACTTGGGACTTGGAAATTTTATAGAGTTTTTGTAACAAAATTCTGAGTGAGGAGCGGTGAAATGCGGTGTGGTATTTATAGAGAAAATTAGGGTTTACAGTAATAAAGAATAGAATTAAAATTTGTATTGAAAATGAATTAAAGGGAGGAATTATCACTCTCTGGATGAATGCAGAGAAATCAAACAATATGGGAATAGTGGGGTAGGCGAAGGGGTGCTAGGGGAAGAAATTGGGGACCATCTCCTACGGGGGGCTCGGCGGTGCCGGTTCCTAGCACAGATCTCACCGGTCGAATCAGTGAGGTGGGGTGTGGGATGCTTGTCACGTGCCCCTGTCGCTTCGGCTAGCCTATTGCACATATTTGTTTAATCTGTGACCTTTTATTTTACGTGCAGTGCACGTGTAAACCTTTGGGCATCTAAAAGATTAAAAGAAATTCAATTAAAAAATATATGTGGCTCGGGGGATTCGATCACAGGGGCTACGTTACAGTAGTGCAAGGCTTTACAAATGAGCTACATGTGCTTTCTTGCTGTTCAAAAGCAAATTAAATTTATAACTTGAGCTCAAACTTAGGTATTCCTTTCTGTATTTTGAAAAAAACTGTACATAAAGTTTAGGGTAGTTACAGTAATCAACTATTGCATTATTTATATCAAACATTTTAACTTAACAATAATTACTTTATCATGAAACTAATCGGAGCAGAAACAAGTATCGGCGTCAATAAAGACATGACAAGAGAAGGGAGGTTCAACAAGAAACAAAAAATGAGAACTTACTCGCGGTGTGAGTCGGTATAACAACCGCTCACTGTTTTCTATATCCTAGCAGCGGGAAGCAACTCTAGCGGCTACAAGACCCAAAGGAAACGAAGTAGAAGAAAAGGAAGCTATGAGTTTTAGCCGTTGATTTTCTGAATTTGTGTGGAGGATTGAGGAGGAGGAGGAAGAAGGAAAATGAATATATAAAGAGGGATTTATGTTCACCATAATTCCTCTTAAGAAATGAAATGTCATTTGTAGGCTATGAAAGGGTGTAAAAAATTGATAAAAAATAATTGTGAGAATTTAAAGTTACATGTAATCATGCAAGAATTTCAACTAAATATAGGTTCTTTATATCAAACATTTTAACTCAACAAAAATTACTTTATAATGGGACTAATCGGAGCAGAAACGATTATCGGCATCAACGAAGACATGATAAGAGAAGGTAGATTCAACAAGAAAAAAAGAAACGGAGACATACCCGCGTTGTGAGTCGATATAACAACCGGCTCACCGTTTTCTATATTGTAACGGCGGGAATCAACTCTAGCGGCTACGATATCCAAAGAAGACGAAATAGAAGAAAGGGAAGCTATGAGTTTTAGACGCCGAGGAAGAAAATGAATATATAAAGAGGGATTTATGTTCACCATAATTCTTCTTATGAAATAAAATGTCATTTGCATGTTATGAAAGGGTTTTACAAAATCGATAAAAAATAATTGTAAAACTGGGGCTCGAACACGTAGCCAACAAAATAACAGTGCAATGAATTAACCAATAAACTACAAGTTGTTTCTTGCATATATTCAACAAGTATTAAATATATGCCAGATTCTGAAAGAAAAACGGTATTTAATTATAAAAAAAAGATAACACGAAGCTATAGAAATTTTAAGGATGTTCCAAGGAAGAGGAGGTTGATGGTGATGATCAAAAAAAGGGGTTAGAGGAAGGAGGGGGCTAGCGACGGGTGAGGGGGAGGTCAGGGAAAGGGTGGGGGGCGGAGTTGGAAAAGGGAGAGGGCATGGTGGCAGAGGGCGGGGAGGGAGGGGGAAGCATGGAGGCAGTTGGAGAGGACGCGGTGCCAGGAGTAGAGGAAGATGGCGCGTTAGCGGGGGAGAAAGGGCAGGGTGAGATAAGAGGAAGAAGACGATGATGGCTGGGGTGGTGATGGTGATGGGCTGCGGAGGGAAGAGGAGGAGGTAAGGGGCGGCGGCACCGGAGCCATTGTCACTGATGGCGACCGAGAGAAGGAAGGAAGAAAAGGGTGGGTTTTTATTTATTTATTTATTTTATTCTATTGAATTAAGAGCGAGGGTTAAAGAAGGGTATTTTGGAGATTTTATAACTTTTATGCTAATGTGGTAACTTAGTTGGCGTGGCGCTGACATGGCATAAACGATGCTGACGTGCTACCGTTAGGTTTAGTAATTTCTCAATAGTTTCAAAGATAATGTGAGTTTTGTTAAAATAACCCAAACATATTGGGAGTTTTCAGTAAATAAACCCTTTTTTCATTTATATTCATTAATCACTATTTAAATTAAATATTCCTATATTACAAATTGTTTTGTTTGGAATTTGTGTAGATGGAATAGCATATCCGAAATCCTCCACTATTTTTCTTTTTAATTTTTTTTTTCCTTTTGAAGTAAAATTATAATAATTTGCATATCTTCTTTGGTTAGTTACCAGCAAATTAGAACTTTGATTTTTATTAATTTTTTTTAAGAAACCATTGCCCCCCTTCCATCCTCTGGCGTTAGTTAATATAGTAGAGATGAAAAAAATCAAAATTATACAACAGGAGATGAATTATACCAAATAATACTTTAACAAAACTATATTAGAATATATATTAAGGATTATAGATTAAACTTAGGAATTGCACCAGCTTAATATCATACAATAAATTATAATATATACATTAGAATACTTAGAATCAATATGATATCTTCCGGCCGAGTTTATGGGGTTAGACAAGCAGGTTTTATACTGAGCCCGTATCCAAATCGAATATTTAGTGTCTAATTTTCTACTTGTCCGATCAGGTTTGAACAGGTTTCGAACGTTGTAGAAACCCTGGGATATCAGGTCAGGTAGGATCGGTTCAAATCAATCCCGACCCGACTTGCACTTCAAAAAGAGACTGATATCGGGTCGGGTCGGGTTTGATTCGCATATCCGAGTTCAAACTATTCTCGAGAGAGCCAAACGAGAATAAACCACTTCACTTTCACTTGCTACCGAACCTCCATTTCGGAGCAAGCAACTTCAGCTCTCTCAATTGATCTCATTTTCAAAATCTTTACCATTGCTGTATCTGTCTCCTTTATCAAGAAGAGTTGATCGAATTGAGTATGAAACGTCTCTTCTACTGCACCAAAACTCCGAAATTATGATGAGAGTTGATAGAATATATTTTTATGTTCCAACATGATCCTGTAGATCAAATGCGTTTCTGTGCGGTGAAATTTTTAATTTATATAAATCCGCATTACCGGATTGTTCTGATATCATATAGAATATCTCTTCCACTACACCAAAATTCCGAAGCCACGACGGGGCTTGAGAGAATATATTTCATATTTCAACACTAGGTATTTTGGCTAGTCATGTTAGGGCATAGGGTGAAGTTCAGACAACTTTATCCTGCCAAGGCCAATGTTGTTGAGTTTGGGTGACTCGTATAGTCCCACATCGGGAGTTCACGAAGAAGTTGACGTGTATATAATAGAACTTGGACCTCTACCTAACAGCTCGGGCTTTTGGGTTAGAATGGGCACCCAAGTTGTGTTGTGTACGCGTCGCTTGCGGGCTCCGCCCCCGACAAATGGTATCAGAGCCTGGTTTGGTTCGGGAGGAGGGGTGGAGCGAAGAAAAAAATAGTGATGTGGGGAAGGTTGAGTGCTTGTGTTGAACCACCGGTGTTGTACATCACTTAAGAAAGGTTGTGGGTACAACGGCTTCCCACTGGGAGTTGAAGCGCCTGTAAGCCTGGTATGTACACCGCCGATGTTGTATGCCACCTACAACGGTGCAGGCGGGTATGTACGATACGAGTCAAGCTCGGGATTGTTGAGTTTGGGTGACTCGTATAGTCCCACATCGGGAGTTCACGAAGAAGTTGTGAGTACAACACTTAAGAAAGGTTGTGAGTACAACGGATTTTTTTTTAAGTGGAGGTATATGTGATATCTAAATCTAACACAAAAGGAACAAAAAACGGCTGCTGTATTTCTCAAAGCAATTCCACACCGAAAACCTAAACTATACGCTATATAATCTTTAAACACTTGCATCTTAAGTGAGATGTTTCAGATACTTGCCTCTTGAATAACGTCTGATACACATGGCTCCTCCCCCGCACCTTGGAATGTAGGCTTCGACCTTTTGCTTTGATCTTGATGAATCCTTTCACATTTCTTATGCTGTAACGGCTTTCGGACATAGTTTTGCTTTATGGGGTAAGCGATTTGCTTTTCGTTAATTAGTAATATCAGCATCCAAATAACCTTATGATCTTGGAAAGCGGAGAGCAAGAGATAATAAAAATGGTATGCTACACTTAAATACCCTGTGGATTTTCACTAAACGGCCTTAAACTTTTCCCCGTAAAATACTTTAAGCGTGATTTTTGTGGGTATTTTACTGAAAAATCCCTTAAAATCCTTAATTTAAGGTATTCTACCGTGAGTGAAAAAACCTTTAAGCCGTTTTTGTGAAAGCCCGCGATAGCTTAGGGTGTTTTAGTGTGTTACCCAAAGAAAATATTACATCGTCTCCATTCAACCTTGCACAAAACCTCCCTGCTATCCTCAAGTGACTTATCAGCGCAAACGCATTTCAGACTTTTCAAATAGAATTTTCATGCCTAGCAAGAGACTAGATGTATAATGCATAACAATTTTTATTGGCTTGCCTAATGATATCTATCTATAACTAGCAAATTAATTTTAGGATTAACGTGCTTTTAATTTTGATGAGCCAAAAGGATAAAGATTGTGTGCCGACAATTAGGATTAATTAGGTGTTGTGTAATTAAAGACAGGAATCATCCGCTTAATTGCGGAGTTTTCTCAGCCGCAAGTTTTTCTCTTTTGACTCCTCAAACCATGCCAATATTGCGCCTGAGCTCGACTCCTCCCTTTGACATAATCGTTTGCTTGCAAAATTCATGCAAGCATCTTAGCTTTGATGCTATCTTAAGCAACTTCATCAGAAGTTTGCACACGAGATTCACGTGTATGTATATGAGATGATGTAGGATACATGCATTGTCTTTTTAATGGATGGCGCTGGTCTTTTCTTTTTCATGCACGCTGCGATCGAATTTACGGCATTCTGAAATGAGGGGTTAAAATAGAATAGATATGATAAAATTATAAGTAATAGATATTTGGCGGTTGTATGTAAATTTTTTCACTTTTTATCATTTGAGAGAGAGAGCAAATGATGTGGATACCATCATAAGTGGATTATATTGGCGGTGATAAGAGTGTTAATTATTTAAATTATAAAGATATATCCTATAAACAGCACTGCATGTTTATTATAAATTTGCGTGATTAATCTTTTGCGATTTATGCCAGTAATAACAATCTAAATCCACCAAGGCATCAAGTTTGTTAATGACGAGCTTATTATGAGAATGGCGCTATTGCTTTTATTATCAATGTTATGGATCATCATCTAATTATACATCTGTTACTATTATTCATTAAACTTATCTCATCAACCTTTCAATCGAATGAAACGGGTGTTTTTCCGGTGTTCGTTTATACATCTAAAGAAATTCCGTGAATTGAATATAAGATCTATGCTACAAAACCAAATCCGCTTCGCATCATAATTTTGACTTTTACTTTACCAGCTTGCATTTCATATCATGAAAATATGCTGTGAAACATGTGTGTCTAGATTTTTTAAAAATAAAAATATCTAAAAGCAAGAAAATTGGTCGGTCACCAAATGTGGCTTTTGACTTTACAACTCATTGCCATGTCATGCCCCCTTAAGATAGCTTCACATCCCATTAAAGTGGACCCCAATCCCTTCATTTCTAAGCACATACAAACCTCTATTTAAATCAACTCTCCTAACTAATTCTCAACTCAAATTGCAACCACAAATTAATCACAGATCGAAGAAGAAGATGGCAGAAGAAAAGAGCTCAATGAACACAAACACAAGCTCTCATTTTCATCTCCAAGCTCGGAAAGAAGAAAGCTCATCGTCATACAGTTACAAGCCGAGGAGGCTCCAGCGGCTCCGTGCCGAGCACGTGCAGGACGTCGGAGAGACGAGCGGGCCCAAGGACATCGACGAGTGCGCTGAGGATTTCATCAAGAAGTTCAGGCAAAACCTGCAGCTGCAGAGGCTGCAGTCTATTGAGAATTATAGGCAGATGCTAGCCAGAGGCGTCTAATGTCGGCCGATGCCCACTTTTTTCATACATTACGTTTATAGATAATATGTGTCATGTGCTTTGGTCAATTGTATGTATGCATGAAATATTTTGGTTAGGGGGTCATGTGTAATTTATATTTATTTAGATTTACATTTAAATTTAGGTCTGGATGTGTCTCGGCATGTGATTGAATTTATTTGTTTGGGGGTGAAGGCCTTAATTTGTGTCTGGAATTTTTAATTCTCAAGTATATGGAATAAATGTGTGATCATTAGATTTTTTTAGACGCAGCCCAACTAAAAAGCCTCATAAGTACAGTTATTATGGGATATCTATGCAATTGCCTGTCATATGTATCCAGATATTTGCAATATCTATGCAGTTGCCTCGATATGCATGACATATTTAGATACAGCAAGTAAGATGCCTCATGAAAATTTTTCAGTGGTCTATTGACAACTGATTTGGGAACGACGGTTTTTGACAGCAAGAAAACCAAACAGGGAAGGTTTTTTTTATATATAATTTACCCAATTTTTTAAGGTTTTTTTTCTATATTCAGCACCCAAGACTTTCATGTTCCCAAATAAGACCCCTAAAACATTATGTTTTTAAATAAGACCTCAAATCCTGTAACATGCCTAAATTAGTTCCCATAGTTAGTTTTCCATCCAAATTCCATTTAAAATGACCATTTTACCATTATTTTCTTCTTCCATACTCCTCAACACCGTTATTCTATTTATTTTCAAATTTCAACACCCAACCATTCATTAGAATTGCATCCACCTATAATTATGATTCTGATGGTCCTTCTCATTAACCATTTGGAACCACCTTTAGGAATACAAACGATTACTTTTTCCGCACATGACCAAATACATTATAGGAAAGGATGGACCGAGGGTTGATCAGGTTGTTAAGGATAGATTACGTATTTTGTAGCTTAATTAGGCTAATTAATCGCTATTTAACTAAATGAGGTCTTTTTTTAGACAACTTAAATGATTTAGGGGTTTTATTTAGAAATATGAAGTTTTATTTATGAATACGAAAATATTGGGGCTTGTATATAGAAACAAAACACTTTTTTTAAATCTACAATAGCTTGATTCCACCAAAATCAATCACATAAATTTATTCAAGAAGTCAATAATAATAAGAACCTAACATAAACCCAATTTATTGCTTAGCCCTTTATAAACAAATTAACAGAGGGGGCTTTATTCTCCTGCATATATTCCATAGATTAAAACCTCAAAATAAAAACCACATGCAGTTTTGCGAGGAAAATGACCATGGGAATGTTCTCTGGACCATTTCTCAAGAACTAAGATTAATTAACTCTTTTAGTTTCCTCGTTTTAAATTACCTGCCCCGTTACTTTAAGAAAAAACACCTCGTTTTATTTGGTCTTGGATCCCCTTGATTGTTGCATATAAATTGATCCATGACCTTTCATTCTCTCTAACACACATACAAACTCTCTCTCTCTAGCAAGCTGGCAACAAAGAAGAATATCTTCCCGTTATTAAAAACGTTAGAAGGAGAGAGCGCTGCTGCATTAAATTACAAGCACAAGAATACCGAAGCCCGCAATGAAGCCAAACAAGACTCGACCAACCGGACGAAAATATCTCAGGACGGTATGCCGAAAGATATAAATGCGTGTACTGATGATTTCATAAAGAGGTTCAGACGACAGCTGCAGCTGCAGCCACATCGCCTTGAGTCTTTAGACAACCACAAGAAGATGCTAGAGTGAGGCCTTTGACTTTGAAATTACAATATCGTCCACTCTGAATGTGTTTTAATTTGAGTTTACTGGAAATATATTTTCATCTCAATGATTCAGATAGCGATTGTGATCTTCGTAATGTGATCTGATTTAGTCTGTAAGTCCTAAGGATGAAAATTTAATCTTCAAATTCCAGTTTGAGTAAAATTCAATTCTAATTGATTTCTGCTATCAATTTATAAAATTGGAGGAGTATGTAAATCTATTGATATGTTTTTCTCTTTTAAAAATCTTGTGAAAAAATATATTTTTAGTGGAAGTCTACAATGAACAGTGAAAGCCACCAAACAGTCCAACTTCTAAATTAAAATGGGTAAATTACACTAAAGCACCATAAATTATCTTTTCTGCACAAAAATACCTTAATTTTTTTTTATCACGGTAAACACCTTAAACTATGGTGGTTAAGGGGTTTTCTAATTACTAAAATGCCCTTAAAACAACACTTAATGTATTTTACTCTAACATATAACTTTAATTTTTTTTTGTGAAAAACACGATGGTTTAGGGTATTTTAGTGTAATTTACCCATAAATTGGAAATATTTCTACTGCAACAAACGGGCTTCGGGTCTGCCCTCAAACCCCACCATCCCTCCTAAATCAACCGCCAGCCCCACCCCCGGTTCGATTTCACGAAACCCTAACCCTAAGATCACGACGAGCTCCGCCCTCAATTCGCTTCAATCTCGAAGAAAATCACCGATATCGATGGATCGAAAGATCAAGGTCGATCTGGACAAGCTCCCGATCAAGCGACTGGAAGCCATCGAGGAGTCCGGAATCGAGCATTTCTCCTCGTACGATCATCCCGTCTTTGAACTGTTCAAAGTTTGAATTTTTACTGATTTTTTTATTTGGTTAGCAGAGAAATCAGCAATGAGGAGACTCGCGTGAACATGATCCGAAGGATCGATTTCTCCTCGATCATCGAAAGGGATTCGAAGAAGCAGAAGAGCTCCAAGGAGTCGGCTGCTGCTGCGGCGCCGACGTGGCCGTGGCAGAGCTTGGTGGAGAATATGCGCCAGGCTCATGAGGAATTATCTGTTGTTATTGATCTCATCAACACCGTAAGTCTTCTTCTTGTTTTGTTTTTGCTCTTGATGCTGTTTAAGATTTGATTTTGAGCTCATTTTCTATTTCTTGAAGATGAAAATTTAGGTTGAAGCAAATGATGCTGTAACAGTTGCTTGGATGCAAAGGCCGAAGCAGCTGCCCAATGAGGCGTTATCGGATCTTGCAGTATCTGCGGCAACTAAGCTGCAGCGTCTTCGGGTAATGTCTCGTCTTAAAATTCGACCAAGGTGATTTTGCCCAAAATTATGTTTGATAGTTGCCTTTGATGGACCATGGCTAATTCTGGTGCCATGCTTTATGAACAAGTACAAATTTGTGTATGCATGCATGCTCGATAAGCAAAGTTTTTGATTGGTTAAAGAGATAGCTATGCTAGAGACAGCAACACTTTGCTCAAGGAAACAACTTCTCTTATGTTATGGGAATAGCAATTTGAAACTGACACAGTAAGGAGTAAGCTGATATATTTGAAGGAGGAAGCATATACCGTAGATCTGTGCAACGGAAACAATGTAGCAATATAGGAAAATCTAAGCAATGAATTAGAAATGTAACGTGGCAAAAGGATAAATGGGATATTGGGATCGTTGCTGTGGTTTATCATTCCTTCCGACACAAGGAAACGGTGTATTGTGGAAAAAAAGAGGATGATAGCCATCGACTGAAGAGTCAGTTGTTCGGAATATTTAGGTCCAGGAATTTATTTTTTTAAACCGAGAATTGGATGTATGAGGCACTTCTTAAATCTTTTATCTGATTAAGAGTGCAGGCTACAGAGGTGAATAACTCGGTAAAATATGGCATGTTGAAAATAATTGACTCGGTTTCGAAATTGTAAACTATGGTGTGTTGAAACTAATTGACTCGATTTCGAAATAATAAACTATGGTGTGTTGAAAATAATTGACTCGATTTAGTAATTTTTTAATTAGAAATTGGCTATGAACAGCTGTAAATTTTACAAGTCTTTAGGACATTCATAAAGGAAATCTATTCCCAAAACTGAGAAGGTATATTGGTTTTTAGTTGAATGAGAGGTGAGGTCATATATGGTTGGGAAGTTTAAAATAATTAGAAAGCATACAGCATTTGACGAGAGAGTTCCTATACTTGCTCAAATTACAGTGCCTTTTTGTATAACGGTGATGGGAAAATTTCATGTGGCAAATTTCCCCCTGTTTAGCTCTGTAGATGAATCATATTCAGGTTTGCTTTTACAAGTTGTTGCATTTTGACATTTTGACTTTTGTCATTGAAGGCCTATCTTACATCTTACAATGCCATATAGTCCCACTCTATATTCATCATAGTCCTAACATTGCCGTCTATTTCTGACTTCTGCACATCTTTTCATTTTAAGTGCAGCGGTCACCGAAGCTGCAGATGCAATGCATTTAGAAGTGATTTGCTTGAACCCTTTCTTGTCTTGTATCTTATATGTCTACCTCTCCACATGCAAATGCTGATGCTGAGACGCATGCATACATATTTGTGTGGCTGTGATTAGGTAATTGATCTAATGAGGTGACTTAATCCCTCTATGAGAATAACCTCCACATATGGTGAAAGGTATGATCATTCGGTTTAATGAGAAGCTAGGCCTAGCGTTGCTAAGATCCATCGTCTTTAAACTTTATCGGAAAGCTTTTCGGCTACAATCCTATATTCCAAACCTTATGGGCCGTCTACATGAATCATTTTCTTCCATTCAACTTTGTTAGCGTCCATCTCCTTAATTATAACAAATCTTTTTTAACTGTCTTCTTCCCTGCACACTTGGCCTACATCTTGCTTCATTAACAACAGTTTTGTAACTACTGCCTGGCGCACTTGTTCTCTATTGAACAGTACCCTAACCATAATATTTGTTCTACCTCATGTATTCTCTACATGGGATACCTCTATTTTTTTATATTTTTTCCTAGATGTTCACTTTCTTATCCATCTCTTAAAGAATTGCCACTCATCTTTTACGGCGTCTATCTATAACCTCTCATAAGAAGCCTTATTAGGCTCATACGGAAACATACATTTAACTTTGAAGGAAATAACCTTAGGTACACTTGGGCCTTACCAAAATAATGAAATTTTCGTTGGCTGATTGATTTTTATTTCATTTTTTAATTCATATATTATATATATTCACATCTATCAAATATTGTATGACAATCAAGGCATATCATGTTTTGGATATTAGTGTGTGTATCCTTTTTTCTATAACTGTTTGAATGTTTGTTCACCAACTCATGACTCGAAATTCACTGACCAGATTTTAGTTCCACTATGATCGCCTTGATCTGGAATTTTACAATGTTTATCCTTTTGTTCATCCTTTCTCTCGTCATGCTTGTTCTGCAGCATCTAGGGAGGTATTTTAAGCAATCTTCTAAAGCATTAGAGCAGCAGGTTGCAAGAGAAGCTAGGTTTTATGGTTCCTTGATCAGGTATATAATTCATATCGACAACGCTCATTCATATTAAATGGATGTGTTGGCCTTACTTTGTTCCACAGATTGCAGCAGAATTGGAAAGTAAAGCGGCAGCGATTAGCAGTGACTGGTCCAGGCAGTGAGAATTTCATGATTGATCTGCAAGATAATTCAAAATCAGATGGCATGGTGTATTCTCGTGCATCCTCTTTATCAACAGTTCGAGTTGACGAAGATTCGGCAGGCATTTTGGCTGTACAGAGGCCATTGAAGTCGTGTCATTCTCTCTGTCTTGAATTTTTAGGGGCTCAATCAAGTCGCAAGCCAAGGAGCTTTATTAGAAGGAAAGTAAATGGTCCTGATCATCGTGCAGAAGTCAAGAATGAGGGTTTGACTGATGAAGATGTCAATGAATGTGTGAAAGATACACATTCAACTCTTCGTGAGATGCATCAATCTATATTTCAAGAGAAGGTAGTGCTTGTAAGGATTGTTTATCTAGTTTGTAGTGTCTGTTCTTCAGGGTTAGTTGCAGAAAACCCCGTGTAGTTTACCCTGTATAGCACTTATACCCCCTCAAGTGAATTTATTAGAGCAAACTCTCCCTCTTTTCATTTTCATAGCTCAAGACCCTCAAAGCACTCAAATTCTACTCTAGACAACACAAAAGTATTCTGGATTTAACTATATAAGCATTAGTGTTGCTTAGAGCAGAATTAAGTGTTTTTGTAATGGTTCTTCTTGACGAGCAGAGGGGGTATCTGAACTAATACTATACTTGACAGGGTACAAGGGCTATACAGCGTAAACCGCAGGAGGGTTTGTACTATTAATTTTTATTTTATTTTAATAAATCATGGAGTCTATTTCAGGTTTTTGATATGGTGAACCGTGAGACTTCCAATCCCTCGCCAGGAGTGAACATGACCGGGATGCGAGAAAACTTTTTGCAGTTGGCAATCGGCCAAGAGACTTCTCTATGTTTGTATCTTTTGCCCTCTGGAAAAGAAGATGACCCTCAAAAGAACACGTCTATAAATCAGAGTCAAAACAGGAAAAATGGGGATTCATGTCCTGAGTCGTTACAATTGATGATTACAGATGACAAACATGATTCTCTTTCTAAGAATTCTTCAGGGCTTCCTAATCCAATCAGTTTGGAAATTTATTTGCAACATCTTTTCCAGGAAACTCTACATGTCAAACCAAGTGAGAGGCATTCTGGTCTTCTGGGTCATTTCTGCTTGACAATTGCTCATAGGATCTTTTCAAAGAAAGTGGTATCAGAGCTAGAAAGCTTGGTACTGTTTTGTCTTTTCGCATACTTATATTGAAGGGTTAATTGCACAAAACACTCCTGTATTTTAACTCCATCAAGGGATCTATTATTGCAAACACCTCCTGTATGCATTGATCACAACCTTAAAGACACTGAAATTCTACTCTAAGCAACATAAACAAGTTCCAGAATCGACTTAGAGAATTATTTGGAGTTGTTTTGAGTAGAATGGGAATGTTTTTGAGAGTCTAGGTCGACCAGAGCAGAGAGAGTGTTTGCATGAATGAATTACTCGAGGGGTATAAGTGCTGTATGAGGAAAACAACTGTGGTGTTTGTGAGATTAACCCTGTATTGGACAAGCATGAGAACAGTAGTCATTTTCTGTTCCTGATTTGATACTTCCAAATTGCAGGTGGCTAAAGTTCCATATCTCCATTTACTTTCTCATCCTACATGGAATTCTCGAACCTCTTCATGGTCTGTCTCTTTGAAGGTTCCTCAGTCCATTCTCCATTCTGGTAGAGGAATCAAAGCATCAGAGAATCATGATATGAAGAGTAGAATCAGGTCACAGTTCCATACTAAGGTGGTGGTAAATGATGATCAAATTACTTTGAGTGCAGAAGGCGCCCCTAGCATCGTTGGCTCGTTTAGAGGCAATGCTACCTCTATAAATTGCTATGCCTGTGATCTGGAAGATCTGCCGATGACTCTCTTGCAGCAGGTATAGTTGCATTCATAACCATGAGTATATATTTCTATTATGGGAGTTAAGTTATATGGGGAATTAGGGCCCAATAGTGAAACTGGCATGCCAGTACACCTCATTGGATCATGCCTAGTACTTTAAGTGATATGACATCTTTTCCCAATTAATATTAAATTAACTTTATGTCACATCTCTTTGTTTAAAAGGAAATACTTAATCAGGTATTGCCATTTTCGCTCCACTAAAGGGTGCATTGTATAGTGACACTCTTGACCTCATTTCCTTGACTTTATTGCATCCCTTGTTTATTTTGACATTAGCTCTTCAACTTTCAAAGATAAAGCATACAAAATTTCAACAATACCATATGTAAAAATGATACAAAATTCTATCAGAACGTACATAATTGCAATCAAGAAATTTATACGGAATAACATGTTAAATGATCTTATTCGTGTATAAACCTCAACAAGTCCAATAAAGAAGCCAACAAATATAGAAATATGTTTTATAATCTAACATATAAAACAACAAACTTTTATGCATATCCTATATTCATTCACTATGCTTTGTAATGGCTATAAAATTTTCTTCATTTAGAAGACAATAAATAAGTGAATTGACATACAATTATTTCAAATACTATATTTTCGAGAAATTGAGTAAGGAGGAAGCTGGAAGTATCAGAATGAATAGGAACTTAATCACTTTTTTTTTTATAAAAAATGCAAATTATAAATATCAAGCAATAAAATGCAAATGCAAAAGTCTGCAAAGAGTTCTCTATAAAAAGTCTTTATCTCTTATGAGTTATCCTCACTCCATGCAAACTGTCCGTAAATAATATTCATTCATTTTGTCCGCGATACAAATATCAAGATGAAGCTCTTTAGTGTGTTATGGAGACAATTTCGAGCGTCTCTTTTTACAGTTTGACTCTCTTGCCTACTCTATAATGATGGTTTACAATTTTAATATAAAATGTGGGTTAACTGGTATTTAGTTTGGCAAGATTACAAAAATGCCCTCCTTAGTAATCTTGACCCAAGACTAGAAAGGGATAAAAAAAATTAAAGATATAAAGAGAAAAAATATTTGATTCTTGCACCATAACTATTGAAGAACTCAATTTATTGTAACAAACATAAATATTTTCAACAATACCACATGCTAAATGATATAATTTCTTTCAAAATGTACATAATTTCAATCAAGAAATCTATACGGAATAATATATTTAATTGATCTTGTACATATATAAAATTCTCCAAGTTTATTAAAGAAGCCAACAATATTATACTAAAATGTTTTATAAAACAATAAAATTTGATGCACATCTCATATTCATGCATCTTGCTTTATTATGGCTATAAATTTTCTTCATATTGAAGGTAATACATGGGTGAATGGGCATATAATAATTTCAACTACTGTTTTTTTTTGAGAAATTGAATAGAAAGGAAGCTAGGGACTCCATTGTTTTTTAAAGAAAAATGCAAATTATAAATATTAAGTAAGAAAATGCAAATGCAAAATCTACAAAGAGTTATCTGAAAAGAGTATCTTTTATGAGCAGCTCTCTCTCCATGCAGACTGTCCGTAAACAATATTCTTTATTTTTTTACTCGATACGAACATCAAGATGAAGCCCTTTATTTATTTTTTGGCCAAAGACGAGGGCAAAAAGCATAAATTTTATATATATAAAAGATAAAATATACTTACGAAAAGAAAATTAAATACAAGAAAACAAAATCAAGGCTATTACAAGATAATAGCTCAAGATCAAACTTGTAAAGAAAGAAAGCACTGCACTCTAATTTCGAGCAATTTGTCCACCATTATGAGCCGTAGCTCTTTAGTATGTTGTGGATACAATTTCGAGCGTCTCTTTCTTTTTACGGTTTATCTTCCTTGCCTATTTTATAATGATGGTTTATAATTTATTTAAATATAAAATACGGGCTAACTAATATTAGTTTGGATAGATCATTAAAATATCTACCCTCCTTAGTATTCAGAGACTTGAAATGGGATGAAAAAATGAAAAACATGAAGAGATAAAACATTTAATTTATTATAGCATAACTCTACTAGAACTCAATTTATTATTACAAACATAAAATTTTCAACAATATCACATGTTGAATGTTATAAAATGCTATCATAACTTATATAATTGCGTTTAAGAAATCTATACGGGATAACATGTTAAATGATTTTATTTGTGTATAAAAATCTCCAACTTTAATAAAAAGTCAACTATATTATATCAAAATGATTTATAAAACAATATAGCTCATTTCATAATCATGCATCATACGTCATATTGGCTATTAAATTTTCTCATATAAAAGGCTATAAATAGATTGATTGACATACAATAATTTAAATTACTATCTTTTTGAGAAATTGAGCAAGCGGAAGCTGAAAGCTTCTATCAAAATGAATAGGTACTTCATCACTTTTTAAGAAAAATGCAAATTATAAGTTTCAAATACCAAAATGCAATTGAAAAAAATCTACAAAGAGTTCATATCTTTAGCGAGCAGCTTTTACGTGAACTGTTCGTAGTCAGTATTTTCAATTTTTTCTGGATACAAACATCAAGATGAAGCTCTTTGGTGTGTTGTGGAGACAATTTGAGGCGTCTTTTTTTCGGTTTATCTCTTTTGTCGATTTTATAATGATGATTCACAGTTTCAGTTAAAATATAGGTTAGCGGGTAGTGAGTTTGGACAAATTGCTAAAATGCCATCCCTAGTAATCTGCCCAAACGGGAAACGTGATGAAAAAAATGAAGACAGATAAAAAAAAATCATTTGATTTGTTGCAACATAACTGTTTGGTAACTCAATTTATTATAACCATAAAAAATTTCAACAATGCCACATGCTACACGATATAAAATCCCATCAAAACATATATAATAGCAATTAAAAAATCTATATAGAATAACATGTTAATAATTTTATTCGTGTATAAAGCTCACCAAAGTCCAATGAAAAAGCCAACACACTTATATTGGCATCAAGAATAGAATTGTTAAGAATATAATTAGTTATTATATATCAGTTATGAGTATATTTAATGAGTAGATATTAGTTATGAATATATTTTGTTATTAGATTAAGAGATGATTTATGACTCTCTCTATATAGATTTGTATGGACTCTTGTTTAATTAAGCAAATAAAATTTTCTCTAAATTCTTTTCATGGTACCCGAGCGGTGAAAAGAATTGAGAAGAAAAAACCTATTTTTTTCTAAACCTTAATTTCCCGTTCTCACCATCAGCTACCACCGTCTTCTGCCCCCTTTCAATCCACCCTCGCAGCCTTCCAGATCCGTTGATATCCCTCCGGCATCCTCTAAAACCCTCTTCGACAAGCATTAACACCTCCAGCAACCTCTCCTTCTTTCGATCCCTTTCCGGCCGCTGTCGAATTCCTCTCTAGCAACCTCTCTTCCCTTCGATTCCTCTCCAACCGCTGTTGAACCCGTCCAGCACCCTTCCAAGCCCTCGTCGAACCCAGCTTCATCCAGCGCTCGTCGAACCCTCTTCCCCCCTTCACAGTCATCGATTCCCATCCAACCCCTCTACAGCAGCCGTCGACTTCTCCAGCAACATAGACCCTCTGCAACCTTATACACACCCACTGGAACCTTCCAGCCCTTCAAAAGCCTTCATGCCCCGGTATAGAACCATCGATACTCTTAACAGCTTAGCCGTCTTCATGATCTATTAGATCATCTTGCTTCTACTTATGGGTTAGACAACCTTTATTTTCTCCATTAGGATCTTCTTTTGCGCCGTTCATCATGGATTCTAGTGATGATAAAGTTAATTCGGCCTCTCTGTCGTCCGTTGATTTCAAGACGGATCTACGCTTGACTACGATATCTCTTTCCGGCGCAAAAAACTACCTTCAATGGTCCAGTGCTGTTGAACGAGCATTAAACGGTAAAGACCTTCACCGTCATTTAACAGATGCTCTTCTTGACTCCAAAGATCCTCAGTATGATATTTGTTTCTAAAACGATAACAAGGTGATTGTTTGGTTGTCTAACTCTATGGTTTATTGCTGCTATACGTATATCATGTCTCTGAAAACTGCTGAGGAAGTTTGAACATATCTTCGTTCTTTGTATTCGTATGAGGATAACTTGCAGAAGCTCAATGATATCTTCCATACCTTTACCCTTGGAGAAGATATTCAGGATTTTGGTGCCCTCTTCAGTGGACTTCTTGATCAGTGGAACGTCTATCAGCCTATCTCTACTGACTGTGCTGTCACTCGCAAACAGCGCGAGTCTCTCGTTGGCGCGTTGCTCCTGACTCGACTATCACCCAGCTTTGAGGGCGCCCGCTCCCTTATTTTTTTCTCAGAGCAGTTCTCCTTCATTGACAAGCATCCTGTCGAGCATTTATCGTCTGCCTACAGTTTCTTCGTCATCTACTGAGCCCATCTCGACCGCATTTGTTACTCGAGGCCGTGTATGTGAGACCTACCCTCAGTCTTGACGTAATTCCTTTGATTCCATCTCTGGTGGCCCTGGGGCATCGTGTGGTCGCCCCCTCTGAGTGGTTGTCGTGCCCGTGGACGCGGTCGTGGCCGATCAAGCCTTTATTGTGCTCATTGCGGCGGCACTAATCATCGAGAAGACTGGTGTTGAGAGAAGCATGGCTACCCTGATGATATATCTACCGTTCGTCAGACATCCACACCCGCAGCTACTGATCAACCTTCCAGGTATATCTTTACTTTCTTATTCTGATTCATGGGTAGCCGATTTCGGCGTCTCAAATCACATGTCTCGTGATGGACCATCTGATCTTGATTTTAGTCCTTACAAGTTTATTTCCATGACTGATGGTAATACTACACGTGTTTCTGGCCCTGCTGATTTATCACTTGCTTTATCTTTACACCTTAAAAATGTTTTAATTGTGTCATCTTTAAAACAAAACTTGCTTTCCATTCGTCAGCTCACAAATGATTCCAACTGCTCAATAACTTTTTATCCATTTTACTTTGTGATACAAGATCTTCTGACGGAGCAACGAATTGGTGGGACAGAATGGACTGTATTATGTTGATCATCTTCTCAGTACGTCTGAAACTGTTTCTACTATCCAGTGGCACCGGAGACTTGGTCACCCTCCCCTTTCGTCTTTACGTACTATATTACCTTATATTAGTTTATTGGAATTTAGTTGTGAGTTTTGTATTCTTGGGAAGTATCATTGCTTCTTTTTTTTCTCCAGTTAATAAGAGACGTGATTGAACTTTTGCTTTAGTTCACTCCGATATTTAGGGCTCCTTTAAACTTCTTAGTGTGTTTGGTTATAAATATTTTGTTATATTTATTGATGATTATTCACGCATGACTTGGTTGTATATTCTGTATAATAGGTCTGAATTTTTATCTACTTTTAAAATCTTTGTTGCTGAGATTACTAATCAATTTGGTGTTTCGGTTAAGATTCTTTGTTCAGATAATGCTAAGGAGTATGTCGGCATAATGTTTACTGCATTTTGTAAGACACGTGGAATATTGCACCAAACATCGTGTTATACTCCTCAACAAAATGGTATTGCTGAATGAAAGAACTGGTATTTAATTGAGCTAGTCCGTTTTCTTCTTTTACATATGCATGTCCTTAAACGATTATAAAATTTTGCTGTTTTAGCTCCCTGTTTTTATATTAATCGCATGTCTTATACTGTCCTAGGTAACCAGTCCTCTTTCTCTATTTTGTTTCCACATGGCCAGCCTTTTCCGTTCCTTCTAAGGTGTTGGTTTCCTATGCTATCCCCATGTTCTAAGTCCTCATATTGAGAAGCTTGATCCTAGAGCTACCTATATGGTGTTTGTAAGTTACCCACGATCCAAAAAAGAGTATGTTTGCTTTGACCCTACATCATTTGGAGCTTGTACTTCATGTGATGTAATTTTTTTAGAAAATCAAGCCTATTTTTCACCAACGGCTAAGGACCCCACTCCTACTCTTCTGCTTCCTCACCTATCTTCATCAGATATTGATTCGTCTGTTCAATCTGTGCTCCTTAGTTTTCAGCCCGTAACCTTTTATTCTCAGGTGGATCACCGTCGTAAGAAAGTTGTCCCATCTCTTCCTACCAATAATTCTTCTAACGATTCTCCTGCAGGTACTACTGTACAGTCCAATGTTCCTGATTCTCCACCACCTTTGCCTTCAGAAGATCTTTTTTCTTATTATCGTACGTAAGGATAAGCGTACTTGTATTATTGCACATCCAATGTCTAACTTTGTTTCCTTCCATAGACTGGCACCATCTGCTCGTCAGTTTGTTTCTTGCTTGTCTACCATCATCCTTTTTTCTTCTGTTCAGGAAGCTCTTCAGCACCCAGGTTGGTATGCAGCTATGTCAGAGAAGATTGCTGTACTACGCTCTAATCAGACTTGGAAATTGGTACCTCCGCCTTCAGATAAGAAGGTTGTTGGTTGTCGATGGGTCTTTGCTGTCAAGCATAATCCAGATGGGACGATTGACCATCTCAAAGCTCGATTAGTGGCCAAAGGTTTTACTCAACAGTATGGTTTGGATTATGTTGAAACTTTATCGCCAGTTGCCAAATTGATCTTGGTTCGTATTCTTATATCCTTGGTTGTTTCTAAGGCTTGGCCTCTTCATCAGCTTGATGTGAAGAATGCCTTTTTTAATGACGATCTTTCAGAGACTATTTATATGCAGCAGCCTCCTGGTTTTGAGCGATTGGGGGACTCTATGGTGTGTCTTCTACATAAATCGTTATATGGATTGAAACAGTCACCACGTGCCTGGTTTGAAAAGTTTAGTACAATTCTACAACAGATTGGCTTCAAATGCAGTCACGCTTATACATCTTTCTTTACACATAATTGTCCTCAGGACAGGATAATTGTGCTGGTATATGTTGATAATATTATCATTACTGGAGATGATTCTGCTGGCATCTTCAAGGTCAAAAAATATTTGGATTCACACTTCCATATTAAGGACATTGGGCTACTTAGATATTTCCTTAGAATTGAAGTATCACGAAATTCTGGCACACTACAGCTCTCTCAGCGCAAGTATGCACTTGATTTTTTTATCCGAGACATGATTTCTGGGATGTAAATCAGCAAACATCTCTATGGATTTCTCAGTCAAGTTATCTTGATTGAGCTCTTCCTTGGATCCTCCATTACCTGACCCAAAACGATATCGACGTCTAGTTGGGAAGCTTATTTATCTCACTGTCACTCGTCTTGATATTGCCTTTACCGTTAGCACAGTGAGTTAGTATATGCAGAATTCTTTGACCTCTCATCTTAAGACGGTTGAGCATATTCTCAGATACATAAAAGGTTCTTTAGGACATGGATTTCTTTACAAACCATCATCTATGTTGTCGCTCACAGTTTTTGCGGATGCTAAGTTTGATGTATCCATTGATGATCGTCGTTCCACGAGTGGTTATTGTGTCTTCTTGGAAGGAAACTTGGTTACATGGAGGAGTAAGAAGTAAAATATAGTGGCTCGTTCTTCTGCCGAGACTGAGTATAGATCTATGGCGCATATATGTGCTGAGTTGGTATGACTTATCTCTCTTCTGACAGATCTTGGGGTTCTTTCTTCTCTTCCGACGATACTCTTCTGTGATAACAAGGCCACAATCCATATTGCTGAGAATTCAGTTTTTTATGAGCGGACAAACCATATTGAAATAGATTGCCACTCCATTCGCGACAAAATGACAGATAAGGTAGTTGCATTCCAACATGTTTCTTTTTCAACTCAATTAGCATATATCTTTACTAAACCTTTTCCTCGACCTGTTTTCGCTCGTCTTTTGTCCAAGTTTCGCATGATTGACATTTATGCTCCAACTTGCGGCGAGTGTTAAGAATATAATTAATTATTATATATCAGTTATGAGCATATTTAGTTAGTAGATATTAGTTATGAGTATATTTAGTTAGTAGATATTAGTTATGATCTATAACTCTATATATAGATTTGTATGGACTCTTGTTTAATTAAGCCAATAAATTTTTCTCTTACTTCTTTTCAAGAATAAATGTGGAGCTTGATCTTAAGTTGAGCAAACAGATGCTAAAACATTTCACTAATCACATGGAAATAAGTTTAATATGTCATTCTTTGCTTCACATGTGTCTAAAAATTGCAAGGTTACCATGTCTAAAACAACCACAACCAAATTATGATTTATTTTTCTGAATATCATGCAAATAGAAAATCTGCCTCAAGTTTAGTTCATGTGTTAATAGGGCTTAGACAACAAATATTTCCTCTTGCAAAGTACGTTTAGGTTCTGCACATATTTCAGTTTCTTGGGTAAGCATATTATTAATTGACAAACAAAGGGGCGTCCACAGTTTTACTAAACTCCAATGTGTTGTTTTTTAGATTTTTCTTTTGAAGCTTGCTAATAACAAGTTTGTATAAATCTAAAACTTATTTCCCCTCTCATTAAGGTTTTACGGAACAATTTTTTTCGAAGTTTATTGTCTATGTTGGACACTTGTTGTTTATGTTCCCTTTGCTTGGACGCATGGACTGTAAACTTGCTTTTCCTTTATTGTGTTGGTGACTTTGGTTCATGAAGTTTTTAATGAATTTCGGTTGGGACTAATAACCCCACTTTTTACCCCAAGAAGAGAAAAAAGATGGAAGTTGGATTTGACAATAGCATTCATGCTGGTCATGGTTGTGTTGGACATGAATGGTAGAGCTACATCACAAGCATGCATAAAAAGGAAAACTTGTGTAATTAAACGAAATATAATATCTTCTTAAACTTTTCTTTTCCTGAAAAGATTTTGGTTTTTGAATTGGCTCAAGCATGCCAAAACTAGTAGGGAGAGGAGAGAAAAATTTCATGTTAATTTGATTGAGCAGAATCTGCTCCTTGCTTTCATTTCCTCTTTGTTTGAAACAGGTGGCAAGCCAGGTTATCCTATGGCTCCATGAAGAGGCATTAGTAGTCGGCATGAAAGCAAGTCGAGATTTCTTGTGCTTAAAGTTTAGTCTCGACCAAGGCTCGACCCTATGCTTAGTCTCACAACTCGACCCCGATGATGCCCGAGGATGCATCTCATGGTGGCTTGTGGTCGACAACGGTTCTTTTGAAGAGGGGAATTTATCGGCCGAAAATGGTGGATCCGATAACAAAATCTTCTTAGGACATTTGTCTCTTGAAGTCTTGTATTCTACGGTGATGGATTTAGTCGGGCTTTGTAGTGCAGGCGGCAGCTGCTGATTTGTTGATCATGCAACCAACAATAACTTAAGTTTTGTTTTAGTATATGTGAAGTATGAAGTTGATATCCTGTAGCATATTATTCATTGTGCTGTTGCTTTAATGTTTACTGATTTTTCGATTCGACCTTTTTTGCATGCTTGTATCTTATTTGTAGACTATAATGCATTGCGGCTTATTTAATTTAAAGTTTATATTCTCGGTTTTTTTTGGGTAAGTACAGTTTTTTATAAAATAGGGTTGCTTGCCCTCTTCTTTTCTCATTTGTTTCCCAGCTTCCTGTGATAAAAGTCCTATGCTATGATCTAATCTCTTTTGTAACCACATAAATACATTAAAATTCTTGCATAAAGCAGAAAAAAGGCACCCTAACTATTAAGAAAACATAGCATATGATTTTCAAAAAAAAAAAAACAAGCATATCATTTTGGTAATATTTAAACCTATGAACTCAATCATCACAGCCTTGCTAGAATTTTTTGCAAGTGCCTAACAGCCTAAAGAGAAAAATTGCAGGCAAAAGGTCTTATGGTGATAATTCGTGACTACTTAAATAGTCGGCTGTTTTTTTTGATGTACCACAATTAAATTATTGAAGCATTTTTTAATAAATTTTTTGGTTGAGAGATGATGTGATGTGGACATTCTAAGAATAAAGGATTTTTCTCCATCCTTGCAATGTTTATCACAAATGGAAATATGGATGATTAGATAAATAGAATATCAAAATTTCAATCTTATGCGAAAGTTTACATTTATCCCTGAACATAACATTTACTGTAAAGATAAAGACAAATATAAGTGAAAATCACAAAAGGGTAAAAATGGACGGCTGAAGATGCATCGGCATCTCCAATCGCACGGTCGAGATCAATCAATCTGATCGAAGCAGCTGCACAATAGCCATATCCCCGCTATTTAAGCGAAAAGCTTCGAGCCCCCCAAACGCAGCAATTTCCCTCTCTCTCTCTCTCTCTCTCTCTCTCTCATCTGTCCTCAATCCCTCGCTCTCTTTAAATTGTAGGGTTAGGGTTTCGTCGGAGCTTAGCGATGGAGGAGATCACCGAAGTAGTTGGGGCCCTCAGCATTAGCGATTCCCACAAGTAGAACCGGATCCAGGTCTCTAACTGATGATGCTCATGTAAGTCTACGGTAGCGTCCCGGCCGTCTATCCGAGGCCAAAATGCGGAAACGAAAATATTTTCTATAATTGAAACTGGCGCTAATGCAGACTTTAATCCCGGATCGAACCATTAACCTATAACTAGCTAACTAGAGAAGGGATAGAAAAGCTATACCGATCGATCCGTGTCTTTCGGTCTTTGGCCACCATCCCAAGCTCCTCGCGGCATCTCCGATCTCGATCTTCTCGTCGGAAAGGGCACCACATCATCGAGTCTTTTTACGGGCTCCCGCTTCATCCGAAGCAGCTCGGGCACGAAGTTCGCTAGCCGACATGTCCAAGATGAAGTAGAGAATGTGTGTGATCACTTTGTCTCTTGCATCCATTGATTCTCATCACATGAGAGTGTATGGATGGAGGTTGAAGATGATGCCATTGATGGAATTTGTGAGCTAGAGGAAGAAGAAGAAGAAGAAGTCTTTCTTTTCTTATGTTGTCTTATGATAAAAATGAGAGAGTTAGAATGAAATAATCCAAGAGCCAACCCTTACCATGGCTGCCCTTCTCTCTCTTCTTATCATATCAAGACTCAAATCTATCAAATAATGTGACACATGCACAAAGAAAGACACCGTGAGTCATCACTTGTGCATGTGTCACAATTAAGGCTTCTAATGATGATTTCTAGCCCATAATTTCCATTTGTAAATATTAACCCAAGTGTTTACAACAACAAAAAGATACAGCAACATCTAAAGTAAACTCGTGACGGATCACAAGGATACCCCTCACCTGTATATACATACTTGCATTCGCATTCCGACTGAATGCGAATGCGACGAGACTAAAGTAATCCAACAAATCTAATACTAGGATCCGGCTTAAACCAAAGCCTACCAGTATGATCCGTCCGATCATGATCCATGCACTACTGCACGTATATGATCGAACCCTGCCATATATCATACGACCTCTACAATGTTTCGCCCGAAACTTGAGAAACTGTCTGTGGGGGACTCTAAAGACTCGTCAATACTTTGGCTGTGGATTTAACCACTAGCACGTCAGTGGTACTAGCCGTACGTAACGGGCTACCAGGTATTGACCAAAAGGGAGGTCGATGAGCGAACTCATCCTGACACCCTACTGAGCCTGTCAGTGACAATATCAAGACAGTCCGGTCCGTTCGTCTATGAGCATCGCATGTCGTGCCTAGCGGGTTGGTAAAAGTCAGACCCCCAAAAATGGTACAAGTCGTGTCGGAGTGTAGCTTAGAACACCCTGAGATACTACTGGAATACCTACTAGTAAATCTCCTGCCTTGGCCAAGGACTTCGTGTAATGGCTCTCCTAGACACAGCGCGATCTCACCCCCAATACCGGGAGAGACAAAACCCCTGCCGATCCGCTCACTGCCTCCATGTGGCTCGGGACTGTACCCAACCAAAACCTGTTTGCACGACTCCTTTGAGCCGTGGTAGGGTAGTAATCAAAGTACAGTGGGAACTCACACGAGACAAATGACGATCTCAGGTCGATGAACTAACCTGTACACATGTCACCAGGGAACTGCTATCTGACGTCAGGTATAATACCAACTAGCATATTCCCGGCGAGTCCTGTCCGGTGTACTCATAACCCAATGAGCACCTGTATACATCTTAGGTGAACCAACTGACACCAATGACTTGTGAGACCAGCCACCGCCCCTCGTCGGGGTCTCGACTGTATACACTAGTCTACTAATGGAGTATCGATGCCCAGTCTCGAAACTCCCACGACTAGGGACCACTTTAAGGATGTGCTTATAGACCCCAGCTCCCACGTATATGATCGCCATCATACTGCTGGCCGTCAAGCAAGAATCCTAAGGGCTCTATCAACGTGCAATAGTGACCTGTAAGGTCACCTCAAGCAGTACACGATGATAAAGATAAACCAGATAGCATACTATCATCTTGAGTAAGACTGTCCTACCGGTATAGGTCCTCCTTCAATCATTGCAATCACGTGCCTGTGATCCAATAATTGACTCTGAGGGCACTATATCCAACAGCTCAATATTGGCGGTCTCCAAGATCTGGACACGTGGCAGATGACGCGTCCCAAAACTCAGAAGGAAGGGCCACTGGGGCCGACCAGGCAACCCCTGTACCCAACCCACAAGCATAAGCTGGCCCTCTTCGAGGCCCTCTGCAAGTTGGCCTCCTCAATCCCCAAGCTCGTCCCGAGCTGCCACAGGACCAGGACTCCTCGACCCACTTGCTCATCTCCGAGCTCCCTAGCCGAGGCCATCTTCCTCGGTCCCTCCGACCAGATCCACAGTTCACAGGCGTAACCGCCGCTCCGCGAATCTCGCCATGCGCGGATTCTCCGCCAGCAACATCCCACGTTCCACGCCTCCGCGATCCCCATTAATGGGCGATCCACTCTCTACGCGGGCGTGACGTCGGGAGCGTAACTGCTGGCGAGATTCTCGCGCCTGCTGATGCGTGCCATCACCGCCATATAAACCCCCATCACAGAGGGGTCAAGGAAGCCATTTTTTATTCCACTTAGCCGTTACTCTGCTCGAATCTAGCACTAACTTGATCGTCGGAGGGTCCTCGGTGGTACTAAACCACCCCGGGACTTCTTTGCAGCTACTTGGCATCAAACTCCTCAAATCACCATTCTCAACAAAACCCATTGAGATCCACACGCAACAGAAGATCATCACCAAAATCCGCCGGGAGATCAACGGAAGACAATATCTGACGGAGACCCGAAAAGGACCTCTATCAGTTGGCGCCGTCTGTGGGAAACCAAACTCCACAAAAACAAAGTTGGCCTTCCGATCTTCGCCCGCATGGTGAGCAACCATCCTGAAGAGCCCGGTACCAGTCGCCGCCTTCCACTCACCGAAGGTGTGGATGAGCCTCCTCCAGCGACCATCATCAACGCCCTCGCCAGCCGGATAGATCGGCTACAGTCCCTTGTGGAGGCGCTCGTCCGTGTCCAAGCGGCCGGGCATGGGCCCCAGATCGCCGCTCCACCGCCTCCAGAAGGCTCTGCCCTCGTCGGTACGGCTGACCACCAGCAGGCCACAACTCCTGGCCACAGATCTCTCACGCCGGTACTCCCTGAGGCCCGCTGGGCACCTCACGGCTCCACACCAAGGTCCACCGCCAGAACGCCTCGCCTCGAGCCTCCCCACGACCCTTATCCCCTGAGGAGATGTCAGTCACCTCGAAGTGGATGATGTCGGGGATGGTAAACGGGAAGTCTTGCATTTTCGACGACCTGTTTATGAAGGATGGAAGGACCAGTACTCCTTCAGCCTTATATAGCCCACTGCGCAGCTCAACAGTCTTCCGCTTTCACCCAAAAAGTCACTGCCACGTGGCGGTCATCAAGCCTTCTCTGGTGGAATCGAAGCGACGCGCCCCTAGCGCTTCGCCTTCCCCCGCATTCAGTGCACATGCTACGCGCACTGTCGCCGCGGCCGTTCCTATTCCCTATGCCTACAGCTGGGTGGTAGGGCTACACCTCGCGAAGAATTAGCCAAAGCAGCTACCCTGCTCGGCTATACCTGGCCGGTAACCTCCCTACTCGCAACGCCAGGATTCAAAGCCCTCAACAAGACGCAACCCAGTAGCTACCCTGCTCGGTCACCCCTGGCGGGCAGCTTCCCTGCCGCAACGCCAAGGGTCAGAAAGCCCTCCCAGAGGCAGTCGAGCCCGAGGATCCCTCGCTCGGCTATCCCCAGCGGGCAGCTTCCCTGCCGCAACGCCGGGGATCAAAAGCCCTCCCAGAGGCAGTCGAGCCCGAGGATCCCTCGCTCGGCTATCCTTCAGGACAAAAACCCTCGTCAAGAGGCACCGGGCAGTAACCCTGCTCGGCTAATGGTCCTTGGTAGGCTTCTACAGCCCCTCCCGCGGTAAGGACCAAAGTCCTCCCAGAGGCAGTCGAGTTCTTGCTCGGCTATCCCCGGCTGGTAGCTTCCTACCACAACCGACAGGGATCAAAGTCCTCTCCAAGAGGCACTGGACAGTAACCCTGCTCGGTCCCCGTCCTGAAGGATCAAAGCCCTCGCAAGAGGCAACCGAGCAGCTACCCTGCTCGGTCATCTCCGGCGGGTAGCTCCCTACCCATGACGCCAGGGATCGAAGCCCTCGCAAGAGGCATCCGAGCGGCTGCCCCGCTCGGTCATCCCAGGTTGGTAGTTGCCTACCCGTGACGCCAGAGATCAAAGCCCTCGCCAAGAGGCAACCGCGCAGCTTCACTGCCCGGTCATCCTTAGTGGGCTTCCTACAACCCCTCCAACACTAAAGATCCAGGCCTTCACCTGAGGCGACTGAGCAGCTACCCTGCTCGGTCATCTCCGGTTGGTAGCTCCCTACCCATGACGCCAGGGATCGAAGCCCTCGCAAGAGGCATCGGCATCCGAGCGGCTGCCCCGCTCGGTCATCCCAGGCTGGTAGTTGCCTACCCGTGACGCCAGAGATCAAAGCCCTCGCCAAGAGGCAACCGCGCAGCTTCACTGCCCGGTCATCCTTAGTGGGCTTCCTACAGCCCCTCCAACACTAAGGATCCAGGCCCTCACCTGAGGCGACCGAGCAACTACCCTGCTCGGTCATCTCCGGTTGGTAGCTCCCTACCCGCGACGCCAGAGTTCGAAGCCCCCGCAAAGAGGAGACCGCGCAGCTTCACCGCCCGGTTATCCTTGGCGGGCTTCTTACAGCCCCACCAACGCTGAGGATCTGAGGCCTCAACAAGGGGCAACAGGTCCATTGAAGTTTAAGCGATCCCCCCTCGGCTCCGGGGCCATGAAGATGCCTCCTCGGCAGCGCTTGGTAAGTGATCGAAATCAACCCGACGAACGATCGCTAGACAGATAGCTGACCCAACAGTGCAAGCAGAAATATTTTACAAACATTCTTCACAAACAGATGGTAGAGCGCGATTCGATGAAACCAAAGAAAATTTTTATTACTACCAAAGACGAAAGCTTTACAAAGGGTATTTTTTGGGGCTCCCCAGCCTTACAAAATTCCAAAAACAAAGAAATAAAAGGAGGAAGACGGGGGCTCTAGACCTCGGGGCCAGGTGCGACCTCAAGGTCCTCAACACCCACCATGTAGTGCGCGGGGTCCTCGCCAGGAACCTCTTCCCCCTGCTCATCGGCATCCGCGAGGCGGAACTCGGCCCGGAGATCTCCGTTGGCAAACTCCGGCATCCGGGCCTTAACGGCGTCGAGGGCATCATGCCAGATGCGAGTCGTAGCCACGGCCAGGTCATCATAGAAGTCCTTCGACTTCTTATAGCTCTCCATAGCCTTCAGTTCGGCCGACTTGGCCGCCACAACAAGCTCCTTCCGGAGGGTCTTCACCGTCCTCTTCAGGTTGCCGGCGAGCACCTGGGCGTCCTCGAGCTTGACCTTGGCAATCACGGCAGCCTCGCGATGCTGGGCTACCTCCCACTTCCCGGCCTCTACCTCGCTTTCCAAGGCGGCAACCCTCGCCGTCATCGCCTCCAGCTCCCGCCTGGAGCTCACTTCCAGCGAGGTGAGCCGGCCTGCAGCCTCCAGCGCCGGGGCTACCACCTCGGCTTCCATACGCAAGGTGAGGGCCATGTGCTGGAGAACCTGGAAGACACGAAAAAGATCATAAAGATGAAGGAGGCACCGAATCTCACAATGAACCGAACACTTACCTGCACGGACTCCTGGGCGATGGATGCCTGCTGAGCCCTGAAGGTCCCCCCGGGAACTCTACCCCCGGTCGAGGTCTCTATCTCATGCAGAAGGCTATCCGCAACGGATAGCCCCGATGGCACCGCGAACCGGAGGCCCCCTTCCTCCACCATAGTCGGCGAGGACCGACCTCGGGAATGTCCCCGGGAGTTCCTCTTGAGCGGCTCCGAGGGAGAGCCGATCTCCTCTTCCGAGGCCGGGTCCTCCAGAATCAGGGCCCGCTTCCGGCCTGACACTCTGCTGAGACCCGGGGCGGGATCCGCCCCCGAGCGCTCGCGGGACACCGCCACCGGGGCAGTAGGGGCCGGGGCGGGCTTCACGCGAGAAGAACTGGCGCCCCCAGCCTTCGTAGCCTGCCTCGGCTGGCGCATGAAGGCTTTGAGCAAGTCGAAGTCCATGGATCCTGCACAAAACGAATACCCAACAAATCAGCGACACGAGCAAAACACAAGCCAAAAAACTAACCTAACTTACCGAAGAACTCAATGGGGCTGAGCCCGGCCCAGCTCAGAACCATCTCGGACAGCAGCACGTCAGGTCGGGGGATGGGCTCCCACGATGCCACCCTCACCGCGGCGGGGTCATTGGACTGGTTCCCTGGCAAACATTTCTTCCTCGACCACTTCGTGGGCATGGGCTAGTCCTCGCCCTTGGGAGGGGAGACGAAGAAAAATTTCTTTTTCCAGTCATGAATGGAAGAGGGCAAGGCCATGACCCCGGTCCCGGCAGTGCCCCCGGCTGCTTTCTGAAAGAGGGATAGACCTATCCCGGGTCGCCCGCTCGACTACCAGGGTGACTTTTGAAGACGAGAGAAGAATCGAGAAGGGAAAGGCTGAAGGGAACCGCCTGTAACTTCAGGAGGATCAGGAACCCGAGAAGGATCCTCCACGAGTTCGGCACTAACTGGCCGGGGGCTAAACCGAAAAAATTCAGCGCAACAATGACCTCGGGAGAGAAGGGCAGGCGCATTCCGTCCCAAAAAGCTTCCAAATACAGGGCGATTTCCCTGCCCCGTACTTGATCCGCCCTCTCTCCCTCCTTGGCCAGTCGGAGCGTGTAGCGCGAGGGGATGTGGAAGCGAGCCCGAGCATTAGCAAGCTCGCCCTCATGCCTCACCTAACACGAGGAGCCGGGGGCCGCATCTACCTCCTCCTCCCTGGGGGCTGCCCCCGCCTCACGATCCCGGGGAGAGGATCCGACCCCTGCTCCCCGGGGGGACTCAGACACAACTAAAGGGTCTCTAGAGCCTACTCCTACAACATCTACTGACTCTATAAAGGAAGACATCTAACCTTGAAAAAGGGAATCTTCAGGGGTCGAAAGCGGGAGAAAGGAGACGAGCGCCGAGCAACCATGACTTAAGAGAGGGAAATATGAAGGAGTAGGGGCCCAAGGACGGACCCTACCCCTGTTTATTACTGCAAGCGGCCTCATCCAACGGCGCCCGTCATCTCCTGCCGGAACGACTCCTCGCGCCCCAGCGGCTCCGATCGCTCCACGTGTCGATCCTGCGCTGGATCGCGTCCCATCAGACGCCGCAGGCTTGCATACGTCGCGTCAGCCAATCGATGCTTGACTCGTGGACCGTCGCTTCAGTGGCAGAGTGCGCGAACCGGCGCACCTTTTTTAAATGCAGAGATCTCGCCCTGATTCGCTAGGAGAAAGGACAATTGACGGCCTGAGGACTTGTCCCGACAAAGCCTAAGGAAGAAGCTCATCTCGGGAGGCCTGGCAGTCCACACCTAACCCGACCCGCTAGCTGGTCGGGACAGGAGTGGGGGGCTAATGATGATGCTCAATATTGGCGGTCTCCAAGATCTGGACACGTGGCAGATGACGCGTTCCAAAACTCAGAAGGAAGGGCCACTGGGGCCGACCAGGCAACCCCTGTACCCGACCCACAAGCACAAGCTGGCCCTCCTCGGGCCCTTCTGCAAGTTGGCCTCCTCAACCCCCAGCTCGTCCTGAGCTGCCACAGGACCAGGACTCCTCGGCCCTCTTGCTCATCTCCGAGCTCCCTAGCCGATGCCATCTTGCTCGGTCCCTCCGACCAGATCCACCGCTCACAGGCGTAACCGCCGCTCCGCGAATCTCGCCATGCGCGGATTCTCCGCCAGCAACATCCCACGTTCCACGCCTCCGCGATCCCCATTAATGGGCAATTCACTCTCTACACGGACGCGACGTCGGGAGTGTAACTGCTGGCGAGATTCTCGCGCCTGCTGCTGCGTGCCATCACCGCCATATAAACCTCCATCACAGAGGGGTCAAGGAAGCCATTTTTTATTCCACTTAGCCGTTACTCTGTTTGGATCTAGCACTAACTTGATCGTCGGAGGGTACTCGGTGGTACCATACCACCCGAGATTTCTTTGCAGGTACTCGGCACCAAACTCCTCAAATTACCATTCTCAACAAAACCCATTGAGAGCCATACGCAAGAGAAGATCATCGCCAAAATCTACCGAGAGATCAACGGAAGACAACATCACGGAGACCCAAAAATGACCTACATCACTGACAGAAAGAAGCCCCTTTTCTTCTACGTCAACCTCGCCAAGGTTTGCTCGAAACCCTAATCTGCTGCATTTCGTTGGTTTGGTTTGATTTTTTTTTTTTGGCTGGCTGATTCTAGGGTTTCTTGTTTTGTAGAGGTATATGCAGCAGCACAACGAGGTCGAGCTTTCTGCGCTTGGGATGGGTATCAATCTCTCCTTTCTTTTGTGAATTTGTAGGATTTATTACGCTGTTGCTTGTGATCTAGGCGTTAAATAGGAAATATCATCTCATTAAGATGAGAAATATCACGAGGTTTGGTCTGTTTTTTCAAATCGTCCATGCTGATAACAAAGAAGTTATTGCTACTTGCTGAAGTTGTTAGGTTCTGATATTATATTGCAACTGCTACAAAATTGAGAAACCTGTCGCTGTTGTTACTACTTGTATGGAAGCTTTCTTCAAGTAGTTTCCCTTTGTGAGTCTTTGGTAGATATATGATGCCATAGTACGATTATTTTCTTCCATGCTTTGCCAACAGACCACCGTCTTTGGGAGCCTGTCATTCAAAAAAGAAAAAAACTTTCAGTTTGCTGACCTACAGCATTTGCTGCATTGGATCAGATATGTTGAAAACTTAGCAAAAGCAACCACTTAACGTTGTTATAGACAAAAGGGCCCCTCCTGATCAGTTCAAAAACAGTTGATTTGTTAATACATTTGCATGTTTTCTTGGAAGCGTCGAAGGTTATAAACTGGCTCTTAAAAGCTTGCTATAGCATGCCGTATGTATAGAGTCGGTGCATTGTTTTGCCCATACAGAGTAAATGATATAAGCCTTCTCTCTGGAGATCAAATAGCAATTATTTTGAGTATCATATTTATTTTTGTCCTTTTAGAACAACTTTGTATTCAAAATCATATAGACAGCCTTTTCTTTTTTACCCTGTGCGTTCCAACTTAAATATCATTTCTTTAGGGTTTCGATCATAAATTGTAACTTGCGTGTTGTTTATTTACCAGTCGAGGCTCATATCATCTTTTTTTAAAAGAACCTCTCTACTTCAGTAGCCATGAACCAAAAATGGTGGTTGTTTCCCTTGAAGCGTTCAGGTAGGCATGCCTTATACTCCCACACTTATATTGCAAATATCACTTTTCACATGCTCTGACATATGTTAAAAGAGTATCAAGTTAAGTCAAACTATCTTTTACATGTTGACAATTTATACCATATTTGCCACTATATATTTGAATTTATATTGACGATTGAATTCTGAATCAATTTGTTTTATGAGCATCTTATTATCATAAGAAGAGAATTAGTTTAGTAACTGTTTTCTACTTAGTCATGAAGCCTGTGTGTGACACTTGCTATTGTTTGGTACTTGTTTTCCATTTAATCTCCAGAAAATGAAGCAGAGAATATCTCGCTCGGGCTTTCTTGTATTTTGTTGCTGTGTATAATTGAAATAATATGCAATCTATACTTTCCACTTGGAGTTTTTTGATCTCCAAGCTATGTTCTGAATTATTTCTATTCATTTTTATACACACACAGTAATTTGACCTACATTAAATCATAAATCACCTCTTGCATGAACTTTTCACCTCTTGCATGAACTTTTCACCTCTTGCATGATTTTTTCCTTTTGACAAACTTCGCAATATGCTGCGAGGGGAACATGATGATGCCCCGTTGTAGGATTTCCTGCATTAACTACTGCTCTATTCTTATTTTAATTATCATACATTATATTAATATACTAGAAAGATGATATTCTACCATTATCATTTCATTTTTTCGGCGTGGTATTACCTGAAGGTTAGAGCATATGGCATTTATCGTGTTTAGATATTATAGTTACTTATGGTATAGTATTCTAATGTAAGAATTGCAGAGTTTTTGGTGCAAACAATAGCGATGCCTGATTCAGTTAAAACTCAGGAGCAACGATGTTGTCTAGATAGTTAAGCAGCCATAATACGAAAATCTGCTTAAAATATTTGTGATGTGTTGTTTGTGTGAGCACAGAGCACAAAGATAGCCCTATGTAATGCTTTGTCCCTCAATAATGCAACACTCATGAGTATGCTATAATGCATTGCAAGTTGCAATGCATGCAATTTTAGTTATCATTCTTGGAATGGGTGATATTTAAAATGAAGTTTTTATAGTAAACAATAAAAATAGGTAATTTATACCTAGAAGAGCATATTATATCTTCTTACCATGCCAAGTCTTTCAGAATACTTGGTGAAAATAAGATGATGCAGTAAAAGTTTCAGGATGCCTAGATTTGCAAGTGAAAATAACTTAGTAAAACCATGGCGAATGACCTTAAAGCAGATATGTTATACTTTTACATATGGGTTCCAATCCAACCTTCGATTAACCGGCTAAATGTATAATATGTATATTACCCCTCAACAAGATCATATCTTTTTTCTGAGTTTCTATGATTGTTTGTTTTGTTCTTTGTTTTAGTCCAGTTATAGGGTAGTATTTGATTTGGGCCGTTTTTTGGGGGTTAGAGAGCGTGTTATGCTAGTTTCGCTATGATTTTTGACACATGGACTGAATTAGAAGTCTCTTCTTATAAAGCATGTTTTGTGAAATCAACATATATTTTCTGAAGCTTGGAAAGTTCTTACTTCTCTCCTCATGGCTCACACAAGCCGATGATTTGTCCCAGCACTAGTATTTTCTTTTGTAGTGCAGCTGTCCTGTAAAATTATCATGTTAAAGGCTTACAACAACCTATTCTAAGAATATGATAGTATTTATATACATATATTCTTCTGATTTGTGCATTGTGTATTGTTTCAAATGATTTCTTGACCGATAGCATCTACAATTTGATAATAAGCTCTGATACTGCAATTCTAGAATGTGTTAACTATGGTATTTTATCTGACAATTGATTCTCATCCTTGATGAGCTCTTTTCAGCCATTGCAACAGTCGTCACCATCACCGAGATTTTGAAAAACAATGGGCTTGCTTTCGAAAAGAGTGAGATTCTACTCGCTTCCTTTTAAGTAAATGAAGTGTTCTTGCTCGTTTATAATTTTAAGGATCTTTTCTTACTACAATACTCCTTTCTGCAGAAATCATGACATCCACTGTTGATATGAAGGATGAATCAAGAGGCCGACCAATTCAGAAAGCTAAGGTCAGCAATGATTTCATATCTACTACTATATAATGCAAACTTCTGTGTGGGGTTACTTGAGCTAATGGGGGTATATCTCCATTTTTTTTAATAAGAGTTGATTGCAAAAGAAAAAACCCTAACCCTGCACAGCATTTACACCCCCTCAAGTCATTTATTAGCGCAAACACCCCCTCTACCTATTGACCAAAACCTTTTAAAACCCTTGATTTTAATTCTGAACAGTTCAATGATTGTCCAATTTATCTCTAAAACCTTTATTGTTGTTTCGATTAGAAATTTGAGTTTTTTAGTGTTTCAGTCGGTTTGTGCTGATAAATCACTTGACACTCCGCAGGGGGGGCTGGTACTATATGGGGTGCACCTTTTTTTGGGTGGGTTGGGGGTTGCAAATAACCATTTTTAAAATGCCATACGTTGCCTTGATAGATTGCCACATGTTTTCTTCGAGCACAATTGCAAAATGATATGCGCATGCATTTCATACCTTATCCCATACCTTATCCCGTTCATTACTTAGTAATTTGCATTAGTGTTCTACGATCCTTTTTTTGATTAATTATTGGATGTGCATCGCATGTGCTTAAGACTCTTTTGGTCATGTGTGTGTAAATAAGCGCCTTCATGTTTAATATCATGTTTAATATCGATACGGATTGTATTCTTCCATACTAATTTGAGCCTCATTTACATGTCCAGATTGAGATTGTGCTTGCTAAGTCGGACAAGTTTGATGAACTTATGGCTGCCGCCGCTGCGGAGAGAGAAGCAGCCGGCAACGACTTAATTTAAGCACCGTCTTGAACATTGTAATGAATTCGCTCAAGCTTTACACTTCTCACATTCAAATTGAGTTCTTTTTTCACAAAAAAACATTGGAATTGAATTACGCATAGATACTTCATTTTGCTTGAATTTTATAGTGTTCAAAAGTTTAGGGCACATTTTAACAGTTAATTAGTCTATTAGGCCATGCAATTTTCACACAGACTACACAATAAAAGCATGTCCTCACAATAATGGAGTAGGGTCCCTACTCTTATAACAAAATTTGCAATTTGCAAATAAACACTTCCGAAATAATTTTATCTCTACTGTCATAATGGGAATTTCTTAAATAAAAAGTTCCAATTGATGTGGAAATTTGAACAATTAAAAAAAAACAATTTAGCGATAAAAAAGAGAGTAAAATTTGATTAATGCTCAAACTTTTAATATGCTACAACATTAATAAGAGCCAAAAATAAGAAAAGAGATGAAAATAAAAAAAATTCAAATTCCACCGAATTTAAGAAGTCAACTGTATTCGAATAAGAAAAACCAAAATTGACGATTTCTATATATTTCTTACACAATCAGCACCACCTTCATTACTTTAGGTTCCAAAATATTTTAATCAAAGCATCCATCATCACATCAAAAAACTAAAAAGAGGTTTGAATAAATATGCCTGCGGCATGTTTTCGAATCCTAGGAAGTGACCACAAATTAATGTTTTCAAGATAAATTCAAAAGTCCTTTGGATACATGTGTGTTATGTGCTTAAGTAAGATTTACGGACCAGTTTTTCCCACCGGCGGAAAAAAGGAAACCCATGAGGAAAGTGATCATTTCTTAATTGTTGCAACAAGACAAAAACCCAATATTCTAACCATAACTTACATGCTTCAATTGGACTAGAAGATTCCTAACCGAGCATAATACAAGGAATGATTCATATGGGATGAAGGCAGGCTTTTGTTTATCGCTGTTGATTTACATGTGTATTTACATATTCAAACGTGGGCGATGATCTTTTATTTTATTTTAATTTCTTTTTGTACAGACGTTTCATTCACATTTGTTTTTCCCCTATTTTGAGAATTATGGGACATTAGATTTTTTTTGGGCTCTAATTTATGTTGACCATGTTTTGTTCATAGTTATGTTGTCTTGTTGAATGTCCATTTATTATAATTGGATGTGTATTTCTCAACTCTGTTACTTGAAGCTTATATGGAAATATACAACTATTGTTAACAACTAAAAAATGAACTCTCATTATATATGCCTTAAATAAAAATTCATAAATATGCTTGTTAATCTTTATAGTCCATCATATGAACGTTCACATGCTCAATGAAACTACAAAATGCTCTAGAATCACATACTTCAATATCCGTCTTTAAAATTGATATTTATCCTGTTGAAAAACGTGTTCTAAATGGTTTGAAAAACGAGAGAGAGACTCCGTATAAAATTTCTTTTCATCGTTCTTTCCTAAACCATCATACTCCACAAGTCAAGACCTATAAGAATAGATTTACAAGTTCAAAAATTTCAAACTAGAAAGGTTTCGAGATACTACATGAAGCCATAAAACTTGAGGAATTTCGTCCAAATAAACACTCACTCTTTGCCTCCATCTATAAATGCCTTGATATCCTATCTTCAAATTAATAAAAAGTTTTCCACATTTCCACAATAATTTTATGGATATTTTCTATATATCATCCCCAAAATTGTCTATTTCTAAATATCACCCTTAAAACTTTATTATACCATATATTATCCCTAAACATGTAAGTCATCCAAATTTCTTCCCCGAGCTAATTTTCGAATGAATTACTCCTTAGTAAAGGAAATAGTCATTCTTTCAATGTTAGTGGCGCAAATGTGAAGTTCAGTTTCGGTTTTTCCAACAAATCAAGGGTTTTATACAGTCTAATGGATTGAATAAAGTGAATTTGAAAAAGAGAAATGGGTACATTAAGAGAGGAAAATAAAAGAGAAATTATAATATTATATTTCATAAATCCATAACCTCAGTTAAGCTAATCCAACCCGAGTTAAAAATTTGACATTGGAAGCCAACGTTGATGATTTTTGGATAATGACTATTTTATGGTTGTGATTTTTGGATAACTTGTATGTTTTGGAGATTTTTGGATAACTTATACGTTTTGGAGGTGATATATGAATTATCGAAGTTTTGTGTGTAATATTTAGAAGGTAAATATCACCAAAACCACCGTATACTATGGCCTATGTGTTCAAAACAACCATGGTGCCGATTTTGTACGTCGAAACCACCCGAGTTTTCCTCCGTTACACACGACCACCCCAACATCCCTCCTGCCGTTAATTCATTTATGAAATGACCAAAATATTCTGCTATATAGTGGATTGTTAAAAGGGGATAGAATTGCATTTCCGGGAAGAAAAATAAAAATTTAACTTAAAAATTTAAATTTTAACCTTAATGAAATGACTAAAATACGTCGTGGATTGTTAAAAAGGGGATAGGAGGGGGTTTTGTGCATACAGGTCATGGCAGATGGTGTTTGAATTTTTTACCAAAATAATACTATTAAATAAAATATTTCCAAAAATAATAGGTCCCATATTAATTTCCAAATTAGATCTCCGTATTGCCACGTAGGAATAGATCTCGCATGATGGTTGGTGGGGAAGGAAAATGCTGCCGACAATAGCGTTTTCCTTCTAATGAAAACGCTACCGACAATTAGACATATCCAGATGTCTCAGGTTGGGCTTGGAGAAGAGTCTCGGGTTGAGGTAAATTAAAGCAAATGAAAACGCCAATATTAGAAGCGTTTTTATTTAGAAAAAAAACGCTTATGATATTAGCGTTTTCATTTGGGCCCACTACTTTATATTCGATCGAAGCCATGATCGAATCTCATTCTTCCCGACCTCTGCTCTCACTTCAAAATCCCTTGCCCCGACCCCCTCATCGGCCCTCTCCGACGTCCTCCTCCGCGCCCCTTCCGACGACTTTCTTCGTGCCCCCCTCCACACATGGCTCCTCTTTCTCCGACCTCTCACCTTCCCTCCTTCGGTGACCTCGTCTTGCCCACAGATCCCCTCGCCGCAAATTCCCTTGCCGGGACTCCTCCTCCGCCGCCATCCCACTCTTCTCTCTCCGCAGCCATCCTTCTCCGTGCCTCTCTATAGCTCACGTTCGTCGATCTCGTCTTTGATTCTGCAGTCGATTCAATATACGTATAAAATTAAATTTGTTGGGTAACGAATTTTTACAAATCATGATATCGTAAAAAAAATTTATTTGAAAAAATTATAGTAAATTTTTTAAATTGCTCAAGTTCCATTGTATCTAGAAATGAAGTAATCTAAATTTAAATTGATGGTGGGTAGATGGTGAAGCAGAGGAGTTTGTTGTGGTTAGATGGTGAAATAGTTGGTAATCCATATTCAAGAATACATAACTTTTTGGTTAAATGGTGAAGTAGAGAGTTTTTTGCAATGTTGTAAGGGCTTTTATGCTATTAATTATCGTTTAGTAATATATTCATTTACATTCAAAATATGTATCGATGAAAATTTGTTATTACTGAAGGATGGCGATATCGTAATTATGGAGGACAAGCTTATTCGGGTTTGGTTGTATTTCGGTGGACGGGTTGTGAATAATAGAACTCATGGGGTTGAATATGAGGACTCTATTATTCAAGAATCAATTTGGTTCTGTCGGCATGGAACGTTGGAAGAATTGTTTGGGTTGATTTTTAAAAAAAATAGCACTTGATTCTAGAACATGATGTTAGATAATTCAGGCACGGTATGATGTTGGTACGGGGAAAGATCACACTTCAAATTTGTGAACATCGTAGACGATGAATCTCTACAGTTTATGGTCGAGTATTAATCATCGTCAAATTCGCTGTGGGGTGCATTAGAGTTGTATGTTGAAAAACGCTAGCATTTTGAAGCGCAGTTCACGCTACGGTCTGAATTCCCGTCACAGAATGAAGTTCCACTCATGGGAGGAATCCGCTAAGTGAGAATGTTTTTTATGAAGTCCCGGCAAGTGAGCATGAAGTAAATCCGCCAAGTGAGAATGTTTTTGATGAATTTCCAGCAAGTGAGCGTGTTGTATCACCAGCGCATGCTGACAGTGAAGATGGTGGTATGGTAACGTTTATGTGTTCGTTGAATGATGATCCTTTTGAATTATTTGCAATTACCTACGTGAACAATGAATTGATATACAATGATGATGACGACGACATTCATGAAGAAGGTGACGACGATGATGAGAATGATCTAATTGTGCAAAACACGGTGAATATGACTTATCAAAGTGCACCAGCAGCCGCGTTTACTTTCACAGATTGGATTGGAGATACTGTAGTGAACAATAGCGAAGCACACAATGTTACCGGAGGCAGTGGTCTGGAATTTTGCACAAAGGTCAACAGTTTCAATGTAAGGCAGATTTGAAACATGCAGTCGCGATATATTCAGTTAGAAAATATCAGCAATATAGGGTTATAAAGTCAAACCCATCAGCCTGGAGGGTCGTGTGCTAGATCGGTGGAGGTTGTCCGTAGGCGCTCCATGTTTTTAGGCGGAATATTGACAAGCCATTCCCGATCAAGACACTCAAAGAGTCTCACACATGTGTCAATTCTATTCTAAATAAAGATCACTTGCAGATTGACTCATATTTTGTTGCAAAAGCAGTTATTGATATTGTGAAGGTAAATTTGAACATAACGCACCAAGCCATTATTGAAATCATTAAATCCATGTTCGGTTATGTTATGAGCTATAAAAAAGCTTGATGGGCTAGATGTAAAGCCATGGAAATGCTGTTCGGGGACTTCACTATGTCTTATTCTGAACTGTCTAAGTTCATGGTAGTATTGCAGGCCGCTAACCCTAATACTGTTGTTCAGTGGGTGACTGTAACTATTGAGCAGGGAAAAGAACAATTTAGAAGGGTGTTTTGGGCATTCGGTCATAGCATCGAGGGTTTCAAATTCTGCCAGCCGGTCATTAGTATCTGCAATACCCAGTTCCACTATAAATACCTTCCGTATTTTAAGTAAATACTTTCCCCAAATTTTTTCTATTTCTAATTTTTACAATTATTAGTTCCTAAATTTTCTAAATTTAATTTCAAAATTTAAAATTTTCTAACCCCATATTAAACCCTATTCCTTTTTATTTTTCAAATTATTACCTTTTAAACCCGGCCCATAACCCTAACCAAACCTTTTCTATTTTCCAAATTAATTTCTTAATTTACCTAACCCAACCACATCCTCGAGCCCGGCCCAAAATCCTATCCCTACCCAAACCAGAACCCGACCCGACCCGTTACACCCTCACCACTTCTTCTTCTTCCCGTTCTCCTTTTCCCGCCTTCCTCGCAACGCTCCCCTGCGACACGCGCTCGCCCCCGAGACCCACTCCCCCTCGTCTTTTTCCTGCTTCCCTCGCGAGGAGCTCTTGACCCGCTCCTCTCTTGCCCCCCCGCTTCTCTCGCTCACTCCCCCATGACCAGCGCCCACGCCCTAACGGCCGCGTCCGCTTCCCACGATCTCCTCTCAACCCACCGACCGCTCTCTTGTTCTCATTCCTTCACTCGCAATCTCCTACTCTCTCCTCTCAATCCCCCTCACTCACTGCCTCACCTTTATCCCTCGTCTCCATCACCTTCTCTCCCATGCATCCCGAGCTCCCTCCCTACCACAACGCCAGCATCTCGAACCACCGTCGATCACCTTCTCGCCCTCACCCCACAACCACCAACCCACTGCAACCCAACCCAAGAAACTCACGACACCATTGCTGCTCTCTCCTCGCCGATGGTCCCTTCGCTCATCGCCATCACCATCGACCTCCTCACCACGTCGCCGTCATCATCATTATATCCTTTCCTCTATAACCCCGATGCCTCACCCGACACTATCTCCTCCACTCCTCCCCCTGCACACCTACCGCGACGACTCCGACCCATAGCCCCGACCTCGCCTGCACGTCGCCGTCGCTCCCAGCACTACCTTCTTCCCCGAGCCAACCCCGACGAGCACCTGCACAACCCGTGACCCCCATTGCCTCGCCAGAAAACCCATCGACGGCACCTCCGACCGTGAGGGACTCTACCGCCGAGTTTCCAACTCCCCTGCTCACCCTCTAGCTCCTCACCTCACCGTCGACCACCTTCTTCCCGAACGCCGGCCACTGCAACCCTCCACCTTCAACGACCACCAGCTCGATCCCCGCCTCCTCTTCTCTTCTGCTCCCTAACTCCGAGCCACAGCACCCGCAGTCATCGACTTCCTCCTCCCGCTCCATCTCACCGACCAACTTAAACGCCGACAACCCCATCCACGACACCGAGCCCTCGTCATCGTCTCTCCATCGTCGGAGCTCGCCACCTCCAAGCTGCAGGCCTCGAGCACCCCAACACCCTCGTCCCTGCACCCATTGCCTCCAGTCGACGTCTAAGCTCGCTGCCGTCGCCGCTGCTGGTGCCGGGCTGGGACCTTACGCGACCTCTCACCGTCGTCGCTGCCGGGCTTATCATAGTCGCGTTTGTCTGAGGCAAGTGAACCCCTCACTTGCTTACATGCTAATGTGCTATATACTGATACACATTTATCTTCATCGCTCTAATTAATCAAGTGTTCGACACGAAACCCTAAACGAAAACCCTATTTAAAATGCCAGAATTTGTAACCAATAAATCCCTTTTCTGATAATGAATGTCATGTAGGGAATCGAGTTAAAAATATCTAGATTATACCTTTGTATTGTTGCCCAAAAAGGCGACGTTAAATCTGGAAATCATCGTGCATATCACGTTGTAAAATTAATAGTAAATTAGATATAACTCATTTCGTGAATTGCTCGGACTCGTTACGAAGTAGACTGGATAATCTGTAAACCCTTGATGATTCTTACTGAATATTGTTCTGTTATGATGTTGAATACTGAGGCGATTCGCGGTCCTGAACTGCAGTCCGGGGCAGCGTTCGTTTTGGATACTTGGCTTTAGAACACCTGTATACCCCTTATTTAAACTGAAAATGTGCGGAGCCTCATAGGGTCGTGTAGATAACTTAATTATCTATCACATGAATCTGGTCCCGTGCATTTTCACCGACGTTTGGTATTTAAATTGTATTTTAGAGTGTCGCTGTGTCCTGCAGTTTTTGCAGTGATGTTCCTTACACCGTCACACTAAACTGTACATAATTTTTAATACAGAACTGCTACTGATATTCCGTTTGATGCGTTGGAAACATAACAGAAAAATCTACAATTAGTTTAACTGTAGCGTCACCTAACTATTCTCCCAACTGGGAGTAAAACGTGTTACGAAACGGACTTCTAGTTCTGAAACTGGATTTCCAGCAGTGAATACTTAAATTGAAATGACCATAACTAGCAAACCTGAAATCCGATTGACGCGAAACAAATTTTGATGGACATATAATTAAACATACTGCTTACCTTTTTTTTTTATTGTTTTGCTTAATTCTGCACGTATGGTTTATAGTAAATTATGCAAGCGGTAGGACACCGACTGCTGATATTTTTATTCATATCGTAATTACTGCATTCTCATCATATCATGTAGAGGTCATAAGCATTGATAACCTAGTGATCGTGTATATTACCCAGTGTTAGATATTAGTGCTTGGATTGTGACAAGTACGTTAGTATTAAAGCGTGAATGAATAAGTGAAGTGACATGTACTTGTACACAATCAGCGGACCCAGTTAATTTATTGGATTGTTGATGCCTATGGGGCATATGTAAGTGTAACTATAACTGGTATGGGACGATTATGGAAGCACTTATATTAGTGTCATAGGTAAGGCGTCAAACGCTGTCCATTTATCTCGGGTACCAGTCGAGATATACTTGATGGAGATCCTGTCTCCAGTTCTCGCGTAGACTTGTCATGGACCGACTAGTATTTGGATTCATGGTTGGTATTTGATGTAGACCACGAGGTGTGATGTAGTTTTAATGTGAGTTCAACGGAATCTCGGGAGTCCCATTGCCGGCATATACAGCGATTCTGGGAGTCATATGGGTGATATTACTGATTATTAGCTAGCGTTTCGGGCCCGTGTTCCCTTGCCCCCTGGGGCCCTACCCTTGGGTTGGGGATACTCCTGCGTGGTTGACTCTCATACTTGGACTGACGATAGGTTCAGCGACTTAGACAGTGAGACTTAGAGACTGATAATGTAACAACCATAATTTTCTTATACACTTTTTCTATACAAATTTTTTCAAATATTTTTTTCAAAACTCCACTAAGGGGTATTTTAGCCTGAGCACAAGATTTAGGTAATTATTTTTGTTTTTAATTACAAGCTACAAGAATGAAATAACTCCATTTTTAGTGTACAAGAAATTACTTTAAAATTTAATGTATACTTGGAGTATTTACTCTTGCTGCTATCATTTTAAGTAATTAAATAACACAATAATTACAAGAAGGAGCTTGTAGCTCATTGGTAAGACCTTGCACTGCTGAACCAAGCCACCAGTGTTCGAATCCCAAGCCCCACATTATTTTTAGTTTATTTTTCTTTTAAAATTCTTGGAAGCCCAACAGTCCACATGCCATAACTCCCAAATATTGAACTGAACCCCAAAAACGGAGTATACCATGAGCTATACCAGAGTTTTCCCCACCCGACTGGCGCCGGACTCGGCCGGCCGGGACTCGGTCGGACTGTCGAGGTCCCAAAACCTAAAAGTTGGCTTTTGGCATTCCTTAACCCCCTGTATACACCATTTTATTAGTTCGGTTTCAGAATTTTAAATACACCCAATTCAATACAAATTTTAATGATTTTCTTTAAATTTTTACAATTTTTTTAATATACAAAACCCTTCACCTACCCTACCCTATAAATAGACCCCTACCCCCTACCTTCTCATTCCAAAACCATAGAATTACTCTCTTGAAATTTCCACAAGAAAGTGTGCTTTGAAACCGAGTTCACGGCGAAGCGCTGACGGATTCCGGCGACGTCCTTGGAAGCAACTGGCGACGAAACCACACTTCGGCCTTCTCCCTAGTTCCTCTTCACTCTTTAGAAGAGTTTGAAACCCGTAAGTCCCATTCTTCCCTTCTTTCTACTTCTCAAAAATACGAACTTATGAAACCCGACGGAAATCGGAACAAACCGATTTCCGATTCGTTTTTTTCTATAAAATCCCACTTGTCACCTAATCCCTAATCCCTAAACATATCCATGATGACTATTAATCACATAAAAACCAATTCAAACAAAGTTTCTCACATGAAATGATAACTTTCTTGTAATATCGTATTCTTTTCACAATAATACCATAAAGTTTATTTTTCTTCTTCTAATCAATTCCCTCATTCCTAAACATGCTCATCTTGATCACTAAACTTGTAAAAATCAATTTGAATGAGTTTTCACACATGAAATGATAACTTTTACAAATACCGTATTCTTACACTTAAATACCCTCATGTTTCATTTATCATATTTAACCTCTAAACTTCACTAAACCTTAAAATAAGTCACGAGGTAATGACCTACCTCTTCACACACACAAATATAACCCTAGTTGATAACGTCAAAACATAGAATACGAAAATACAAGACTTTTCACTAAAATACCATTTTCTTTATAAACCGTTCTTGGAAGCTTTAAATTGTACACAATTCTAAATAAAATCTTTTAAAAAGAAAGTACGATTTGTCATGGACATCGATCGTTTATCTAAACTGACTTTGTGGTGTCTAGACAAGTGTGTCAAGGCTAGTGGTTTTTAATTAGGCCCACTATTGTGGTTCCTTCCCACTTACCTGGCACTTACCTGGCCGCAATTGACGGTGAAGAGGCGATTTGAGGCTTCTAATGACTTATCGTTTAGACCTTAGAAATAGACTAGTTGGCTTAGGAAACCCTAGAAACTAAAATACGGAAATCTATACCCTTTTTACGAATATATACCTTATATTTATAAAACCGTTTTTCTAAATGAATAGTATTTATTAAACCTAAGCAAAGCGCCGCTACAACCCACTTTTGGGGAACCCGTTAGGGATAGTACGGTTCATCGTGCACCCGCGGGCTAGTAGTGCGAGATTCAGACCTCCGCAAGGAGCATTCGGTCTCGAAAGGTTTAAAATACGACATTTAAGAAAAATGAGATTTTGGAAAATAAAATATTTATATAAAAATTATTCTTGTATTAACATATGTATATTTATCATTTAAACAACTATTTTATTATAAGATAAAGTTTCCACTTTTTCTAAAAAAATTACAAGATTAAAAGTTACATTAAAATACCATGAATTTCAAATAAATCAATATTATAAATTAATACTTTTATTAGGATATATTCACTAGAATAACACAAATAAAAATCCACACTCATTATAACTATAAAGACGAGTAATAAATACTTGAGGTGTATCTTGAAAACTATACAAAAGTACTTTTTACATAAAACCCCCTCAAGTTTTATAAATTACAAAAAAAAAGACCCTAACAATTATTGAACCTCAAATTACCTTTCTTTTAGTCTGACTCGGGTTAGAGTCTGACTATTTCTGACTTGAATATGATTCAAGTCAATCTATATTCTTTAGTATTCCAACTCAATATGAACACATGAATCCCAGAATCCTGTTAACAATCATTACAACTTGACTGAATCGAACCATGTATATATTCCTTTTACATGTTTCCCAGTATTCCATTTACATGACTTTACGATTATAACCGTTTCCTGATATCATGGTTTCGGTCAGTCAGTCAATCAATCATGCAGTCAATACAATTTTACAAGATAACAATACAAACAAGATATCACGGGGTTTAAGAGGTAGATTGGTACGGAAGGTGTTAAAGGTGGCACGAGGTGGTCAGATTAAGACACCTAACCTATATTCCGTTGCTGTTGTACCGTGGCAAAAACGGTTCCTTGAGTTCCTGATACCATAGTCTCCGGGGCAAGTGAGACTCCTCTCGTATACACTGGCATCCTTCTGTACCAAGATACAAACAACAGCGTTAACACGAAATACAACAATATAATAATATAATACAACTGTAAAAGCTACTCTCTCTCTCTCTTACTCTCTATCTATTCTCCTCTTATCTTTGGGACTTACCGAGTGACTTGTTCGCTGACGACATTCTATTTCTTTCTTCTTTGAATGTCGTCAGGTGATCTGGACCCGGCAGAGATCGAGCCATCACAAGAAGACTTGGAGTATTTTACTGAAGACCCTACACTGTAGTTTCATTGTACACTTTTCTTTTCAGTACTTTTCATTTCCTGTTATGCCACTGTTTAGGCATCTTTTATTCCAGTTGTATTTCCTTTCATGCATTGTACAAAGAATGTTAATAAATAAAAGTTGCTGTTCTTTTTATACCCTTGTCTCTTGTGTAATTATTTCTATATTGCTCAGCTACGCTTAGCGTATGTACTTCTGAGTACATACGTAGCGGGCCTCGTCGCGTCCCTTTCACCGTACACTGGGAAGCGCGGCGTGACAGATAGATTTAGCGACATGTACATGCATTGATTACTGATTCGATATACCTGCTTTACTGTTTACCTGTACCGATTATTTCATGTGCGTCATCATTCTATATTTACTGCTTCATGTTCATCATCATTGCACGTGTTTACTTTTGCATTTATATATATTGCTATTGTGTCGCTCTGACGACCTGAGTATGCATGCTCAGAGTGAGAAGTGGACTTAGCTCGGATCAGCACCTTACGTACCTCGAGGATATTGCGGACATCTAGATCAGCGACGTCAGCGCTATCTTTTCTTTGACTCCATATGGTTAGTTTTATATCTGTTTTGATTTAGTGACTGCATTTCTCATTACCTGTGCATTGATTACTGATTACCATGTAATGCTAGAAGCCGAAGTGTGACTACGACAGGATATTTCCTTGACCGTAGGAGCATGGCTGGCCTTGTCAACCCTTCGTATTCCGTATTTTGGGAAGCGGGGAGTGACAGTATCGATGAGACGTTTTATATAGGAAATATAAAGGCACGCTGTTGATTGCAGTCGTTTCGGATGCAAATCATCAGTTATTTCCGCTCGCATTTGCCATAGTTGAATCAGAGAACACAGACAGTTGGAGTTTGTTTATGAGCTGTATACGGGTATTCGTAACAAACCGTTGTAAATCCCAAGTTCCTTGTATATAATTTTTCCCATTTTTTCCAATTATTTGCATTTTTTAAATATATTTTTATTAGTTTATTTATTATTTTCCTAAACTAAAACCCCTTCCCAAACCCGACCGGACCCGTTACCCCCCACTCTTCTTCTTCTTCTTCTTCTTCTTTTCACTTTCCCGCCTTTTCCAACGTCCCTCTCCTCCTTTCTCGCGACCATCGCCTCGTGACCCTCGCCCACCTCCGCGACGACCTCGCCTTAGACTAAACAACCCTCGTTTCCCCTCTCTTCCCCCCAAGGCTCTTTCCCCTCTTCTCGCGCTGCTCCTACGAGACCCGCTCCCCTCCAACGGCCACTACCCAGCCCTCGTCGTCCCAACATCCCGAGAAACCCTCCCCTCCTCCCCCTCTCTCACAACAGCTCCCTCACCGCTCTCTCAAATCTCTATCTTTCTTTCTCCATCCCTCTCACTCCATCACTCTAATTTTTCCCTCGCCACCATCACCTTCCCCTGCAGCCACCATCACCTTCCCCAGCAACCACCAAGCACTTTTCGTCGACGAGTCTGAGTCCACCGCACCCATCGCCAAGCACCAACCATCGTCGCCGAGGCCATTACCACATCACTACCACCACCACGACCTACCTCGTCGCCGCAACCACGGAGCCACCGCCATCATCTCCTCTTTCCAAGCACCACCAAGCTTCCCCCCTAAACCATCAACGAGCTTCAACCGCCGACGAGCCGAGCACCTCGCCGTCATCGTCTATGTCGTCCAAGCCGACCTCCACAGCCGGCGACCCCAGTGAACTCCTGTGCCATCTCATACCCACTCCCCATGCCACCTCGTACCCACTCCCCATGCCACCTCGTAACCACCCTCCGTGTCACGCTGTGCCCGCCTCCGTGCCACACCACGCCCGCCTCCGTGCCATCCGTGCCCCGGTCCAGTGCACCCACCGTGCCCACTCCCGCACCGGCATCACGTCGAGTACCGTGTCGCGCCGTCCACTCCCGTACCACGCACCAATCCAAGACCATGCCCACTACCGTATCACGCCTGCGTCGCCACCGTGTCCAGTACCAGGTCATCGCGCAACGCACATGCCACGCACCGTGTCCAGCATCGCATCGTTTCGTGTGTCGAGACGAATCCTGCACGTGGTGTCGCTTCTATATCAACGACTGAAGGCAAGTGAAATCTCACTTGCTTTAACATGCTATGTATTTAGATCTCTAAATTCATATTAACATTATACTAATTCATTTATTGCGAATCCGTGTTACATAGTATGCTATCACATATATTTTGTATGCCATCGTCGTATTAAATCTAAAGAGTTAGTTTTGAGCATAAATAGATCTAAACACATCATGTTAATATCGCGTGGAAGTTGTAAATATTAGATACCGTTTTCACGGGTTAGGCAAAACCAAATTTAATTAAAAAATTCTCGATATTGTGTTGTTAGTTCGAGATAGAGAACTGAACTTAAACCCGTCGATCATGTTCAAACCTTTTATCCATATTTCCTTTTACTGCTTATGAATTAGAAGACTGAACCCTAAAAGACGAAGTATCACACGTGTAACGACGCCCCAAAGAGGCGACGTCAATTCTGCTTTTACTGTACATGTCGAGATGTTAAATTTAATATAAAATTAGATACATGTCGGAATGTAATGTTCTATGACTTATATCGAAACCGATTCAATAAGCTAGAACCCTCTATAGTTTATTTTTTGATACCGATAGACCACAACAACGAGAACTGACTGGGAATTCGGCTCTAGACTGCAGTCCGGGGCAGCATTACACGAAGATACCTGAACTTAAGCGTCTGCACATCCTTTCGGAAAACTGAAAATATGAAGAATCCTATATCTTCGCGTAGAAAATTCAGTTAGCTAACATATGGTTCTAGTCTCGTTCAGTTTCACTATTGTTTGTTATTTTGTTTATATTTTAGATTGTCGACGTGTTATGCAGTTTCTGCAGTGACATTTTTACACCTTCACACTAAACAGGATATATCTCCTAGTACAGAAAGGCTATCATTGATCCACTTGATGCGTCGGAAACTTAACAGATAGAACTAGGTTTTATTCATATGAGGCAACATCTGAATCTAAACACGATCTCTAATAAACCGCACGTGAAGTTAAACTTCCAGTTCTGAAACTGGAATTCCAGCAACTGATCACTGATTTAAAATGATGATAAATCATTAATCTGAATTCCTATTGATATGAAACTAATTTTACTTCTTAGATAATCAAGTATACTTCGTACGCCTTTTATATTGTTTTGGTCGATTCTATATGTGTGATTTATGGTGAATTTTGCAAGTCATAATTTAGTGAACATTTGTTTAATACATTTCTTCCTTATTCTGTGTTGCTTTATACCCAGTGCAAAGTGATTGTTTACATTGAGACCTAGCGACTGACTTGCATTGTCGAACGTGAGTGGTATTGGATTAGTTGTATCAAGCACGCCAGTGATAAGTGATTGACTAGTGAAAGTGAACAATACAACGAAAATGAGTAAGACCGTGATTTGGCGCGTGCTAGCATACAATTAATCCTATACTTATAGTTAGCGAGACCTGGAGAATGGGGAAATCAAGGTGGAATTGAACTCGTATTTAGCGAGGTACAGTGACTTAGAAGATTATCATTCGATATTAGTGATACACACATACACATACACATACATTAGGTCGTGGACCTAGCGGCACGGCTGCAGGGTTATGCCCCGGGCAACTGTAGAACGTAATCTCGGGCATGCACGAGACCCTTGTTAAATACGAGCATACTTTCCACTAATTGATTTCATTGACTTAGTGACTGATAAGTAGTGCCATACACATTGCCTGGTTTACTCGCATGATACTTATATCGTGCTGTTCATATTCAAATGATATTCATTATTCTCACGTTTCTGCATGCTGTCGCACCTTGCATGTTTAATAACATTGTACCCATTATATATATTTATTGCTATATGTGTCGTCCTGACGACCTGAGTGTGCATGCTCAGAGGTCGAAGTAGACCCAGTTAATGAGCAGGACCTGCCATTCGAGATCGCGGAGGTCTAGACCGCAACATCAGCGCCATCCCTTTTGCTATAAGAACATTGTTATTTCATTGGTTAGTTATTTCTTCCATGCAAATAAATGTATCTTGAACTCTTATATTTTAATGTAATAAATTTGTGAATTGTGATTTGCTTTACTCTAGTACTGTGTTTACTGACTACTATGTAATGCTAGAAGCCGAAATATGACTACAGCAGGATTATTCTCTGACCGTAGGAGTATGGCTGGCCTAGTCATCCCCCGCGTTCCGTATTTTGGGAAGCGGGATGAATAGGACTTTGTGTCATATCTGATCGTCACGTTGAGATTTTAAACACGATGAAGGATCCATATTTCGGATGGACTGAGCCACTTACTTACCACCGAATCTGTATGCGACACCATGCAGCGAACTTCTACACAAAATTTGGCAATATGCAGATGATGTGTAAACTGAAGGCCATTACTACAGAGAATCAAATAAGAAAATTTGAAAAGAGAGTTAAAAGGATTAGAGATGTAAACCAAGAAATAGTTGGTTGGCTTGACAAAGAATCTCGTGAAAAGTGGGCCCTTGCATTCGATGAAGGCAGATGATATGGCATGATGACTGCAAATTTATCGGAGATATTCAACTCCGTATTGAAAGGTGTCGAGGTCGAAACTTACACTCTGGTTCACCAAGTCAAAGTCAAAGTCAACCCCAAGTAAGCGGGCCCAAGCCCAGATCAAGTGGGCCCTTGCCCAAGTCGAGCCCTGCGGCCGGCCTCCCTCATGCCAAAATGAAATCATGTAATAAATAATTTTAATGTAATTTTTTATGCATGAATGTAAGAAAAATGGACATAAAGCCAAGTTTTTATAAAGCCCATGGCTCATGTGCAAAAAAAATGAGCACATGAGACATGGGATGTGAATAATGCTATTTTGTAAAGCCCAAGGGGCTATATGTAAACTTGTAAGCCTATATAAGGCAACATGATAATAAAATAATAAAAAAGAACTCATTCCTCTCAAAATATAGGTTTTCTGTGCCTCCTTCCCCTTTCTCAAGGTTCTAAACCTTCTCCCCTTTTTTTGTGAATTAAATCAAGAGTTTAATTCTTCTTTTTCAAAAAATAAACAGTTTTTCACCATCAAACCCTTGAAAGGGAACTCAGATCTTCCATCAGATATCAAAAAGTGGAGATTTTTAAATCTCACCCCCCCTTTTCTCCAAGATCCGGCCGACCGAGAGGAAGAAGAAGGAGACCCATCTGCAAAAATCCCACATTGGGAAGATCCAAGGCCTAAAAGAAGATCTAGGGCTAAAAGGAAGAAGAAAGGGGTCCCATTTGATCATTTCCAAATATTTATAGAAGTTTAAGTCCATTCAAGATCTGTTGGAGTTTAACTCCATAAACCGAACCCTTTTTTTTATTGGAGTTTAACTCCATTCAATATCTTTCAGAGTTTTAACTCCATAAATAAAAAATTCTCTTTCGGGGTTTAACTCCTTTTTCCGGGGCTAAAAGCCCCTTCTTTCCACCGGCGCCCAGCGCCCACGTGCCGGGCACGTGAGGCGCTCACGCCTAAGCGCCCCATGCCTAGCGCCCGCGTACTAGACACGTGAGGCGCTGGCGCTCACGTGTCCTTTGGACACTATTTTCCATCTTTTTTTTTATATATATACACACACTCCACAACACTTTCCCCGTTAGAAAAAAATTTCTAACGGGGTGCTGTCCCGCACCCCGTAAGGGGGCTGCTAGCCCCCTTAACCCCCAGCCGCTATCCGGGTAGCGGGTGTAGGGTGTTTTTCGTCACCCATTGAGATGGGAATACATACCGCTTGTCAGGCGTATACAGATCCCCCTGCCTAGGATAGGCCGGGGTTTATTGATTGTGGGGATGCGAATCTCCAGCAGCCGCGGACTAAGCTGCTGTTAATTACCCCTCGTCTTTAGAGTGAAGGAACCACCGATTGACGGGTCAACTAGTCATGCGAACTCAGTGTGCAGTGTGCGTGTATTGTGTTTTGAAAGGGTTTTGGATGTATCGGGGGTCTCGCAGAGTTTACGGGGGTCCCGCTATCCGGATAGCGGACTAGGGGTCAAGGGGGCTAGCAGCCCCTTGCGGGGTGCGAGGTAGCACCCCGTTAGAAAAATTTTCCTAACGGGGGACGTGTTTTGGGTGTGGAGTTCATGGAAAATGAGGGGCGAGGAGCGTCTTAAAGACGCGTGCATGGCACGTGGGCACTGGGCGCCCGTGGTTCATGTGCCCTGCACGTGCCTGCTGGGCGCCAGTGGGTCACGTGATCTGCGCGCGACTGCTGGACGCTGAGCGCCCGCGGGTTGCCTGAGGCGCACGTAGGCGCTGAGTGCTTGCGGGTCATGTGCCCTGCACATGATCGCTGGGCTCCCATGAGTCACGTGCGCAGCATGCGACCGCTAGGCGCCCGTAGTTCACGTGCGCGGCACGCGCCCATAGGTCACGTGCGCGGCACGCGACCGCTGGAAACACCAGCGGAAAAGGGGCTTAGCCCTTGGGTTAGGAGTTGAACTCCAAAGGGGTTTTGGAGTTGAACTCCTAACATGAATTATGTATAGATTTGGAGTTAAACTCCTAAAAAGGGTTTTGTTTATAGAGTTAAACTACAACAGATCTTGAATGGAGTTAAACTCCTAGAAATGTTCGAAGATGATCAGAGGGGATCCCTTTTTTCTCCCATTTGGCCCTGGATCTTCTTTTAGGCCTTGGATCTTCCCAAGGTGAGATTTTTGGAGATGGGTCTCCTTTCTCCTCCTCTTCTGTTGGCCGGATCTTGGAGAAAAGGGGGGTGAGATATAAAATTCTCCTCTTTTAAAGATCTAATGGAAGATCCGAGTTCCCCTTCAAGGGTTTGATGGTGAAAAACCGTTTATTTTTAGAAAAGGAAGAGTTAAACTCTTGATTTAATTCAAAAAGGGGAAGAAGGTTTTTAGAACCATAAGGAAGGAGAAGGAGGCACATGCCCTAATCTTTTGAGAGAGAAAAGGTTGTTGAGATATTTTTATCATGTTTGTCTTTATAGGCTAGATACTTTACGAATAGCCCCTTGGGCTTAGCCAAATAGCGATTGTGCCACCCCATGCCTTATATGCTTGTTTCTTTTTGCACATAAGTCATGGGGTTTACAAAATTTTGGCTTTCTGCCCATTTACATACATTTATTTATAAAAAAATAATTACATTAAAACTAATTTATGGCTTCATTCCTTTTGTCATGGGGGCCGGTCCTTTCCATATTCGGTTCTGACCTGGGCTTGGGTCCATTTGGCTTGGGGTTGACTTTGATTTTGACTTGGTCAACCGGGGTGTAAATTTTGACCGCAACAAATTGCCCCCATCAATAAATGCACACCGCGTGTATGGGTCATGTGCATGAAATTGATGGTTCTTCTTTCGTGTGGAGATTGACTTGATCTGGTTCCCGTTTTGGCGACGTGGAGGTCGATACTGCCCATTTTGCGATGTGGATGGTCGGTGTTGTCCTTTTTGCAACTTGGACGGTCAGTGCTGCCCTTTCAGCGACTTGGACGGTCAGTGCTTCCCTTTTTGTGACTTGGACGGTCGGTGCTGCCCTTTCAACGACTTGGACGGTCGGTACTGTCCTTTTTGCGATTTGGACGGTCGGTGCTTCCCTTTTTGCGACTTGGACGGTCGGCGCTGCTCTTTTAGCAACTTGGACGGTCGGCGCGGCCCTTTTTGCAACTTGGACGGTCGGCGCTGCTTTTTTAACGACTTGGATGGTCGGTGCTGCCTTTTTAGCGACTTGGACGGTCGGTGCTGCCCTTTTTGCGACTTGGATGGTCGGCGCTGCCCTTTTTGCGACTTGGACGGTCGGTGTTGCCCTTTTTGCGACTTGGATGGTCGGCGCTGCCCTTTTTGCGACTTGGACGGTCGGTGCTTGCTCCACTTCTTGCGGTGTCGGGATTTGATTTGACTTGCTCCGTTTTCTGCGGTGTTGGGGTTGATGTTGACTTGCTCTGCTTTCTATAGTGTCATGGTTGATTTGTTTGATTTGAATTATTTTGGGAGTTCCTTACCCGTCCAGTAGGACTTTTGAGCTTGGAAGCACTACCGGGTGGGAAATTAATTTGATCTGTTTGATTTCTGCCTTATTTAGCGGGACTTTTGAATTTGAGAGAAACTTGGAATTTGGATTTTGTTTGGCATTAGCATTACTGCACTGGAATAAAACCAGGAGCAACTCATCATTTTCCCTAGGAGGAATTTGGTTTTTGGGTCGGTATCAATATTGCTGCACTCGAATAATGCCAGGAGCAACTCATCATTTGCCCCGGGAGGACTTGGGATTTAGTTTTTGGGTCGGCATCAGCACCGCTAACACTGAAGCAATGCCAAGAGCGACTCATCATTTGCCGTTGCTCGTTGGGGAGCCATGGCTTAGGAGATATGTTTAGATCTCTATCACCTAAGTCTTTTCAATTTTATGAGCCGTAAGGGTCTCATAAAAGCATTTTCTCCCTACGAGTCGAGAGGATCTCGCAAGTATATTTCTCCATAGGAATCGTGGGGATTTCTAAGTGTGTTGCTCCTTTGTGAGTCATAAGAATCTCACGCGGGGATTTTCTCCTCACAAGGTCGAGAGGGCTTTGCGAGTGTATTTCATCTCTTTTTTACGAGTTTGCGCCCTTTCGGGTTTTCAAAAACTCGCCGGCAGTCCTGCTGTTTTCACTTACGGAGCCCTTACGGGTTTTCATCCGTGTCCGTTTTTCCTTTGGACATACCTTTTTTTGGCGAATCTTCATTGCTGGTGGGACTTTAAATGTAGTCTCGCCGGTAGGACTTAGGAGAGATAGGGGTCGTTTATGCCCGTGGATTGTATACGGTTTTACCGGATGTTTGATCCAGACCGTATGGTCGGTGTGCTCAATTTGCCTGCGACTTGGAGCATTCACGCGTAGTATTTCTTGAGATATCGTTTATTGATGGGTGGCATGGGCCTTTTTCCCTCGACATTTATCAGCTGGTAGGATCCTCCATCAAACACTTTCTCAATGACATATGATCCTTCCCAGTTTGGCTCGAATTTTCCCTTGGCATGTCGATTGGGGATGATCGGTCTTTTGAGGACCAACACCAATTCGCCTTTCTTGAAAGTGCGGAGACGGGTTATCTTGTCATAGGCCCGTGACATTTGCGCTCGGCACAACTCCAGATTTTGCTGTACCGCGAGTCTCTTTTCTTCGAGGACGTCGAGCTCTTCGAGCCGAAGGAGCACGTTTTCCTCCTCCGTCAACTCGTGCTGAACGACCATTCTTAAGCTTGGAACTTCGACTTCAAGGGGGAGGATCGCCTCCACTCCGAAGGGTAATGAGTATGGTGTGGACTGAGTTGGATACGGTGCATGGTACGATATGCCCATAACGCCTCGTGAAGTTTAAGATTCCAGTCTCTCTTATTGGCTGAAGCATTTTTCCTCAGGAGCTTGCATAGAGTCTTATTGAAGGCTTCGGCTAGCCCATTGGCTCTTGGATTATAGATGGAGGAATATCTCCAGTCTATCTTGTGCTGAGTAGCGAACCTTGAGATTTTGAAGCTCTTAAAAGAATTCCCGCTGTTAGAAATGATTATTTTTGGTGTACCAAAGCGGTATAGAATATTATGTCGGAAGAATATCATAATATCTTCTATCTTGACTTCTTTTAGCGGGACAACTTCAGCCCATCTGGAGAAGTAGTCTGTTGCAGCCAATATGAACCGGTGGCCTTTGGATGATGGAGGATCAATTGGGCCAACTATGTCAGTTCCCCAAACTTCAAAGGGCCACGACGCCACCGTAGATTGCAACGGATTGAGATGCTTGTGAATGAAATCACCGTGAATTTGGCAGATATGACATTTCTTTGCGTGCTCTTTGCAATCCCTTATCATGGTGGGCTAGTATTATCCAAGCCGTTTGATCTGAAGCCGCATTTTGGGGCCAGACTGGTGAGCCCCGTAGACGCTCGAGTGAACTTCTGTCATGACTTTTTGGGCTTTGACCAATGACAGACACCTGAGCCAGAGTTGGTCATATAATCTGCGGTATAGCGTATTATTTACAAACACATATCGGAGAACTATCTTCTTCAGTTGAACCCTCGCAGATTTTTCTTCGGGCAGGTTGTCGTATCAGAGGTATTCTATGAAGGGCTTTCTCCAATCGGGCTCCTCTTGAATGATCAGAACTTCTTCGGCAGGATTGCTCTTTTGTTCTGCTCTTCCCTCTTCTCGTAAAGAGACTGGGGGCAGAATTTGCCGGCTCCTGACTGTGATCAGAATTTCATCCATGTCGGGATCAGCCAGCTCTTTGGTTAGACGAGCGAGTATGTCGGCTTTTCTGTTCAACGCTCTAGGGACTCTCATTAGTTCAATATGAGTGAACCTTTTCATGAGTTCCATCACCCGTCCTTTATATCAAGCTAACTCGGGCCTATATATCTTGTAGTCGCCGCTTACTTGGTTGACGACAAGCTGGAAATCACCGTAGACTCGTAGCCGAAGGATTTCCATTTCTATGGCGAGCTCGAAACCAGCGATCAGAGCTTCATACTCAGCTCGTTGTTTGTGCGAGGTTCGGTGAGAGCAAAAGAATGTCGCAGGGTTCCCATCGATGGCATGAAGAACACTAATCCTATCCTTGCTTTTATCTGTGGGATGCTTGATTTGCCGGAGGTCCTGATTGATGAGGCTCTGTCGAAGTAGAGCTCCCAACATGGCTCGTCATCCTCGAGGAGCAACACTTGTTCGTCGGGTAACTCGTAATTGAGAGGCAACCCTTCTAGTATGAGATGAGCAACAAGGAAGTTGGTGAGTGCTTTCCTTTTTACTGCTTTCCGAGGAGTATAAATTATGTCAAATTCAAGCATCATGATAGCCCATCTTGCCATTATACCGTCTAGGATTTCTTTGGTCATTAAGTGTTTGAGCAGGTCGACCTTGGAGATCAACGTAACCCGATGAGCGAGCAGATAGTGCCTCAGCTTCTTCACAGCGATTATTAGAGCCAGGTATCGCTTTTCGATCGGGGAATAGTTGTGTTCTTCCCCGACTAAAGTTCGACTGAGGTAGTAGAGGTTATTCTCTTTACCCTCCTCGTTGTTCTGGGCAAGGAGTGCACCGAGTGACTCATCTAGCGCTGCAGTATAAAGAATCAATGGTTTATTTAGAATAGGGGCAACAAGCACTGGAGGGTGCAACAGGTACTGTTTGATACTTTCGAACGCTTCTTGACATTCGGCATCCCAGAAAAAAGGAGCTCCTTTCTTCATGAGCTTTGAGAAGGGCCAACATCTCCCCGATAGGTTCGAGATGAACTTTCGTATGTAAGCAAGTTTGCCTTGAAAGGATCTTAACCGCGTTAGATTCTTTGGAGAAGGCATCTCTATGATGACCTTTATCTTTGATGGGTCAATTTCGATCCCCCAATATCGAACTATGAAGCTCATGAATTTTCCCGATGACACGCCAAAAGCGCACTTTAGAGAATTCATCTTCAGATTGTATTCCCTCAATCTGGTGAAAACGGTCTTAAGATCTTGGATGTGATCAGCCTTGGCTTTAGTCTTGACGACCAGATTATCAACATAACATTCGATGACTTTATGGATTAGGTCATCAAAGATATTGGTCATTGCCCTTTGCTAGGTAGCACCTACGTTCTTCAGTCTGAACGGCATCACCTTGTAGCAGTATATTCCGATCGGGGTTCGAAATGCTGTGTGTTTCTCATCCTTAGGCGACATCTTGATCTGATTATATCCAGACGAGCCATCCATGAAGGTGAACAACTCGTAATTTGAGGTGTCATCGACCATCATTTCCATGACCGGTAATGGAAAGTCGTCTTTAGGGCATGCCTTGTTGAGGTCCCTGAAATCGGTGCAAACCCGGATCTGTCCATTTTTCTTCTTCACTAGGACAATGCATGCGATCCAGTCTGCATATTTCTCTTCTCTGATGAAGCCAGCATCGATAAGTTTCTGAGTTTCCTCGATGACCTTTTCTTCTAGCTCTCTTCTCATTCTTCGGGGAGCTTGTTTGACTGGCTTGACATCAGGAGAAATAGCCAGCTTATGCACGGCTACCTCAGGGGAGAGGCCATGCATTTCTTTGTATGTCCATGCGAAACAGTCAACGAATTCATGCAGAAGGGCTACTATCTGCTCTTTCATTTTCTCTGACAAGAGTGAGCTGATATAGGTCGGCCTTGGATTATAGGGCGTTCCCAAATCAAACTCGGTTAACTCGTCGAAAGTTTCTTGTCCGCCATCTTTGAGCTCTCGAGGAGCTTCTTCTGGCTCGGCTATCTCGTCATTATCATTTGACCTTTTGCTAGCTTCACCAACATGGATCATGTAGCATGCTTTAGAATCAGGTTGAATGAAACTTATGCCCTATATATCTGTAATTCGTCCATCGATGAGCGCTTGGACCTGAGGCAGATGCCATAGCCCTTCGTAAAACTTCGCTTCGGAGTCCGTTTGATATAGCTGACACCCGCACTTTTTAAAGTATTCCTGCATCTCGGACGCATAATATCTGGGATTGAGGACGACCCTTATACCTCTCTCGTATGGAAGGCATGTCATAGACAAATTGTCTGGATGCGCGACAGGATTTGACCCATAAAACAGGATGCCATTCTGTCCACTTTTCTTTCCAGGAACGTAGAAAGTTTTAAGCTGGTCCATGGTGGAGACTGACAATGCATCTAGCTTCTTGCACATCTGCTTTGGCACTCTTATGACAGCTAGGGACCCTTCTGTAGCCTTGAAGGTTTCTCTTAGCTTCGCTTTTTGCATGAGGGCCCAATCTACATAGCTGTTGCAAGACGGATCCTCTTCTTCTGATTCTTCAGTGTCACTATCTAAACGAGGGTGAATCTTGCTGCTAGATGGGCCTTCAGTATCAGTCTCATCTGTATCACTACCGAAGTGATGGCGGGTTTTACAGAAGGATGGACTTCCAGCGTCGGACTCATCAGTGTCACTGCCGAAATGCAGACGCATTTGGGGGTTTTTGCTTTTGAAAGTGACAGCCGGCTCGAATCTGCTTTTGAGCTTCGGAGCCATTCTGTCCTTGGTCAGTCATGGCTCGGTATTTTGGGAATCCACAAAGTACCGAGAATCTTCATATCGGACTTCGTGCACACCGAACAGCTGGATGTCTCCGTCAATGCGTCTTTCTTCGCCATTTTTAGTATACTTCATGCATTGATGGAGAGTTGACGGAACGATGCCGTAATCGTGGAGCCATAGCCGTCCCAAGAGAATTTTATAAGACGTGTCAGCGTCGCTCACGTATATCTTAGCTTCAGTTTGCAGATCCCCAAATTTGATTGGCAGAGCTATAGACCCTAGATCTTGCTGGCAGTTTTGATTGAGGCCTTTAATGACAATCCTTTCCCTTGACAAGTGTCGGACGTCCATTGACAAACTCTTCAGAGTCCGCAAGTTCATGATGTTCACTGAGGATCCCAGATCAATCAATATGTGATTAATCCGATCTCCGTCGCTGTACCCGGTCACGTAAAGTGACCGAGTATGCTTAGCCTTTCCCAGTACCAAGTCTTCGTCCTTAAACGTGACTGCGGCGGCATGCAGAGCGTACTGGGTTTCTTTCATATTAATTTCCGCAAAGCGAGCCTGATACCGCTCAGGATTTTGTAGAGCATGAATGAGAACATCTCTAAGCTCTTTAGATAGGATCAAGGTATCGTAGATGCTCAAGAGAGACAGAAGCTTCCGGAGATGAGCCAAGACATTTTAGTCTACTGAGGAAGGACTTGAGCTTTCATTAGCCGGTTCTCTGCCATCTTCCTCATTAGCCACATGTTTTTCCTTTCCTTTTGGGGTATTGCCATGATTTGGCGGTAGAGCCCTATCGCTTCTAAGCTGGATTTGGTTGGCCTTTATGGCGAGCTCCACGTCCTCTTCGGGAAAACAGAGCTCCTTTTCAGAGTCGCTGCTAAGATGGATGGCGTAGCAGGTCACTATAAAGATCTCTTCATTGGAGTTTTCTTCTAGCTCTTCCAGAATCTGAGCTGTTTTTACAGGAAAGAACTCCTTCAATTGAATTAGAGTTCTTTCCTTTTGTTCATAGTCTTTGAGGGAATTGATATATTTTTGAATGGTCGATCTCTGTGCCGACTCTTTTTCACGTCGAGCCGCACTTTTCTTCTTTTTCTTCTTCAGCTTTTTCGATTTTGAGCCTGATTGAGCCGAATTGGCAGCTGGAATGGTGGGTGTAACAACTCCAATTCTTGTGTACATAAAATTGATTTAAAGTTAATGTATACTTAGGGTATTTACATTTCCTGTGAGTACTATAAGTATTTGATTTACTTTTGAACAACAAGAAGGAGTTTGTAGCTCATTGGTAAGACCTTGTACTGCTGAACCAAAGCACCAGAGTTCAAATCCCATCAGCCACATTATATTTTTGATTTGATTTCTTTTAATCTTTTTGGAAGCCCAAGAGTCTACACGTGCATAACCCGTAAAACCAAGACTCACATATAAAACAAACGGGTCCACGAGATAGACCGAGCGACAAAGGACATATGGCATGGAGACTCGGGCCGACTCGGGCCGGCGACTCGCCCGACTCGGCAGGCGCCGACGGCCCGACTCAGCCCGATCCCATTTTTTCTTCAACTCCCAGAGACCTTTGGCCTACCCCACTCCCCCTGCACCATTTAAAATCTCTGAAATTAAACAGAGAATTAGAACACCCCTTTTAATTTTTTAAATGCAAAATAAAATACATTTTTTATCACACCCTTTCATTTACCCTAAAGTCTAATTTTTCCTATAAATACCACACCTAAAATCACCCCTCCTCACTTCCAAATCTCTGTCCAAACTCTCAAGAAAAATCCATAGACTTTTTGTGTGCAAGTGGAGTTAGCAAAGGGCGAAGCTCCGACGAACTTCCGACGACGATCCGAGGAGTTTCCAGCGACGAAACGACGCACCGGTGATTCCTCAATCTTCCTCTTCCTCTTCTCTTGACCCTAAACTTGTAAGTCCCCCTTCTCTCTCTCTTTCACTATTATCAAATTCTTAACTCTTAAAATGTGTCGGAAGCGGAGTTATCCGGCTTCCGATTATCTTTTCTTTCAAAAATACAACATTTTCTTAATAACAAACCTACAACTTTTGATATATGTTGTTTAAATACTCATTAACTAAGATAATAGAATAAGTTTGACATTAAAATGATAATCGTAGCAAGTTTTATTCCACTTTTATAGTAAAATATCTTTATATTTCATATCGACATATTTATACCTTTTAACCATTTTAGCTTTAGAAAACTCACGAGGTAATGACCTACCTCCTCACAACACTCATATGTAATATAGCACGATTATATTTGGGAACATAGTTTTGGGGAAAATACGATTTTACACATAACTACCTCCGACTTATAAAAACCTTTTTCTACAAGATATGTATTTTTAACAAATCTTTACAATGAGCCGCTACAACCCATTTCGGGGAACCCGTTCGGGATGGTGTGGATTATCGCACATCCTCGGGCTTAGTAGTGCGAGATGCAGACCACCGCAAGGAGCATACGGTCTCGAAAGATTTAAAATACAATTTTCTTTAGAAAAATGTGATTTTTATTATAAATAAAACTTATATTTTTAATAAATAAATATATATGTAATTAATATCAAAATATCTATTTTTAATATTTATAATATTTCACATTTCCAAAATTCAAGAAAAACATTCCATTTACAAGAAAATACCAAACAATTCCAATATTACATATAAATACCATATATTATGAAAAATAGGTTTTATTCACTAGAAATGTCACAATGATAAAATATACATCAATGAAAACTTTAAAGACGATGATAAAATACTTGAGGTGTATTTTGAAAATTATACAAAATTATTTTTACATTAAACCCCCTCAAGTTATACTAAATTACAATAAGGACCCTAGTAAACATAGGTTTAAGAGGGACCGGTCTCTTGAGCCTCAGGGAGCCGGAGATATGGGTGCTTGCCTATTTAAAGTAGACAACTTAACAAACGGTGTTATCAACACGGTAATCGTCTTTGAAAAAGACACAAATCCTGCCGTCCATGTGCAGCGGTTACCGATAACACCAAAACCTAATTCTGGATTCAATTTCTTTTCTAATTTTCTGACTCAGACTGAGTCTCAATATAATCAATCTTACTTGAATGAGATTCAAGTATATATAACAATTCAATATGAATCCATATACTCAATCTGTTCAATATATACAACTTGAATGAACCGAACCATGGATATACATCCATCTACATGATTCTCCAGTTACATCCATTTACTGATATCATGGTTTCGGCAAGTCATCCATCTATACAATTCAAATTACAAGACAATACAATACAAGTAATACAATCAAGTTGTCGCGGGGTTTATAAGGGGTAGACTGGTACGGAAGGTGTTAGAAGTGGCAAGGGACAACAACCATTAAGACACCAAACTTGAATTCAATTGCCGTTGTACCGTGGCTGAACGGTTCCTTGTATTCCGTCCACTGTAGTCTCTGGTCTATTGAGACTCCTCTCGTATACACTGGCCTCTTCTGTACCAATCTACAAACAACAGCGTTAACACTAAATATAACATTATAACAATATACTCTCTATTCTGTCTATTCCATTCTTGTCTATTTACGGGACTTACCGAGCGATTTGTTCGCTGACGACATTCTCTTTCTTTTTCTTTGGAATGTCATCAGGTGATTCGGACCTTCAGGAGATCGAGCCCACTAGCGAGGACTTGGATCAGCTAGCCTTCGACCCAGATCTCTAGTTACTTGTACATTTCATTTCAATACTTTCCATTTCTGTTATGCCACTGTTTAGGCATTGCTTTTCATTCCATGTATTTACTTTTCAGATGCATTGTAAAAAGAATGTTAATAAATAAAGTTGCTGTTCAACATATATCTATTTTCATTGTCTCTTGTGCATTTTACTTATATTGCTTATATACGCTTAGCGTATTTACTTCAGAGTAAATATGTAGCGGCCTCGTTACGTTCTCTGCCCGTACACTGGGAAGCGGGGCGTGACAGGTTTTGTTGGTGGCCCATGCAGGTCTGAGCTGTATGGAACCCCACCATGCAGTTCAGTTCTGCGTGGACAACCTAAGCAATATAACACAAGAACCAGCAACTGAAAACATTCTTTACAATTCATACTTCTTGAATCTTCTCATTTCATATACTTTGAATCTGTCTTAACCCAAATTTTTTCTTTCAAGGTTATGGATTCCCCAAACAATACCGGCACCAATTTCAACAACACTCTACCTCCCCTACCTATCACACTTGCCATCGCTGCTCCGATCAACGAGCAGACAGTTCTGCTTGAGGCAATTCACAGCTTCCTGGAAGGATAGCAGCAGGAGACTGCTATCTTGATGAACCGACCAGAGGCAGAAGCACCTGGGGTGAAGCAATTCAGGGCCTTGCATCCCAACAATTCTCAGGAAAAGAGATCCCTCTAGAAGCTGAGGAATGGGCTCAGAGCATTAAAGATGATCTGGCAGCGGCACAAGTGCCAGAGATAGCTTGGGTCCGTGTTGCGAAATTACAGCTCACGGACAATGCACGGGTCTGGTGGAAGGCGGAAGAAAGCCGTCTTGATCAACCCATCGAATGGAAGACTTTCCCCGACATGTTCGACGCAAAGTTCTTCCCAGAGACTGCCAGGTTCGACATGGAACAACAGTCCATCCATTTGCAACAAGGTTCGATGTTGACCAAATCAGTGGATGAATACGATGCTGGGTTCACCATGCTCAGTCGGTAAGATATGTCTCAATAATTCGATTTTTCAATAAATCACATACTACACAGCTAACACAATACTTTAACAGATTTGCGGCACACCTGATACCGACGGATGAGATCAGAGCCCGTCGATTTCAACAAGGTTTAGATTCGGAGATCCAGGCTGCACCGGCCACAGGAGATTTTCCGACTCATGAATCGACTCTGAAAGCTGCCCGCCGTTATGAGGCAATGGTAAAGATGAGGGGCAGATCTCAAGCTGCTGGAGTTAAGCGCCCTACCAACCAAATGGCAGGAGGAGCCTCGTCAAGGCCACCATTTGTGCCCAGGAGACCGAGAGTACCAATTAACTGGCCCAGCCCAGCATTTTGCACATACTGCAGGAGAGATGGACATCTGATGAAAGATTGGCGGCGTGCAAATCGCCTTTACTTAGTCTGCGGCTCAGCTACTCACGATATTGGGTCTTGTCCTCGTATACAAAATCCTTATGTTGCACCCAGGCTAGCAATCACTTACCAGCAGTGACCAGCCCTTCAGGCACCTACTCCAAGACTCGCTCTCCCTACTCCACCACCTAGAGGACCACCGACTGCACCTCTTCCTCGTCAGTTCCATCAAGCTCAACTGAACGTTCCGAGGAATGCTCCTCTGGCCCGGAGGAATGTACCACGGCGACAGGCTTTCACAATGACCGTGGAAGAAGCTGAGACCACTGGCCAAGTCATCACTGGTAACATTTCTTCTCAAGCTTTTCTTTCAGTCTTAACACTTACCTGCACATTTTTCTCTATACCTAAAACATATCCCATATACCTTAGGTACAATCTTAGTAGTCTTACTTCCTGCACTAGCACTCTTCGATACTGGAGCATCTCATTGCTTTATGTCGCAACGGTTCGTCCGAACTCATGCGATTCCAGTCACACCGATTGTATCCAGTTGGAATGTCAGTTCAGGAAATAGTGTTCTAAAAGCAATAATGGAACACAACTTGTGTCCAGTAGTCGTCTGCAGCAGAGAATTCTATACCGACTTTAAGGTGCTGGACATATTGAACTTCGATGTGGTTCTAGGTATGGATTGGCTCGGAACATCCTATGCTACCATTGACTGTCGTCAAAGGAGGGTAGTATTCGAGATTCCAGACCATCCGGTCTTTTATTTCAAAAGTGGAGACCATACCCTGGAGCCAAGTACTTACAAGGCAAAACCAAAGAAGGCAGTGATTGCAGCAATTCAAGCGGAAGAAGGATCAAAGCCAGAAGTGGTTCGAGAGTTCGACGATGTGTTTCCTGACGATATATCAGGTTTGCCTCCCGATCAAGCTATTGAATTCAGCATTGATTTATTACAAAGAGCACAACCGGTGATCAAAGTACATTATCGATTAATTCCGGAAGGTTTAAAGGAGGTCCGAATTCAGTTGGACGAATTATTGGCGAAAGGATGGATTCGTTCCAGCACTTCAAGTTGGGGATCTCCAGTTCTAATTGTGAAGAAGAAGGAAGGTTCATATCGAATGTGCATTGATTATAGAGTCTTGAACGAAGTAACGATAAAGAACAAGTATCCGCTACCGCGCATCGACGATTTATTCGATCAGCTAAGTGGATCTTGTATTTTCTCTAAGCTAGATGTTCGTTCAGGTTATCATCAGGTGAAGGTCAAGGAATCTGATATCCACAAAACGGCTTTCAGAACTTGCTATGGTCATTACGAATTTCTTGTGATGGCATTTGGAGTGACCAACGCACCAGCAATATTCATGAACCTAATGAATCAAGTTTTCCGGGAGTACTTAGACAGGTTTGTTGTCATCTTTATCGACGACATCCTGATGTATTCAAAGAGTCGGAAAGAACATGCCGAGCACCTACGATTTGTCTTAGAAACTCTACGACAACATCAACTCTACGCCAAGTACAGCAAGTGCGAGTTTTGGCAAGATCAAGTTGGTTTTCTTGGACATATCATATCAGGCGAAGGAATCTCTGTGGATCCAGCGAAAGTTTCAGCAGTAAGAGAATGGCCGACACCAATATCAGTGATGGATATTCGAAGTTTCTTGGGTCTAGCTGGACATTACAGAAGGTTCATTGAAGGCTTTTCGAAGATAGCAACACCCTTGACCAAGCTCACACGTAAAGATGAAGAATTCGTGTGGTCAGAAGCATGCGAACAAGCTTTCGTAGAACTCTAGTCAAGGTTGACATCAGCGCTTATTCTCGTTATACCGGACCAATCTGGAGGTTTCGAAGTGCATTGCGATGCATCCGGTAAGGGATTAGGATGTGTTCTACATCAGCATGGAAAGGTTGTGGCTTATGCTTCAACACAGCTGAAGATTTATGAGTGCAATTATCCGACGCATGATTTGGAATTGGCGGCCGTTATCTTTGCTCTTAAGATTTGGCGCCATTATCTTCTTGGTGAACGAGTGAACATATACACAGATCACAAGAGTCTGAAATATGTGTTTACTCAGAAGGAACTTAATATGCAGCATAGACGATGGTTAGAACTCATGGCGGACTTTGATATCAACCTGCAATATCACCCAGGGAAGGTGAATGTGGTACTTGATGCCCTTAGTCGCCAACCATTATCGATGAATCTCACTGCCCAGTGGAAGCTTCAACAGGAATTGCATCAGATGGAGATTGAAGGAGTCATGCCAGGTAACGCTTTAAGTTTGATGAATTTACAAGTTCAATCTACCATTATAAATCAGATCAAAGCAGCTCAAGCAAGTGATCCTAAGTTGCAAAAAATCAGAGAACAAGTAGAGAATGGACTCAGAACAGACTTCATCATCCATGAAGACGGATCTTTGAGATACGGCAGCAGATTATGTGTACCAAAAGGTTCTGTTCGGAAAGAGTTAATGAAAGAAGCTCACAGCTCTCCCTACTCAGTACACCCTGGAGGTACAAAGATGTACAAAGATCTATGTTAAAATTACTGGTGGCATGGAATGAAGCGTGAAGTAGCCAGAAGCGTCGCTAAATGCTTGGTGTGTCAGTAAGTAAATGCTGAACATCACAGGACAGCTGGATTACTTCAACCGTTATCTATCCCAGAATGGAAGTGGCAACACATCACAATGGATTTTGTGACTGCACTTCCTCGCAGCACAAAGGGTAACGATGCGGTATGGGTTATTATGGATCGACTCACAAAGTCGGCTCACTTCATCTCATTTCGAGTTGGCTAATCTACTGAAACACTAGCAAAGAAGTACATGGAGGTAAGAATCTAAGTAAGATTTAAACTCCACAAAATATACTATCTCTGATACCCATGAACTCATACAGGAAATTATGAGACTTCATGGAGTACCGGTCTGCATTGTCTCCGATCGTGACACTAGATTTCGATCGCAGTTTTAGCAAAGTCTGCAAGCGAGCTTGGGATCAAGTCTGAACTTCAGCAAGGCCTATCATCCACAAACTGATGGTCAGTCTGAGCGAACTAGTCAGATCTTGGAAGATATGCTCAGAGCGTGTATGTTAGACTTCAGAGGATCGTGAGAAGATCACCTACATCTTGTGGAGTTTTCATAAAACAACTGCTACCAAGCAAGCATCGGAATGGAACCTTTTGCAGCAATTTATGGAAGGAAGTGTCGATCGCCATTAAGTTGGGACGACATCGGTGATAGGGAACTTCTTGGACCTGAGATGATAGTAGCAACTGTTGATGTGGTTCGTACCATCAGAGAAAGAATGCGCATAGCCCAAGATCGACAGAAGCACTGGGCTGATGCAAAGCACCGTCATTTGGAGTTCCAGCCGGGAGATCATGTATTTCTGAAGATATCTCCAAACCGCGGAGTGATCCGATTTGGAAGACGAGATAAGCTAAGTCTAAGGTACATTGGACCGTTCGACATACTCGAACGAGTCGGTGAAGTGGCATACCGCTTGGCACTTCCACCTTCATTGGAAGGAGTGTATAATTTGTTTCACATATCCCAAATCAGAAGGTATGTGAGTGACCCGAGCAATATTCTCGATCATTCCGAGCTCACTGTATAGCCTGACTTATCTTGTGAGCAACAACCTGTGGAGATCCTGGACAGGAAAGTGAAGTCACTTCGGAACAAGGAAGTCAACTTGGTTCGAGTGATGTGGAGAAAAGACACTTCAGGAGAATCGACATGGGAAAGGAAAGATGAGATGCATGAAAGATATCCTCACTTATTTGTAAAGTAGTCCTTAAAATAAATTGTAAATTTCGAGGACGAAATTTTTGTAAGGAGGGTAGACTGTAACAACTCCAATTCTTGTGTACATAAAATCGATTTAAAGTTAATGTATACTTGGGGTATTTACATTTCCTGTGAGTACTATAAGTATTTGATTTACTTTTGAACAGCAAGAATGAGCTTGTAGCTCATTGGTAAGACCTTGCACTGCTGAACCAAAGCACCAGAGTTCAAATCCCATCAGCCACATTATCTTTTTAATTTGATTTCTTTTAATCTTTTTAGAAACCCAAGAGTCTACACGCGCATAACCCGTAAAATCAAGAGTCACACATAAAACAAAGGGGTCCACGAGATAGACCAAGCAACAAGGGACACATGGCATGGAGACTCAGGCCGACTCGGGCCGGCGACTCGCCCGACTCGGCTGGCGCCGCAGGCCTGACTCAGCTCGATCCCATTTTTTCTTCAACTCCCAGAGACCTTTGGCCTACCCCACTCCCCCTGCACCATTTAAAATCTTTGAAATTAAACAGAGAATTAAAACACCTTTTTTAATTTTTTAAATGCAAAATTAAATTCAATTTTTATCACACCCTTTCATTTACCCTAAACCTTAATTTTTCCTATAAATACCATACCTAAAATCACCCCTCCTCACTTCCAAATCTCTATCCAAACTCTCAAGAAAATTCCATAGATTTTTTGTGTGCAAGTGGAGTTAGCAAAGGGCGAACCTCCGAAGAACTTCCGACGACGATCCGAGGAGTTTCCGGCAACGAAACGACGCACCGGTGCTTCTCCAATCTTCCTCTTCTATTGACCCTAAACCTGTAAGTCCCCCTTCTCTCTCTCTTTCACTATTCTCAAATTCTTAACTCTTAAAATGTGTCGGAAGCGGAGTTATCCGGCTTCCGATTATCTTTTCTTTCAAAAATACAACATTTTCTTAATAAAAAACCTACAACTTTTCATATATATTGTTTAATACTCATTAACTAAGACTTTCAAGAATAAGTTTGACATTAAAATGATAATCGTAGCAAGTTTTATTCCACTTTTACAGTAAAATACCTTTATGTTTCATATCGATATATTTATACCTTTTAACCATGTTAGATTTAGAAAACTCACGAGGTAATGACCTACCTTCTCACAACACTCATATGTAACATAGCACGATTATATTCGGGAACATAGTTTTGGGAAAAATACAATTTTACACATAACTACCTCCGACTTATAAAAATTTTTTCTACAAGATATGTATTTTTAACAAATCATTGCAATGTGCCGCTACAACCCATTTCGGGGAACCCGTTCGGGATGGTGTGGATTATCGCACATCCTCGGGCTTAATAGTGAGAGATGCAGACCTCCGCAAGGAGCATACGATCTCGAAAGATTTAAAATACAATTTTCTTTAGAAAACTGTGATTTCTATTATAAATAAACCTTATATTTTTAATAAATAAATAAATAAATATATATATATATATATAATTAATATCAAAATATCTATTTTTAATATTTATAATATTTCACATTTCCAAAATACAAGAAAAATATTCCATTTACAAGAAAATACCAAACAATTCCAATATTATAAATAAATACCATATATTATGAAAAATATGTTTTATTCACTGGAAATGTCACAATGATAAAATATACATCAATAAAAACTTTAAAGACGATAATAAAATACTTGAGGTGCATTTTGAAAATTATACAAAATTATTTTTACATAAACCCCCCTCAAGTTATACTAAATTACAATAAGGACCCTAGTAAACATAGGTTTAACCGGGATCGGTCACTTGAGCCTCAGGGAGCCGGAGATATGGGTGCTTGCCTATTTAAGGTAGACAACTTAACAAACGGTGTTATCAACACGGTAATCGTCTTTGAAAAAGACACAAATCCTGCCGTCCATGTGCAGCGGTTACCGATAACACCAAAAGCTAATTCAGTATTCAATTTCTTTTCTAATTGCCCGACTCAGACTGAGTCTCAATATAATCAATCTGACTTGAATGAGATTCAAGTATATATAACAATTCAGTATGAATCCATATATTCAATCTGTTCAATCTATTAATTTATACAACTTGACCGAACCAAACCATGGATATACATCCATCTACATGATTCTCCAGTTATATCTATTTACTGATATCATGGTTTCGGCAAGTCATCCATCTATACAATTCAAATTACAAGACAATACAATACAAATAATACAATCAAGATATCGCGGGGTTTATAAAAGGTAGACTGGTACGGAAGGTGTTAGAAGTGGCACGAGACAGCAACCATTAAGACACCTAACCTGAATTCAATTGCCGTTCTACCATGGCTGAACGGTTCCTTGTATTCCGTCCACCGTAGTTTTTAGTCTATTGAGACTCCTCTCGTATACACTGGCTGTTCCCCTCCGAAGACGGCCGACGACGCTAGGGCATCTTGCCTGTGATTCGGGGCAGATGCTATTTGGTTTTATCTGTCCACCTCTCCGAAGATACCAAGTTGATTTATGGCACCGTGTATCGGAGGTTTAGACGGATGCGGCCGATGTAGCAGACTTCGTCAGATTCCCCTCGCTTGAGGGTTTTTTGATTGTGGGGACGCTCTTCCCTGCAGGCGCAAGCACCTGCAGTTAATTACGCTACCGCATCGCGGTAACAACTTTCTCCTTCTCCAGAATTTCACTTCGTGTCGTGTGTGTTTGTTTTGTTTATGGTTGCCCGTGGATTGTATACGGAGACTGAGTAATACCGTCGCCCGTAGGACGTGGATTAGTCCAAATCCGTATTTACTTAGATTTGGGTTTGGTGTTTTGGTTTAAGGATACGTTAGCCGTGTTGAGGCTAAGAACGACTTAAACGGGATCGTTTAGATCCGATAAAAGAGCATTTGGAGGCTCTATTGTTCCAATTTAGGAACGTGGTGGTCCATACTCCAGTTTAGGGACGTGATGGTCCATCGCCAGTTTAGGGACGTGGTGGTCCATTTTCCAGTTTTGGGACGTGGTGGTCTATGTTCCAGTTTAAGGACGTGGTGGTCTATCGCCAGTTTAGGGACGTGGTGGTCCATGTTCCAGTTTAGAGACGTGGTGGTCCATAGGTAGTTTAAGGACGTTGCGGTCCGTGTTCCAGTTTAGGGACGTGGTGGTCCGTGTTCCAGTTTAGGGACGTGGTGGTCCGTGTTCCAGTTTAGAGACGTGGTGGTCCATTATTAGTTTAAGGACGTTTCGGTCCGATATTAGTTTAAGGACGTTTCGGTCCAATATTAGTTTAGGGACGTTTCGGTCCATTGCCAGTTTAGGGACGTGGCGGTCTATATTCCAGTTTAAGGACGTGGTGGTCCGTATTCCAGTTTAAGGACGTGATGGTCCGATATTAGTTTAGGGACATCTCGGTCCGATATTAGTTTAGGGACGTCTCGGTCCGATATTAGTTTAAGGACGTCTCGGTCTGATATTAGTTTAAGGACGTCTCGGTCCACGAGTTTAAGGACCCCGCAGTCCATATTGACGTATGTGGTCGTCGGGACCCGTCACCTCTCTGACGTCGTTGAAGGATTACAACGATAAGTGTCAGAGGAGCTCGGAGATGTACCCTCGAACCAGATATAAATTGATTTAGGGAGCAGGCGTGCTCAGTCAATTTAATTTGAGGACTTACGGCCAAAATTGGGATAAGTCCAGTTGAAAATGTTCAACACCCTTATTTATTTTTGGTCTATTAGACCTGTGCTAGGGCTTTGCCCACACTTAAATAATGCATTGCATTACTTCAGGCCATTTATGCCCATTTTGACTGGGCTCTGCCCTTTTTATTATGATGCAGATCATTTGTTTTGGTCCATTGGACCTTTCAATTGGGCTCTGCCCTTTCAAATAATGCACAGCATTTTATTTATTAGGCATGTTAAGCCTTTTAATTGGGCCTGACCCTTCAGGAAGTGAAATGCATTGCATTTGTCAGGCGCTTTGCGCCAATCACTGAGCGCAAGCGCTTGTGGTGAGGACACGTGTTATACTCTGGCGAGCGCAAGCGCAACAGCGCAGTGCGCTGCGCTGTTGCGCTGCTGACACGTGGCGCTCGCTGGTGAGTTGCGCCAATTCCAGAGTGCAAAGCTCTATTTCAAGAGCGCGTAGCGCAAGTTCTGTAGCTGACACGTGGCGCTCTCTTAAGAGCGCAACGGCGCAGTTTGGAAGTGCAAAGCACTAAGAATCTTTTAGATTCAAGAACAGAAGTGCAAAGCACTATTTGTTTCTTGATCTAATTTAGATCAAAGAAAAATAAGTTTTTTCTTTTTGTTTGAAGAACCAGAGGTTCATAAAAGTGCAAAGCACTATTTTTAATTTTGTTGTTTTCTTGTTTTCAAGAACCAGAGGTTCATAAGAAGTGCAAAGCACTATTTTTATTTATGTAAAGATCATTGATCTTGTTTTTAGATCAATGATCTATTAGAAGAAATTTCTTCTATTTTATGAAGGTTCTTTACCTTTTTCTTGGAATTTTCTCAGAGTTCTCTCTGTTTGAAGCTCTTGACTTTTTTCATGAAAATGTTGATGCCTTTGAATTGAGGCCTGGGGTCCTTTTTATAGTGCCCATAAATTAGTTAAATTTGTTAGAGAGATATTTCTCTGAGTGATTTGGGGAATTTTTCCCACCGTTGGATATTTTGATCCGAGGGCTTCTGCTTTGCAGAAGAAAATCTTCTTGTTTTAATAAGAACAGAAAAGATTTCTTAAAAATTTAATTCTGTTTGGCGCAGATGCCCCAGTGCGTGACACGTGTCGCACAGCGCAGCGCAACTGCGCTGACATGTGTCGCGCTGCGCAGCACTAGCGCAACTGCGCTAGCGCATCTGCGCTGACACGTGTCGTGCAGCGCAGTACTAGCGCAACTGAAGCGTTGCTTCCTTTAATAGAGCTTTGCTCTGATTGGGCGCGCCTTCTTGGGCGCTGCGCTGACGTATCAGCGCCGGACACGTTGCGCGTTGCGCCCGGAATTTGAAGCGTTGCTTCAAAATTTGAATTTTGAATTTCCAGCAGAGCTTTGCTCTGATTGGGGGAAACAAATGCCCCCCCACCGTTGCGCTCACGTGGCGCGCACGTGAGTGCAGCGGTGGCAAGCCCCTGACCGTTGGATCAAGGGGTGAGCTGAAGGGGCGCAAGCGCCTTATAAATAGGACCTATGGCCCTTTAGAAAACTTCACCATTTTCTAGATTTTGATTTCAGAGCTTTGCTCTTGCTTAGAACTTCAGAGCTTTGCTCGTTTCCACAGTTAGAACACTTTTAGGTAAAATTAATTTAAATCAGATTAATTTAAATCAATCTTAACCAAAAGAGCTTTGCTTTTATAGATCTTTTGATCTAAAGAAATTCCCTTTGGGGTTTCACCAACAGAGCTTTGCTCTCATGAATCCATAGATCTATAAAGATCTTGTTCATGGGTTTTAACCCATGAGCAGAGCTTTGCTCATGGATCCAAAAATAGATCTTTTTGATCTAAAAACGAAGGACTTCTAATAGTCTTCAAAATGTTTTAATTTCTTTAGGAGTTTTAAATAAATTTTCTCATCATCATCACAGAGCTAGGCTCTTTTAAGGAATCTCATTCCCCTGAGACCAGAGTTTGACAAGTGTCACTCTGTGACAGAGCTTTGCTCTGAAAGAGGAGATTTTCTCCTTGTCTCTAGGGATTCTTTATTAATGGGAATGTTTCCCTGGGGACCAACTGATGATCTCATCCAATGATGAGTTTGTCTTATTAACCGACGTATTGTCATCCAGATTTTGTGGGTCCCCCTTTGGTCCCTTACTCACTGCACTGCTGTGTGGTGTAATTAATTAATTTTAATTTTAATTTAATTAATGCATTTTCTTCTTTAAACGCCAAACGTTGGGATTACAACACTAACGGCTAAATTGTTCTTTTGCAGCGATCATGTCTCTAGACACTTCATTCTCGTTCGTCCGCTCGGAGGAGGGATTTCCCGAGGCGCCCTTGGACCGTGAAGTCCTGGCCATAATTAAGGAGTACGACCCGGAATACAAGAGTCTCCATCTTTGGGGGTCGTGGTATAATCAGATCATCATGGGCCGACGGAGCTTCACATGCGCGGTGCCGTCAGAATCCATAACGGCGATTCATTACGCCAGCCCACCCCCGGTGCAGTACGCCGTGGAGATGGTGGATTGGACCGCAAACAGCTTTCTTCATCCTGCTATGGATGCGGTTCCGGTCCAACGTCCTATGGTCTTGGATATCCTAGGACGTCGTATTTGTCAAGGTGAGGCGAGACCCTGGGGGCAATCATATAACCTTGGTTTGATTCCCCGTCACCCGATTGGCTATCTGCCGTGGGCCCGGTACATCCTGTCGACGAAGAAGTCGCAGTTGATAAGACTAGGACTGTACACCGCGGTCTACGTCTCTCTCTTCTAATATCCTACGCTCCCCACCTGGTGGTTCAAGGCTTTCTTGGAGCAATGGAATATTCCCACCCACACTTTCCTTGCCATGGATCGGGAAGTGTCCATTTCTTTGGAGGAATTCGCGGAGGTATCCGGCCTACCGGTTATGGGGGAACACTATGAAGAGCTGCTCCCGACAGATGAGTACGTCTTCGGTGCTAAGCCGATGGTAAGGGGGATCACGCCGGAAAATGCCGTTCAACATCAATTCCCGAGCCTGATCAAGGTGTTGAACATCTACGAGTCCCTTTTTATCGAACACGGGAGTCGGGGGGTTAACTTTGAGGACTTCATTGCTCGTTTCCTTCGTCCAAGCGTCATTTCATCGGGATCTGCCAAGTTTGCCATCCTGGATGACCCTTTCGGTTTAGGTTTGGATGACCTGCCAGCGAAATACATAGACCAAAAGGACTTTTTTCTTCCTAACTCCCCAACCATGTCTTTTGCAGAAATTGCGGCCCCTGGAATGGATGAGGAGGCTTTCTTCTTAGGATTTCTCGGACTGTGGCTGAGTTGGTTCGCGATCCCAATGCACTCTCATCACATGCGGCCTTCCGTCTTCTACCCAGCCCACCGAATGGTCATCGGGATAAAGGTGGCTGTGGGGATCGCTGGCCTGGCGCACCTATATCATGGCCTCAGCCGAGCAGCGGATGCCAACGAGCCCGGGGTACTGCACGTGGTCTTCCCGATGCACTACTTTGCATCGTGGCTCGAGCTACACACAGCTGGTGTCTTCGGCATGCATAAAATGCCTTTATTCTTTGACAAGTGCGGTTTTCCTCGCATTTTACAGTTGATTGGCTCATCAATCGTGACCCCTTCACCACGGGACGCCAGGGGTTTACTGCTTCGCCCTCACACCGTTGGAGTCGGGATGTTCTTTATTGATAAGGTATTAACCATTGGAAAAGCGTCCACCTCTGCGGTGCGACCATTACAGGACTCCTTCAAGGATGGAGCTTCAGTGTTAACGGCCCGGGAGATCCTCCATTTGTATTCTATTAGACCGGGTTTCCTAGTCTTCAGGCAGGGCGGTGCAGCAGTCTTTATGAGATATAATCCGCATCGTTTTGCCCAACAACTGGGTTACGATCAAAGGATACCCTTGGAAGCTTTCTTACTGGAACCTGCTGTCAATGAAGAAGGGATGGAGAACGCGTTACATCACTTCATGCGCCTGAACACGGGTTCTCATTTTTTCATCAGCACGCCGGCCTGTGCTCCACGACTCCTTAATGTATATAGAGAGTGGTACAATCATGCGACGGGGGCTGTTATAAAGGAAGAGAGGCGAGTGTTGATCGACCGTAAAGAAGTACCCCCCGGCACCAATCGTAACGCTCCCTTAGCGCCAAGGATCCTGGTGGTTCCTCCTCTAAAAGATGCTGGGGGCGGACCATCACGTGCGCAAAGCCCTCCACGTGAGCTGCCGCTCCCTGATATCGCAGACGCACCTCCCGCACCCTGTGCTCCAGTGGAGACAGTGGTTGTACCCTCGCCGGAGTCTGGCATGGGTGCGGACATCGGGACCCGTCGTCCCAAAGTGGCTGCTAAGCGGAAGTCGATCCCCCGCGAGCCTAGGGTCGGGGGTCAAAAGAAAAAGAAGTCACTCTTCGCTGCGGATGTCGTGTTCGGCCAGGAACCCCATGCTCCCTATGCTGAAGGTCTTCTTGAATACGGGACTAACGCAGGATTAGTGATGCCGCCGCCGGACGATACAGACTTAGAGGCTGCTCTCAGAGCTTCGGCATGTTTGGCGAGGCGTGACGCGTGGTTAGCTAAGCTTGTGCAGTCAGGTAACTACTAGTCACATTTTCCTTATTACAACATATCTTCCTTATCGCCCTTGATTAACGGCTTTCTCTCCTTTCTTTCAACAGGCATCACTGATGAAGAAGCCATTGCCGCTTCTTTGAAGACTTTTCAAGAGGAGGAACGTCTTAGAGCGTCTATGGGCCTTAGTAAGTTTTAATTCATCAAGTCTTCATTTCCCTCGTGTTATGGTCGATCTAACCTTCTCTCTTTTTATTGCAGAAACCTCAATGCCGTTCCCACCAAGCGACCCAAATGTTCCGCCAGCCGCCGATATTCCTGCTTCCTCTGGGCCACCGCAGGAGGTTCGTCTTGAAGAGCCGATGAGAGATGCCTTAAAGGCTCTGGAGGCATCCCTGAACGAGGATGACGATGCCTTGAAGGAGGCGTCTCAAAGGTCTATCGCGACAGCCCAGGAGGAAAGGAAGTGGCTGAGGCGTGAGGTGAAGGCACGCAGGGCTGCCTTGGCTATGGGAGCGGGTCCCAGCACTGTTCCTCGCGCTGATACTCCATCCGAAGAGGCCCCTGTCGTCCTATCCACTGCCCGAAGAGAGGTGGCGCGCGCAGTTCAGAGCGCAAACGGTAAATCCACTTCAGGTAATGTTTCTCTCAGAGTTTTTGTTATAAGGATTTTAATGTCGTTGGTCCTTATATCTCTTATCTTGCAGGGTCAAGTCCGATCGAAGGGGAGGCGGAAACCGTTGATCCTAAAGAAACAGAGGAGGCGGTACCTGCCGAACTCGAGCCAACGGTGGGCAATGTCGTTGTGGCTTTGGAGCCTGAAGTGGAGGTCGAGGGGCCTACCGTCGAGAAGGTCATTGATGCCGAACCTGAAGTGGTGGCAGATGATATGATTATTATAACTGAGTCCAGGGTAGTGGCGGATGAGGCGATCGAGGTCGGCGATCCCCCGGCGACGGTGGACGATACAATCGCAACTACTGAACCTGAGAGAGTAGTGGGTGAGGTGGCCATGATTCCCGAGGACGAGCCAATCGCTCCTTCTCTGGATTCTGGCAATACTCCAATCATAGCCCTTCCCGTCTATGGCCCTCCGCCGTCTCCAGGTCTTGTGAGCACGACGACAGTCCCCATCGAGTCGGGTGACGAGGCCACAGGAGGTGGTCTCATGTCGATAGAGGAGGGAGTCGCCTCCGTTTCAGCCGGGAGCTCCTCAGGTAAACCCCAAGTGGCTGCTTTTCTTTACTTTACAATCTTTTCTGACAAGTTCACCTTTTCATAATGCAGGTGCAGCCAGTGCCGATGCCCCACTGCTCGAGGGAGCGCCTTCAACGACTGCCTTGGCGGTGGTCACCTCTCAACCCTCTCTCATACCCTCGAAGATGTTGGAAGGTATGTGTTTACGATTTATTAATCTTGTTGTCCAGACATATAATTCGTGTACTAAAGTCACACTGTTGTGTTTCCAGGAGTGCTTTTTGATCATGTATATCAGATGTTGCTCCCACACTTTTCCTTCCCATCTGAACTTGCTTCTTCCTCTGGTGGCGTCGGTGAGTATGATTTCCGTTGACATCCTTCCTCTCTTTTTCTTATTGATGGAATTACCTCTAACCTCTTTTTCTCATCTCAACTGCAGTGCTACAGATTGAAGGAGGGGATAAAAGATCAGCTGCGCCACCAGCCCTTCCGACCTTACCACCTGTCTCAACTGGTACAATGACCATCATATTGGTAACTTTCCTCTCTTTATTTTCTGTACTGTTATCTGATCGCATCCTGTTTCTTTCAGCTGTCATTCTGGCTTCGGCGTCCTTCGAACCTCGCATCACAATGCCGGCGGGTCCTTTTCTGAGGAGTCTGTCTTCAAAAGGCGCCGCGAATAGTCTGCGCATGTTGAGTGACTACGTCGAGGAACTCGACGTTGAAACTCCTACATCTGCCACAGACTTCGCTATGGTGGTTAACCCGATGCTAGCAATACTCGTGAACTTTCATGATGAGGGCATCATTGCATCCTGGGTTAACCATTGTAAGGAGATCGAGGGTCGCCTATATCAGTTGGAGTCGCTGCATCCCGCTCCCGAGACCGTGGCTGCTAGTAATCAAAGGACAGCGTGGATTGAGCAGAGCGCTCTTTACTTCCGCCGTCTCGAACAAGAAGTCATTTCAAGGCGTAAGGAGCGTGGTGAGACTTCGAGCAAGTCTGCTCAACTGCATGCTCGGGTGGAGGCCAACGCCGCACGGCTGAAGGTTATCTTTGAGGGCCTTCTGCAATGTCTCTCCGAAGGGTTGTCATTAAGGCAAAAACTTGACGTTGTCGAGCGAGCTGCACCCAGCCAGGAAGCAGCCCAGAAGGCGGCGGAGGAGCAACTTTCATCCTTCTTGCAGCAGCGGGCCCAGGTGGAGGCGGAGGTGGCCGCGGCTGTCACTCGAGAGGAAGCGCTGAAGGAAGTGCGAGAGCAGCTTGTGAACTTACTAAAGACACTTCCTCCTCAATAGCTATCCATTTTTGTATCGTTTGTACTTATAGATAAAAGAATGTATATATATATTTTTTATTCTTTGACATAATGTATCCTGTATCCAATCAAGTTTATGAATAAAAGATACACCTTTTTTGTAATGTGTCATTTTTTGGTCTTTTCTTTCTTTTATTATCAGTATATCATCTTAGCGAACATGGTTGACGGATAGTAGGGCCCGCATCTTGACTTTCCTAATAATCAGCGATGGCTTAGGCCGCAGGTTCAGATCTGCTGCCTAAGACTTTTCAACTCCATAAGCCGTGAGGGTCTCATAGAGACTTTTCTCCCTACGGATCGAGAGGATCTCGTAGGTGGGTTTTCTCCTTAGGAATCGTGAGGATTCCTAAGTGTGGTTTTCTCTTATAAGTCATAAGGATCCTATAAGAGAATTTTTCCCTCTTACGAGTCGAGAGGACCCACAAGCGGTTGTTTCCCTCCTCGTTGAAATTCGACTTTGGAGAGTGAGACCCGTGAATAGTATGCAAGAGACCATTTTGGATTGACTTGCAGGGTCCCATTGTTTCAGGAAGCAAGTTTTTTATTCCCTGCTGCCTGAGGCTTCATTTGCAAGTTGAGACGAATCAGGAGTTTCCCGCGGAGACAATGGTTTCTATGCGAGCCGACGCGAATCAGGAGGCTCTCGTCAAGGAGTGTTTGTATTCGTGAGTCGAGGAGTTTGCTAGGGATTATTTGTTTCCCAAGCGCCAAGGATTATTTGTTTCCTTGGGGTTTGAAACGAGTCGAGGATTCCCACGGAGGCACTGGTGGCTCTGCGAGTCGACACGGGTCAGGAGGCTCTCGTCAAGGACTGTTTGTATCCGTGAGTCGAGGAGTTTGCTAGGGATTATTTGTTTCCCAAGCGCCAAGGATTATTTGTTTCCTTGGGGTTTGAAACGAGTCGAGGATTCCCACGGAGGCACTGGTGGCTCTGCGAGTCGACGCGGATCAGGAGGCTCTCGTCAAGGAGTGTTTGTATCCGTAAGTCGAGGAGTTTGCTAGGGATTATTTGTTTCCCAAGCGCCAAGGATTATTTGTTTCCTTGGGGTTTGAAACGAGTCGAGGATTCCCACGGAGGCACTGGTGGCTCTGCGAGTCGACGCGGATCAGGAGGCTCTCGTCAAGGAGTGTTTGTATCCGTGAGTCGAGGAGTTTGCTAGGGATTATTTGTTTCCCAAGCGCCAAGGATTATTTGTTTCCTTAGGGTTTGAAACGAGTCGAGGATTTCCACGGAGGCACTGGTGGCTTTGCGAGTCGACGCGGGTCAGGAGGCTCTCTTCAAGGAGTGTTTGTATCCGTGAGTCGAGAAGTTTGCTAGGGATTATATGTTTCCCAAGCGCCAAGGATTATTTGTTTCCTTGGGGTTTGAAACGAGTCGAGGATTCCCACGGAGGCACTGGTGGCTCTGCGAGTCGACGCGGATCAGGAGGCTCTCGTCAAGGAGTGTTTGTATCCGTGAGTCGAGGAGTTTGCTAGGGATTATTTGTTTCCCAAGTGCCAAGGATTATTTGTTTCCTTGGGGTTTGAAACGAGTCGAAGATTCTCACGGAGGCACTGGTGGCTCTGCGAGTCGACGCGGATCAGGAGGCTCTCGTCAAGGAGTGTTTGTATCCATGAGTCGAGGAATTTGATGAAGATACTGGTTTCTTCGGAGTTGGACTGAACCGTCGAGATTTAGCTTCGTCTTCTGGCGGAGCCTGCTGGGAAAGTATGGTTCCCTCTTTGTTTACGCCCTTGGATTGTATACAGGGATCGATGTGATCTTAACTGTAGGGCCAAAGTTTTATCATCTCTTCTTTTTATTTTATTTTATTTCCGCGATGCTCTATCATTTCAGCTTTTTATATCGCGAAGGTCGCGACTGCCCAATCATTTCGGCTATTTTTCGCGGTGCCCAATCATTTCGGCTATTTATTTTATTTTCACTCGCTGCTTTTTATTGCGAGTTACCCAATCATTTCGGCCATTTTGCATGCATACATTTTTACTTGCTGCTTTTTATTGCAAGTTGCCCCATCATTTCGGCTATTTCATATGCATGTGCGGCCTATTGGCTTTCCGCCGTAAGCCTGAAATTAAACACCGATTTTGGCATCAGCACCGCTACAACTGGGATATTGCCAGGAGCGAATCATCATCTGCCTCTGTCAATGTCGAACAAAGGTGGCTTAGCGACCAGGGTTAGGGTCCTGTCGACTAAGGCTTTTGACTTCATAAGCCGTAAGGGTCTTGCGAAGTTATTTCTCCCTACAAGTCGTGAGGATCTTGTAGGTGCATTTTCTCTTTAGGAATCGTGAGGATTCCTGAGTGTTCGTTTCCTCTGTAAGTCGTAAGGATCCTACAGGAAGGTCTTCTCCTCATAAATCGAGAGGATTTATAAGGGTTGTCTATCATGCGAACATATCCCCAGTCACGGATGAGACTTGGTTAGGGAAATGTTTATTCACGCCCGTGGATTGTGTACAAGGGTCAGTATTGAGCCACTTGTAGGGCAATAACGAAAGTTGTGGGGGTTGCTTAGGCACAGGTTTAGGTCCTTGTAACTTAAGACTTTCAACTCTTATGAGCCGTGAGGGTCCCATAAGAGAGTTCTCCTTACGAGTCGTGAGGATCTCGCAAGTGTATTTTCTCCTTAGGAATCGTGGGGATCCCTAAGTGTGCTGCTCCCTTATGAGTCGTAAGGATCTCACGCGGGTGGTTTCTCCTTACAAGCTCGAGGGGACCTTGTAAGTGTCTTTTAACGAGGTTGCGCCCTTTCGGGTTTTCACGAACACTCGCCGGTAGCCCTGCTGTTTTTACTCACGGAACCCTTTCGGGTTTTCATCCGTGCCCTTTTTGCTTACGGACATACCGTTTTTTTTTATTTTTATATGTTTTTTTATCTCGTCAGCCTAAAGATGCCGCGGTAGTAGTTTAAAGACGTTTCGGTCCGCTATTAGTTTAAGGACGTTTCGGTCCGTTGTTAGTTTAAGGACGTTTCGGTCCGTTGTTAGTTTAAGGACATTTCGGTCCGTTGTTAGTTTAAGGACATTTCGGTCCGTTGTGGAGAAGGCCGGCTACTTTTTATAAAGCCTGAGCTTAGGAAGATAGCGAGCGGACATAGTCATCGTCATCTATCATTGACCTAGGCTGCGGCTCATTAAGCGTAGTATTTCTTTAGGAAGCGACCGTTTATTGGCCTGAAAGGCCTTTCACCGTGCATGTCCATGAGTAGATAGGCTCCACCCTGGTAAACTTTATCTATGATGTACGGGTCTTCATAGTTCGGCTCGAATTTTCCCCGCTTGGCGCGATTGGGGATCATAGGCCTTTTGACCACTAGCACAAGTTCGCCTTGGCGGAATGTCCTCGGCCGGATCAATCTTTCATATGAGCGCGTCATCTTTGCTTTATAAGCTTCCAGATTTTGTTGCGCTATGAGCCGGGTTTCATCAAGGGCGTCAAGCTCCTCAAGCCGAAGGTGAGCATTTTCTTCGTCCGTTAGCTCGTAGAGGACTGCCACTCGTAGAGAGGGTAACTCTATCTCGAAGGGGGGTACTGCTTCGGTACCGAACACCAACGCGTACGGCGTTGTGTTCGTGGCCGTCTTGAATGTAGTTCGATATGCCCAAAGAGCTTCTTGCAGTCTTTCGTGCCAGTCTTTCTTATTTCGGGACACCGTTTTCTTTATGATTTTTGTCAAGGTCTTGTTGAAGGCTTCAGCTAGTCCGTTGGCTCGCGGATTATAAACCGAAGAATATCTCCAGTCTATATTATGCTGTTGCGTGAAGCGACTGATCTTGTGGCTTCTGTAAGCTGGCCCGTTATCGGAGATGATCCGTCGTGGAGTTCCAAACCGATATATGATATGCGTCTTGAAGAAATGGAGGATATTCTCCGTCTTAACTTCTCTTAACGGTACTTCTTCTGCCCATTTGGAGAAGTAGTCAGTCGTCGTCAGGATGAAACGATGTCCTCTAGACGATGCTGGTTCGATGGGGTCGACTATATCAGTCCCCCACATTTCGAATGGCCAGCTAGCCACCGTTGGATGTAGTGGATTTGGATGCTGATGGATGAAATCCCCATGAATTTGACACGAGTGACACTGCTTCGCATATTCGAGGCAGTCTTGAATCATCGTGGGCCAGTAGTAGTCCATCCGTTTTATCTTCAACTTCATCTTTGGGCCCGCTTGGTGAGAACCGCAGAGTCCGTCGTGAACTTCCTGAACGACTCTTTTCGCTTCGTTAGGTCCGAGACACCTTAGCCATAGAGAATTAAACGACCTCTTGTACAAAGTGTCGTTGACGAAGGCGAAAGACAGAGCTCGTTTCATGAGCTGATGTCTTGTGGATGCTTCTTCAGGCATTCGGTGGGACTTGAAGTAATCTATGAAAACTTCCCTCCAATCCTCGGTATTTTCCCAATCTTTTACTTGCAGGGTTGTCTGCTCGTTCGCTCCTTTTTCTTCGGATGATTCCGGAGATATTTCTGCTGGGGCAAGCACTCGATGGCTTTGTACCACGATTCTAACGTCACCGAGGTTCTCATCAGCCAGTTCTTTAGCAAGTTTGGCAGATTTATGAGTCTGTTGCGCAACGCCAGCTCGAATAATCTTCTCATTTTATCGCGGGGAAAGGAATAAGGACGTCCCATCCTATCCTCAAGGGGTACGTACGGGCGCATATTATTTTGACGAGCCACTGGCTTCGGGTCGCTTGGTTGTTGTTGAGCATTAGCGACGACAATTGCTTTTCCCTTCCCTTTATCATTTCGGGAGTCCGTCCTTGGAAGAGGAGGTTTATGGCCCATCTGATCCATCTGTGCTAATTTGTCGATCAAGGCCTGGAAGGTAGTCGGCTTGAAAAACATCATAAATTGCGAGATGGTTGCTTGCGGATCAAGGGTCCCCATAAACATACCAACCGCGGGAGCTTCTTCAATGCGCAGCTCACACTTTGACCATAGATTCCGCCATCGTATAGCATACTGAACCCACGTCTCGCCGGGTTTTACCCTGGCGTTAATCAGTGCCGTCATCGGGGTACGTTCACTGACACTTGCAAAACGTTGAGTAAATAGCAGCTCCATCTCCGCGAAGGTTTTAATAGAGTCATTCGGGAGTTCAGAGTACCACTCAAACGCCGTATCCGATAAACTTCCAACAAACTGACGCAGTAAAAGCTTGTCATCACCACCGGTATTGCCGCAGAGTGCCCTGAACTGGGCAACATGCTGATGAGGATTGCCCGTCCCCTTGTAGACATGGAATTTAGGAATTGTATAACCTGGCGGGTACTTGATTTGATCGTACTAACTTGGGTATGGCCGCCCCGTTTTTACGACCTAACCGGCTGCTTCGGTCGCATGATGCACCCATATTTGCTGGGCGATGTATTCATCCAAATCGGCTTTTGAGATGGTATCCTCTTTAGCTGTGGATAGAGCCGGTGGAGGATTCGACGTCTCTCCTCTATCGTCTTCAAGAATGATCGGGGGATCTTCAGCAGGTGGATCTTGTTGAATCATCATACTTACCATATCCTGGAACAGGAGGGCCATTTTCTTTATGTTGGCTGCCTGCTCCGCAGCTTCTTTATCTTTCTTCTCTAGCACGCGCCGAAGGAATTCGGCGTCCGTTTCTTGTTCTTGATGTTCTTCTGAGGATGTTTCTGGGGTTTCTTTCGGCCCTGTAAGTGCGGCCATAGCGTTCATCATCTCCTGGAGCTTCTGTTGCTGCTCCTGAGCCTTGGTCACTGACCGTGTAAGCGGTCTATGACCCGTGGATGTACGGCTGTCTTCTTTTCCCGATGCCATGTAAACCGTATGAACTGTTATGCCCCCTGACTTGGGGCGTTTAGGTTCACCATTTTTAACTTTTGCCGCTGACGCGAGGGTTTTCTCTGGCCTCCTTCTTTTGTGGGCCGTTGAGGTTGAAGGAACCATTGAAGGGGGCACCCTAGCAGCTGTTGTCCCCTGCTGTTTAATGGGACAATCCTTGTCTTTTTCCATCTTCGCCTTTTTCTGGCGACGAGAGTGACCTGGGTCAATCACAGAGTCTTGAACCCTTTCGCCAAACCTTATAAATTCTTGAAGACAGCCGTTGAGGGGGCTGTTCTCGTTTCGTTTCTGGAACTCTCTCCACAGGTGGAGGAGATATCTTCAATGTAGCGATTGGAGAGTTCTTCCGTACCCTCCTCAGCAGTTCAAAGCTGTTCCCAGTTGGAACAGCAGCGTTGACTTCCACCGCTGGAGCCGGTGGAGTTATCCCTGAGGGGGAGTTGCCCCCTGCCTTCCTCATTCGTTGCCAATGGCGACGTCGAGCACGACGAGCCGTTGGGATTGGCTCAGAGATAGAGATAACTTCTTTTTGCCCCCTATCTGAATGAGGCGCCGCCGGTGTTAACCTCTTAAAGACTGAGGTTGTTCCTTGCGGGGTAATATCCAATCTGTCAAAGACAGATCTTCGTGCAGAGGCAGGAGCAGGAATTATCAGTCTTGAAAAGACTGACTCTTTGGCGGGAGAAGCCGCCTTAACGACTTCCGGAACAGCGGCCGTTGCCCTCTTTGGGACAGCCAATTTAGAGTTCTGGTTTAGCCTGGTGAAAACAGAGGCTGTCGGCGGGAGACCCATTGAGAGGGGCCGTCGTGGCAGTGAGCCGGTCGAACACCGACTTCTTGTTCACTTCCGGTGCAGGTATCGGCATAGAGAAGCTTGTAGGTGGGACCATGGTCCTGAAAAACAGGCCGGTGGTGGCCCGGGTCACCTGTTCTACCGGCAGAGCGAGGAAAGAGGCCGCTTGGGGCCCATATGCTACACCTCTAGGTGAGGTGGAGCGTCTGTTGCAGTGGCATTTCGCGCAGTTGGTGCACTTAGAATCCATGGATGCTTGAGTTCTGCGCCAGACAAAAGACCAAATCGTGATTGGTTCGCGAAGACAACACACGAAGTGTGGAGTGGAAAGAGGAAAAGGTCCCACCGGGCGTGCCAGAATCTGTTCCCCTCCGAAAGACGGCCGACGACGCTAGGGCGTCTTGCCTGTGATTCGGGGCAGATGCTATTTGGTTTTATCCGTCCACCTCTCCGAAGATACCAAGTTGATTTATGGCACCGTGTATCGGAGGTTTAGACGGATGCGGCCGATGTAGCAGACTTCGTCAGATTCCCCTCGCTTGAGGGTTTTTTGATTGTGGGGACGCTCTTTCCTGCAGGCGCAAGCCCCTGCAGTTAATTACGCTACCGCATCGCGGTAACAACTTTCTCCTTCTCCAGAATTTCACTTCGTGTCGTGTGTGTTTGTTTTGTTTATGGTTGCCCGTGGATTGTATACGGAGATTGAGTAATGCCGTCGCCCGTAGGACGTGGATTAGTCCAAATCCGTATTTACTTAGATTTGGGTTTGGTGTTTTGGTTTAAGGATACATTAGCCGTGTTGAGGCTAAGATCGACTTAAACGGGATCGTTTAGATCCGATAAAAGAGCATTTGGAGGCTCTATTGTTCCAGTTTAGGGACGTGGTGGTCCATACTCCAGTTTAGGGACGTGATGGTCCATCGCCAGTTTAGGGACGTGGTGGTCCATTTTCCAGTTTTGGGACGTGGTGGTCTATGTTCCAGTTTAAGGACGTGGTGGTCTATCACCAGTTTAGGGACGTGGTGGTCTATGTTCCAGTTTAGGGACGTGGTGGTCCATAGGTAATTTAAGGACGTTGCGGTCCATGTTCCAGTTTAGGGATGTGGTGGTCTATGTTCCAGTTTAGGGACGTGGTGGTCTGAATTCCAGTTTAGGGACGTGGTGGTCCGTGTTCCAGTTTAGGGACATGGTGGTCCGTGTTCCAGTTTAGAGACGTGGTGGTCCGTGTTCCAGTTTAGAGACGTGGTGGTCCATTATTAGTTTAAGGACGTTTCGGTCCGATATTAGTTTAAGGACGTTTCGGTCCAATATTAGTTTAAGGACGTTTCGGTCCAATATTAGTTTAGGGACGTTTCGGTCCATTGCCAGTTTAGGGACGTGGCGGTCTATATTCCAGTTTAAGGACGTGGTGGTCCGTATTCCAGTTTAAGGACGTGATGGTCCGATATTAGTTTAGGGACGTCTCGGTCCGTTATTAGTTTAGGGACGTCTCGGTCCGATATTAGTTTAGGGACGTCTCGGTCCGATATTAGTTTAAGGACGTCTCGGTCCGATATTAGTTTAAGGACGTCTCGGTCCACGAGTTTAAGGACCCCGTAGTCCATATTGACGTATGTAGTCGTCGGGACCCGTCACCTCTCTGACGTCGTTGAAGGATTACAACGATAAGTGTCACAGGAGCTCGGAGATGTACCCTCGAACCAGATATAAATTGATTTAGGGAGCAGGCGTGCTCAGTCAATTTAATTTGAGGACTTACGGCTAAAATTGGGCTAAGTCCAGTTGAAAATATTCAACACCCTTATTTATTTTTGGTCTATTAGACCTGTGCTAGGGCTTTGCCCACACTTAAATAATGCATTGCATTACTTCAGGCCATTTATGCCCATTTTGACTGGGCTCTGCCCTTTTTATTATGATGCAGATCATTTGTTTTGGTCCATTGGACCTTTTAATTGGGCTCTGCCCTTTCAAATAATGCACAGCATTTTATTTATTAGGCCTGTTAAGCCTTTTAATTGGGCCTGGCCCTTCAGGAAGTGAAATACATTGCGTTTGTCAGGCGCTTTGCGCCAATCACTGAGCGCAAGCGCTTGTGGTGAGGACACGTGTCATGCTCTGGCGAGCGCAAGCGCAACAGCGCAGTGCGCTGCGCTGTTGCGCTGCTGACACGTGGCGCTCGCTGGTGAGTTGCGCCAATTCCAGAGAGCAAAGCTCTATTTCAAGAGCGCGTAGCGTAAGTTCTGTAGCTGACACGTGGCGCTCTCTTAAGAGCGCAACGGCGCAGTTTGGAAGTGCAAAGCACTAAGAATCTTTTAGATTCAAGAACAGAAGTGCAAAGCACTATTTGATTTCTTGATCTAATTTAGATCAAAGAAAAATAAGTTTTTTCTTTTTGTTTGAAGAACCAGAGGTTTATAAAAGTGCAAAGCACTATTTTTAATTTTGTTGTTTTCTTGTTTTCAAGAACCAGAGGTTCATAAGAAGTGCAAAGCACTATTTTTATTTATGTAAAGATCATTGATCTTGTTTTTAGATCAATAATCTATTAGAAGAAATTTCTTCTATTTTATGAAGGTTCTTTTCCTTTTTCTTGGAATTTTCTCAGAGTTCTTTCTGTTTGAAGCTCTTGACTTTTTTCAAGAAAATGTTGATGCCTTTGAATTGAGGCCTAGGGTCTTTTTTATAGTGCCCATAAATTAGTTAAATTTGTTAGAAAGATCTTTCTCTGAGTGATTTGGGGAATTTCCCCCACCGTTGGATCTTTGATCCAAGGGCTTCTGCTTTGCAGAAGAAAATCTTCTTGTTTTAATAAGAACAGAAAAGATTTCTTAAAAATTTAATTCTGTTTGGCGCAGATGCCCCAGCGCGTGACACGTGTCGCACAGCGCAGCGCAACTGCGCTGACACGTGTCGCGCAGCCCAAAGCGCAGCGCAACTGCGCTGACACGTGTCGCGCAGCACACAGCGCAGCGCATCTGCGCTGACACGTGTCGCGCTGCGCAGCACTAGCGCAACTGTGCTAGCGCATCTGCGCTGACACGTGTCGTGCAGCGCAGCACTAGCGCAACTGAAGCGTTGCTTCCTTTAATAGAGCTTTGCTCTGATTGGGCGTGCCTTCTTGGGCGCTGCGCTGATGTATCAGCGCCGGACACGTGGCGCGTTGCGCCCGGGATTTGAAGCGTTGCTTCAAAATTTGAATTTTGAATTTCCAGCAGAGTTTTGCTCTGATTGGGGGAAACACTGGCCTCTTCTGTACCAAGCTACAAACAACAACGTTAACACTAAATATAACATTATAACAATATACTCTCTATTCTGCCTATTCCATTCTTGTATATTTACAGGACTTACCGAGTGATTTGTTCGGTGACGATATTCTCTTTCTTCTTCTTTGGAATGTCGTCAGGTGATTCGGACCTTCAGGAGATTGAGCCCACCAGCGAGGACTTGGATCAGCTAGCCTTCGACTCGGAGCTCTAGTTACTTGTACATTTCATTTCAGTACTTTCCATTTCTGTTATGCCACCGTTTAGGCATTGCTTTTCATTCCATATATTTACTTTTCAAATGTATTGTAAAAAGAATGTTAATAAATAAAGTTGATGTTCAATATATATCTATTGTCATTGTCTCTTGTGCATTTTACTTATATTGCTTAGATACGCTTAGCATATTTACTTCAAAGTAAATACGTAGCGGCCTCGTCGCGTCCTCTGCCCGTACACTGGGAAGCGGGGCGTGACAGTGGGCTTCTTTTTCCCTTCCCATTCTGTTATGGGCTCTTTCCGAAGTAGCTTTAGCATCTTCTTCGTCTTATTTGATATGTGCATACTCCACGGAGGTTGCGGTGGGTCAGTTTCATTTCTCACGGCAGCAGGTTCAGCTGTCTGCTCCCAGAAGGCTTCAGCATCTGTCTGTATAAAGTTGGTGGTTGCAACTTGATTGTTCACCAACACACTTTTAGACAGCTCGATATCTCTAGTCTTGTACTGCTTCTCGACCCATTCTTTGAAGATATAGCAATCCTCGATCGCATGGCTCACTACTCGGTGGTACGGGCAATATAGATGATTGTCTGTCATTTTTGCTTTGTGATGACTTTTCGACTCCGGTAATTGTAGACCGTTGTTTAAGGCATCTTTGAATATCTTGCGAACCTTGTCTCTTTTGAAAGAGTAAACCTTGTTCTTTTTCTCTTCTAGGCAAGGACCTTCTCCTCTCAGCACTGGCTTTCGAGACTGGTTGATTTTGGATTCGCCTGCTTTTTGCTTGTCTTCATTGTCAGACGCATTGAAGACATTGGTATTGCTGGAATTCCCGGTTCTACGGTTTTCGTCCCGCTTGCTTTTCCAAGTCTTGTCTCTCTGAGTCCGGGGTAGGCTCTTGCTTCGAGCGTTCTAACATTTGGACTTTCTTGGTTAGCTCCTGAAACGTCTTGAGGCCCGCTGTACACAAGAATGAGACCATACAATTGCTTAGATTCCTAATGAGGATGCTGACGGTCTGGTCCTGCTCTAGCGGCGGTTCGCATTTGACAGTAAGGTCACTCCATCGGGCAATAGAGTCTGTGTTGCTTTCGTTGTTTCCTGGCTTGGTTCTCACAAGGTCAGTAATGGAGATTTTATCACTGACACTCATGAACCTTTGCCGAAACAAAGACTCTATTTGGGCAAAATTAATGACGGACCCGTCTGGTATACTTGCGTACCAGTCGAAAGCAACACCGGTCAGGCTATTGACAAACTGACGAAGAAGGAGCACATCATTGCCCTCTGTATTTCCTCACGACGCTTTAAAATGGGCGACGTGCTGATTTGCATTTCCCGTCCCGTCAAATCTTCCGAACTTAGGAATGACGTAGCCGCTCGGGAACTCAATCAGATCGCATTGTGCGGGATATGACCGCCCACTGCTGCCGATTTCTTTCCGAGCTTCGGCTTCGGCTACCAATTTTCTAACCTTGATAGTGACCAAATCTATTATCCGATCTTGTGTTAGCGGTATGGCCCTATCTGGGGCCAGGGCGTCCCCAGAAGTGGAATGTGGTCGGCTTTCGTGCAGCTCGGCCAATCTTAAACCCAAAGGGACAGGCCTCGGTTGCTTCTGGTTTTCATCACCCTGCTCATGAGTAGAGACTTGTGCTTGATTGGGAGGCGCCCAAACAATTTGAGCTGTAAGCTGCATCAAAATATTCGTCAGGTCGTCGATATTGGAGTAAAGCTTGGCCATCTCTTTATCTTTGCTCCTGAGCTGTTTTCAGAGTTCTTGAAGCAGCTCTTGCTCCGCGGTTCTGGGATGGAAAGTCGGCTCTTCCACGCTGCCCGCGCTTGACTCTACATGGACTAAAAGGTCTATCTGCCTATCGACCTCATCGAGAGGGTTTTCGTCATCCAGTGGAGGCTGCTGATCTTGGGAAGCGGCAACCACATTCAAGCCAGATTGGGCTTAGGATGTGGTGGTCCCATCCTTGCTTTTGCTGTGCAAGTTGTCGCTGGGACGCGCCCCCGCCATATTGACCGTATGGATAACATATCCCACTTTCTTTTTATTACCGGCAGCTGATTTCATGGATCGCTGTTGTGGCCTTCCTGTTTCGGTAACGGGCAATCGACTGAAAGCGGATGGCCTGACCGGGTTCTTGAATGGTGCTAGCGCTTGTTTTCTGGATTTTCCCCGCTGCTTTCGCGCGGCACAGAGCGCCTGATAGATACTTAAAGAGACGGTATCATGCTTTCTCTGTCGGGGCTGGGACACTTCTTTTTGCAACATCGTTCGGATTGCCATCTTCTTGATTCTAGCGGTCATGGCGTTTTACTGAACCCACTTTAAAGGTTCGAAAGAATTGCTGACTTTTACGGCCGACTCAACCGTCGTCGCAGTGTGACTCTGCTCCTGGAACCTTACAAGATTCCACTTAGCCGGAGTCCTGGACCTCTTGTTGGCTCGATATCTGATCCGCTTCTGTCTCGGCCTTTCTGTTTTGAGCACTTGGCTGGCTACGGCTCTTCGGGAAGCCGCCGTAGACCGGGCGATGGAGAGCTTTGGAGATACGCCTGATTGTGCACTTGTTGGAGTCGTCTGAGCTTGCTGGAGATATTTTGTGGCTCCATTGGTGTTGACGGCCTTGCCCCCAGTCGGAACAACGGATAGCCGTTCGAACACATATTTGCATTTGGGGCGGGATGCTTGGCGATCACAACGTTCGGCCTCCTGCCCTTTGAGGTCGGTTTGGCCGCTTGGTTTGTCGGGACCTCCGCCAGATAAGCACTCCCAGCAGGGTAAATAACGACATAACCAAATTGATGGGGTGGCTCCTCCCATTGCCGGCTGAGACCAGAAAGGAGAACCACGCGGGTATTGATCTTGACCACGTACGAGATCAGGGTCACGTCGGAAGCTGAATTCATCTTAGGAGACATCGTCGTTGAAAGTTTATGGCTGCACGAAAAGAAAACTACTTCAGTACAAACATCGGTATATATGCTAAATAAGTTTGCATGAACACTTGACCAGAGATATGGGAGGAGAGAAAGGTCCCACCGTGCATGCCCGAAGCTGTAGGGTGTTTTTTGTCACTCCATTGAGATGGGAATACGTGTCGCTTGTCAGGCGTATACAGATTCCCCCTGCCAAGGATAGGCCGAGGTTTATTGATTGTAAGGATTCGAATCTCCGGCAACCGCGGACTAAGCTTCCGTTAATTACCCCTCGCCTTTGGAACGAAGGAACCTTCGATTGACGGATAAACTAGTCATGCGAAATCAGTGTGCAATGTGCGTGCATTGTGTTTTGAAAGGGTTTTAGATATATCGGGGGTCTCGCAGAGTTTACGGGGGTCCCGCCACCCGGATACCGGGCTGAGGACGTGTTTTGGGTGTGTAGTGCATGGAAAATGAGGGGTGGGGAGCGACTTAAAGATGCGTGCATGGTACATGGGCGCCGGGCGCCCGCGGGTCATGTGCCCGATGCTTGGGCGCCGGGCGCCCGAGGGTCACATGCGCAGCATGCGACCGCTGGGCGCCAGCGAGTCACGTGATCTGCACGCGACCGCTGGGCGCTGAGCGCCCGCGGGTCACGTGAGGCGCACGTGGGCACAGAGCGCTTATGGGTCACGTGCCCTGCACATGACCGCTGGGCGCCTGCGAGTCATGTGTACGGAACATGACCGCTAGGCGCGGGTAGGTCACGTGCGCGGCACACGACCGCTGGAAACACCATCGGAAAAGGGGCTTAGCCCCTGGGTTAGGAGTTGAACTCCCAAGGGTCTTTAGAGTTGAACTCCTAACCGAGATTATGTATAGATTTGGAATTAAACTCCAAAAAAGGGTTTTGTTTATGGAGTTAAACTCCAACAGATCTTGAATGGAGTTAAACTCCTAGAAATCTTCGAAGATGATCAGAGGGGACCCTTTTTTCCCCCCTTTGGCGCTAGATCTTATTTTAGGCCTTGGATCTTTCCAAGGTGGGATTTTTGGAGATGGGTCTCATTATTCCTCCTCTTCTGTTGGCCGGATCATGGAGAAAAAGGGGGTGAGATATAAAAATCTCCTCATTTTAAGATCTGATGGAATATCTAAGTACCCCTTCAAGGGTTTGATGGTGAAAAATCGTTTATTTTTAGAAAAAAGAGAGTTAAACTTTTGATTTAATTTAAAAAGGAGAAGAAGGTTTTTAGAACCTTAAGGAAGGAGAAGGAGGCACATGCCCTAATTTTTTGAGAGAGAAAAAGTTGTTGAGATATTTTCATCATGTTTTTCTTTATAGGCTACACACTTTACATATAGCCCCTTAGGCTTTTCCAAATGGCGCTTGTGCCACCCCATACCTTATATGCTTGTTTCTTTTTGCACATAAGTCACGGGGTTTACAAAATTTCGGTTTTCTACCCATTTACATACATTTATTTCTAAAAAAAGAATTACATTAAAAATAATTTATGGCTTCATTTCTTTCATCATGGGGGGTCGGTCCCTTCCGTACTCGGTTCTGACCTAGGCTTGGCCCCACTTGGCTTGGGGTTGATTTTGATTTTGACTTGGCAACCGAGGTGTAAATTTTGACCCCAACAGCGGGACCCCCGTAAACTCCGCGTAGCTCCCGATATATCCAAAAACACCCTACAAAGGGGATTCGTAGTTTGCCGGTTACGGCAATTGTATAATTTACAGTCTACCGGTTAAATACCTTTTTCACCGAGAGAAGGCACATGGCTCAACAGTGCGTTGATGATGGATAAATGTTGCCTCCAAGAGCTCAAGCAATCCTAGATAACCGGCGAGCCAAAAAAACTGTCATGAGGTGATGATGTTTCATAATCAACCAGGATTATTTTCAGTTAAGACTGGAACACAGCAAGTAGGTGTCCGAGTCAGAGGTGGCAGGACACAGATTGTTAACCTTACCAACCAGCCAATGTGTTTGTTTACCGCCGAAAACATGGACGAACCGGGATGGATCGTTTTGCCTGAATTTAGGGGCATATACTATTTGGATTTATCCGTCCACCTCTCCGAAGATACCAAGTTGATTTATGGCACCGTACATCAGAGGTTTGGAGAGACGCGACCATTGTAGAAGATTTCATCAGATTCCGCCTCGTTTGCGAGGGGTTTTTGATTGTGGGGACGCTCTTCCCTGCAGGCGCAAGCCCCTGCAATTAATTACGTTACCGCATCACGATAACCACTTTCTCCTGCTCCGAAAGTTCACTTCGTGTCGTGTGTGTTTTTGTTTGTTTAGGTTGCTCGTAGATTGTATACGGAGACTAATTTATGTTATCGCCCGTAGGGCGTGGATTAGTCCAAATCCGTATATTTTAGATTTGGGTTTTTTATTTAAGGACCATTAATGTATTTTGAGATTAAGATCGACTTAAATGTATGTGAGCATTTGGGGCTCTATTGTTTTAGTTTAAGGACGTTTCGGTCCATTATCGCCATTTTGGAGGTGAATATTAGTGTAAGGACGTTTCGGTCCGCTATCGCCATTTTGGAGGCGAATATTAGTTTAGGGACTTCTCGGTCCTTTGTTCATCTTGCGCGCACGTGTATTTGTTACGAGACGGAGTGAACAATGGTGATATGGAATGCACCCAATTTGGGGTGCGGTCTGATTTGAGGTGTGCACGTCAATTTGGAAGTGCACCAAAGAGTTGTTGGTTGTCGGGACCCGCCACCTCTCCGAAGATGTTGAAGAATTACAACGACATATATCAGAGGTGTGGAGAGATGTACCCTTAAAACAAATTCTGTATTTGAGGGGAAAATGACTATTGTAGACCTAAGAAATGTTAGTCATGTTTGAGACTAAAATTATCTTAGGAGATATAAAATGAATATCATTTGGGATATCATCAATGAGAGACCGCTAGTCATTTTTGAGACTGTGGTCAGCTTAGGAAAACATGAGCAATATGGGCTCGGTTGTTTCAGTATCAAAGAGGTCTAACGTCAGGAAACTTAGCTAATTTGGGCAAAGATTGAGTCTCCAACAGTGCTAAGCACCGAGGAATACAGTGCTCACGTGCGTTTCACGTGGGTACTGGATTAGTGTTAAACACTAGAGTTTTATGGTGCTCACGTGACACACGTGAGGCACCCCAAATATGGGCACTGGACTAATGTTAAACACTAGAGTTTTATGGCGCTCACGTGACACGCATGAGGCACCCCAAATATGGGCACTGGACTAGTGTTAAACACTAGAGTTTTCTAGCGCTCACGTGAGGCACCCCAAATATGGGCGCTGCCCTTCGGGTTTTATCTCCCCCTTTTTATATAAGTGCTAAGCACTTGGTTCTTGTTGCGCTCGCGTGTGAAACACGTGAGGAACCCCAAATATAAGCGCTGCCCTTTGGGTTTTATTCCCCCTTTTATATAAGTGCTAAGCACTTGGTTGGAGTTCTCGTACAAAGTACGCGGCTGTCTATTTTTTTATACTGGGGTGCTTTAACACTCACGAGGAAAACACGTGAGGCGGTTTTGATTGTTCTCTTTGTTCGTTTGAAGCACTCATATGGGAAACACGTGAGGCTTCGAAATAGTGCTAAGCACCAACGATTTGGCCTTGGAGATCTTGGATCACTGTTTTTTTTATTGAAGAACTAAGTTCTTAATATAGGGTTAAACCCTAATCTTTGGAGAAATTAAATTCTTATGTGTTCCAGTTCTTCTTCTCCCTTTTTTTTAATGTAATTTAGTTTTAAACCAACGATTAGGTTTTGAATCTTGCAGAGCAAAATCTCCCCGATGAGAATTAAATTCTCAACTTGTGGGGAGATTTTCCTCTGCAAATCTCAACCAGAGGAAAAAACTGAGTTCTTATATGAAGGGTTAAACCCTTAGAGAGACAAAGGAGAGGTGTTTTCTTTTTACCTAGTATTTCAAGTAAGCAAGTCTTTTCTTTGAGAATTAAATTCTTCTATTCCTCAAAAGTTCACTGTATATTCTTTTTTTAAGCCTCTGGGGAGTTCTCTCTCTCTCTCTCTGCGTGTGTATGAGACTTGAAGTCTCGGATTCTTTATATAGTAGAGAGAAGTTTGTTTAATTCTGAGAATTCTTTTATTGAGAGATCCCAATTGATTTAATTGGTCTAAGAATTGATTTGGGGAATTTTACCCACCATTGGATCTTTGATCCAAGGACTTCTATTCTTTTTACAGAAGATATTGTTCTTGTTTTTAACAAGATTGGGGATATTCTCCCATATGTAGAATAAAATTCTATCGAGCGGTGACATTTTAATAACCATTGGATTTTTAATCCAAGGATGCTCAGTTTAACAGAGTATAATCTTTCTCTATTTAGAAGGATATAGAAAATATTTTGGATTTTTGATCCACTAACTCTCTGTTTAACAGAAAATATTCTTCCCAATAGAATTTAATTCTATGTTTAATCACCGTTGGATCCTAGATCCAACGGTTCATTAAGTATAATTTAATTTTATGCAAGGAGGCGTCCTCACGTGTTTAGTATGTGGGACTTAATTTGGCCCTCTTAGCTGTTTGATTGTAGTGCTTATATGCTTTGCATATAGGCGCTCACGTGTATAACACGTGAGGCTTGTTTAGCCTATCAGTAGTTTAATTGCAGCGCCATATGCCTTACATATAGGCGCTCACATGTATAATACGTGAGACTTGTTTAGCCTATCAGTAGTTTAATTGCAGCACCTATATGCCTTACATATAGGCACTCACGTGTATAACACATGAGGCTTGTTTAGCCTATCAGTAGCTTAAATGCAGCGCCTATATGCTTTGCATATGAGCGCTCACCTGTTTAACACGTGAGGCTTGTTCAGCCTATCAATAGTTTAATTGCAGCGCTTATATGCCTTGCATATAGGCGCTCACGTGTTTAACACGTGAGACTCAAATAATGGAGAGTTTCCCCCTTTCTTACTCTCCCCTTTTTTATGAGGGAACAAATACCCCCCAGCGTTGCTCTAACGTGGCTTGCACGTAAGTGAAACGCTGTGCACTCTTACAACCACTGGATTTGCTTAGGGGAACGGAAAAATGAACCTCTCCCCATTATGTTTTATAAATGCGGGGGCTTGGCCCTTGAGATGACCACTGTTCTTTCATCTCCTTCCTTACTTATTTTCTTTGAGAATTTAATTTTCTTTTTCATAGCTTAGTTCTCTGTCTGCAGAACTCCAGAGTTAAACTCTGTAAAAACTCTTTCTCTGATAAGGATTATGAACGGAATTCATTTCTTAGGAAACCCTTTTTGTTCTTGTCTTGGATTTTAAATCAACAGAGCTTTGCTCTTTTTCTTGGAACGATTTATCGGAGATCCAAAAAGACATTTTCTTTTCTGTAGTAAACCCTAAGGTCTTGAGGATCGTGAGTTCTCCTCTAATCTTTGAGGATCTCTAGAATTTCATTCCATTTCCTCCGTTTCCCTATCGTGAGGGTTTCTGGGATTTAATCTCATTATTAAAGGAATTTAATTCCATATTACAGAGCTTAGCTCTAAAAGACTCGGAGGCTTTTGGGAAATTTATTCCCTGGTATTCTTGAGCATATATATTTTTATTATTATATATATTTTTTGAGGGTTTTAATGCTCTATTCACAGATTTTGAATCTATTGGGTATTTTAACAGAACTCGTATTTCGAGAACGTTAGGAGTTGTTTAAACTCCACTGTTTATTTAATGAGAATCCTTTTGGATTTTCACAATGATTATCTAGCCTCATCATTGGTGAGTCGTCATTTTGATTTCGTAGGGCCCACTGACTTTGTAATTAGTGGTCCAATGAAACTGATTCACACTTTTCATTAATGGGTATTCTCCCTTTTTTTTATAGATACAATGGCATCACTTCCGTACTTTCCTTACACGCGCTCAGAAGCTGCTTTTCCACAATCGCCTTCACACGAGGAGATTATGGCAATGATCAGGGAATATGATAGGGACAATACAAGCCTTCTCCTGTGGGGGGTTTCGTACGGTCATATTATCTGGGTCCGCCGTAGTTTCACATGTAGAGTTCTAGCAGAACCTATCCGCTCGATGTCATTGATAGAGCGTTCGCGTACTGCTTATGCGGTGGAAGCGACCAATTGGACCCCCGGGGGCCGTTTTGAGCCATCAACGACAAGGATACCCAATCAACCCGTGATGGCTATCGATATTTTGGGACGCTGGATATGTCAGGGCAAGTTTATAAGGTAGGCGTTACCCCGCGCCATCCAGTGGGCTACCTTCTTTGGGCCCGATACATTCTCTCCTCCCAACGTGCACGGCTGCAGAAGGTTGGGTTATACCGAGCAGTATATGCGTCACTATTCTACTATCACGCTCCCCACGTCTGGTGGGTCAAGGCCTTCTTGAACCAATGGAATCTTTCCATGAACACGTTCTTGCTAGGGGATCATGAAGTCTCGATCTCGCTGGAGGAGTTTCGTAAAATTTCAGGGTTGCCGATCAGGGGAGAGCATTACGAAGAATTACTGCCTCCTTATGAGTACATATTCGCTACGGTGCCAGCTATGCTTGAGGGCTTGACGACCGAGAATGTTGTTCGGCACAAGCATCCAAGTCTGATCAAAGCCATAAATATCTTTGAGAAACTATTCGTTGCATCAGAAGGGCAAGGTGTCACTTTTGACGCTTACATTGCTTGCCTTCTTCGTGAAGTTGTGTTATCCAATAAAGCTCCGAAATTACGCTTACATTGCTTGCTTTCTTCATGAAGATGTCTTATCTAAGAAATCTCCGAAATTCGCGAAGGTCGAAGATCCTTTCGGATTTGGTTTGAAGAAATTGCCGGCCAAAGAAGAGGACCTGCCGCAGTTTTATATTCCGAACTCGTTAGCCGTGGCTTCTGACGTGATCGTTGCTCCTGGGATGGATGAAGAAACTTTCTTTGTCGGCTTTATCAGTCTTTGCCTTAGCTGGTTTGCCATGCCGATGCATCGCCTCTTCATAAGAGCCTCCGTCTTCTACCATGCTCATCGCATAGCTGAAGGAGCGCGATTAGCTGTTGGTGTTGCGGGATTGTCACACCTATACCACAGGTTAAGCACTGCCGCCAACACTTCAAACCCAGGTACGGATATTGTGAATTTCTCCCTTCACTACTTCACGTCGTGAATCGAGATGCATGTGTTAGGGGTGTTTGCCGCACACCAAAGGCCTGCTTTCTATGAGTCGTATGCATTCCCATGGATTATGAGACCGGTTGATGCTTCCCTCCTGATCCGACCCAGCTATGGCCTTTGCGAGTATTACTTAATCCGTATTCAAACGAAAGTGGGATGGTTTTTAGCAATCGATTCCTTTCTGCTCCTGCGGGACCCGTTCAACAATTGTTTGATTTATCAAAGAATGGGGCTCTAGCTTTAAATCCAAAAGAGATCATGCACTTATACTCAATCAGGCCAGGGTATTTGGTGTTCCATCTTAACGACGCTACCCTCTTCATGCGGTATAATCCGCATTGTTTTGACCAGCAGTTAGGCTACAACCAGGGCTTCCCCCTCGAAGCCTTTTTAGCTGAGCCTACTCCTTTTCTGGAGATAGCCCACGTTGTTATCCATCATTTCATGCGGTTGAACACGGGTTCTTTTTTCATGATCCCGGAGCCTGACTATCTTCCAAGGCCCGTGGGGCCCTTCAAAGGCTTGTATCGCACCGGGTCGGTCCCATCATCGCAGAAGAAAGATGAGTGCTCTTTGAGTGTAGAGCTCCTGTTCCAGATCAAGCTGTCAGCTCCCCGCTGCAGCCACAGTTGGTTGTTTGCCCGCCTTTAAGGGACAACGGCTTAGTGCTCATTCCCAAAGCTGCCCAAGCTGAATCAACCCCCCGTACTGCTGGTATGCCGGTGCGTATAAGAACCGAGACAGTGACTCCTGATAAAGCACCAACCGTGGCATCCATAAAGGCAGATATCGAAAGCGATGTCGGGCAGCGCCGCGCAAAAGAACAAAAAGGGAGGAAGCGCCCCTCTGCTGGTATTAGCTCAGGCTCCAAAAGAAGAAAGAAATCAGTCACCGGCCAACTCGACACTTTGCTTGAATCCGAGCCCCTTATCCAGGATGAGCCGATATCTATACAGGAGCCAAACAACGGTATTCTCTTCCCCGGTTCCTCTGCCGAGGAGGCTGTTCAGTTGGCCGAGACTTTAAAGCGCTCACAAGATGAGGCTGAAAACGTCCCCTCCAGGAAAGGAAAACTTCCAGCTGTTGTATTTCATGATGTCGATCCGGCTCCAACCATGTTACTGATGACTCCTTTGACGCTGAAGGAGGAACATGCTTTGAAACAGCTGGTGTCAGACGTCTTCGAAGATGAAGCTGCTTTGAAAGCTGGTGGGGATCCATTTTCGATTGAGGCCCAACGAGCGCATTTGAACAAAAAAGCGCAGCAGCTCGAACATACCATCCTTCAGGCTCCTTGTGGTATTGGTACATATATCTCTTATCCTTTTTAGCAAATAATTTGTATTATTTTCACGTCGCATTACCTTTAAAAAAATTGTAGGGCCTTCTGCAACGGGCGTAATTTCGAGCCCATATCGCGCCATGGACGTAGGTTCTATGACTATCTCCCGTGACACACCGGAGGATGTAAAGGAGATTACTGAAGCTGCTATCCCCGCTGTGGAGCTCCTGGTGATGGCTTCTGTCCCTCCAGCAGAGATTGCCACACCGGCAATAGATTCCGTGGATATTTCCGTTGACGCACCTGAGGGGGTAGAAGAGATTACCGAAGCTGCCATCCCTGCTTTGGAGCCCCCGGTGACAGCTTCTGTTCCTCCCGCAGAGATTTCCACATCGGTGATAGATTCAATGGATAATTCCAATGACGCACCTGAGGGGGTAGAAAAGATTGTCGAAGCTGTTATCCCCGCTTTGAAGCTTCCAGCGGTGGCTTTTGTCCCTCTATTGGAGACTGCCACGTCGGCCATAAATTTCACGAATATTTCCAATGACGCGCCTGAGGGTGTAGAGGAGGTTGCCAAAACTGCCATCCATCCGGTTCAGAGCGGGCGAAGTATCGAATGTAATCTTATATACATATACATTTTATTTAACGACCCCTCCATATATCTGAACCTTTCTCTCTCTCAGAATTGCGGGAGTTGGCGTCTTCTATTGTGGATCTTTCTCCAAGGAAAACCTTCCAGTGTTTACTCAATATGGTGTCCCCGCAAGCGATACCTCCACAAAGCATAGTCCTTTCTTCTGGCCAAGGTTGGTATTATTTTGCCTTTTTTGTTTTATATTTTCACAATGATGCTGATATACCCTTTTATTTAAACTACAGTACTGGAAGACGACGACAAAGCCAAAATTATTGACGGACCTGGGGAGCTCTCAAACCCACCTGCATGGCCATGGGTAAGTGACGCTTTATCCTTGGCATCCTGTTACTTGTTCTATATTTGGGAAGGCAACTAACCACACATGTATCTTCACATCTTTACCAGTCCTAACTCCATTAGAGTCCTGGATTTCTATGCTGCCAGGCCCTTATGCCTGGCGCGTGTCTGAGAGGATTGAAAAACAGAGCATTCATTCATTGGCGACTCTCATTGAAGATCTTCGCGCTGGTAATTCTGTCACGACCGAAGAATTCATTGTTTAAGCCAACGCTTCCTTATCTGTTCTTGCCACTTATCATGATGAGGCACTGGTGCGTATTTGGGTCGAGTATTGCCGTCAAGTAGAGGCCTGCCTATATGGGATTGAATGCATATGCCTTCCTTCTGATATCTTGTCTGTAAAGGCGAGCCTGCATGGATGGATCAACCGATGTGCAGCCAATCTCCAGTCATGCGAGAAAAGGCTCAACCGGAAGTTTTCGGCAAGTGAGTTGGCTTCAAAGGCTTTAGGGGAACTTCAAGCCAAACTCACTGCCAAGACCATTCATGCCTATGAAATTTGGCGGGTTCTTCAAGAGGTCATTACTGAGGTGGCGGCCCTTGATAAAGCCGTTATTTTTACACGTGAGATGGTCGAGGCCCACAAGGCTACCAAAAAAGAGCTTGAGAGTCGGTTTTCTTCATACCAGAACCAAGAGACATAGGCAGGGACTCAGCTCGCGGCATTGACAGAGCTCGAAGCAGAAGTCCAGCGGAAAAATGACGAGCTTGTTGGCTTATTGAATCGCTCACCAGCTTAGAAAACTTTTTTACACCTTGTATTCATTTTGATTCATGAATAAAAGCATCTTTTATTAATTTTGATTTATGAATAAAAGACATATTTCATTTAATACTTGTGTCTCTCTATCCTTTGATATCTTGACTTGACGTAAAGTAGTTTATGTACTCATTTCAGAGCTTGTAGTTTATTTACTCATTTCGGAGTCTCTAGTTTATGAACTCATTTCGGAACTTGTAGTTTATTCACTCATTTTAGAGTTTATTCACTCATTTCGGAGTCTCTAGTTTATGAACTCATTTCAGAGCTTGTAGTTTATTCACTCATTTCGGAGTCTCAAGTTTTTGGACTCATTTCGGAGTCTCTAGTTTATGAACTCATTTCAGAGTTTGTTTAGTTTACCTCCCTTGGGTTTACAGGCAAACTTATCCTAACGTTATATATAGATAACCCCTGCTCTTTGCGACAGAGGTCTGTTAGGTTTTATGGTACTAAGGCTTTGGTCCGTGGTACCGTCGTGTTGGCTGATGTATTCCTCGATATGCAGTCTTTAAGCTGTTGTTCGAGTAGCCCTGCGACTGCCGTGTCCCTGATCCTTTCGCGGGATGGACAATACGTCTTCAAGTAATCTCCTTAGGATATATGACCGTCGGAAGAGTAAGCGTTAGGAATTTGCCATGTCGCTTTTTACTTGAGGTTAGGCTCAGTTTGGAGCCCTAATGAGTCGTAACTGCTCCGCGCTGGTGTGGGATGATCTCCGATAGTCTCTTAGGCTTTATATGAGTTGCCGTCGAGACCCTGAAGCTGGGAATATGTTGTTGCTTCATTTTTTGTTTTGACGATGCAATGCCATTTCTTTGCAGAAATAGGGTAGACATATGTGGAACTTCTATGCTGTATGTATTGCAGTTGAAGTCCGGAGCTAGGAATATGCCTTTGCTCCAGTTTGGTTTGGCTATTTGGAGTTTTTGTTGATATTGCATCTCCTGTAACAAGAAGAATGTCGAGCTGGAGCTGGGATTTTGCCGTCACTCCTTTTTTATTCGGCTATTTGGAGCCTTTGTTGACATTGCGTCTACTGTAACGAGAAGGAACGTCGGGATGATCTCTAGGCTATAGATGCTGCCGTCGAAATCTGGCTCTCCCTTTGACGGAGCCTGATGGGAAAACATAGTTCCTTTTTCATTTGTGCCCATGGATTGTATACAGGGGTTGATGTGGACTCACCTGCAGGGCAGAGGAAATTTCATTTTATATTTTTTTTATTTCCGCGATACTCTATCTTTTCATCTTTTCATATCGCGAAAGTCGCGATTGCCCAATCATTTCGGCTTTTTATCTGCGGTGCCCAATCATTTCGGTTATTTTTTATTTTTACTCGTTGCTTTTATTACGAGTTGCCCAAACATTTCGGCTGTTTCATATGCATATTTTTTGCTCGCTGATTTTTTTGCGAGTTGCCCCATCATTTCGGCTATTTCATATGCATTGTTTTTGCTACTCGCTGTTTTTTGTTGTGAGTTAGGGACTTGGTCCTGATACCCATTGTTGCATCAGCATCGCTGCTACTGGATGATTGCCAGGAGCGAATCATTATTTGCCGTGAAAGGACTTAGAGTTTGACACCTGTTTAGGCATCAACATCGCTGCAGCTGGGATATTGCCAGCAGCGAATCATCAGTTGCCTTTGTCGATTTGAACAAAGATGGCTTAGCAAACAGGGTTAGGATCCTGTCGACTAAGGCTTTTGACTTTATGAGCCGTAAGGGTCTCATAAAAGTTTTTTCTCCCTACGAGTCGAGAGGATCTCGTAGGTGTAGGTTCTCCCTAGAAGTCGTGAGGACTCCTAAGTGGTATTTTCTCTTGCAAGTCGTAAAGATCTTACAAGAGTATTTTCTCCTTATAAGTCGAGAGGACTTACAAGTGTCGTTCACTATATGGGATATTTCTCGCCATTGGTAGAACTTGATAAGAGAGTATTTATTCGTGCCCGTGGATTGTATACAAGGATCGATATTGGACTGCTTGTAGTGCAACTTGGGGGATGCGATGGCTTAAGAACAGGTTTGGATCCCTGTAGCTTAAAGCTTTTGAATCTTATGAGCCGGGATGGTCTCATAAGGGGAATTCTCCTTACGAGTCACGAGGATCCCGCAAGTGTAATTTCTTCTTAGGAATCATGAGGATTCCTAAGTGTGTTGCTCCTTTGTAAGTCGTAAAGATCTCACGCAGGTATTTTCTTCTCACAAGGTCAAGAGGTCCTTGCAAGTGCACATAATTTTTTTTTATTTTACGAGTTTGCGCCCTTTCGGGTTTTCATAAACTCACCGGCAGTCCTGCTGTTTTTACTCACGGCGCCCTTTCGGGTTTTCATCCGTACCCATTTTTCTTGTGGACATACGGTTTTTTTCACAAACACGCCGGTAGCCTTGCTATTTTTACTCACGGCGCCCTTTCGGGTTTTCATCCGTGCCCACTTTGCTTACGAACGTACCATTTTTTTAGCAGTGGGACTCTCGAAAGTAATTTCGCTGCATGTGACCCATTTGTTTGTTGGTGGGACTTGGAAAGTGACTTCGTTGCTGTGGTAGCTGTGTAGCCGATAGGACTTGAGTTGCAACTTCTGCTGTTGAGATTTTGATTGCAACGCAGATCTCAAGGGTGGATATCGCCGTATTTGAGACGATACGCCATGTTTGAGGTGGCACACTAGTTTAGGGACATTTCGGTCCATTATTGCCGTTTTTTAGGCGACGCGCTAATTTAAGGACATTCCGGTCCAAAGTTTTAGTTTAAAGACGTCTCGGTCCATTGTTAGTTTAGGGACATCTCGGTCCATGGCAAGTTTAAGGGTGTAGTGGTCCACTATTACCATTTTCGAGGCAACAGATCTTCTGGATACTACTTTCAAGGTTCTGACTCAGGAAAATAGCGAGCGGACACATGCGTTGTCATCTATCATTGACCTGAATCGTAACCCGTTAGGCATAGTATCTTTTGAGGAATCGGCCATTTATTGGCCGGAAGGGTCTTTCGCCATGCATATCCATGAGCAGGTAGGCCCCATCTTGGTAGACCTTGTCGATGATGTACGGGCCTGTCACGACCCAAAATTTAGTTCGTGACCGGCACTTAAATCACGTCACGTCTAAAGACATAACGTAAATCAAGTAAGCCGAAACCCAGAAATCTAAAACTTTTTAAGAAAATAAAAGAGGTGAAGTTTTGAAATAAAGGTATGATGAAATCAAAGGTTTTCTTAAATGTATAGATAATGGAACATGAAAAATGCAAGTGGATTTTACTAGTTGAAAAACATGTTTCGTCTTTTAAAAATTTAGCCAACACCTCCTTTGTATATTTTGATCCAAAACCACATATACATGATAATATAAAAGGCATCCCCAAGCGGGAGCTAGCTCTTCACCAATCGGAGGAATCACAACCACGCAAGACAGAAATATAAGTATACGACGTCCAACGGCGATGATCGGCACAAAAGATAATGAAATAAGCAAGACATCAACCCACCAAGCAAACATATAACCTATCGCTCTAAGTCTCGCAACCACAAGTCTTGTTAAGTCTACCTACTATACAAATACTAGTTTCTGATTGATGGAATTGACTAGATACAATAGGAATAATAAATACAAGAGTGGCACGATCCAATATGTACCACCTACCAAAACAAATCATCCGAATGCAAGCTGTGTGGCAGCGATGCCACTGCTGATCCATGCGGTCAACCTGCAAGAACCGTGGCACAACGGGGGTAAGTTGCCAACTCGTGAGTAGAAAAAAATCATCAGGTAGAAATCAAATAAAACAACGATTCCTAGGTCAACTATATCATAAAGATAGTACTATGATATCTAGGGTGACCGTATCTGCATATGTGCCAACAATATAATCAATGTCTATCTGCATGTGGATAATATCTACGTGTCCATCAATGACACAACAACATCATGCATGTAAATATCATGAATGTATATGCATGTAAATATGAAGATATAAATCAACGTGTGTCCATCAACGACACATCAAATCATGGAACCTGAGTGTCCAACATCGACACTCGAAACATCATGAATTTCGTGTCCAACATCGACCAGTAAATCCTCATATCTCGGGCTCCGTCAGTCCGGATCGGCCCACGGGCTCCATCTGTCCGGATCGGCCCGTATCATCTCACGACTCCGGTCGGTATCCTCCGGATAACCGCCGAGTCCAAATACTATCACCGGTAGGTAGTAGTCCCTCTGCCAGGCTCATCGTCTACTGCACAACATACCTTTCTTGTCCCGGGATACCATACCGGGTCCACCGTGTACCCGCAACCGGCCTCATCCACCTCCTCGAATCAGGTATCACATAACTCATAACCGAGAAAACACATGGTGGACGTCTCGAAATATCATATTAAGAGAAACCGGGTTTTTAAAACAATACATACTTTCTTTTGAAATATAACCACGGTTCTCAAATCCAGAATCTCATGAAACAGCATCTCAATGCATATAATCGTAAAGCATGATGTATGCAAACTTATAACAGAAATGTGAGCATATCAAGTATATCATGCAACATGGTATGGTGATATGAACATAGCAAGTATATCATCCAACATAGCATAATGATGTGAGCATAGCAATATATCATAGCACGATGTAGCAATTCTACCATGTAAAAGACATAGCAATTATCGATGATGAAAGTGTGTGAGCCGGCAAATCTGTGTAAGTGTAACATACGCATCATCGATAATGGTGTAGGTGTACTAGCACAGGTACATCTATAATAAGATGAGAATATCACGAACGTAGCATAAAGTACATCGTAAGCGAAATGCTATCAAGTATACGTATCTACAACATATTCGAGTCGGTGAATCTATTAATCGGCATCCAGCCTCACAACATCACGTACGGTATAATCTATCGTACGGCATCCTCTAGTCAAGGGTATGGATCAATCATCAGATAAAGCTCAACACATACGGTAATCCATCGTACGGCGGCATTAAACAATTAGGGATTCTATCAACCTATACAACAATGAGGGTACGGATCTAAAGTTTCGTACGACATATCACTCAATATCCACATATTCACATATATATACCTATATCTCAGGTCACATCCATATCAATCTCATATCAGGGGACCGAAAAAGATATCAATTATCTCATATCCACTCGCATCTGTATAACGACATATCACCCAAATCATCATATCTCATCGTATACTCTTTTCATCACATCCATCTCTCACATCAAGTCATTTTATTAATCTCATAACAAACCACTAAAATCTCATACTTACTTTCTTGCAACTACGTGTACATATCGTGATTCACATTCACGTTTCATATCCATATATATTAATTTGAGATATCCTTTCTATCATATCATTTCACACTAAGACCATTAACTATAACTTAGGTCGTGGCATATCTTGTCTCCTACTAATTTCTTAACCATATCCATAAGTTTCTAACATGGTTTCTCTAACCATATTCTATATATCGGTTTCCATTTATAATTTACGGGGGTGCTATACGCCATCCACCTGACTTCCCCCGTAGATATAAATCTACTCGCCTGCGGAACTTCTTGTTCAGTCGTAATCGATATGCTTCGTCGTCTCGGAATCCACGCGAAGGTACCTACAATCAATACACAGTCGCAATGCTATTAAAATCAAGTCCGGAAAATCGATACGTCATACAGTGCGCTCATAGGTTAGAACATATAGCCTACGTATGGAAAAACAACCAAACAACCCTCGTCGTTGACGTACAAACATCCAATGACCCAATACAATATCAAATATCAATTCCCAAATTCATAATCACAAATACCAAATTCAGCAACTCAGGAAATCACTCCCAGATTTCATCTCAGGCTAATTGGGTCAAAACTAGCAGATACGGGGAGTTGTTTATAGGGATTAGGAGCTACAACCAAAAACCCAGACCCAGACCCCACTATAAATTCGGCGACATCACCCTATTGTCCGAGTTCTCCGGCTATCTTAGGGAATTGGCATCTCGAGTTTTGGTGGTTGTCTTCTGGTCACTGATCTAGGTTACTGGACTTTCTAGATTTTCCTAAAACTACCCCAGATAGCTCCAGATTCCCTGTAGGCTATCAAACATCTCAAAACCGACACGGGGAAGTTTCTAAGTTCGTATTTTTGGTTCTATTCAGTATCTTTGGCCATAAAATCAACACTAAGGGTTAAGTAAACACCCACTACAGATCACAAGTCCACAAAATCACCCAAACCCTCTCTTGAAATTTCCAACATCACTATTCTAAATCGATTTAACTCTAAACTACTGTCACGCCCCACCTCCAATACAGAGAGTATTGTCCGCTTTGGCCGAAACCGCACGTTTTTACCCTTTAGAGCGAACCGGACCCGACCAGGGGCCACTTCCCAGGAGGTCACCCATCCCAAGACTTCCCTGGCCCGAGCACGCTTAACTACGGAGTTCTCAAGCTCCTGTAGTTCCGGTTCACATAAAAGGCGCCTCTGTATTGAAGAGTGGTATCATTCCATTTATAGTACAGATCTGCTCTCTTTCGGAATGTATTCCGAAGATTCCCCATTGTTCTACAGTGGGTCCCACGGACTCAAGAGGTGGCCCCTACGGATTCAAGAGGTGGCCCCCGCCCACTTAAACACGACACTTGGCGTGGCACTTTGTTCCGTGTGGCACTTTGCTCCGTGAGCAAGAACCGGGTCCTGACATTCTCCCCACCTTTGAACAATGGCTCGTCCTCGAACCACAGACCTACTATTGAGGGACCAGCTCTGATACCATTCTGTCACGCCCCACCTCCAATACAGAGAGTATTGTCCGCTTTGGCCGAAACCGCACGTTTTTTCCCTTTAGAGCGAACCGGACCCGACCGTGGCACTTTGTTCCGTGTGGCACTTTGCTCCGTGAGCAAGAACCGGGTCCCGACATTCTCCCCATCTTTGAACAATGGTTCGTCCTCGAACCACAGACCTACTATTGAGGGACCAGCTCTGATACCATTCTGTCACGCCCCACCTCCAATACAGAGAGTATTGTCCGCTTTGGCCGAAACCGCACGTTTTTTCCCTTTAGAGCGAACTGGACCCGACCAGGGGCCACTTCCCAGGAGGTCACCCATCCTAAGACTTCCCTGGACCGAGCACGCTTAACTACGGAGTTCTCAAGCTCCTGTAGTTCCGGTTCACTTAAAAGGCGCCTCTGTATTGAAGAGTGGTATCATTCCATTTATAGTACAGATCTGCTCTCTTTCGGAATGTATTCCGAAGATTCCCCATTGTTCTACAGTAGGTCCCACGGACTCAAGAGGTGGCCACCACGGATTCAAGAGGTGGCCCCCGCCCACTTAAACACGACACTTGGCGTGGCACTTTGTTCCGTGTGGCACTTTGCTCCGTGAGCAAGAACCGGGTCCCGACAACTACTATAGGGTGTTAGGAAACTAAAAATCTAAACTAAAAGTGTAGGAATTATCTCATTTGGCAACTCAAGAATTTTCTTGAGTTGCTCAAAGTGATCAAAATCCAATTTTGAAGCATCCAAAGTGCTGAGGAGGAGGTGGAGATCATTTTTAATGAAGTGAGTATAGGGTTTTGGTGAAGATTTTGTGATGGATCATGAGGGTACAAGTGAGGGGGAGTTTGAAGAAGAAGGATTTGAAGAAAATAATGGGGAGGGGATAATGAAGGCAACCCCCTCTCTCAATTATTCCCACCCTCTCTCAATTATCACATGTCACACACTCTCTCCAATAATTCTATTTTTCCTTTTCTCTTTTTTCCTTTTCTTTTTTTCCTTCTCACAATAAATAAAACCAAGTGCAAATGAATAAACATGTAATATGTCATGGCGCACAAACCATGGAAAAATATAAAAACACGGATTTGTTCTAATCGCGATTAGTAGTGCACTAATCGGGTTTAATGTTTAAACTGCATAAAATTAATTATAAAAAAATGCCAAATCCAATAAATATATTTTTAAATGAATAAATCATTTTAATCTCCAATTATTTCACAAATATTGGTATATATTTATATTATTTTACGAAAACCCCAAATTCGCAAATCGGGTAGTTTTCGCGAAATATATTATTTTAATATTAAATTCCAAAAATAATATTTTATATTTTCTGAAATGTTACAATTTTCCCCTCTTAAATAAATTCGGTCCCCGAATTTAAATTTAAACTCCCAAATACTAAAACATTTCAATAATCAGCTCAAATCAACGGGACTCCGAAATCATTGAAGATATAGAAATAACACAGCGCATCGTGTGTGCCTGAAAACGAGTATGAAACTCAAAATCGAACTCCGTCATGCGTTGTTCAGTTGATAAAACTGCACATTTGTTATTACATTTTTCCTACCATTTCCATATTTAAAAAGGTCTTTATTATAATATTTCATACATATGAGGGTTTATCTGTAAAAATACTATTTTCCATGTGTTGATATATTATAATTAGCATTTGGTAGGAAAATGTATATAATATTATTTACCTAATCCTAGTAGACTTAGTCTACTAAATATTATTTAAATTATTGTGCAGAATTTTCAAGTCTTAAATCAAGGAAATCAAGTTGTTAAGCTAACCTGCCTAATTAAGAAATCAAAATTAAGAAATCAATTCTGGCAGAAGAAAAGAAAAGATTTCCAAATTCTGAAGGTTCCAAGGATCGCCACATGTCACAAGGAGCCAGCCCCTAAAGTTTGATCAACGGAGTTGATCATCAGGCCGCGGATCCGCGGCATGAGCCCCTTGATCCGCGGATCCGCCGCGTAGTTGAAGAGTTAGGGGATGGAAATTTTTAGGTGGAATCCTAACTAAAGGTCCCCAATTTAGGCATCTAAATTTATGGCTTTGGAACTATAAATAAAGACCGAGAGCCTCTTGGAAAAATCATCAAGTCGACGAGATCATGAAGTCCAAGACGGCTCACGCATCCAGGCTGATCATCAACGGTTCATCTACCTCTTTAGAAAAGATCGAGAAGCAAACTAGTATTTGTAATCATTTTCTAAGGAAACAAAGTGTAAATGAGTTTTGTTGATTGATAAAGGTAGTTCTTTTTCTTATTCTATTTCTTTATAGTTTCATTATGAATTCTCTCTCCATCTCTTCTTCTCCCAACATGCGCGAGTAATTCTTCGCTTGTTAGGGTTCATGGGATTAGGGTAGTTTAATGGATGATGAAGATCCTTAAACTGTTTTTAAGTCCTATAAAGTTTATAAACTTTATCAAAAGAATAGTTAACATCCTAATCGGGCGCACTATCAATTCATTGATAGTCTCGACCGCGATTAGAGATTAGATTAACTATTGTTTTGGTAAAGGCTAGATATGAACGGAGTTCCATGTCGAGATAGGGGTTAAGAGTGGGAACCTTTTTCCCTCCATAAACCCTAATCTACATGCATCACTGTCGTTCTAGTTTTAAATCTATTAAAGGATAAAAAGAGTAATCTTTAATTAATCATCCATAACTACTAAATCCCAATGAACCCTACAAGCCCCCTTTTCATATAAACTTACCTCCGTAGTTAATCTAGATCTATATTTTGCATCAGTGTTTAACGTAGATCTAGATCTTACAACCATTCTTCACCATTCTTTATTCTTCCTCCTCTCTTTCTCAACACATCTAAAGTAAGAATAAAAGGTTCAACGTTTCCCTGAGGACGACCCGTACTCACCTCGGTCTAGCTACACGCGACACCGTTCTGATTGTGGTTACACTACAAAAACACTCTTTCACAACAAATCATGCGTCACGCAATTCATTGAAGTTACAATGGAGATACAAATCTCGAAATCCACTACTGAAATCCAATATACACTAGTCGAATACTATAATATGTATATAATACGCATCCTTAGAAAAATCCTTTAAAACAGAATAAAACACATGCAAAATCTTTTCTGAATAGCCGCGTGAGGCGTAACTCACGGCACAAGTGATGGACGCTTATTTGTAAAGTAATAGATATACGTTCATATATGTTTTGGTCAAATAAACGTTCCGCCCTTTTTGAATAACCCAAAAGGTTTTCCTTTATAAACGTTCGTGTCGCTCGCGGACACGTAAGAAATAGCGAGACTATAGCTCCTTTTTGAAAACCTCTTGTTAAACTTTTTATGCATGCAAAGTACTCAGGCACTGTCCTCAGATCAGTCCTCTTTGGCTACTACATAAGATATTACCATCATGAAAATAAAGCGCTCAAGAGCAAAATCAGCCCCAACAGGCGTATCCAATAATCACGTACGTCTGGTGCGCACGGAAATCAAATCCAAATACAAGTGCCACAATATGCACGAAAACAAAACTAAGTGCAACGGGTGTGCACAAAAGCATCTGTCTAGTACAATGAGTGTGCACGAAAACAACATCTAGTGCATCCATAGTGCACGAAAATCTCAATCGAGTACATCCGGTGTGCACAAAATCACATCTCATATCATGCGCTCAATCATGCACGAAAATCCAAATCAAGTGCATCCGACATGCACGGATAAATAAAAATCAAGTGCATCCGACATGCACGAATGAAATCTCACTCAAGTGCATCCGATGCGCACGAAATCCAATACCAAGCGCCTAATATGCGCAAAAATCCAACCCAAGCGTATCAGGTCCGTATACATGCCCAGTGCGGTAAAGCGCACGAAAACGAGCGTCAAGTGCAAACGCGCACAAAACATAAATCTGGTAAAACAAATGCTCAAAAACATAAATCGGGTGCAACCAATGTACGGAGTATAAATCTAGTGTAACTAATGCACGAAATACCCATCCGGTGCAACAAATGCATGAAATGCAATTCCGGTGCAAAAAATGCACAAAATACAAATCTGGTGCAATAAATGCACAAAATACAAATCGGGTGCATCCAGTGCACGAAATATAAATCCGGTGCATCAATTGCACGAAATACAAATCTGGTGCAACAAATGCACGGAATCTCATTAATAACTCAAATGCGTATAAAAGCAACACCGAGCGTACCAGAGTGTGTAAAATCATAAACGTGTGCAACTGCGTGCACAAAACACATATCAATGCACTGCAAGCACATGTGAGCTATACCGAGTGAAAAATCAAATCGAGTGCATACCACATGCACAAAATCAAATCAACTGTATGAAATCCACGAAATCATAAACATGTGCAGCCAAGGCACAAAACCGATATCAAGTGCAATAGATATGCATAAATCGCAAACCGATACAGCGGTGTATAAGCATAAATCAAGTGCAATAACTATACAAAAAATATAAATACCCAGTAGGTGCAGCCATGGTGCACGAAAACAATATCATGAAACTCAATCATCAAAACTCAAATCCAAGCGATATAAGCGTGATACTCGGATCACAAACGCAAATCGCAACAAATGATATCGAGGTACACCTCCTACAATGTCGAAAAATGTCGGTGCGCCCAAAACTGGCAGAGCAAGAACATCCGCTTGCCTCCTGCTCACGGTCTGGCATCCTCTGTCTCTAGGTCTTCATTTCTCTGTAGATTACCAATCTCGCAATCTATCGGCTCATCGTCCCGTTCAAGTGTGCTAACGGAAACGATTCCGCTCTGTCACTCCTCTGGTCATCTCTCGGCCAATTAGTATGACCACTCGTAAGCAGCACGTCACTGGCGTCGGCCTCTATTCCTCTGAATACACGTGACACAACTGATCCTCGGTGCAAATCTTGTCGCAGCAGTGTCCTGGAAGGAACCTGCTCAAGGTCTCTTCCGATCTCGCCTAAGCCGTACTATACGGAGGCTGGTACTCTTACATAATCTTTTCTCGTTTTCTGGACATCTGCGTTCTAAGCACAGCATTTCCTCGGGAAGTAACCGTTTCCCAATGCCTCTATATACGTATCCGGTGTCTAATTTTAACGGGGAGTAACAATAGCTCTTCAGCATCTCGCACGAACCTCTTATTCCACTCGTCTTTATTATCGTCCACTTCGACGTCACGTCATGCTATATGCGTACTGCAGTTGTTCTCGGCTACAGTCAATCCGAAGTCTCTCACACGGATTCGAAATTACGAACTCGGTATCTTCATCACTCTATGGAAGATACCTAGCTGAACACGTCCTCGGGAACTCATCCAAATCATCGGAGGAATACATTTTATTCGTCCGTTCTCGATCAACTCACAACGCATCTGGGTGAGGTCCTCTATCCGAAGCTGGTCAACTTACTGATCTCCTATTGGATCATCCAATGAACAACATCATCTCTGGATCGATCTACTTTAGATCTAAATAAGATTCTCCATACTAGAAATCTTCAACTCAACTGAGCCCGTGTCGGCGCATCAAATCTGACGAATCACCTCTGTCTCTTAAATCAAGATAGACTAGCTATCTTTTGTCGCATCTCTGCCTGAAAGCTCCAACAATCTCAGCTCATAAGCTCTGGAAGTGACATTTTATCAATCTCAGCAACAGCTGGGTCATTTGTCTGAAGGTGGACGACATCACGATCTCTGAGGTAGGCTGTACATCAACAGTCCTTTCACAACATGCAGTCTCTATCAGTGGCCCGATCATCCGGTGCAAAACCGAACACTCGCCTCAAACGAGAGGTCCCAACACAATACTACATCGAGGCGTTCCCATGTCACCAGAAAACACGATAGTCAGTCCTCGTCTATGACGAACTTGCCCTGACCGCATCACTAGCAGCAGCTCAATCTGCTCTCAAACCATGGTGAAAGGAACCTCAAGCATGTATCGATAAAGATAGATCAAAGGAATGAAAGGAATCAACAGATCCAGAATGGATGCATGATCATAAGGAGGAACGAAATCAATGAGAGTATGATCATTGGAACGAATAGAATCAAGGATCTCAAATGGATGTATAATCATGGGAACGAAAAGAATCACGGATATCAAGATATGTACATCCTAAGGTCACTTAAGCGGAGTATCGTATCATAAGTATGCCGCGGAACATACGCACGGTACGTCACTCTACTTGAGTTACCTACTTCATCAATCAGGGTCAACCTATGAAATGAAAGTTCGGGTCTAATACCCTCCTGTTCAAGTCTAAGTTCCGTAAGGTCAACCCTAGGTTCCGAAATATTTACGCCCCAGACTCCACATAGTCAAATCTAGACTCGAACCAAGGTTAAACCTAGCGCTCTGATACCAACTTTGTCACACCATGAGATGCGGTCTTGTTGCCTTCTAGAACCCGGCTATTCATGCACTCCACCGCGGGGTAATCCTAGTACAGAAAAAGAAAATAATATGTACAAATGGTAACATCGACCTCAACCCGGTCGTGCCCTAAAATAATATACAGCTCGGCAAAGACGACAGTCCATATGTCGGACGCTCGCCCCGCAAATGAATATACAAATGAATCTTAAACTTACCACTAACATTGCACCACATGCTATCCACCACGACCATCCAACCATAATCACAGCACAAGCACAAAACATCAACGCGAATGTCACGTTCGCAAACCTGTCAAAAAGAACATATAGCAATCAGACGAGTTGTACCGATCGAATAACATTCACGGTCGCAGATAAAAGTGAATGTACTGTAAACTATTAAACAATGTCAAATATAACGACTTCGAAACACTCCAAATTGCCCCGAATTGAAAAACAATAGAAAATCAAACTTGGGCAAAAACTAGCAACACCTGAAACCCAAACATTAAGAGACAAGAACACTGGCCAAAAATGAAATTCTCTTAAATAAAACCAGTGAGCTCGGTTTTTGAAGGGGTGTGGCTGGCCAAAAGTGGTAGGAATTGTGTCGGTTTTGGTCAATGTTCATCTCTCAGTGTAATAGCACTCTGCACTTGCTAAATTTTTTTTTTGAAGCCTTTAAAAATTCGACAGAAACTGCAGTTTGGTTTCATTGTTACGAAGTTGTTTCGGTTTCGTTGTTTTAACATTATTTAAACTTGCTGGTGTAGGGTTTATGGGCTGGCTCTGATACCATGAAAGGCTACGCTAGTGTCCCGACCAACTATCGTGACCAAATACGGAACAAATTTTTTTCTAACAATTAGAATATGGCACTAGAATAACTTTTAACCCGGATCTTTCCATAAACCTATCTAGCAAAACTAAAGTAGTGCTATCTACTATGGAAAGAATTCTCACCAAGTGACCCAAGTCCTTCGGTCTTCTTTCCTCGTCATGTGCTCCAAGTGGCCACCTTGAACTTGTTTAATCTCCAATTCCGTCTCCATCGGTCCTCCGGGATCGAGCTTGTTCTCCGGCCCTCCTTTGTCGTAGATGATCCACCCGAGAGATGTGATCCATGGCTCTAACTCCTAACTAAGTAACAAAAGGAGCAACTAGAGAACTTAGGATGCTAATACAAGTTTTCTAGGATGTAGTATGAAGATCTATGTGTTCTACTATCTCTACCTTGCCTCTTCACTTGTTTCTTAACTCATGAGAGGGTGGTGAAAGAGGAAGATGATGAAGGTGGAGGAAACTCAAGAGGAGGGAGGAGATGAAGAAAAAAGGGAGCTCAAGAAAAATAATGAAGCATCCATGAGAGAGAAAATCCACACAAAGGTTTTATGTATGAATTTCTTGAATAAACAACCAACAACCATACTTCAATAGTAACTCCAAAATGAATTAAAAATTCATTTATTAAATATTGAAGCATGGTTATCTCCATTCCTCCCTTACCTCACACTTTATACCTCATTTTCTATTTATCAAATAAATGGAAAAAGCATAATGAGGTGGCCACCTTCTAGAAGGTAATCTGTAATAAATACGGATTACAGTCTGATGTATATACATATATGCATTCGGATAAAAACACGAATGCCCAAAGAGATAGAATAACACAAAGCACGTAATACTAGAATATACATATCGAAATACATATATGTAAACTATTAAATCAATACCTGATTTAATAATCCGGCTCAAACCCGAGCCGGCTAGTATTACCAACTGTCCGATCGAAAGTCCGAGTACAAAGTACATCGATCGATCGAGACCCTGCACGTATACAATACGGCTACTACATCATTTCGCCTGAACCAGGAAAACCCTTTGTGTGGGACTCTAAAGACTAGATAGTATGCCGACAGTGAGTTACTGGATAAATCCATAACCACAAGCACGTCAGCGGCACTAGCTGTACGTAACGGCTACACGGGTACCTGTCGAAAAGGAAGGCCGACGAGCAATCTCGTCCGGATCCCTACTGAGCCTATCTGTGACAATCTCCGTACAGTCTGGTCTCTTCGTCTGAGAGTATCGCATACCAGGTCTAGGGGGTGGTAAATGTCAGACCCTGATAACCTGCTAATTCGTGTTGATACGGCTCAGGAACAATCCGAGAAACTACTGATCAACCTATCAGTAAATCCTAACTGCCTTGGCCAAGGTATTATGGTCCTGATCAATCGAACACAGTGCGATATTGACTCCCTATATCGGGAGAGACGAATCCCCGACAATCGCTCACTGCCTCCGTGTGGCTCGGGACTGTACCCAACCAAAACCTGTTTGCACGACTCAGTAGAGCCGTGGTAGGGTAGTGATCAAAGCACAGTGGGAACCCACACGAGACAAATGCCGATCTCAGGTCTAAAGATTAACCTGTACTCATGTCACCTGAGAACTTTCACCTGACAATGAGTATAGTATCATCTGTAAGTTCTCGGCGAGTCCGTCCGGTGTACTCACCCCCAGTGAACACCTATATACGATCTTAGGTCTAAAGACCAATGGTTGCGGGACCAAACCATCGCCCCTCGTCAGGATCTAGAAATGTATACATTAGTCTACTCTGGAATATCGATGCCCAGTCTCGATACTCCCACGATTAGGGACCATTTAAGGATGTGCATACCGACTACCCAGCTCCCACAAGTATGATCGCCATCACAACGCAGGTAGTCTAACATTGATCTTACGGACTTTATGAACATATCTAAAAGATATGTAATAGCAAGTAAAACATACACATGTTAAGATAAAGTCAAACCAAATAGCATACTATCATATCGAGCAAGACTGTCCTGTACATATATATGTCCAAGTATCCATATGTATACATATACAATAATAGCCTCTAGGGCATACATATACAACATTTGGCACTTTTGATCCTAGATGAATGGGCTCCCCTTCTTCATTAGATGACTGTAGGGATGACATTTTCCGGAGAGGTTGGCTATGAACCGCCAGATATACGCGAGTTTTCCTTGGAGAGACCGCAGTTGTTTGAGAGTTCTCGGCGTGGGCATTTCCGTAATAGCCTTTATCTTCGATGGGTCTATTTCAATGCCTTGGTGTCATATGATGAATCCTAGGAATTTGCCCGAAGAAACTCCAAACGCGCATTTTAGAGGATTCATCTTCAGATTATACTTCCGAAGACGTTGGAACACTATGTCAAGATGCTCCCAATGCTCCTCATAAGATTTTCTCTTCACTACAAGGTCGTCAATGTAGCATTCAACAACCTCATGAATGAGGTCATCGAAGATCTTCGTCATGGCCTTCTGGTAGGTAGCGCCGCCGTTCTTCAGATCGAAAGGCATTACCTTATAGCAGAATATACCCAACGGAGTCCGGAAGGCGGTATGCTTTTGGTGTTCATGATGCATTTTTATTTGATTGTACCCTGAAGATTCATCAATGAAGGAGAAGACCTCATGGGTAGACGTGTAATATATCATCAGCTCGGTAACTGGCACTGAGAAGTCATCCTTTGGGCAAGCTTTGTTGAGGTCCCGAAAGTCTATGCAGATGTGTACCGTCCCATTTTTCTTCATTACTGGAACAATGTTGGCGATCCAGTCAGGATATTGAACTTCTTGGATGAAGCCGTTGACTTCGACGTTGATACTCATCTTGAGTTCGAGCCGCATTCTTCTTGGCGCCTGTTTGACTGGCTTGGCATCCGGCGATATAGCCAGTTTATGCACCACTATTTTTGGATCTAGTCCCGGCATCTCGGAATAGTTCCATGCGAAGAAGTCTTTATATTGCATAAGCATGTCCTTTAGTGTGTCCACCTATTTTTATGACAATAGCTCACTGACGAACGTGGGCCTCGACTCGTTTTCCGTCCCCAGGTCGATTTTTTTAGGTTGTCCGTCGTACTGTGTATCCCATCTTCCAGCTTTTTTAGTGCTGGTGGAAACTCCGAGATCACCTCCTCCTCATCCTCATTTGCGAAGCACTTAAAGAAGTCATCCATATTCTCGTGCCCTCTCTCTTTTGAGAATGTTATCATGTGGCAAGTACGAGTTTGCATCCATTCTTTGTGTTGAGCTGGTCCTACCTTCGCGATGTAGGTTCTCTTTGGCTCATACTTTTGCGGTGGGGTCACCCTCCAGCTTTCGGATAAAGCGAACATGCCTTGTTGATATTGGTCTTCGACCCGGTCTTTAAAGGTGAAGCAGTCTTCAGGAGGATGTCATATTGCCCGATGATAGGAGCAATAATCTGGGTGATGGACCTCATTTATCTATTCGGGGTACCGAGGCTCCAGGAGCGTCATCATTTGATACTTCATGACAAGATTGAATATTTTCCTTGTCTTGTCTTGAGGGAAAGAGTATTCCCGTCCCATCTTCTTCATAAATGACGGATTCCAGCTGACTTTTTCTTGATTGCGTGGCTTCTTGGATCCGCTTCGTTGTTTCCAAACGTCATTCTCGTTCTTCACTTTGTTTTTTCCCCTGTTTCGGGCTTTTCTCTTGTCGCGAGAACGTATAACGGGCTGAGGGTGAAGGGCATCGTAATCTTCTTCTTCCGCAGACTGCTGATTGAGACGTTGTGTCCTGGCCTTTTCGTAAATAGCCATTTCGTGGTTGTGATCATCCCGAACATTTTGACCGGCTTCTCTCATTAGCTTGTCAACTTGCTCTTCGAACGACGGACTTGACATTCTTATAGCGGGATTTTGCTCCGTTTCAACGTCACAACTATCTAGAAAAGCATTCCTTTCTCCACTGAAGTTATTTATGGCGCAGCAGTTGTGGAATTGATCCCGTTTATTTTACCGAACATATCCAAGCCCAGTCGTCTCCATCCTTCTGTTGGGCATCTTTCGCTGAGTCACGGGAACGTCCCAGATTTTATTATAGAACTGAGCTTGTCGAACAGTTTGTTTGAAGGATACGCCTTGGCATCTTAATAGCCTTTTCAATCTCTCTGCGTAATATCTGGGCTGACGAATTGGTTGAAACCTGTAAAGCGCAAGCTCGGCACCATGCCAGACTTCGTTCCCCACTTTGGTTTCCGTAGATTAATAGAAGAGGATCGCCTTTTCACCTCTTCGCCTGTAAGGGACGTAGAAAGTCTGCAGCTCTTGTACACTGTATGTATCAAGCGCATCAAGTTCTTTGTAATGTCGTGGCAGAACCATGGTGATCTGTAAACTCTGATTAGCTCCAGTAACGGTGTATGCTGACGGGCGAGTGGAGAACACGGCGTTGGCCTCGTCCTCAGAGTCACTGCCAAAGACCAAAATAGGAGTAGATGGTCCCGGCCTGTTGCATTGGGGTTGCCCCGAGTAGAATATTTCCTCATCTTCCTCGGTCTCACTCCCAAAGATCGGGATGGTGACAACGGACTTCCGTTTATCCTCTGGTTTATGACATCTTTTCGTATCTTTGAAGTCTGATAGGAAGTACTTTGCGTCTTCATATTTTCGGATTTCGTTTACGGAGAATGGATTTAGCTCCCCCGTAACGGTGTACTCGAGGTCGTCTTTGAAATACTTCATACACTGGTGTTGTGTAGAAGGGATGGCGTTGTACTCATGTAACCAAGGCCTGCCGAGCAGAGCGTTGTAGCAAGTCTTGACGTCGATAACATGAAATTTGATGTCAGTGACGAGCAGCCCGAAGCGTAATGTCAGTATTATGGACCCGAGCGTCCGTGATGGTTGTGAATCGAAACCGGAGATGGTAATTTTATCTCAGGCTAGGTGCTGAACGTTCATGCAAATCTCCTTCAGCACCTTCATATTGAGGAGGTTGACAAAAGACCCATTGTCGACAAGGATTTTGCCTATCTTGATATCGTGGTAGTACCCAGTGACGTATAACGGACGGCTATGCTCGCAAGTTCCGAGGAGGAGATCCTCATTGTTGAATGTGATGTCAGCTGTGTGAACCTCTTCCAGTCCTTCCTTCATCCTTTCTTCAGCTAAGAAAGCTTGGAATTGATCAGGATCTTGCAGTGCCTTGATCAGAGAATCTTGTACCTCTTTGGACAGGAGGAGAGCATCCAGTATGCTTAGTTATGAATGCATTTTCCTCAGATGTGCTAGGATATTGTAATCCACCTTGTTTTTCCTAGGTAAGTCCTTGGCTGCGAGCTCTTTAACGACTCCATCATCAAGGGTGATTTTCCCAGGGACTTTTTCTTTCCCCTTGTCTCTTTTACTCAAACCTTGTCCAAGGTTCTTCTCAGAAAGCGTGCGGTTACGCAACTGGATGTTCTCGCAATTCTTCTCCTCTTCTTTTTCAGAGGTGGAGTTCTTGAAGAGAGGGTCGAGGGTCATTTCTTCCTCAGAATCGTTTCCGAAGGTAAGAACTTGGAATTTTTTGCTTTGTCGACTGGTATCAACCATATGACAGTTGCCAGTCGTTTTCTTACGCGCACTTGTCGATCTTCTTTGTTGTCGACAAGCTTCACGTTTCATCCTCTTGAAGAGTTGTTGATGGGCAACGTATCCTTGCCACCACTTCCTGAAGGCACTACATTCCTTGGTGGGGTGGGTAACCCTCCGATGATATAGGCAGTAGTTTAGATGTATATCCGCTCTGTCGAGACATATGACCCCGGGAGTGTTTTTCATGAAAGGGGGAAGCTTCATTCCCATATACAGGGCTTTGGCGAATCGCTTCTCTGCTTTGATCCTGCTCTTGTTTGTGGTAGGCGTGCTTTGGCTTTGTTGGAGTACTTTACGACACATCTTTACTGCAGCTTCTTCATCCTGACGCCGACACTTAGCCTTTTCGTATATGGTCGTTTCGCGTTCTCGATCAGCTTTGCTTTTTCGAAAGGCTTCATTTAACAACTTATCGATTGGGTCCTTTGACAGTTTCGGGGATTTTGGCGCCGATCCTGCCCCCAGTTCCTCTGCGCTGTTTTCTAACACCGAGGGAGCTTCTTCTCCATTTGACGAAGAATGGGAGACCATGTGGCAACTTGCTACATAGTCTTTGGTTTCTTATGATGAGTTATTTTCCTTACCGTTGTCACTCTCTTCGTTCTCAACAATATACTTGAGGAACTCTTCGAGGGTGACCGGTGTCCATGCCTTTTGGTTGTACTCCTCCAGCGCGTTAATGTACCTCTGTAAGTCTGTATGTTTGTCGTGATACTCGGAAGGTTGCACAGGCTTCTTGGTCTTTTTCTTTTTCTTCGAAGACTTTGAAGGTTCGACTTGGGGATTTTTTCCTTTGTCGATAGTTTTCGGTACAGGACGCGGATTCAGCATCCCTTCGATGATTTCCGGTTCAAGTGGGATTTTCCACTTGATTGCCAGACATACCTGAAGATCCTTCAGCATTCTTTTAGTTTTAACTGAAAAGACGACTTCCCATGGAGCTTCTTTCACGAGCAAGCATGATGCCCCCGGCGTATCCACCTTTTTAGGAGCGTGCTTCTGTGGTGGGTTCACCTTCCAGTTTTTAGAAAGAGTGAACTTTCCCTGCTGATACTGATTCTCAACCCGGTTCTTAAAAATGTAGCAATTCTCAATTGGGTGGCTCACCATTCTGTGATAAGAGCAGTAGTTGGGGTTGTTGATATCGCCTGGTTGCGGTGGACGTCGTGGGTCCGGCAATGTGACAAGTTTGTTGCGCACTGCCAGCTTGAACAGTCTCCTCGTCTTGTCACGGGGAAACGAGTAAGCGCGTCCTAGCCTTTCTTCCAGGAATAAGCGCGGACGCATGTTGTTTTGGCGAGCAACCGGCCTCGAGTCACTCGGTTACTGTTGAGTGTTGGCAAGGAAAGCCGCTTTCCCTTTACCCCTGGCATTTCGAGAGTCCATTTTTGAGGAGGAAGGCTTGTGACCTATCTGGTCAATTTGGGCCACGACCTGGAAGGTAGTCGGTTTGAAAAACGTCATGAACTGGGACACCGTCATTTCAGGATCTAGTGTCCCGATGAACATACTCACGGCAGGAGATTCTTCGATGCGTTGTTCGCACTTCGACTATAGTTTCCTGTTTCCCCCAATCAGAGCAAAGCTCTGTTTGAATTTCAAAATTCAAAATTCGAAGCAACGCTTCAGATTCTTTGCGCTGGACGCAACGCGCCACATGTCAAAAGCTGATATATCAGGGCAGCGCCCAAGGCAGCGCGCCCAATCAGAGCAAAGCTCTATTTAAAAAACAAAATTAAAGAAAGCAACGCTTCAGCTGCGCAAGCGCTGCGCTGTGCGACACGTGTCAGCGCAGATGCGCAAGCACAGATGCGCTGCGCCGTGCGCTGCGCGACACGTGTCAGCACAGATGCGCTTGCGCAGTTGCGTTGCGCGACACGTGTCAGCGCAGATGCGCTAGCGCAGTTGCGCTGCGCTATGTGCTGCGCGACACGTGTCAGCGCAGTTGCGCAAGCGCAGTTGCGCTGCGCTTTGCGCTGATTGACACGTGTCACGCGCTGGGGCGATTGCGCCAAACAGAATTAAATTCGAGTAAGATTTTTCTGTTCTTGTTAAAATAAGAAGATTGCCTTCTGTAAAACAGAAGCCCTTGGATCAAAGATCCAACGGTGGGGAAAATTCCCCAAATCACTCAGAGAAAGATCTCTTTAACAAATTTATGGGCACTATATAAAGGCCCATAGACCTCAAAAAATTTTGATCTAAGAACAAGATCAATGATCTTTAATAAAAAACAAAATAAAAATAGTGCTTTGCACTTATGAACCATTGGTTCTCTAAGATCAAGAAAAATAAGAAACACTTGTTTTCTTTGATCTAAATTAGATCAAGAAACCAAGCAGTGCTTTGCACTTCTTTTATGAACCATTGGTTCTGGAATCTAAAAGATTCTCAAGTTAACAGTGCCTTGCACTTGCAAAACTGCGCTGTTGCGCTCTTGGGTTGGCGCAAGCCACCAGAGAGCGCCACGTGTCAGCATGTGAACCATTTGCGCTATGCGCTCTTGAAATACAGCCTTGCTCTCTGAAACTGGTGCAACTCACCACAGCGCGCCACGTGTCAGCAGCGCAAGCGCAGCGCACTGCGCTTGCATGACACATGTCATCACCACAAGCGCTTGCGCTCTTTGGTTGGTGCAAAGCGCCTGACAAATGCAATGCATTTCTTTTGCTAAAGGGCCAGGCCCAAGTCAAAATGACCTAGCAGGCCAAAATAAATTGCAAAGCAATAAAAGGGCAGAGCCCAAATAAAATTGATGCTCTGCATCATTTATAAAGGGCAGAGCCCAAGTAAAATTGATGCTCTGCATCATTTATAAATGGGCAGAGCCCAAAACAAATTGATGCTCTGCATCCTTTACGGGCAGAGCCCAAACAAAAATAAAAAGTAATGCAATGCATTATTTAAATGTGGGCAAAGCCCTAGCACAGGTCTAATAGACCAAAAATAAATAAAAGCGTTGAATATTTTTCAACTGGACTTAGCCCAATCATGGTCGTAAGTCCTCAAACTAAAATACGGACTGTGGGGTCCTTAAACCTACGGACTTAAGCGTTCTTAAACTACCTATGGACCACCACGTCCCTAAACTGGAATATGGACCACCACGTCCCTAAACTAGAATATGGACCACCATGTCCCTAAACTGGAATATGGATCGCAATGTCCTTAAACTATTTATGGACTACTACGTCCCTAAACTGGAACAATAGAGTCCCCAAACGCTCTTTTGTCGGATCCAAAACGATCCCGTTAAGTTGATCTTAGTCTCAAATCAGACTAACGTATCCTTAACAAACGTTTAAGTCGATCTTAGCCTAAATACGGCTAACGTATCCTTAAACAAAAATACCAAACCCAAATCTAAGTAAATACGGATTTGGACTAATCCACGTCCTACGGGCGACGACATCGCTTTGTCTCCGTATACAATCCACGGGCAACCACAAACAAAACAAACACACACGACACGAAGTGAAATTCTGGAGAAGGAGAAAGTTGTTACCGCGATGCGGTAGCGTAATTAACTGCAGGGGCTTGCGCCTACAGGGAAGAGCGTCCCCACAATCAAAAACCCCTCAAGCGAGGGGGAATCTGACGAAGTCTGCTACATCGTCCGCATCCGTCTAAACCTCCGATACACGGTGCCATAAATCAATTTGGCATCTTCGGAGAGGTGGACGGATAAAACCAAATAGCATCTGCCCCGAATCTCAACGTCAGGACCTCGCAGTCCTGTGCGCCGTCCTTCGAAGGGGAACAGTTCCGCTACCGGATAGCGTATTGGACCCAGGTTTCTCCGACTTCACCCTGGCATCGATTAATAACGTGATCGGGGTGCGCTCACTTGCGCTGGCGAACCGCTGTGTGAACAACAGTTTCATCTCCTTGAATGTTTTGACGGAGTCATTTAGGAGCTCCGAGTACCATTTAAAGGCCGTCTCTGATAGGCTGCCAACGAACTGGCGAAGTAACAGTTTGTCGTTGCCTCCAGTGTTGCCGCATAGAGCTCTGAACTAAGTGACGTGCTGATGCGGATTGCATGTCCCCTTGTGCACATGGAATTTGGGGATCGTATATCCCGGCGGATACTTGATCTGGTCATACCAGCCTGGATACGGTCGTCCAGTTCTGACGGTTTGGCGGCCGCTTCATTCGCTTGATGAGCTCGTATTTGTTGAGCTATATAATCATCAAAAGCAGCCTTGGTGATTGTTTCCTCCTTAGCTGTTGATAGAGCTGGAAGAGGGTTTGATGTTTCCCCTCTGTCATCCTCGACGATTATCGGTGGATTTTCGGCTGGGGTTCTGGATGGATCATCATTCTAACCATGTCCTGAAACAGAAGAGCCATCCGCTTTATGTTTGCAACTTATTCCGCGGCCTCCTTATCCTTCCTTTCAAGCACCCTTCGCAGGAACTCTGTATCGGTCTCCTGCTCTTGGCGCTGTTCAGATGCTGACTCCGGACTTTCTTTCTGTCCGGTGAGTGCTGACATTTTGATCAGCATTTTCTGGAGCTTTTGCTGTTGCTCTTGAGTTTTTGTCAACGACCGAGTTTGCGGCCGATGACCCACGGAAGCACGTCTTTCCTCTTTTCCAGAAGCCATGTAAACCGTGTGTACGATCATGCCCGCAGACTTGGAGCGTTTGGGTCCATCACTTTTGGAATTTGCCGCCGGTGGTGGGATTTTCTTTAGCCTCGTCCTTTTGTGGGAGGTTGAAGTTGAAGGATCCATTGTAACAGGCACCCGTATGGAAGACACCCCTAACTGTATAATGGAGGGATGGTCTTTCTCTTTCCAAACCTTCATTTTCTTTAGTCGGCGAGGGTATTCTTTGTCGATTATAGAGTCTTGGACTTTCTGCCAGACCCTGTGAATTTGGGAGGAGAGCCGTTGGTGGGACTGCTCCGATTTTGTCTGCATTATAGCTTCTGTAGGCGGGGGAAATTTTTTAAGCACCGCTGTTGGAGAGTTCTTTCGCACCCTCCTAAGCAGATCAAAGTTGTTCCCGATTGGAATAGCATCGTTAACTTCCCCGAGCTGGCGGAGTGAATCCAGATGGGGAGTTGCCCCCATCTTTTCTCACTCGGCGCCAGTGGCGACGTCGAGTGTGTCTTGCAGACGGGACTGCCTCAGTTTTGGAAGCGGTTGTGGCTAGCCCCTGGTTTTGTTGAGGAGCTCCAGCAATTGTCAGCCTATTAAAGACCGATGTCCTTGGCAAGATTTGATTAGAGACAGTCAGCCTCTCGAAGACCGATAACCTGACTGGTGAAGCACTTTTGATGGCTTCATTTGCAGTAGGAATTGAGAGAGCTATCCTTTCTGGGGCAGCCCCTACAAGTACGACGAGCCACTTTGTGAGCCCGTTTTCGTTCTGGCTCAGCCTGTTGAAGACTTAGACGTCTGAGCTTCGGCTCAGCCTTTTGAAAACTGAGGCATCGGATTTGGACGGCCCGTTGAGAGGGGCCGTTGTGCTTGCAAGTCGATCGAAAACCGACTTCTTGGGAGCTTCGTCTTACGGCGCTGGGGCGCTGAAACTCGTTGGTGGGATCATAGTCCCGAAGAACAATCCGGTAGTGACTTGAGTTACTTTCCCTACCAGCATTGAAAAGATGGAGGCCGTATTGGGCCCGTAACTCACTCCTCTAGTTGGGGAGGAATGAGAATTGCTGTTACAAGTTGTGCAACTGAAAGCCATTGATGTTCTCTTCTTCTGCACAGAAATAAGACACCAAATCTTAGTACTTCGCATCCAAAGGCAACCATAGCAAACCGCGATTTTGTTCGCGAACACGACACATGAAGTGTGGAGTGGAAAGAAGGAAAAGGTCCCACCGGGTGTGCCAGAATCTGTTCACCGCCGAAAACATAGACGAACCGGGATGAATCTTCTTGCCTGAATTTGGGGGCAGATGCTATTTGGATTTATCCGTCCACCTCTCCGAGCCAAGTTCATGCTTAAGACGGTTTTGATTTAAGGCATCGTACACCGGAGGTTTGGACAGACGCGACCGTTGTAGCAGACTTCATCAGATTTCCCGACGTTTGCGAGGGTTTTTGATTGTGTGGATGCTCTTCTCTGCAGGCGTAAGCCCCTGCAGTTAATTACATTACCGCATCACGATAACCACTTTCTCTTGCTTCGGAAGTTCACTTCGTATCGTGTGTGTGTGTTTTTTTGTTTAGGTTTCCCGTGGATTGTATACGGAGACTAATTTATGTTGTCGCCCGTAGGGCGTGGATTAGTCCAAATACGTATATCTTAGATTTGGGTTTTTTTTTTATTTAAGGACCGTTAATCTATTTTGCTATTAAGATCGACTTAAATGTATGTGAGCATTTGGGGCTCTATTGTTTTAGTTTAAGGACGTTTCGGTCCATTATCGCCATTTTGGAGGCGAATATTAGTTTAAGCACGTTTCGGTTCGCTATCGCCATTTTGGAGGCGAATATTAGTTTAGGGACTTCTCGATCCTTTGTTCATCTTGCGCGCACGTGTATTTGTTACGTGACGGAGTGAACAATGGTGATATGGAATGCACCCAATTTGGGGTGCGGTCTAATTTGAGTTGTGCACGTCAATTTGGAAGTGCACCAAAGAGTTGTTGGTTGTCGGGACCCTCCACCTCTCTGAAGACGTTGAAGAATTACAGCGACATATATTAGAGGTGTGGAGAGATGTACCCTTAAACCAAATCCCGTATTTGAGGGGGGAAAGGGCTATTGTAGACCTAAGAAATGTTAGTCATGTTTGAGACTAAAATTATCTTAGGAGATATAAGATGCATATCATTTAGGATATCATCAATGGGAGACCACTAGTTGAGACTGATGTCAGCTTGGTAAAACATGAGCAATATGGGCTCGATTGTTTGATTATCAAAGAGGTCTAACCTCAGAAAACTTAACCAATTTGGGATAAGATTGAGTTTCCAACAGTGATAAGCACTGAGGAATACAGTGCTCACGTGCGTTTCACATGGGCACTGGATTAATATTAAACACTAGACTTTTATGGCGCTCACGTGATACGCGTGAGGCACCCTAAATATTAGCACTGGACTAGTGTTAAACACTAGAGTTCTATGGCGCTCACGTGCAGCACCCCAAATATGGGTGCTGCCCTTCGGGTTTTATCTCCCCCTTTTTATATAAGTGCTAAGCACTTGGTTCTTGTTGCGCCCGCGTGTGAAACACGTGAGGCACCCTAAATATGGGCGCTGCCCTTTGGGTTTTATTCCCCTTTTTTATATAAGTGCTAAGCACTTGGTTGAAGTTCTCGTGCAAAGCACGTGGCTGTCTCTTTTTTTATACTGGGGTGCTTTAACACTCACGTAGAAAACGCGTGAGGCAGTTTTGATTGTTCTCTTTGTTCGTTTGAAGTACTCACGTGGGAAGCACGTGAGGCTTCGAAATAGTGCTAAGCACCAACGATTTGGCCTTGGAGATCTTGGATCACTATTTTTTCTATTAAAGAACTAAGTTCTTAATATAGGATTAAACCCTAATCTTTGGAGGAATTATATTCCTATGTGTTCTCGTTCTTCTTCTCCCCTTTTTTTATATAACTTATTTCTTTTCCCCTAGGTTTTGAATTTTGCAGAGCAAAATCTTCCCGATGAGAATTAAATTCTCAACTTGTGGGGAGATTTGCCTCTGCAAATCTCAACCAGAGGAAAGAACCGAGTTCTTATATGAAGGGTTAAACCCTTAGAGAGGTAAAGGAGAAGTGTTTTCTTTTTACCTAGTGTTTTAAGGAAGCAGGTCTTTTCTTTGAGAATTAAATTCTCATGTTCCTCAAAAGCTCACTGTATATTCTTTTTTTAAGCTTCTGGGGAGTTCTCTCTCTCTTTGCGTGTGTGTGAAACTTGAAGTCTCGGGTTCTTTATATAGTGGAGAGAAGTTTGTCTAATTCTGAGAAAATCTTTCATTGAAAGATCCCAATTGATTTAATTGGTCTCAGAATTGATTTGGGGAATTTTACCCACCATTGGATGTTTGATCCAAGGACTTATGTTTTTTATAGAAGATATTGTTCCTGTTTTTAATAAGATCGGGGATATTCTTCCATATATAGAATAAAATTCTATCGAGCGGTGACATTTTAATCACCATTGGATTTTTAATCCAAGAATGCTCGGTTCAACAGAGTATAATCTTTCTCTATTTAGAAAGATATAGAAATATTTTGGATCTTTGATCCACTAACTCTCTGTTTAACAGAAAATATTCTTCCCAATAGAATTTAATTCTATATTTAATCACCGTTGGATTCTTAATCCAACGGTTCATTAAGTAGAATTTAATTTTATGTAAGGAGGTGTCCTCACGTGTTTAGCACGTGGGACTTAATTTTGCCCTCTTAGCAGTTTGATTGTAGTGCCTATATGCTTTGCATATAGGCGCTCACGTGTTTACCACGTGAGGCTTTTTTAGCCTATCAGTGGTTTAATTGCAGCGCCTATATGCCTTACATATAGGCACTCACGTGTATAATATGTGAGGCTTGTTTAGCCTATCAGTAGTTTAATTGCAGCGTTTATATGCCTTACATATAAGCGCTCACGTGTATAACACGTGAGGCTTGTTTAGCCCATCAGTAGCTTAAATGCAGTGCCTATATGCTTTGCATATGGACGCTCACGTGTTTAACACGTGAGGCTTGTTCAGGCTATCAGTAGTTTAATTGCAGCGCCTATATGTCTTACATATAGGCGCTCACGTGTTTAACACGTGAGACTCGAATAGTGGGGGGTTTCCCCTTTTCTTACTCCCCCTTTTTTTGAAGAGGGAACAATGTTCATGTGGGAAAATACAACTTCACCACCTTTTTTGCTTACATGTTATGGCTGCTTGCGCATCACGGGCATTGGATTATCGTGCCTACGTCGATGTACATCATTCATCAAATTAATTGACATCCACCCGGGCACCCAATTTCATTCTGATTCCCGACAAAGATTACTGGATTCCTTATCAGGGTCCACTTATTATCCCCGAAAAGTCTTCGCGAACGAATAAGAAAGGTCGACTGATGTCGTCATGAATTCGTGTTCAGTCGAAAATATCGCACTTTTGATATAACATTTTCCTTACTTTTGATAAATATTTAAACGTGTTTATTATAAATATGAAACATATTTGGGGTTTATCTGCAAAATACTATTTACCATATATTTTTATATTATAATTAACATTATGAAGGAAAATATATGCATATAATATTTATATAATATTTTTATTATGCATATCATATCAAATATTCTAATCAAGATTCTTTAAAAGATATAACATCATACAAATGGTTAGAATAATATCTTTATAACAAATATTGCTAACATTATTCATGGAGATATTGTGCAAGATTTAGCTCAGGTCAGAAGATCGGGATATCGAGATGTCGGGAATCAAAAATATGCCGATAAAGTTAGATAAAATCATAAAATCAATACTAACAGAAACTCAGAAAAGATATGAAGATTTCAGATATCACAACAATCTCCATGTGTCATTATAAGGCTACAGAAGAATTTTCATCGAGTGATCCCACTATCCCACCGCCCAACCGCGGCCAAAACATACAATTTGCGGCGGTTCCGCTGCCGATATGGAGAGTTAGGGTGTGGGATTTTGTCGGTAGGATCATCTGAACAAACCCTCATATTTGACATCTAGGGTTTGTATCTTCTGTGACTATAAATAAGATCGAGAGCTAAAACTAGAAATCATCACCTTTTACACGAAGCAAATCACCGTCAAAGAACAAGTGATCCACGACAGGTCCACGATTCTACGTGATAAAGCAACGTGAGATTCGACGGAACATCTACTTACTACGAGACAGAGATCGAGAGCAATTTCTTCTTACTCTTATAATCTAAACTCGAATGTTTTGTAATTGTGAAGTTGATTAATAAAGATAGATCATTAGTTTAATTAGTTCGCATTTATTTTCTATATTTACATTATGATTTCCTTCTCTATCTGTTCTTCTTCTATCTCCATCATGCGCGAGTAATTCTCCACTTGATAGGGTTCGTAGGATTAGGATAGAACAATGGATGAGAAAATATTTTAACTTCTTTTACGTCTTATGAAGTTTATAAACTTTAGCAAAAGAATCGTCAACATCCTTGCCGGGCGTGCTACCAATTTATTGCTAGTCTCGACCGCGATTTGAGATCAGATTAACAATTGTTTTGTTAAGGGTTAGAAGTCTACAAACCTCTTCTTTATAAAATCTATATCCGTATTTAAACTAGATCTTAAAACTATAAATTCTATATCTTTCTTTAACATAGATCTAGAATCTACAACTATTCTCTCTTATTTTTCTAATCAACTCGTCTAAAGCAAGATTAAAAGTCCATGCATCCCTGCGGACGACCCGTACTCATCTCGGCTAGCAACACACGACACCATTATTGATTGCGGTTACTACACACACTTTCAAAGAATCAATCAAATGGCGTTGTTGCTGGGGATACATGCTTAATTTTTTTTTCTTGCTATTCGTGTTGAATTCCTATTCGATCCATATCATAAAAATAAAATAAAACAGCAAATTGTGTATTTAACAATTAGTGTGCGATTTTTTGTGAGAGAATCTGGAGTCACTTGAACAAGGAAATTTAGATTCAAAGACCTTCAGAGAGGACCAGAGGAGCAAAGGAGGCCATAGTGAAAAAATTATCAAGTGATCCCCTTTTTCTGCGACGGAATCGCCGCAATATTGCGTATTTGGCCGTGGAAGCGCGGCCACATGGTGGACTTGCCTATCCAAACTTCTCTGGTATATTCCTCAACTCTTTCTCTCTTCTCTGAAAATCCTATAATATATTTTTCTGCAGAATTCTTTGCAAAATATCGCCGCTCAAAAATCTTTTTGCGCGTTTTGTTTTGCAGGTTGTTTTTTTTTGCATATTTTAATACGGACTTTAAGGGGCAAGACCACAATTCAGTTTAGGTGGGGATTTCATCACCCTTCCTAGGCCCCACAAAACACAAAACGAGCATCCTCATAACCCTATATTAATTAAAAAATATCTAGACCAAGACTCTAAAGACCGTCGCTCTCAATTAGGACAGAGAAAAGTCGTGGGTAATCTATCGCTTATCCGCATTAATTTTGTGGTGTATAGGAAAGCGTGACTAGGAAAGTGGTTACTTGATTAGGCCCGCTATTTTCGGTGATTCGTATAGCGGACACCTCCAACTTACCTGGCCACAAGAGTGATAAAGAGGTGGTAGAGGATTGATCCTGCAGCTTATCCTTTGGAAGTCTAGGAGTGGTCTAATGCTTGACCTAGGTGACCTTAGTTTTAGGGTTTGTTTGTGCATTTTGTGATTTGTTGAGTCAACCCTCAAGTCCCACTTTCAAAGCAAAACAATCCAATTAGAGCTTAAATCTTTCCCCCTCCTCTTTCCTTCTTATAATGGGTAACCCAAACAGACGAACTCTTGCCGAGCTTTGCTACCCAGAACCATATATTTCTTGTTTTCGTAATTTCTTCGATCAAAATTTCGACTCTACCATGTCTTTAAGAGATCAGATAGAGCAAGCGGAAAGAAACAGTTGGACACCTCACTCTAAGTTCTATCAACCGTATTAAAATTCTACATTTTCTTATGTTGATACTCCATTTAAAGCGTGTGAGGGAACTCCTAAACGTATGTCCATCGCTGAGCATATGTCGAGAGCTAAATCCAAAGTTTCAATCCGGTCAAACCGTTAGGACAAAAAACACCATCACTTTCTAAGGAAGATATTGCTACTCGTTTTGCGGCGTATATGACATCTGTTGCCAGTCGTCAACCAACCAATATCAATATTCTTCTTATCATAATGTTGATCCTACGCCTGTCGAATTTTCACAACCATTTGATTTCTATCAATCCTATCCGACTTTTACACACTCTCTAGACAATTCTTGTAATCATTCGTTTGGGAGTTTTACCTATCCATAAGAATTTCAATTTTCTGTCGAAACCCCTTACCAACCCATGTCTATTCTTGAACGTACAGTGGAAGAATTTCGGGTAGCGTCACGCCTCCACATAGAAGAATTGAATGCATCCATAGCCGCCCTCATACAACCCAACGAACGAGCAACTAGTTTCCAACTAGCTCAAAAAATTTCAATGTATGATACGGCAATAGGACAAATTGAGAATTTGGGTAGTGAGAGAGAGCGGTACACCCTTCCAAATCAAACCTCTCCATCCCAAATTGAAATCCATAACTCCAGTTTCACAAATCTATCAAGTACACCAAATGATTCACCAATTGAAGATAAAAGATTTGATGAGTTGTGTGACTTTGTAGTGTTTGATTTACCCGATTGTGACGGGTCCATTTCAAGTGAAACCACACCCAATCCTTATGATCTCTACACCTCCACTCTAGAACCGAAATTGATTGAAAACCATGCTTTTGATGAGGTGTCTGAGAATTTTAACCTTCACTTGATTGAGGATATTGATGCTCGAGATATATTGGATGATGAACCCACAATTTTGGATGAGTTTTTCTCACCAATTCATCAGGTCCTTTCACTTCCGTGTGGACATCATCTCGAACATTTACCTGTTTTTCCCGAACCCCATAAGCGTCTGGAAATTGATGATAAATAGATGACCGAAAACCAGAACAACATTCAGCCTTCATTTCCCACATCTGGTTCAGCAATACTCGACACCCCGATTTGTTTACCCATTTCATCACCCACTTTCTTTGGTTCTTCTTCTAATCTTCCTTTAATTTTAGCTATTGTTGATGAATCACAATCCGATATTTCGAGTTTTATGATTCTTGAAAGACCACTTGATTTAGACCCCTTTGAGAATGAGGTAGATGAGTTTTTCAAGGCTCCTACTTCCATAATTTTTGACAAATCAAGTGTGTTGAATTCTGGCGCGACACTTATTGACATTGAAACATTCAATCGGACGATCGATAAAAGTTTCGAAGATATTTTCGCAGTGAACTCGCATTCCTAAACAACACAGATTTTGTGATTAATCAACCTCCACCCGAAAAAGTTAAACCACCACCATTTCTTCTTATCCCATACGAGAATGTGACTATTCTTCCCATTCTTAATCATTCACATTCTCGTTTCCGTTCACCATTATTGTTTCGTCTCTATCAACCGAGACGTAAACCATACCACCTCTTATCTCCTCTCCACTTCTTCACGTCGATAGGTGACATGTTCTTCTACCAACCTTGGTACTACATTGATAAATATTTAAATGGTTGGTGTTGACTTTTGGTCTTTTTAAAGCTTTATATTAACCAATAATTTTACTCCCCTCTTATAATTTTAAAATGCTTAATATGGTTTCACTCAAGTTTGGGAGGAGAAAAATCTTTTGGCTCTTCAACGAAAAGAAAATTTTTACAAAATTGTGAGCCAGAAATAAGTTTGGGGGAGAATTTCTCTATCATTATTTCATGTCCCTGTTACTAATTTTTTCTCCCAAGTCTACAGGTTTTTTTTAGTTTAACAGATGACATCAGTGAGGGCACTGCTGCAAACAGGTTTGGAGGAGGTTTGTGCTTATTCACGCATTATTTTGCATTATCATAAATATAAGCACAAAATTTTTTGATAATGAAAGTTTGAAAGTGAAAAATTACATACGACAAGATTGGAAAAGTTTAAGAAAAACAAGAAAGTTAGATGTTTTCTTAAACGAAACTAGTAATAAGTAGTTATGAGCCGTTGTCTCAAGGGTTGGTAAAATGATGGAAATTACTAATCTGAGAATAAAAATAGGTCTGAAAAATAGTCTCTATTCTTGAGGCCAAACATTTGAACGTTGATACCCTACTATATGCACTTGCACACATCTTGAAACTTGGGATAATAGGGGATACATTGAAATGCTCTTGTCTAAAAGCCTTAATATGAAATATAAAAGAAGTACAAGTGGTGAAGAAAAAAATGAACACTGGTTTTGTAATTGCTTAAGGCAACATAAAAAATAATATAGCGAGGGTGCTTTATCACCTAGTGTCTTAGACCAACTGATTTGGGAGCCACTGCTAAGCCTTAGGTGTTGCAAGACGAGAAATTACGCCTAAATGCGCAAACACATTTAGTAATCGGTCGGTTAGTACCTCAAGAAGTATTAACGGTCGCATGAAGGATGTGTGAGTAATTTCATCGAAAATATTCACCGACTATAAAGTACTTTAGAAGATGGACAAGAGTATGATAGCTTGAATTGAATTCTCAAAGTGTAGGGGTGTCTTTTACATACACGTAGGGGTATATGATCGATGTTTGGAAGAAAGGTAGGGAGGAAGACTAAAGGCGATATTTTATTAAGGGATGATGTGAATTCTAACATTTTTCATGACCATTAAGATGGGGCTCATGGCAACTGAAAAACCGGTGTAGTTGGAAACTCTTATTTTCAAGTTCTTTCTTTTATAATTCTTATTTTTGTACGTAACTTTCATTTTCTTTCTTTTATTATAGGATTTTGTGGGTGTAATCAGCTGAAAACCCTCAGGAGACAATACTTCTCCTACTAGGGACACCTAAACGTTTAACGGCTTGTTGCACGTGCTCGGTGCAATCGTGTTGCCTACGAAAGTGTGCTACTTAGGTTTTTATTTTTCTCCTTCTCTTGAATAACTAGTTTGCTCGGGATGATCAAAGTTAAGTTTGGGGGTATTTGTTCAGTCGAAAATATCGCACTTTTGATATAACATTTTCATTACTTTTGATAAATATTTAAACGTGTTTATTATAAATATGAAACATATTTGGGGTTTATCTACAAAATATTATTTACCATATGTTTTTATATTATAATTAACATTATGAAGGAAAATATATGCATATAATATTTATATAATATTTTTATTATGCATATCATATCAAATATTCTAATCAAGATTCATTAAAAGATATAATATCATACAAATGGTTAGAATAATATCTCTATAACAAATATTGCTAACATTATTCATGGAGATATTGTGCAAGATTTAGCTCAGGTCAGTGTTCGCCGCCGGAAGACGCAACCGGGACGTTGGGACGTCCGGGCCTGAATTCCGGGGGTAGATGCTAATTGGTGCTATCCGTCCACCTCTCCGAAGATGCCAAGTTGATTTATGGCACCATGTATCGAAGGTTTAAACGGATGCGGCCGATATAGAAGACTTCGTCAGATTCCCACTCGTTGAGGGTTTTTTTTTATTATGGGGACGTTCTTCTCTGCAGGCGCAAGCCCCTGCAGTTAATTACGCTACCGCATCGCGGTAACCACTTTCTCCTTCTCCAGATAGTCACTTCGTGTCGTGTGTATTTGTTTTGTCTTTGGTTGCCCATGGATTGTATACGGAGACTAATTTATATTGTCGCCCGTAGGGCATGGATTAGTCCAAATCCGTATTTTCTTAGATTTGGGTTTGGGTTGGGTTTAAGAATACGTTAGTCTCATTTGAGACTAAGATTAACTTAAACGTATGTTAAGGATACGTTAATCTAATTTCGGACTAAGATCAACTTAACGGGATCGTTTAGATCCAACAAAAGAGCATTTAGGCTCTATTGTTTAGTTTAGGGACATTGCGGTCCAAGGTTAGTTTAAGGACATTACGGTCCAATATTAGTTTAAGGACATCTCGGTCCAGTTTAAAAACATCATAGTCTGTAAAGGTTAAGGACATCATAGTTCATGGGTTTAAGGACCCCACAGTCCGAGGTTAAGGATATTGTTCCCCTCCGAAGGACGGCGCACAGGACTGCAAGGTCCTGACGCTGAGATTCGGGGCAGATGCTATTTGGTTTTATCCGTCCACCTCTCTGAAGATGCCAAGTTGATTTATGGCACCGTGTATCGGAGGTTTAGACGGATGCGGCCGATGTAGCAGACTTCGTCAGATTCCCCTTCGCTTGAGGGGTTTTTGATTGTGGGGACGCTCTTCCCTGCAGGTGCAAGCCCCTGCAGTTAATTACGCTACCGCCTCACGGTAACAACTTTCTCCTTCTCCAGAATTTCACTTCGTGCACTGTGTGTTTGTTTTGTTTGTAGTTGCCCGTGGATTGTATACGGAGACTAAGCGATGCCGTTGCCCGTAGGACGTGGATTAGTCCAAATCCGTATTTACTTAGATTTGGGTTTGGTGTTTTGGTTTAAGGATACGTTAGCCGTATTTAGGCTAAGATCGACTTACACGTTTGTTAAGGATACGTTAGTCTGATTTGAGACTAAGATCAACTTAACGGGATCGTTTTGGATCCGACAAAAGAGCATTTGGGGACTCTATTATTCCAGTTTAGGGACGTAGTGGTCCATAGGTAGTTTAAGGACATTCCGATCCATATTCCAGTTTAGGGACGTGATGGTCTATATTCCAGTTTAGGGACGTGGTGGTCCATAGGTAGTTTAAGGACGCTTAAGTCCGTGGGTTTAAGGACCCCACAGTCCGTATTTTAGTTTAAGGACGCATAAGTCCGCGGGTTTAAGGATCCCACAATCCGTCTTTTGGTTTAAGGACGCTTAAGTTCATAAGTTTAAGGACCCCACAGTCCGTGTTGAACTGTTACTTCGCCAGTTCGTTGGCAGCCTATCAGAGACGGCCTTTAAATGGTACTCGGAGCTCCCAAATGACTCCGTCAAAACATTCAAAGAGATGAAACTGTTGTTCACACAGCGGTTCGCCAGCGCAAGTGAGCGCACCCCGATCACGTCATTAATCGATGCCAGGGTGAAGTCAGGAGAAACCTGGGTCCAATACGCTATCCGGTAGCGGAACTGTTCCCCTCCGAAGGACGGCGCACAGGACTGCGAGGTCCTGACGCTGAGATTCGGGGCAGATGCTATTTGGTTTTATCCATCCACCTCTCCGAAGATGCCAAGTTGATTTATGGCACCGTGTATCGGAGGTTTAGACGGATGCGGACGATGTAGCAGACTTCGTCAGATTCCCCCTCGCTTGAGGGGTTTTTTATTGTGGGGACACTCTTCCCTGCAGGCGCAAGCCCCTGCAGTTAATTGCGCTACCGCATCGCGGTAACAACTTTCTCCTTCTCCAGAATTTCACTTCGTGTCGTGTGTGTTTGTTTTGTTTGTGGTTGCCCGTGGATTGTATATGGAGACTAAGCGATGTCGTCGCCCGTAGGACGTGAATTAGTCCAAATCCGTATTTACTTAGATTTGGGTTTGGTGTTTTGGTTTAAGGATACGTTAGCCGTATTTAGGCTAAGATCGACTTAAACGTTTGTTAAGGATACGTTAGTCTGATTTGAGACTAAGATCAACTTAACGGGATCGTTTTGGATCCGACAAAAGAGCGTTTGGGGACTCTATTGTTCCAGTTTAGGGACGTAGTGGTCCATAGGTAGTTTAAGGACATTGCGATCCATATTCCAGTTTAGGGACATGGTGGTCCATATTCCAGTTTAGGGACGTGGTGGTCCATAGGTAGTTTAAGGACGCTTAAGTCCGTGGGTTTAAAGACCCCACAGTCCGTATTTTAGTTTGAGGATTTACGGCCATGATTGGGCTAAGTCCAGTTGAAAAATATTCAACGCTTTTATTTATTTTTGGTCTATTAGACCTGTGCTAGGGCTTTGCCCACATTTAAATAATGCATTGCATTACTTTTTATTTTTGTTTGGGCTCTGCCTGTAAAGGATGCAGAGCATCAATTTGTTTTGGGCTCTGCCATTTATAAATGATGCAGAGCATCAATTTTACTTGGGCTCTGCCCTTTATAAATGATGCAGAGCATCAATTTTATTTGGGCTCTGCCCTTTTATTGCTTTGCAATTTATTTTGGCCTGCTAGGTCTTTTTGACTTGGGCCTGGCCCTTTAGCAAAAGAAATGCATTGCATTTGTCAGGCGCTTTGCGCCAACCAAAGAGCGCAAGCGCTTGTGGTGATGACACGTGTCATGCAAGCGTAGTGCGCTGCGCTTGCGCTGCTGACACGTGGCGCACTGTGGTGAGTTGCGCCAGTTTCAGAGAGCAAGGCTCTATTTCAAGAGCGCATAGCGCAAATGGTTCAGATGCTGACACGTGGCGCTCTCTGGTGGCTTGCGCCAACCCAAGAGCGTAACAGCGCAGTTTTGCAAGTGCAAGGCACTGTTAACTTGAGAATCTATTAGATTCCAGAACCAATGGTTCATAAAAGAAGTGCAAAGCACTGCTTGGTTTCTTGATCTAATTTAGATCAAAGAAAACAAGTGTTTCTTATTTTTCTTGATCTTAGAGAACCAATGGTTCATAAGTGCAAAGCACTATTTTTATTTTGTTTTTTATTAAAGATCATTGATCTTGTTCTTAGATCAATGATCTATTAGAAGAAATTCTTCTATCTAAAAGGTCTTTTACCTTTTTTCTTCTTGAAATTTCTTCAGAGTTCTCTCTGTTTGAAAATTTTGATTTCTCACAAAAAAATGTTGATTCTTCTTCTTCTTTTTTTATTTTAGAATGAAGGATCATTGGTCGTTGGGACCCATCACATCTCCGACGACACTGAGAGATTACAGTATCATATATCGAAGGTGTGGAGGGATGTACCCTTTGAACCATGCCTCACTCATTAGGGGGAAGAACAGGCTGGAGCTTAAGCTTCTCGCTGCTGAAAAAGGTTTCTTTGCGTTCGCGCACATGAGTCGCACTTGTTGGGCGCACGTGCGTCGCACGTGTTGGACGCTCATATTTGCACGTAGCGCACATGGATCTTGCGCATATGCGCATTATGGGGGGGAGCAAGCTCCTATGGAGAACGAGTCTCCTTTTAATTGAATATTCTCATGTGGTGCGCACGTGCGTTGCACGTGGTGCGCGCGTGGCGGGCACACGTGCGTTGCACGTGGCGCACATGCGCATTATGAGGAGAAGCAGAGCTTCTATATATGGAGAACAGGCTTCTTTTAATATTATTAAATATTCTCATGTGGTGCGCACGTGCGTTGCACATGGTGCCGTATGGCGGGCACACGTGCGTTGCACGTGGCGCACATGCGCATTATAAGGAGAAGCAGAGTTTCTATATATGGAGAACAAGCTCCTTTTAATATTATTAAATATTCTCATGTGGCGTGCACGTGCGTTGCACATAGCGCACATGGCGCTTGCGCATATGCGCATTATAGGGAGGAGCATGCTCCTATCTTGGAGAACTAAGCTCCTTTGGAGAACTAAGCTCCTTTGAGTATTGAATCCTTTGAGAATTTTACTCTACCCTTTCTAAGAGGTATACCCTCTTATTTATATGGGAGTGGTAGAGAAGCCATCTCTCCTTTTCCCGATGTGGGACTAAAAAATGCATTCCCCATGTAGTAGAGCATTACTTTAGATTACACGTGCATAACACATTTGTTCATAACATTTGATCTCGGATGAATTATGAGGCCTATAATATATCAAATCGAAGATCTTTTCGAGATACTTTCAATATCATCAGAATTTAGCCATTTCTCGTCCGGAGTTTGTCAAAATACAGCTCGGAAAATACTGGTTCGCATTTTCTTTCTTAGATCACATGTGCATAGACATTTGCTCATAACTTTTGATCCCGGATGAATTATGAGGCCCATAATATATCAAATCGAAGGTCTTTTCAAGATGCTTTCAATACCATCAGAATTTAGTTGTTTCTCATTCCGGAGTTTGTCAAAATACAGCTCGGTAAATACCGGTTCGCATCTTCTTTCTTAGATCACATGTGCATAGACATTTGCTCATAACTTTTGATCCCGGATGAATTATGAGGCCCATAATATATCAAATCGAAGGTTTTTTCGAGATGCTTTCAATACCATCATAATTTAACAGTTCCTCATTGGATAGTTTATCAAAATACAGGCCGGAAGATACTGGTTCGCATTTTCTTAAGCGTATCGCTGCCATTTGATACCTTGGACTCTTTTGCGCAGAAATTTTTGGCGGGAACAAATATCATAGTCCATGGGCTTAAGGACCCCATAGTCCGAGGTTAAGGACGTCATAGTCTATAAAGTTTAAGGACATCATGGTCCATGAGTTTAAGGACCCCACAGTCCATGGAATGATTGGTTATCAAGACCCGTTACCTCTTTGAAGACGTTGAAGGATTACAACGACAAATATCAAAGGAATGAAGAGATGTACCCTTGAACCAATGTTGATTGGGAAATCTGTAGTCCAATTTGGGATTAGGATCAATTAATTAGATTATAAGCACATGGGCTCAGTTAAAGCTGAATTGAGAACTTATGGCCAACTTGGGCTAAATCCAATTAGGTTTAAAATGTTGGACCTTTGTTTGGGTTGTTGAACATTTATCTGGGCTCAGCTCCCTATTATTTAGCAATGTTAAGCATGGGTCTGGGTTCTGACCATATTTTGTCTTGTATTGAGTGCTAAGCACTCGTATGAGATGATCAATTTTGGAAAACAAATGTGTATTTGAGGTTTAGTCAAAGGGGAGTTTTGCCTCTAGAAGACTTAGCCAATTTGGGATAAGACTAGTCTGAATATAGTGTTAAACACTAGAGTACATTCGGCGATCACGTGTTCCCACGTGACACATTTAAAATAGTGTTAAACACTAGGGACGAGGCGCTCAAAAATAGTGTTAAACACTAAAATTGAAACGCTCACGTGGGATCACATGAGGCGCCTGAGAATTGGGCTAAACTTTCTTTATTTTATTCTCAGAATATGCAGGTAAGTGTTAAACACTTAATTTCGATGATTATCACGTGCAGACACGTGATGGTGCCCACAGTCTGTTCTGCTCTTCTTATTTTGAAGAGTCTGTTCAAGGGTCACGTGTGAGCACGTGACCTGATCTTGTTCGTTCTTTTTTGATCTCTGAGGGGGATGGTCACGTGTTGACATGTGATCATACTGGGTATGTTTCCCCCAATCATAGCAAAGCTCTATTTGAATTTCAAAATTCAAAAATTGAAGCAATGCTTTAAATCCCTTGCGCTACGCGCCACGTGTCAAAAGCTGATACGTTAGCGCAGCGCGCCCAATCAGAGCAAGGCTCTATTTAAAACAAAAATTAAAGGAAGCAACGCTTCAGTTGCGCAAGCGCTGCGCTGCGCGACACGTGTCGCGGGATCAATCCAATGTTATAGGCCTGTCCCCAAGGGCGTGCTTCACCCTGACAGATTCGCCTCCCCAAAATATCTATTGCAGGCGGCGGCTGCACAGGAATAGCCCCAATTGCAGGCTGGAGGAGGTTATCCGAATTCCAATTTTTGACCTCCACGGCATACTTCACCGGGGGTTCATCCGCATAGGGGATCGAAAATATTGGCTCGGACGGCGTAGCAAAACCGAAGTTTCGGCGACCCTGGATGATATCGTTATACCACCTACCCCATAAGTGAAGGTTCTTATGCTCGGGGTCATGATCCTTGATGAGGGTGAGCACCTCTCGGTCCATTGGTGCCTGGGGAAAACCTCCCTCCGAGCGAACGAACGGGAATGATAGGTCAGCAGGCATGTTTCCTGTGGAGGAACAAAAAGTAGCCGTCAGTGTTGTAATTCCAACGCTTGGCATTTTAAAATTTATACTACATTGTAATGCAGTGGGTAGGGGACCAAATGGGGACCCACAAAATCTGGATGACAGTGCATCATTTAATAAGACAGCCCCATCATTGGATGAGACTATCAATTAATGAAGAGATCCCCAAGAGAATATTCTCATTAATGGGAAATCCCTAGAGACAAGGAGAAAATCTTCTCTTTCAGAGCAAAACTCTGTCACAGAGTGACATTTGTCAAACTCTGGTCTCAAGAGAATAAAATTTCCTAAAAAGAGCCTAGCTCTGTAATAATGATGGAAAGATCCATCAAAAGAAAATTTTAACTCCTAAAGATTAAAAAATTTGGGGTCTTAAAAAAATCCATGAAAACTTATAAAAAGTTCTACATTTGATCCATGAGCAAAGCTCTATTCATGGGTTAAAACCCATGAACAAGATCTCTGTAGATCTATGGACTTTTGAGAGCAAGGCTCTGTTAATGAAACCCCAAAGGGTTTTCTTTAGATCAAAGATCTATAAGAGCAAGACTCTGTTAATTAAATTTAATTTCAATTTTACCTAAGATGATTCTAGGTTTTGAACTCTGAAGTTCTTGGGAAGAAACGAGAGCAAGGCTCTAAAATTCTTAAACAAGAGCAAGGCTCTGAAAACTCAAGATTCTTAAAAATAGTAAAATATTTACTAAGTCCAAGGGTCCTATTTATAGGCGCCTGCGCCCCTTCAACTCACCCGTTGATCCAACGGCCAAGATCTTGCCACCGCAGCACTCACGTGTGTGCCACGTGAGCGCAACGGTGGGGGGACATTAATTTCCCCCAATCAGAGCAAAGCTCTGTTTGAATTTCAAAATTCAAAAATTGAAGCAACGCTTCAAATCCCTTACGCTGCGCGCAACGCGCCACGTGTCAAAAGCTGATATGTTAGCGCAGCGCCCAAGGCAGCGCGCCCAATCAGAGCAAGGCTCTATTTAAAACAAAAATTAAAGGAAGAAATGCTTCAGTTGCGCAAGCGCTGCGCTGCGCGACACGTGTCAGCGCAGTCGCGCAAGCGCAGTTGCGCTGCGCTGTGCGCTGCGCGACATGTGTCAAGCGCTGGGGCGTTTGCGCCAAACAGAATTAAAATTCTAGTAAGATCCTTCTGTTCTTGTTAAAACAAGAAGATTGTCTTCTGTAAAACAGAAGCTCGTGGATCAAACATCCAACGGTGGGGAAAATTCCCCAAATCACTCAGAGAATGATCTCATTAACAAATTTAACAAATTAATGGGCACTATATAAAGGCCCCTAGATCCCAAATCAAAAACATCAAGAACTTCAAAAACAACAAAACAGAGAGGACTCTGAAGAATTTTGAGAAGAACTCAAGAAGGGAAAGAAGGTAAAAACCTTTAAAAAAAAAAGGAAAAGAACTTCTTCTGAACAGATCATTGATCTAAGAACAAGATCAATGATCTTCAATAAAATATAAATAATAACAGTGCCTTGCACTTTTTTATGAACCATTGGTTCTGGAATCTTAAAAATTCCTCTCTTAAATCCAAAATTGGATTAAGTTATTAAAACAGTGCCTTGCACTTGCAAATCTGCACTGTTGCGCTCTTGGGTTGGCGCAAGCCACCAGAGAGCGCCACGTGTCAGCTCCAGAACCACTTGCGCCATGCGCTTTTAAGATAGTGCATTGCTCTCTGAAGTTGGCGCAACGCACCAGAGCGCGCCACGTGTCAGCAGCGCATTGCGCTGTTGCGCTTGCGCTCGCCAGAGTATGACACGTGTCGCCACGACAAGCGCTTGTGCTCAGTAATTGGCCCAAAGCGCCTGACAAGCCACTGTCAAGTAATTAATGCACTGCATTATTTACAGAAGGGCCAAGCCCAATTAAAAAAGGACTAACAGGCCAAATTAAATGCAATGCATTATTTTAAAGAAGGGCAGACCCAAACAGATGCTCTGCATCATTTATAAAGGGACAGAGCCCAAATCAAAAAGGCCTAGCAGGCCAGAATGAAATGCAGTGCATTATTAAAAAGGGGCAAAGCCCTGGCACAGGCCTAATAGGCTAAAGATAAATAAAAATGTTGAACATTTTTTAACTGGACTTAGCCCAATCATGGCCGTAATTCCTCAAATTAAATTGACTGAGCAAGACTGCTCTTCTAAATCAATTTACATCCGGTTCAAGGGTACATCTATGAACTCCTTTGACTCCTATCGTTGTAATCCTTCAACGACGTCAAAGAAGTGACGGGTCCCGACAACCACACATCAATACAGACTGCGGGGTCCTTAAACTCATGGACCGAAACGTCCTTAAACTAACATTCGTCCCAAAATGGGAATGTTGGACCGAAATGTCCTTAAACTAATGCTCGTACCCAAATGGGAATGATGGACCACCATGTCCCTAAACTGGAAATCGACCGCAACATCATTAAACTAAACAATAGAGCCAATTGCTCTCTTGTCGGATCCAAACGATCCCGTTAAGTTGATCTTAGTCTAGAGATTAGGCTAACGTATCCTTAACAAAGGTTTAAGTTGATCTTAGCCTTAAATAGGGCTAACGTATCCTTAAACTAAAACACCCAACCCAAATCTAAGTAAATACGGATTTGGACTAATCCACGTCCTACGGGCGACGGCATAACTTAGTCTCCGTATACAATCCACGGGCAACCACAAACAAAACAAACACCCACGACACGAAGTGACCATCTGGAGAAGGAGAAAGTTGCTACCGCGATGCGGTAGCGTAATTAACTGCAGGGAAGAGCGCCCCAACAATCAAAACCCCTTCAAGCGAGGGGGAATCTGACGAAGTCTGCTACATCGGCCGCATCTGTCTAAACCTCCGATACACGGTGCCATAAATCAACTTGGCATCTTCGGAGAGGTGGACGGATAAAACCAAATAGCATCTGCCCCGAATTTCAGGCAAGACGTCCATCGCGTCTCCGCCGCGTCATTCGGAGGGGAACAGATTCTGGCACGCCCGGTGGGACCTTTTCCTCTTTCCACTCCACACTTCGTGTGTCGTCTTCGCGAACGAATCGCGATTTGTTAATGGTTGCCTTTGGGTTTCAAGTTACTAAGATTTGGTATTTTGCCTGGTGCAGAAATCAAGCATCAATGGCCTCCAACTGCTCGAGCTGCTCCAAATGCCAGTGCAACCGACGCTCCGCCTCACTTGGAGGTGTAGCCTATGGGCCTCAAGCGGCCTCCATCCTTGCCATGCCGATGGAACAAGTGACTCAGGCCACCACCGGTCTGTTTTTCGGGACCATGCTCCCGCCATCAAGCTTCACTATTCCAGTGCCCGCACCGGAAGCGCACAAGAAGTCGGTCTTCAATCGGCTCACTGCTACAACAGCCCCTTTCAACGGGTCATCCAATATCAAGCCGGCATCCTCTGTCTTTACCAGGCTGAACCGGAACTCTGATGGGCCCGCCAAGAAGCCCATGAACCATGAAATGGCCGTCCCGAGAAAGACAGTCACCCCTGCTCCAGAAGTCGCCAAGGCGGCTTCTCCTGTTAAAGAGTCAGTCTTTTCAAGGCTGACTATTCCGGCTCCTGCTCCCGCTCAAGGATCTGTCTTTGACAGATTGAACATCGCCACTCAAAGGACAACATCAGTCTTTAAGAGGCTGACACCAGCAGCACCTCATTCGGATAGGGGGCAAGAGGAAGCTGTCCCTATCACCGAGCCAGTCCCAACGGCTCGTCATGATCGACGTCGCCACTGGCGCCGAGTAAGGAAGGCCGGGGGCAACTCCCCCTCAGGGCTAACTCCACCGGCTCCGATGACGGAAGTTAATGTTGCCGTTCCAACTGGGAACAGCTTTGAACCACTTAGGAGGGTACGTAAGAACTCTCCAACTGCTACGCTAAAAAGATCTCCCCCACCTGCGGAAAGGGTTCCGGAAACGAAGCTGGAGCAGCCCCCTCAGCGGCTATCCTCCAAAATTTATAAAGTTTGGCGAAAGGTTCAAGACTCCGTAATTGACCAAGGTCACTCTCGTCAGCAGAAAAGGGCGAAAGTGCAGGAAGAAAAGGACCGTCCAATCAAACAGCAAAGGATGACAATCACCACGGTGCCCACTGCAATGGCCCCTTCAACTTCAACGGCCCACAAGAGAAGAAGGCCGGAGAAAATTCCCACGCCCGCGGCAAATGCCAGAGGCGGTGAGCCTAAACGCCTTAAGTCCAGGGACATCGTGGTCCATACTGTATACATGGCATTGGGGAAGGAGGACAGCCGTGCATCTACAGATCATAGACCGCTTACACGGTCAGTGACCAAAGCTCAGGAGAAACAGCAAAAGCTCCAAGAAATGATGAACGCGATGGCTGCACTCACTGGGTCAAAAGAAAGCCCCGAAGCATCCTCGGATGAACGCCAGGCGCAAGAAACTGACGCTGAATTCCTTCGTCGGATATTGGAGAAGAAGGATAAAGAGGCTGTGGAACAAGCAGCCAACATAAAGTGAATGGCCCTCCTGTTCCAGGGAAGAGCGTCCCCACAATCAAAAACCCCTCAAGCGAGGGGAATCTGACGAAGTCTGCTACATCGGCCGCATCCGTCTAAACCTCCGATACACGGTGTCATAAATCAACTTGGCATCTTCGGAGAGGTGGACGAATAAAACCAAATTGCATATGCCCCGAATTTCAGGCAATACGTTCATCGCGTTTCCGCCGCGTCATTCGGAGGGGAACAGGGTACTTGATGCTTTTACGTGCATGGAGAGTTTTAAGTCCCTTATTTAAGAATTAAATTCTTTTGTAGGGTTAAACCCTAATTTTATTTAGAGAAATTAAATTCCTATGTATTTAGAAGAATTAAATTCTTTAAACTCGATTCTCCCTCTAAGTTTTGGATCTGCATGACAGAATCTCCCCGATGAGAATTTAATTCTCAACCTATGGAGAGATCTGCTTCTGCAGATCTTCAACCATGAAGAAGAACTAAGTTCTTATTTTAAGGGTTAAACCCTATCTTTATTGGAGGAATTAAATTCCTAAGTATTTGGAAGAATTAAATTCTTTAAACTCAATTCTCCCTCTAAGTTTTGGATCTGCATGGCAGAATCTCACCGATGAGAATTAAATTCTCAACTTATGGGGAGATCTGCTTCTGCAGATCTTCAACCATGAAGAAGAACTAAGTTCTTATTTTAAGGGTTAAACCCTATCTTTGTTGGAGGAATTAAATTCCTAAGTATTTGGAAGAATTAAATTCTTTAAACTCAATTCTCCCTCTAAGTTTTGGATCTGCATGGCAGAATCTCCTCGATGAGAATTAAATTCTCAACTTATTGGGAGATCTGTTTCTGCAGACCTTCAACCAAAGGAAGAACTAAGTTCTTATTCAGAAGAGTAAAACTCTTAGTTTGAGAATTAAATTCTCTTTTTGTTTTTTGAGAGCTTATAGAATGATCTCTTTCCCTTTCTTACCTAGGGTTTTTTTCTTTTTCTGAAGAAATCTTCTTTCTCTCTTGAGAATTAAATTCTCTTCTTTTTTCTCTCTGTTGTTGTATACTTTCTTTTTTTCATGGCTACTATTTATAGGAGAAAAAAAGAATCAGTTTGTTTAGTCAATCTTTCATTGAAAGATTTTGATTGATTTTGTAACCAATATGATCTTTTAGATCACTCAGTAAATTTTATTCACCATTGGATTTTTAATCTAAAAGATATTTTATCTGTTGCTCCTGGCAAATTTCAGGGAAATCTTTCCTTGTATAGAATTTTTCTATAAATTGGTGATTTTTAATCACCATTGGATTTTTAATCAACGATGCTCCAGTTTATAGAGCACAATTTTTTTGTTTGGAAAGATCTGGGGAAATATTAGGGTTTTTGATTTCCCTTAATTAGAATTTAATTCTATTAGTTCAGAGGATTTAAGAGCCTATCACGTGTTGGCACGTGAGCCCACTGATTGACCATTTAATTAGAATTTAATTCTATTAGTTCAGATATGTTTAAGAACCCATCACGTGTTGGCATGTGACCCCCTGTCATGTGTGGGAACGTGATGCCCCGTTTAGAGTTTTCTTTCCTTTAACTCAGAGAATTTTTAAGACCCTATCACGTGGTGGCACGTGACCCACTGATTAAGCTTTTAACCAGAATTTAATTCTGTTATTTTAAAGAACTCAGGAACTTATCACGTGTCAACACATGACCCTTGGTCACGTGGGCATGTGATGCCTGGCGACAAGCGCACGGACTTACAAAAGCATATTGACGCACTGGAGGAGTACAACCAGAAAGCATGAACTCCCATCACACTCCAAGAGTTCCTCAACAGCGTCTTTCAAGAAGAAGATGAGGGGGAGAGCTCGTCGGACGAATCCGAGGAATACGTGGCGAGCTGTCATATGATTTCCCATTCGTTTACAAACGATGAGGAAACTCCTTGCACTGAAAAGCTGGGGGCAGATCCTAAACCGGAAATTCTGGGGCCATCGGAAGAAACAATTGACGCATTCCTCAATGAAGCTTTTTTAAAAAGTAAAGCTGATCGGGAACGCGAGGCGGTCATATTTGAAAGGGCCAAGCGCCAGCGACTTGACGAAAGAGTTGAGACACTCCCGCTGGAGCAAAATACATCCACCGCGGATAAAAGCAAGTTCAAGATGAGGAAAAGGTTTGCTAAAGCCATATCAATGGGTATGAAGCTACCACCTTCTCAAGAAAATAGTACCGGCAAAGCAGAAATGCACCCCTCCTACTGCTTGTATCATCGGAAGATTTCGCACCCCACCGAAGAATGCAAAGCTTTCAATAGATGGTGGCAGGGATATGTCGCTCACCGGCAACATTTTAAGCGGGAAAAGCGCAAAACTCGTCGGGAGCGGAAAGGTACGACCAAGGGGCTTAACAGAACTACCGGTGATTGTCGCATAGTTAATGCCGGGGGAGCAAGTTCTCACATTCGGGAGCGACTTTGACGAAGAAATGGCTCTTACCCCCTCTTTAAAGAGTCCACCTCGGGAAAAGAAGAAGAGCCGAAAGTCTGCGAAAATATCTGGCTGCGTAATCGTACGCTACCTGAAAAGAATCTCGGGCCCTCAAATAAAAAAGATAAAGGGATAGAAAATGTCTCTGAAGATCTCATCTTAGATGACCAAGTCATGGAAGAGCTAGGCACCAAGGACCCGCCGAAGAAAAATAAGGTGGATTACAACGTTCTAGCGCATCTGAGGAAGCTACCCTCGCAGCTCAGTATTCTTGACGCCCTTTTACTATCAAAAGAGGCGAGAGATTCATTAATCAAAGCACTGCAAGAGCCCGAGCAATTCCAAGCTTTCCTTGCCGAAGAAAAGATGAAGGATGAATTGGAAGAAGTGCACACGGCCGATGTCACTTTCGGTGATGAAGACCTTCTCCTTGGGACGTGCGAACACAATCGCCCTCTCTATGTCTCAAGATACTGCCATGATATAAAGATAGGCAAAATCCTGGTCGACAATGGATCCTCCGTTAATCTCCTTAACGTGCGGGTGTTAAAGGAAATCTGCATGAGCGTCCAGCACCTTGCTCGGGATAAGATCACCATCTCCGGGTTCGACTCTCAATCATCACGAACTCTTGGATCTGTGATACTAACGCTACACTTTGGGCTGCTCATCATAGATATAAAATTTCACGACATAGACGCCAAGACATGCTACAATGCTCTGCTCGGCCGACCATGGTTACACGAGTACAATATAATCCCTTCTACACAGCATCAGTGTATGAAATATTTTAAGGATGGTCTCGAGTATACCGTGACGGGAGAACTGAACCCGTTCTCTGTGAACGAAGTCCGCAAATATGAAGATGCCAAATACTTCTTACCGGATTTCGAAGACACGGAGAGGTGTCACAAGCCGGAGAACAAAGTTAACGCCACTATCCCTGTCTTCGGCAGTGATACCGAGGAGGAAGAGGAGATAGTTTATTCGGGTCCGCCCCAATACAATAAGCCGGGACCATCCGCTCCTACGTTGATCTTTGGTAGTAACTCGAAAGATGAGGTCCATGCTGTATTCTCTGCTCGGCCTTCAATACAAACGTCCGCTGACGAAGAGCAAAGTCTACAAGTCGCCATGGTTCCACTTAAACACCATAAAGAACTGGATGCACTTGATATCTACAGTGTAGAGGAGCCGCGGACGTTCTATTTCCCTCCCAGGCGAAAAGGCGAAAAGGCAATTCTATTCTACCGCTCTAAAGAAACCAAAGTGGAGAAAGAATCTGGCACGGCGCGGATCCTACGCTTGACAGGCTTCAGCCCATCCATCTTCCCAGATATTATACAGAAGGCTTGAAGAGGTTGCTGAAGCGCCAGGGGATATCCTTCAAACAGACCGCTCGGAAAGCCAAATTCTATGACAGGGTCTGGAACGTTCCCGGGACTCAGTACAAGTTGCCTAATGGGAGAATGGAAACAATCGGGCTTGGTTACATTCGGTCTAAGAAACGAGAGCTGCTCCGCGACTGCTACGTCGTGCATGACTTCGATGAAGAAGCGGATGCTCAATGGGAGGACGCTAATCCTGAACCAGTAAAAGTTCCTGATGCAAAAGTGCCCAGTCCGTCGTTCGAAGAACAAATGGACAAGCTTATAAGGGAAGCTGGTCAAAAAGTCCGAGACGATCATAACCGCGAAATGGCCATCTATGAGAAAGCCAAAACGCAACGCCTCCTCCAACAGGCCGTGAAAGATGAAAATGTCGCTCCCTGTCAACCTGTTATAAAAAAGGCTCGACGCAGAGGCAGAAATAAGTCGAGAGGCGAAAAAGGCGCTCAATAGCAACAAAGTGGGACTAAAAAGCCACGCAAGCGGGAGTCGAGCGGTCCAGATCTGTCCCTTGTAAAGAAGATGAGTCGAGCATACTCTTTTCCTCGGGACAAGACGAAGAAGATACTTGACCGAGCTATAAAATACCAGATGCTTACGCTGCCGGAGTCTAAACACCCCGAACAAGCAGGCGAAGTCTCACACCCAAACTATTGCTCTTATCACCGAGTGATAAGGCATCCTCTCGAAGACTGGTTTACCTTCAAGAACTGGGTGGAAGATCAGTATCGGCAAGTTCGCTCTATCTAACAGTTGGAGGGTAACGCCGCCACAGAAGCACGAACCCAAAGCCCCGAAAGCAGAACCAGATTCACATCGGTCGTCGAAGCGAGCTCGTACTTGTCACATGATAACAATATCAAAAGAAGAGCCCGAGAATATTGATGACCTTCCCTGGTGCTTCGAAAACAACGACGAGGTGATCTCAGAATTTCCACCAGCACCGAAAGAGCCGGAAGATGGAATACATACCACCGAAAATAACCTCAAGAAAATTGTGTTTGGGACGGCAAACGACCCGCGACCGACATTCGTCAGCGAACTGCTATCTGAAGAAAGGGCGGCTGCGTTAAAAGATGTGCTTGTGCAGCATAGAGATTGCTTTGCATGGAATTATTCCGAAATGCCGGGACTAAATCCAAAAATTGCTGTGCACAAATTGGCGATATCTCCGGACATCAAGCCGGTCAAACAAGCGCCAAGAAGAATGTGGCTCGAGCTTGAGATGAGTATCAATGCCGAGGTCAAGAAGCTAATCGACTCTGTCTTTATCCAGGAGGTTCAATATCCCGAATGGATCGCCAACATCGTCCCGGTGATGAAGAAAAATGGGACGGTGCGCATATGCGTGGACTTCCGGGATCTCAATAAAGCTTGCACGAAGGACGATTTCCCAGTGCCAGTCACCGAACTGATGATAGACAATACGTCCACTCACGAAGTTTTCTCCTTCATGGACGGCTCATCACGGTATAATCAGATAAAGATGCATCCCGAAGACCAGAAGCACACCGCCTTTAGGACTCCGCTAGGTATATTCTGCTACAAGGTGATGCCCTTCGGTCTAAAGAACGCCAGAGCCACCTATCAGAGGGCCATGACGAAGATCTTTGATGACCTTATACACGAAATCGTTGAATGCTATATCGACGATCTCGTGGTTAAAAGCAAATCATACGAGGAACATCTCGAGCATCTGAAGACCGTATTTAAACGCCTTCGACATTACAACTTGAAGATGAACCCTCTCAAGTGTGCATTCGGAGTTTCCTCGGGCAAATTCCTGGGACTCATCGTCCGACACTGAGGTATTGAGATAGATCCGTCAAAGATCAAGGCAATCATGGAAATGCCCCCGCCAAGAACTCTCAAACAGCTGCGGTCTCTCTAAGGGAAGCTCGCGTATATACGACGATTTATAGCCAACCTTTCAGGCAAGTGCCGCCCTTACAGCCACCTGATGAAGAAGGGAACCCCGTTCGTTTGGGATCATAAATGCCAAAACGCGCTGGACGAAATCAAGCAGTACCTCCAGAATCCGCCAGTGTTAGCTGCTCCGGTCAAGGGAAAGCCCCTCATTCTTTATACAACCGCCCTCGAAGGTTCCTTAGGCGCATTATGGGCGCAAGAGAACAACCAAGGGAAAGAAAGAGCACTCTACTACTTAAGTCGAGTTCTACTGGGGGCAGAAAGCAACTACTCCCCTATTGAAAAACACTGCCTGGCGTTGATCTTTGCGATAACGAAACTCAGGCACTATGCGTTGGTGCATGAAGTCCGTCTCATTTCGAAGGTGGACCCCCTTAAATATTTAATGTCGAAGGCCATATTGACGGGGCGGCTCGCTAAATGGGCCCTGCTCTTGATGGAGTTCTCGATAACGTATCAACCTCTTAAAGCAGTGAAAGGCCAGGCCATTGCCGACTTCCTCGCTGAATATCCGATACCCGCCGATTCTCCTCTGAATTGCGATCTTCCAGACGAACATGCGTTTGATGCGATCGACGGTGGTGATACCCGATGGGAGCTTTATTTCGATGGAGCATCTTCCATGAAGAAGCGCAAACAAAGTACGCCCATAATCAAATCGGGGGTAGGCCTTATCTTCGTGACTCCACAAGGAGGGATAATGCGCTTTGCTTTCTCCTTAACAGAACCGAGGACAAACAATGAATCCGAATATGAAGCTTTGATAGCAGGCCTCGAGATCGTCGTCGACATGGGAATTGAAAACCTCCTCATATACGGAGACTCCCAACTGGTCGTCAGCCAAGTAAATGGTGACTACCAAACGTGTAAACCAGAATTGGTGAAGTACGGTGAAAAGGTGCAACAACTCTTGACCCAAATTCCTTCCTACACCTTAGAAAACATACCGCGCGCGGAAAACAGCAAAGCGGATGCATTAAACAAGCTCGCTAAAGAATTGGCTGACGAGAACCTCGATGACGTCAGAATCGTGGTACAAAGCCATCGGGTGCTTGCCCCAGCAGAAATATCTCCGGAATCATCCGAAGAAAAGGGAGCGACTAAGCAAATGGTTATGCAAATAAAGAACCGGGGAAAGGCTGAGGATTGGAGGGAAGTCTTTATAGACTACTTCAAATACCGTCGAACGCCCGAAGATGCGTCCTCAAGACATCAGCTTATGAAACGAGCTCTGTCTTTCGCCTTCGTCAATGATACTATGTACAAGAGGTCGTTTGATTCTCTGTGGTTGAGATGCCTAGGACCTGACGAAGCGAAAAGAGTCGTTCAGGAAGTTCATGACGGATTCTGTGGTTCTCACCAAGCAGGCCCAAAGATGAATTTGAAGATTAAACGGATGGGTTACTACTGGCACACGATGATTCAGGGCTGCCTCGAATATGCGAAGCAATGCCATTCATGCCAAATTCATGGGGACTTCATCCATCAGCACCCAAATTCTCTACATCCAACGGTGGCTAGCTGGCCGTTCGAAATGTGGGGAACTGACACAGTTGGCCCCATCGAACCAGCATCGTCTAGAGGAGATCGTTTCATCCTGGCGACGACTGACTACTTCTCCAAATGGGCAGAAGCAGTACCGCTGAGGGAAGTGAAGACGGAGAATATCCTCCATTTCTTCAAGACGCACGTCATTTACCGGTTTGGAACTCCGCGACGGATCATCTCCGATAACGGGCCAGCTTACAGAAGCCACAAGATCAGCTGCTTCGCGCAACAACACAATATAGACTGGAGATATTCCTCGGTTTATAATCCGCGAGCTAATGGTCTAGCCGAGGCCTTCAACAAGACCTTGACGAAGATCATGAAGAAGACGGTGTCCCGAAATAAGAAGGACTGGCATGAGAGGCTGCAAGAGGCTCTTTGGATGTATCGAACTATGTTCAATACGGCCACGAATACAACTCCATACGCGTTGGTATTCGGTACGGAAGCAGTACTCCCCCTCGAAATAGAGTTACCTTCTCTACGAGTGGCAGTCCACTACGAGCTGACGGATGAAGAAAATGCTCACCTTCGGCTTGAGGAACTTGATGCCCTTGATGAAACACGGCTCATAGCGCAACAAAATCTGGAGGCTTATAAAGCAAAGATGACGCGCTCATATGAAAGATTGACCCGGCCGAGGACATTCCGCCAAGGCGAACTCGTGCTAGTGGTCAAAAGGCCTATGATCCCCAATCGAGCCAAGCGGGGAAAGTTCGAGCCAAACTATGAAGGCCCGTACATCGTAGACAAGGTATACCAGGGTGGAGCCTATCTACTCATGGATATGCACGGTGAAAGGCCTTTCAGGCCAATAAATGGTCGCTTCCTAAAGAAATACTACGCTTAATGAGTCCCAACCTAGGTCAATGATAGATGACGACGACTATGTCCACTTGCTATCTTCCTAAACCCAAACTCTATAAGTAGTAATTGGCCTTCTTCAGCAACGGACCGAAACGTCCTTAAACTAATGGCGGACCGAAACGTCCTTAAACTAATGACAGACCGAAACGTCCTTAAACTAATTACGGACTACTATGTCCTAAAACTAGTTGTTGACCGAAATGTCGATAAACTACAGTGGATTGAAACATCACAAAGCCGATGTAAAAAAAATAATAAAAAAAAACGGTATGTCCATAAGCAAAATGGGCACGGAAGAAAACCCGAAAGGGCTCCGTGAGTAAAAACAGTAGGGCTACCGGCGAGTGTTCGTGAAAAACCCAAAAGGGAGCGACCTCGTAAAAAAAATATAAAAAAAATAAATAAATAATAAATAATTTAAAAAAAACGGTATGTCCATAAGCAAAATGAGCACGGATGAAAACCCGAAAGGGCTCCGTGAGTAAAAACAGCAGGACTACCAGCGAGTGTTTGTGAAAACCCGAAAGGGTGCAACCTCGTTAAAGGACACTTACAGGGTCCTCTCGACCCTGTAAGGAGAAACCACCCGCGTGAGATCCTTATGAATCACAAGGGAGCAACACACTTAGGGATCCCCACGATTCCTAAGGAGAAAATACACTTGCGAGATCCTCACGACTCGTAAGGAGAGCTCTCTCATGGGACCCTCACGGCTCATAAGATTTGAAAGTCTTAAGTTACAGAGACCTAAACCTGTGCTTAAGCAACCTCCACAACCTTCGATATTGCCCTACAAGTGGTTCAATTCTGACCCTTGTATACAATCCACGGGCGCGAATAAATATTTCCCTAACCAAGTCCCATCCGTAACTGGGGATATGTTCGCATGATGAACAACCCTTATAAGTTCTCTCGACTTACAAGGAGAAAACGCTCTTGTAGGATCCTTACGAATTACAGAGGACCATACACTTAGGAATCCTCACGATTCCTAAGGAGAAAATACACCTACAAGATCCTCACGACTTGTAGGGAGAAATACCTTTGTGAGACCCTTACGGCTCATGAAGTCAAAAGTCTTAGTCGACAGGACCTTAACCCTGATCGCTAAGCCACCTTTGTTCGACATCGACAGAGGCAAATGATGATTCGCTCCTGGTAATATCCCAGTTGTAGCGGTGCTGATGCCGAAACCGGTGTCTAATTCCAGGCTTACGGCGAAAAGCCAGCAAGCCGCACATGCATACAAAATAGCCGAAATGATGGGGAAACTTGCAATAAAAAACAGCAAGTAAAAACGTACGCATATGAAACAGCCGAAATGATTGGACAACTCGCAATAAAAAGCGGCGAGTAAAAATAAAATAAACAGCCGAAATGATTGGGCACCGCGAAAAATAGCCGAAATGATTGGGCAATCGCGACCTTCGCGATATAAAAGCTGAAATGATAGAGCATCGCGGAAATAAAGCAATAAAAAATGATGAAACTTTTTCCCTACAGTTGAGATCACATCGATCCCTGTATACAATCCAAGGGCGCAAACAAAGAAGGAACCGTACCTTCCCAACAGGCTCCGCCAGAAAGCAAAGCCCAAATCTCGACGGTTCACCAACAGCTTAGAGACAACCGCGACATTCGTCTTGATGCAACAGACGCAGTGCCAGCAAACGAAGCGAACATCAAATTCCTAGCTTCACGGTTTTGACGGTAACTCATATGGAACCTGAAAGACCACCAGAGTTCATTTCAAACCTCAGGGAAATCAGTGTCCCTGGCAAATACCTCAATTCAGGGAAACTAGCGTCCTTGATGAGAGCCTCCTGATTCGCGTCGGCCCGCAGAGAAACCAGTGTCTCCACAGGAATACATCGATTCGTTTCAACCCCAGGGAAACCAGTGTCCCTGGCAAATACCTCGATTCAGGGAAACTAGCGTCCTTGATGAGAGCCTCCTGATTCGCGTCGGCCCGCAGAGAAACCAGTGTCTCCGCAGGAATACTCCGATTCGTTTCAACCCCGAAGAAACCAGTGTCTTCGGAAAAATCCTTTGACTCAGGGAAACCAGTGTCCTTGACGAGAACATCCTGATTCGCGTCGACCCGCAGAGAAACTAGCGTCTTTGCAGGAATACATCGATTCGTTTCAACCCCAGGGAAACCAGTGTCCCTGGCAAACACCTCAATTCAGGGAAACTAGCGTCCTTGATGAGAGCCTCCTGATTCGCGTCGGCCCTCAGAGAAACCAGTGTCTCTGCAGGAATACTCCGATTCGTTTCAACCCCGAAGAAACCAGTGTCTTCGGCAAAATCCTTCGACTCAGGGAAACCAGTGTCCTTGACGAGAACATCCTAATTCGCGTTGACCCGCAGAGAAACTAGCATCTTTGCAGGAATACATCGATTCGTTTCAACCCCAGGGAAACCAGTGTCCCTGGCAAACACCTCAATTCAGGAAAACTAGCGTCCTTGATGAGAGCCTCCTGATTCGCGTCGGCCCGCAGAGAAACTAGCGTCTTTGCAGGAATACATCGATTCGTTTCAACCCCAGGGAAACCAGTGTCCCTGGCAAATACCTCAATTCAGGAAAACTAGCGTCCTTGATGAGAGCCTCCTAATTCGCGTCGGCCCTCAGAGAAACCAGTGTCTCCGCAGGAATACTCCGATTCGTTTCAACCCCGAAGAAACCAGTGTATTCGGCAAAATACTTCGACTCGGGGAAACCAGTGTCCTTGACGAGAACATCCCGATTCGCGTCGACCCGCAGAGAAACTAGCGTCTTTGCAGGAATACATCGATTCGTTTCAACCCCAGGGAAACCAGTGTCCCTGGCAAATACCTCAATTCAGGGAAACTAGCGTCCTTGATGAGAGCCTCCTGATTCGCGTCGGCCCGCAGAGAAATCAGTGTCTCCGCAAGAATACTCCGATTCGTTTTAACCCCGAAGAAACCAGTGTCTTCGGCAAAATCCTTCGACTCAAGGAAACCAGTGTCCTTGACGAGAACATCCTGATTCGCATCAACCCGCAGAGAAACTAGCGTCTTTACAGGAATACTTCGACTCGTTTCAACCCCAAGGAAACCAGTGTCCTTGGCAAACTCCTCAACTCAGGGAAACTAGCGTCCTTGATGAGAGCCTCCTGATTCGCGTCGGCCCGCAGAGAAACCAGTGTCTCCGTGAGAACTTCCCGATTCGTCTCAACTTGCAAGATAAAGCCTTAGGCAGCAGGGATTAAAAAACTTGTTTCCTGAGCACTGGGACCCTGCAAGTCGGTCTAAAACGGTCTCTTGCATACTATTCACGGGTCTCACTCTCCAAAGTCGGATCTCGACAAAGAGGGAAACAATCACTTACGAGTCCTTTCGACTTGTAAGGAAGAAAATTCTCTTGTAAGATCCTTATGACTTATAAGAGAAAACGCACTTAGAAATCCTCACGATTCCTAAGAAGAAAATCCATCTACGGGATCCTCTCGATCCGTAGGGAGAAAAGTCTCTATGAGACCCTCACGGCTCATAGAGTTGAAAAGTCTTAGGCAGCATATCTGAACCTGCGGCCTAAGCCATCGCTATCTCTTGGAGAAACTAAGATGCTTACTCTATTATCTGTCAACCCTGTTTATTAAGACAGCATGCTGATAATAAGAGAAAGGGAGAAAGCAAAAGAGCATACAAGACATTGCAAAGAAAAAATATGTATCTTTATTTATTAATTCAATCAAGTACAAGGTGAATCGTACAAAAGAATAAAGAATGGATACATCTTATTCGAAAAAGAAAAATTTTACAAGTATATTGATACAAAGGCAGCTACTGGGAAGGAAACGTCTTAAATAGCCCTATCAGTTGTTCGCGCACTTCCTTCCATGCCTTTTCCTGATCGGCCACCACCGCCAGTTCCGCCTCCACTTGAGTCCGTTGCTGCAAGAAGGATGCAAGCTGCTCCCCAACGGCCTGCTGAGCTGCTTCGCGGCCTTGGGCATTACGCTCGGCAGCATCGAGTTTCTGCTTCAGGTTCAGCCCATTTGAGATGCGTTCCAGGAGGCCCTCGAAGATAGCCTTCACTTGGGCAGCGTTAGCCTCAACCTCAGCACGCAGACGAGTCATCTCGCTCGAGGTCTCTTGGAATTCCCTTAGCCTTAAAGCCGCTTCTTGTTCCAAGTGACGGAAGTAAGAAGCGCTTTGCTTGATCCACGCTACTCATTGATTGATTGCGGCTAAGGTCTCGGGAGCAGGACGCATAAACTCCGATTGATGAAGGTGGACCTCGATTTCCCTGCAGTGATTGACCCAAAGCTCGACGATGCCTCCATCATGAAAATTCATAAGCGTCGCCAACATTGGGTTAACCTCCGCAGCGAAATCCGCAGCAGATGGGAGAGCGTCTGCGTCAAGCTCCTCGACATATCCGCTCAGCATACCTAAGCTCATTACGTCACCCTTTGAAGACGGACGTCTCAGGAAGGGGCCTGCCGGCATTGTGACTCGAGACTCAAAAGGCACCGGGATCGGAACGACAGCTGAAAAAACAAAATACGATTAGATGACAGTTCAAGAAATACAAAAAAAATCATTGATGAGATAGTTTACTATACCAGCTGCAGCGGGCGCCGGTGGCGCGATCGATCCCTCATCCCGTCCTTCGATTTGTAGCACTGCAATCAGGACAAGGGAAAGTTAGAAATAATTCCATCACTAAAAAAGGAAAGACATCAGTTGGAAACTATACTCACTAGCACCACTGGAGGAAGAAGCGAGTTCAGATGGGAAGGAAAAGTGTGGGTGCAACACCTGATAGAGATGATCAAAAAGCACTCCTGAAAAGACACAATAGTACGACTTTAGTACATAAATTATGCGGCTGAAAGATAAAACTAATAGGTTGCAAATCCATACCTTCCAACATCTTTGATGGTACAAGGGAAGGCTGAGAGGTGACCACCGCCAAGGCAGTAGTTGACGGCGATCCCTCGAGCAATGGAGCATCGGCACTGGCCGCACCTGCGTTAAAAACAAAGATAAACTTGTCAGAAAGGATCGCAAGATATAAAAAAAGGGACAATAACTCGAAATTTACCTGATGAGCCGCCAGCCGAAACGGAGGCGTCTTCCTCCTCTATTGATACGAGTCCACCTCCCGTAGCCTCATCGCCGGACTCGACAGGGGCTGTCGTAGTACTCGCCCGACCAGGAGACGGCGGAGGACCGTAGACGGGGAGAGCAATAATTGGAGCATTGCCAGACTCTTGAGAAAGAGCGGCCGGTTTGTCCCCAAGAGTCGTGCCCTTCTCACCCGCTACTTCTTCGGGCTCGGCGGTCGCCATTGTCTCATCCGCCGTCACCATGGGGTCACCGGTCTCAGGCGCCTCGTCCGCCGATGCCCCAGGCTCAGTTATAGCGGTCGTCTCATTTGCCGCCACCTCAGGCTCGGCATCAACGACCTTCTTTGGTGTAGCTCCCTCAGACCCCAGCTCAGGCTCAGCAACCCCGGCGACGTTGCCCACCGTCGGCTCGGGTTCGGCCGGTGCCTCTTCCTCTGTCCCCTTAGGTTCGACGGTCTCCCCCTCCCCTTCGGTTGGACTTAGCCCTGCAGGACAAAATATATAAGAACCGACAAGTTTACAATTCTTACAAACAAACCTTGAAAGATACATTACCTGAGGTAGACTTATCATTTGCCCCGCGAGTTGCACGTGCCACCTGTCTGCGAGCTGTGGACAAGGCGACCGGGGGCTCTTCTGAGGGGGTATCAGCACGAGGGACGGTGCTTGGGCCAGCTCCCACGGCCAAAGCAGCCCTGCGTGCCTTCGCCTCGCGCCTTAGCCGCTTTCTCTCCTCCTAAGCCGTTGAGACAGACCTCTTCAAAGCCTCCTTCATTGAGACGTCCTCGTCTGTGAACAGGGATGCCTCCAAATCCTTCAAGGCATCCCCCGTCGACTTGTCGAGTTGAGGCTCTCGCGGCAGCCCCGAGGAGTCTGGGACTTCAGTAGCGGGCCCGGGAAGAGTCCCCGCATCAGCTGGCGCAGCCCCTGCAAAGAAGCAAAGGAAGAAGGTTAGGTTGACCATCAGAAAAGAGGATAAAAACTTAATAAGGCGAGACGTACCGATGCCCATTAAAGCACGCTTCTCTTCCTCCTCCTGGAAGGTTTTTAAAGAGGCAGCGACGGCTTCTTCGGTAGTGACACCTGTTAAAAAAGAGGGAAAGCATTAGTCGAAGATAATAATAAAAATGCTATAAAATGACGAAGTGTACAACTAATGACTACCTGCTTGAGCGAGTTTATCCAACTACGCTTCGAGCCTCGCTGATCGCGCAGAAGCCACAATGGCAGCCGCCAGGTCAGTGTCTGCGGGGTCTACCGAAAAGCCATTATTGCTGCTATACTCTCTTATACCTTCGGTAAGAGGGGCCTGAAGCTCTAAATCGAGGATCGCGTCGAGAGAGAGGAGCGACTTCTTCTTCCTCTTCTTCCCACCAGCCCTGGGTGCACCCGAGATCGACTTGCGCTTTGCAGGCACCTTAGGGCGGTGGGTCCCGATATCCACGCCCACGCCGAACTCCGGCGAAACCACATCTACCGTCTCCACTGGAGCATGGGGCGCTGGTGGTGCATCCGCAGTACCACGGAGCGACAGTCCGCGCGGAGGGCTCAACACGCACGGTGGCACAGTTCCGGCATCTTTCAGCGGAGGAATGACCGGGGTCCTTGGCTTCAAGGGAGCCTTGCGATCGCCACCGGGAGGCGCACCCTTGCTGTCAACAAGCATGCGCTTCTCCATAAGGATAACTGGACACATTGCATACGCGTACCAAGCCACGTACGTGTTGAGCACCTTGGGGACGCAGCTCGGCTCGCTGATGAAGAAATAAGAACCCGTGTTAAGCCGCATGAAATGGTGTATTGCATTCCTTATCCCCTCTCGGCTGGCCACGGTCTTTTCCAAGAAAGCTTCCATCGGGATCCCCTGGTGATAGCTCGATTGCTGAGCGAACCGGTGAGGATTATACCTCATGAAGAGTGCTGTCTCATTCTGCCTAAACACCAGGTAGCCCGGCCGAATAGAGTAGAGGTGGAGGATTTCCCGAGCTTTCAATATGGAGGCCCCGTCCTTAAAATCATCGCGCAGCGGCACTACCGACTTGGTGGTCTCTGAGCCTATGGTTATGACTTTATCCAAAAAAGAAACCTTCGCTTCGACCAGGTGTGGATGAAGGAGCAGCCCCCTAGCCTCCCGCGGAGGTGCAACCACAATTGAAGCGCCGACCAACCGCATGACTCTTGGGAGTCTGCACTTCTTAAAAAACGGAGGGATCTTATGGGCGCCGAACACCCCGTGCATATGCATTTCCATCCAAGAGGTGAAGTAGTGCATCGGGAAGTTAGCAGGCTGCACCCCAGGCTCATTAGCGTCCGCCGCTACGCTGAGTCCATTATAAAGGTGAGCCAGCCCGGCGATTCCTACTATTAACTGCAGACCAGCCACCATCCGATGCGCTGGGTAGAAAACAGATGGCCGCATGTGGCGTGGGTGCATGGGGAGCGCAAAGCTGCACAGCCACAATCCCAGGAACCCTACAAAAAAGGTCTCCTCATCCATGCCCGGGACAACGATTTCTGACAAGGGCATGACGGCGGCACCGGGGAGATAAAAGTCCTTGTGATCATCCTCCGATGTGGGTCGGCGGTCCAAGCCGAAGCCAAAAGGGTCATCAAGCTGGGCGAACTTCTCACTCCGCTCCGATAGGAACTCTGGTCGAATGAAGCGGGCGATAAAATCTGCGAAACTGACTCCCCGGACGCCCGATTCCAGATAGATCCCTTCATAGATCTCCAGCACCTTCACCAAGCCCGGAAACTGGTGCTGAATAGCGTTCTCCGGCGTCAGATTAAACACCAGCGGCTTGGTAGCAAAGACGTATTCGTCAGGAGGAAGCAGCTCCTCGTAATGCTCCCCCCTCATCGGCAAACCTGAGATTTCAGCAAACTCCTCCAAGGAGATAGAGACTTCCCTGTCCGTCATCAGGAAGGTGTGGGTGGGGATATTCCATTGTTTGATAAAAGCCTTAACCGACCACGTTGGAGGAGAGGGATACTCAAAGAGCGAGACGTAGATGGCCGAATACAAACCAATCTTCATCAGATGGGTCCTCTTCGCTGATAAGATATACCGGGCCCACTGCAAATATCCGGCGGGCGGTCGCGGGATCAATCCAATGTTATAGGCCTGTCCCCAAGGGCGTGCTTCACCCTGACAGATTCGCCTCCCCAAAATATCTATTGCCGGTAGCGGCTGCACGGGAATAGCCCCAATTGCAAGCTAGAGGAGGTCATCCGAATTCCAATTTTTGACCTCCACGGCATACTTCACCGGGGGTTCATCCGCATAGGGGATCGAAAATATTGGCTCGGACGGCGTAGCAAAACCGAAGCTTCGTCGACCCTGGATGATATCGTTATACCACCTACCCCACAAGTGAAGGTTCTTATGCTTGGGGTCATGATCCTTGACGAGGGTGAGCACCTCTCGGTCCACTGGTGCCTGGGGAAAACCTCCCTCCGAGCAAACGAACGGGAATGATAGGTCGGCAGGTATGTTTCCTGTGGAGGGACAAAAATTAGCCGTAAGTGTTGTAATTCCAACGCTTGGCATTTTAAAATTTATACCACATTGCAATGCAGTGGGTGGGGGACCAAATGGGGACCCACAAAATCTGGATGACAGTGCATCATTTGATAAGACAGCCCCATCATTGGATGAGACTGTCAATTAATGAAGAGATCCCCAAGAGAATATTCTCATTAATGGGAAATCCCTAGAGACAAGGAGAAAATCTTCTCTTTCAGAGCAAAGCTCAGTCACGGAGTGACATTTGTCAAACTCTAGTCTCAAGGGAATAAAATTTCCTAAAAAGAGCCTAGCTCTATAATAATGATGAAAAGATCCATCAAAAGAAAATTTTAACTCCTAAAGATTAAAAAATTTGGGGTCTTAAAAAAATCCATGAAAACTTATAAAAAGTTCTACATTTGATCCATGACCAAAGCTCTATTCATGGGTTAAAACCCATGAACAAGATCTCTGTAGATCTATGGACTTTTGAGAGCAAAGCTCTGTTAATGACACCCCAAAGGGGTTTTCTTTAGATCAAAGATCTATAAGAGCAAGGCTCTGTTAATTAAATTAAATTAAATTTAATTTCAATTTTACCTAAGATGATTCTAGGTTTTGAAGTCTAAAGTTCTTGGGAAGAAACGAGAGCAAGGCTCTAAAATTTTTAAACAAGAGCAAGACTCTGAAAACTCAAGATTCATAAAAATGGTAAAACATTTACTAAGGACCAAGAGTCCTATTTATAGGCGCCTGCGCCCCTTCAACTCACCCGTTGATCCAACGGCCAAGATCTTGCCACCGCTGCACTAACGTGTACGCCACGTGAGCGCAACGGTGGGGGGCATTAGTTTCCCCCAATCAGAGCAAAGCTCTGTTTGAATTTGAAAATTCAAAAATTGAAGCAACGCTTCAAATCCCTTGCGCTGCGCGCAACGCGCCACGTGTCAAAAGCTGATACGTTAGCGCAGCGTCCAAGGCAGCGCGTCCAATCAGAGCAAGGCTCTATTTAAAACAAAAATTAAAGGAAGCAACGCTTCAGTTGCGCAAGCGCTGCGCTGCGCGACACGTGTCAGCGCAAGCGCTGCGCTGCGCGACACGTATCAGCGCAGTCGCGCAAGCGCAATTGCGCTGCGCGACACGTGTCAGCACAGTCGCACAAGCGCAGTTGCGCTGCGCTGTGCGCTGCGTGACACGTGTCAAGCGCTGGGGCGTTTGCACCAAACAGAATTAAAATTCTAATAAGATCCTTCTGTTCTTGTTAAAACAAGAAGATTGTCTTCTGTAAAACAGAAGCCCTTGGATCAAACATCCAACGGTGGGGAAAATTCCCCAAATCACTCAGAGAATGATCTCTTTAACAAATTTAACAAATTAATGGGCACTATATAAAGGCCCCTAGACCCCAAACAAAAACATCAAGAACTTCAAAAACAACAAAACAGAGAGGACTCTGAAGAAATTTGAGAAGAACTCAAGAAGGGAAAGAAGGTAAAAACCTTTACAAAAAAAAGAGAAGAACTTCTTCTGAATAGATCATTGATCTAAGAACAAGATCAATGATCTTCAATAAAAAATAAATAATAACAGTGCCTTGCACTTTTTTATGAACCATTGGTTCTGGAATCTTAAAGATTCCACTCTTAAATCCAAAATTGGATTAAGTTATTAAAATAGTGTCTTGCACTTGCAAATCTGCACTGTTGAGCTCTTGGGTTGGCGCAAGCCACCAGAGAGCGCCACGTGTCAGCTCCAGAACCACTTGCGCCATGCGCTTTTAAGATAGAGCATTGCTCTCTGAAGTTGGTGCAACGCACCAGAGCGCGCCACGTGTCAGCAGCGCAACAGCGCAGCGCACTGCGCTGTTGCGCTTGCGCTCACCAGAGTATGACACGTGTCGCCACGACAAGCGCTTGCGCTCAGTAATTGGCGCAAAGCGCCTGACAAGCCACTGTCAAGTAATTAATGCACTGCATTATTTACAGAAGGGCCAAGCCCAATTAAAAAAGGCCTAACAGGCCAAATTAAATGCAATGCATTATTTTAAAGAAGGGCAGAGCCCAAACAGATGCTCTGCATCATTTATAAAGGGACAGAGCCCAAATCAAAAAGGCCTAGCAGGCCAGAATGAAATGCAGTGCATTATTAAAAAGGGGCAAAGCCCTAGCACAGGCCTAATAGGCTAAAGATAAATAAAAATGTTGAACATTTTTTAACTGGACTTAGCCCAATCATGGACGTAAGTCCTCAAATTAAATTGACTGAGCAAGACTGCTCTCCTAAATCAATTTACATCCGGTTCAAGGGTATATCTCTGAACTCCTTTGACTCCTATCGTTGTAATCCTTCAATGACGTCAGAGAGGTGATGGGTCCCAACAACCACACATCAATACGGACTGCGGGGTCCTTAAACTCGTGGACCGAAACGTCCTTAAACTAATATTCGTCCCAAAATGGGAATGTTGGACCGAAATGTCCTTAAACTAATGCTCGTCCCCAAATGGGAATGATGGACCACCATGTCCCTAAACTGGAAATCGACCGCAACGTCATTAAACTAAACAATAGAGCCAATTGCTCTCTTGTCGGATCTAAACGATCTCGTTAAGTTGATCTTAGTCTAGAGATTGGGCTAACGTATCCTTAACAAAGGTTTAAGTTGATCTTAGCCTTAAATAGGGCTAACGTATCCTTAAACTAAAACACCCAACCCAAATCTAAGTAAATACGGATTTGGACTAATCCACATCCTACGGACGATGGCATAACTTAGTCTCCGTATACAATCCACGGGCAACCACAAACAAAACAAACACCCACGACACGAAGTGACCATCTGGAGAAGGAGAAAGTTGCTACCGCGATGCGGTAGCGTAATTAACTGCAGGGAAGAGCGTCCCCACAATCAAAAACCCCTCAAGCGAGGGGGAATCTGACGAAGTCTGCTATATCGGCCGCATCCGTCTAAACCTCCGATACACGGTGCCATAAATCAACTTGGTATCTTCAGAGAGGTGGACGGATAAAACCAAATAGCATCTGCCCCGAATTTCAGGCAAGACGTCCATCGCGTCTCCGCCGCGTCATTCGGAGGGGAACAGATTCCGGCACGCCCGGTGGGACCTTTTCCTCTTTCCACTCTACACTTCGTGTGTCGTCTTCGCGAACGAATCGCGGTTTGTTAATGGTTGCCTTTGGGTTTCAAGTTACTAAGATTTAGTATTTTGCCTGGTGCAGAAATCAAGCATCAATGGCCTCTAACTGCTCGAGTTGCTCCAAATGCCAATGCAACCGACGCTCCGCCTCACCTGGAGGTGTAGCCTATGGGCCTCAAGCGGCCTCCATCCTTGCCATGCCGATGGAACAAGTGACTCAGGCCACCACCGGTCTGTTTTTCGGGACCATGCTCCCGCCATCAAGCTTCACTATTCCAGTGCCCGCACCGGAAGCGCACAAGAAGTCGGTCTTCGATCGGCTCACTGCTACAACGGCCTCTTTCAACGGGTCGTCCAATATCAAGCCGGCAGCCTCTGTCTTTACCAGGCTGAACCGGAACTCTGATGGGCCCGCCAAGAAGCCCATGAACCCTGAAATGGCCGTCCCGAGAAAGACAGCCACCCCTGCTCCAGAAGTCGCCAAGGCGGCTTCTCCTGTTAAAGAGTCAGTCTTTTCAAGGCTGACTATTCCGGCTCTTGCTTCTGCTCAAGGATCTGTCTTTGATAGATTGAACATCGCCACTCAAAGGACAACATCAGTCTTTAAGAGGCTGACACCAGCAGCACCTCATTCGGACAGGGGGCAAGAGGAAGCTGTCCCTATCACCGAGCCAGTACCAACGGCTCGTCATGCTCGACGTCGCCACTGGCGCCGAGTAAGGAAGGCCGGGGGCAACTCCCCCTCAGGGCTAACTCCCCCGGCTCCGATGACGGAAGTTAATGCTGCTGTTCCAACTGGGAACAGCTTTGAACCACTTAGGAGGGTATGTAAGAACTCTCTAACTGCTATGCTAAAAAGATCTCCCCCACCTGCGGAGAGGGTTCCGGAAACGAAGCTGGAGCAGCCCCCTCAGCGGCTATCCTCCATAATTTATAAAGTTTGGCGAAGGGTTCAAGACTCCGTAATTAACCAAGGTCACTCTCGTCAGCAAAAAAAGGGCGAAAGTGCAGGAAGAAAAGGACCGTCCAATTAAACAGCAAAGGACGACAATCACCAGGGTGCCCACTGCAACGGCCCCTTCAACTTCAACATCCCACAAGAGAAGGAGGCCGGAGAAAATTCCCACGCCCGCGACAAATGCCATAGGCGGTGAGCCTAAACGCCCTAAGTCCGGGGGCATCGTGGTCCATACTGTATGCATGGCATCGGGGAAGGAGGACAGTCGTGCATCTACAGGTCATAGACCGCTTACACGGTCAGTGACCAAAACTCAGGAGCAACAGCAAAAGCTCCAAGAAATGATGAACGCGATGGCTGCACTCACTGGGTCAAAAGAAAGCCCCGAAGCGTCCTCGAATGAACGCCGGGAGCAAGAAACTGACGCTGAATTCCTTTGTCGGATATTGGAGAAGAAGGATAAAGAGGCTGCGGAACAAGCAGCCAACATAAAGCGAATGGCCCTCCTGTTCCAGGGAAGAGCGTCCCCACAATCAAAAACCCCTCAAGCGAGGGGGGATCTGACGAAGTCTGCTCCATCGGCCGCATCCGTCTAAACCTCCGATACATGGTGCCATAAATCAACTTGGCATCTTCGGAGAGGTGGACGGATAAAACCAAATAGCATCTGCCCCGAGTTTCAGGCAAGACGTCCATCGCGTCTCCGCCGCGTCATTCGGAGGGGAACAGGGTACTTGATGCTTTTACGTGCATGGAGAGTTTTAAGTCCCTTATTTAAGAATTAAATTCTTTTGTAGGGTTAAACCCTAATTTTATTTAGGGGAATTAAATTCCTATGTATTTAGAAGAATTAAATTCTTTAAACTCGATTCTCCCTCTAAGTTTTGGATCTGCATGGCAGAATCTCCCCGATGAGAACTTAATTCTCAACCTATGGGGAGATCTGCTTCTGCAGATCTTCAACCATGAAGAAGAACTAAGTTCTTATTTTAAGGGTTAAACCCTATCTTTGTTGGAGGAATTAAATTCCTAAGTATTTGGAAGAATTAAATTCTTTAAACTCAATTCTCCCTCTAAGTTTTGGATCTGCATGGCAGAATCTCACCGATGAGAATTAAATTCTCAACTTATGGGGAGATCTGCTTCTGCAGATCTTCAACCATGAAGAAGAACTAAGTTCTTATTTTAAGGGTTAAACCCTATCTTTGTTGGAGGAATTAAATTCCTAAGTATTTGGAAGAATTAAATTCTTTAAACTCAATTCTCCCTCTAAGTTTTGGATCTGTATGGCAGAATCTTCTCGATGAGGATTAAATTCTCAACTTATGGGGAGATCTGTTTCTGCAGACCTTCAACCAAAGGAAGAACTAAGTTCTTATTCAGAAGATTTAAACTCTTAGTTTGAGAATTAAATTCTCTTTTTGGTTTCTGAGAGCTTATAGAATGATCTCTTTCCGTTTCTTACCTAGGGTGTTTTTCTTTTTCTGAAGAAATCTTCTTTCTCTCTTGAGAATTAAATTCTCTTCTCTTTTCTCTCTGTTGTTGTATCCTTTCTTTTTTTTTCATGGCTCCTATTTATAGGAAAAAAAAATCAGTTTGTTTAGTCAATCTTTCATTGAAAGATTTTGATTGATTTTGTAACCAATATGATCTTTTAGATTACTCAGTAAATTTTATTCACCATTGGATTTTTAATCTAAAAGTTATTTTATTTGTTACTCCTGGCAAATTTCAGGGAAATCTTTCCTTGTATAGAATTTTTCTATAAATTTGTGATTTTTAATCACCATTGGATTTTTAATCAACGATGCTCCAGTTTACAGAGCATAATTTTTTTGTTTGGAAAGATCTAGGGAAATATTAGGGTTTTTGATTTCCCTTAATTAGAATTTAATTCTATTAGTTCAGAGGGTTTAAGATCCTATCACGTGTTGGCACGTGACCCCACTGATTGACCATTTAATTAGAATTTAATTCTATTAGTTCAGAGATGTTTAAGAACCCATCACGTGTTGGCACGTGACCCCCTGTCACGTGTGGGAACGTGATGCCCCGTTTAGAGTTTTCTTTCCTTTAACTCAGAGAATTTTTAAAACCCCATCACGTGGTGGCACGTAACCCACTGATTAAGATTTTAACCAGAATTTAATTCTGTTATTTTAAAGAACTCGGGAACTTATCACGTGTCAACACGTGACCCTTGGTCACGTGGGCACGTGATGCCCCCATTGGGGGTTTTCCTTATATTTTATGAGGGAACAGTCAGGAGATAGGGATATCGAGATGTCGGGAATCAAAAATCTGCCGATAAAGTTAGATAAAATCATAAAATCAATACTGGTAGAGACTCAGAAAAGATATGAAGATTCCAGATATCACAACAATCTTCATGTGTAATTATAAGGCTACAGAAGAATTTTCATCGAGTGGTCCCACTATCCCACCGCCCAACCGCAGCCAAAACATACAATTTGCGGCTGATCCGCCGCCGATATGGGGAGTTAGGGTGTGGGATTTTGTGGGTAGGATCATCTAAACAAATCCTCATATATGACATCTAGTGTTTGTATCTTATGTGGCTATAAATAAGACCGAGGGCTAAAACTAGAAATCATCACCTTTTACATGAAGCAAATCACCATCAAAGAACAAGTGATCCACGACAGGTCCGCGACTCGACGTGATAAGACGACGTGAGATTCGACGGAACATCTACTTCCTACGAAGCAGAGATCGAGAGCAACTTCTTCTTCCTCTTGTAATCTAAACTCGAAGGTTTTGTAATTATGAATTTGATTAATAAAAGTGGATCATTAGTTTAATTAGTTCGCATTTATTTTCCGTATTTACATTATGATTTCCTTCTCTATCCGTTCTTCTTCTATCTCTATCATGCGTGGGTAATTCTCCGCTTGAAGGGGTTCGTAGGATTAGGGTAGAACAATGAATGAGAAAATATTTTAATTTCTTTTAAGTCTTATGAAGTTTATAAACTTTAGCAAAAGAATCGTTAACATCCTTATCGGGCGCGCTACCAATTTATTGCTAGTCTCGACCGCGATTTAAGATCAGATTAACAATTGTTTTGTTAAGGGCTAGACATGAATAAAGATCAATGAAGGGACAAGGGTTAATAGTGGGGAAAGCCTAGTTTCTTCCAAGAACCCTAATTCTCATTCATCACTATCTATCTAGTTTTAAATCTATCAAAACATAAAAGGAGTAATCTTTATTAGTCATCCATGACTACTAAATCCTAACGAACCCTATAAGGCTCTTCTTTATAAAATCTATATCTGTATTTAAACTATATCTTAAAACTATAAATTCTACATCCTTCTTTAACATAGAACTAGAATCTACAACTATTCTCCCTTCTTCTTCTAATCAACCCGTCTAAAACAAGATTAAAAGTTCTACGCATCCTTGCGGACGACCCGTACTCATTTTGGCTAGCTACACGCGACACCGTTATTGATTGCGGTTACTACACACACTATCAAAGAATCTATCAATTCGCAATGACATGGATGCGAGATAGGATAGAACATCGAGCCCACGATACAATATTTGTCATCAGGAGGGGGACAACATGTGTCGTTGCCCAAAACACGGCGAAGCAGGCATTTATATTGAATATCTTTGTAAATTATGTTTTTTTATACGATAACCAATTATAGAATCCTATTCGTAGATGTTGCTTTATATTGTTAACCCATTTACTGTTAACCCATATAGAATGCCATTCGTTGATATTTGTTTTATATGTTCATTATAAATTTTCCATGCAAATATTGATAATCGTTGACGTTGTTTTTCAGGTCCGTCGTACTGATGCATCACCGGATGTGTGGTGCCGGTGCTCCTGTTGGTGGAGATGCTGGTGGTCTATACGGTTGCGGTGGTCGTGGACCTCCTGATGTTGGTGGAGCCCCTGTAGGTGATCGTGCGTAGTTTCTCGACACTATCATTCAGGATTCGTCAGAGTATCAGATCGAATGTTATGCAAGAGTTTATATTCTGTCGCTCTTTGGGGGTCTCGTATTCCCGTCCTCCGCCGGCGACATGGTATCACTCTGGTATTTACCTTTGCTTACACATCTGACTGCTGGGGACGCAAGAGCGTACAGCTAAGGCAACGCAGTTCTTGCTTGCTTATATCGCGGGTTGTGTCGAGCGTCGCTGGGTGGAACATAGATGACTGGATGTTTTGTGTTCTTACAGCTTTGGGCATGGGAGAGATTGCATCTCAGACGACTTGGTATTACACAGGTCACGAATAGATGGGTCCAGACTGGTCCTGCGGAGCGGAGGTCCCCACTCGGGGTATGTTGGGAAGGTGCACACACATGGACGGAGAGCCCATTCCAGTGCATTGATTACTACAGGGATTACTACAGGAATGAGCTGAACACATTCCGGGACGAGGTTGTATCATGGCGTCCTTACAGAGGGGATGTAGTTGCATCCTTACTACCACTATGCTCAGTTCATCATGAGATATGGTTGACCATGGCTCCACCTATCCACTTCGCTATTGTTGAGAATTATTATCCGGACAGGGTAATGCAGCGGTTCGGCCTGCACCGGGCCATCCTTCACGAGCGAGCATATGATCGTGCTCTGCTTAGGATCGATGGGCGAGACAGAGCCATTGGGGACTGGAGAGTGGTGCATCGTCATCACGTATACCGGTAGGACGTGGAGCGGGCTGCTCGCTTTATTCGAGACACCCCGCCGTACGATGCAGCCCACCTCGAGGAGTGCATTACTTAGTATCGCTCGATCCCTCGTTTGTACGTTGTCTTGCCCAACCATAGACGATTTTCTAGAGTCGACGATGTTGCTCTCTCAACCGCTCGACCTATGTACCAGTCTCGAGCTCCTTCTACAGTCAGGATGATATGTTATTTTACTTTGTAGTCCTATTATGTAATTTTCATACAGTACGATTCATATTATCATTGTACTAAAATGTTTCCTGTTTTTTTCAGGTATCACATGCATGGACACTTATACGTCTCTCCATTTAGACTCCAGCGAGCGATACCGTGGCTGGAGTGAGGGAGTTCGCACAGATTACTCTCAGGGAGTGCCGCTGCATTGTGACTGAGGTCGGAGAGGCCACCGGATTAGAGGCGATGGTTGCAGCTCTCCTTCCTCCTGTGCGTAGACGCAACAGCTTACCATGACAGTCAGACAAGGCTAGACCTTCACGTATACAAGAGGAGACCGATCAGGCTGGACCTTTGCATGCATAAGAGGAGACTGGTCAGGCTAGACCTTCACATGCACAGGAGGAGCCCCATGAGTCTTTACCTTCGCATGCACCGGATGAGCCCGGTGAGTCTCAACCTTTGCAACCACCTATATTGCAGTTGGCTTAGATTGATATCGCAAGACCTTCATAGATACCGTGACCACGTCCGAAGAAGAAGAAGAGATTTTATCCGATTTTCATTTGATTTTGTATTTTGTAGTATTATATTGTATCGAGGTCTTCTATCGTTCATGTAGTGATATTAGTATTGATGTGGTGTCCACTCTTCAAGGTGTGATCTCTTTTTTGGTATTAGTTTTGTAATTCTGCCCTTTGAGGTGATGTTTATTTATCGTTGAATGTGGCGTGTGGTGCTATATGGCACAGATTATTATGTATAGATCTTAATATGTATAAAGAAGATGTTGACCGTTTTATTTTTAGAACGTGGTTACATAAGTATTCGCACGACTCCGTTGCGGCCATTTGGTGTCAAAAAAGTTGTATTAACTATAAATCTAATTATATATTTCATGGATGTCAGTTGCTAAGGGATATTTGGTCTCAGGTGGTGGGTGTTTTTGTGATGGTTGGATTTGCCTGTTTGAAAATGCAACTGACAGTGATATTAACATGGGAAATATTTTATTATATAGTATTTTTTTGGTAAAAGATTCCAGCAGTTGGCTAGTGTTGGGGTGCGATATATAGAAAAACTAAAACATATATCATAATTAAATAATTCGCGTCAGGTAGGGGTCGAACCTATGACTTTCTGCTTAGGAAACAGACGCTCTATCCACTGAGCTACAGACGCCTATTAATTATAATTTTTAATAATATTAAATAAGTACACTAAAGGTCTCAGCTGCTAAATTAATCACCTAATTATCGGACCATATATTTTGTTCTTTTCTTTTCCTCTCTTTTTTTTAATTTACTCACATTCGAATCACTATCAAGCGGCAAGTATTTTCTTTGCAATAAGAACAATTTGAGACTTCCTCTCAATTCCTAGCTATTTGGTTTCACTTCTGAGTAAATCTCCACCCTTCATCACACATCAAAACTCCTCGACATATAGGGAATCCCTGCTTCAAACTAATTTGGGCCGTCGGATTACCTCAATAGAATCGCTGCTACTATTTCATAATAGCAGCTGCATCAGATGCTGCAGCTAAGTACATATCAAACAATCATTAATCGAGTAACAACCCAAACATTTTGTGCTATTAGCAACCTGGTCAAGTAACAACTATTTTTTGCAACAAAAGCAAATTCGATACAAATTTTAGCAAAGGAAAATAGCTTTATACACAGGAGATTTCTTCACTGCAAGTTAGTGCAGCACAAATTTTACATTTTTTTAGCAAAGTTACAATGAATCTTATAGCAACATTGTCTTCGTCCATCAATCACGACAAGATCAATCGGAGTATCTGCCCGGAGTACTTGAACGATTTCTCCGTCTCCTCCAGACAATGGTTCTTCTCCTCTCTAGACCAACTCTGCGAAAATGGCATAATAGATGTGAGAGAAAATGTTGTGAAACTACGTTTTACAAGCAAGCCGCAAAATGTTCAACTGTCGAATTGATCATTTAAGTGAAGATTTAGGCTCACATTAGCAACTTGGTTAAGCTTCTCTCTGACATTCTGCAGCAACTGGGGGAGGTCCCCATCCCACTTGTAGAATTCAAGCTCCTTCTTGTCTAGAATCTTCTCGGCCACCTGTGTAAGAGAAAGGAGTATAGAGGGAATTAGTGACATAAGCTTTTGTAATTAATAGCTAATAATATCATGTTCAAGAACCCTTTTACAGTGGGAAACTTGTTGGTATACAAAAGTATATTTTTTCATCATCGATCCCTCGCCACACTTTTGAATCTTTTGTGGACTCGTAGAGCCGTAGGGGGTTAAAAATGGTATCAGAAACATCCACATTTAAATCCAGCTAAACTAGCTATAAAGCGGTATTAAACAAAAGTACTGTCGCGCAGAAAGACGCTGAACATGCAGAAGGGTGTTAGAACATACTGGTTCATCCTCAACCCTCACTACAACTTTGGAGGGTTTGCAAGGAGGGAACTATGAAGAATCCATTTCTTCACAACAACAATAACATCTGAGCCTTCTATCCCGAGCATATGGAGCAGGCTACATGAACCAACATAAGAATCACGCCAGATCGATCACATGAATCCTCCGCCTTCACACTCGTATCGAACAATATATTTTCATTAAGGCCTTTGGCATCCATACCTTTTCGTATCGTCTCCATCGGCGTTTTCTTCGGTCTCCCTTTCGCTCTTTTGACTTGGCCTAAATCGATAATATCCATTCGTCGAACCGGTACTTTCGCAGGTCCGCGTCGCACATGGCCAAACCATCTTAGACGATTTTCCCCATCTTTTTTTCAACGGGTGCTACACCAACTTTTGCACGAATATCCTCTTTTTGCACCTTATCTTTTCTAGTATTACCACATCCAACAAAGCATGTGCATTTCTGCTACATGCATCTTCTATGCATGATATTTCTTCGAAGCCCAGCATTATATACCATATAATAAGACGGGCCAAATAGCGCTTCGATAAAACTTCCCTTTCAATCTTAAAGGAAAGTTATGATTACGCAAAATCTCCGTTGCACTTCTCCGTTTCACTTCTCCATTTCCCATCCTTTTGGATGATGGAACCTGGATATCTAAAATTTTATGGTGTGACACATGAGTTTTATTTCACGGTAGTTTGAGTAATTTTGAATGTCACCCTTATTTTTTGTAGAGAGGTACAAGGGTACTCCACTCATTTGGTATCTTTTTTGTTTGCCAAATCTTATTAAACAGGTCCGTCAACCATCTAACGCCTATCTCTCCTAAATATCTCCATACCTCGATAAGAATTCTGTCTAGACCAACTGCCTTCCTTGATTTCATTTTCTTCAAAACCTCTGTAACCCAGTTATTCTTATTTTACGCATGAAATTACGATTTATATCTTAAAATTGAATGACAGCTCTAATCCAAATCCTTAGTAAAAGCTCTTATTGAAAAACTTGTCAAAATAATCTCTCCACCTTTCTTTCATATCATCTCGAACAAAAGCTCTCATCTTCATCTTTGACACGCTTCACTACACATAAATTTTTGGTCTTTCTTTCCCTCATTCAAGCAATCATGTATATATCATTTTCAGCCTTCTTGGTGTCCAACTTATCATATATCTCTTTGTAGACCTTAGTTTTGGCTTCCTGAACAGCTTTCTTAACCTCATTTTTAGTTGTATTATACTTCTCAAATCTCTCTAGATCTCTACACTTTTTCAAATCTTTATAAGAACCCCTCTTGATTTTAATAGCAGCCTTTACTTCTTCATTCCACCATGACGTGTCCTTAAAAGACGGAGCACCACCTCTTGACTCATCAAGTAGTTCTCTGGCTACTCTCTTAACGCAACTAGCCATCCTGTTCCATATTGTGTCTGAATCGTCTTCGGACTTCCAATCGGCCACTAGAACTACACAATCTATAGAAACTTCTTGGTTACCTTCCTTCAATCACCACCACTTAATTCTATACTCTACCTTACGTCTAATCTTCCCATGCCATCGTCTAAACTGAATATCTAGAACTAAAAGTGTATATTGAGTGGTTACACTCTTACCTGGCACTACCTTACAATCGATGCAAGAATTTCTATCTATCCTTCTAGTTAGAAAAAAGCCTACTTGATTAGCACTCGATCCACTTCCAAAGGTGATCAAGTGAGCCTCTTTTCCTAAACCAAGTATTTGCCTAGATCAAGTCATATGGCAAGGAAAAATCTATAATCAAGTTACCCGATTTATTCCACTGTCCAAAACCAAAACCTCAATGGATAGTATCAAACCCAATAAAATTACCACATATATGTCCATTGAGATTCCCACCAATAAATAACTTCTCTCTACTTGGTATTATTTGCACCGTTTCGTCTAAATCCTTCCAAAATCGACGCTTACTAGCGCTATCAAGACCTATTTGTGGTGCATAAACACTAATAACATTAAGAATTTCCCCACCTAAAATAAGCTTAACTAGTCACTTTTTCTCCTAATCTCAACTGCATCTTCAAGTAATCGTTTATCTATGATTATATATATCTCATTACGCTGTTTATCTCTACTCGTATACCAAAGTTTATAACCTCAAGGCTCTATAACTCTATCTTTTCAATTATCCATCTAGTTTATTGCAAACACATAATACCAACCTTCCTCTTAATCATCGCCTCCACTAATTCTGTTAATCTACCCGTAAGGGAACCTCTGTTCCATGAGGCTAGACGGATCCTATGAAACCCTTATTTATTTGATACTACACCTGGGGTCCGATTTAGCGTGCCGCTTTCAGACGACTACCTAAAAGCCCTTATATACTTCACACTACATCCGGGATCCGATATAGGGCGTCGCTGAGTAGGGAAAGCCCCAACGATATTCTTGTAGTGGTTCATGTCATATAATGTGACAAAGTTTTACGTTGATTGTCATAAGCCTATCACAACTCTCACCCTTTCTCATCCGGACTTGGGACCGACAATGGTGGGTTTTTAAAAATCCATTTCTTCACAAGCGGCCATGAAATTCTTATGGACCGTAGATATGTTTTGAGCAAAGTGCCAGAGATATATATGCAACATGCCTTCATTACAAACTTTGGTATTGGCTGAAAGCATTCATATATTCTGTCTTTTATCTCAAACTTTTGGAGTTGGTTGCATGAATCTTTTTGTCCCTTCCCAATTTAACTTTCTTAAGGGCCGTCTCCTTGATTAATTACACAGATATCATATAGTGTTTATGTGCCTATCTATGTTCATTTATGCCTACCGTCCTCTAATCTTATATTTTGGTTCCAGGTAAAGCATAAGTTGTCACAAGACCGAAGGAAGTATAAGGGGATTAATTTAACCCACCTATATTCACACAAAAAAAAAATCATTCCTTGATGGAAGCACATATTGCTCTCGATACGGCTAAGATTTCACTAATTGAGCAAAGAAGATATAAAAATGTTACCTTTTTACCAATCATTCGTCCTCCAGCTGAATGAGCAAAATATATATTGTAAAAGTGACAAATGAATGCTTGAGGATCCTTTTCGGATAGCTCTTCCAAGTGTTGGGCATAAGACAGCCCAGGAGAAGATGGTTCAGGAATTGTATGCCCTTGTTCCTTGAACCACTCCAAATCCTTGGCCAATTTCTCTGATCTTTCCAAGCCGGTGTTCCTAAATTCAGCATCTGCAATCAAGTGGCAATATTTTATAAGGAACCTGCTCCTTGACTAGAAAATAGATGCAAGTATAACATTTCCTTCTCTTTTATTACTCAAGGCATACTTGATAACGGTTTCCGTCTCTTATATATAATAATTTTTTAAAACATGCCAATTTTTTTTATGGTTTTCTTCATCATATGCATCTTTTCTAATTTTTCCTTCACATGTTCAGGGTTCACCATGATCGTTACATGTATATTAAGGCTTTTAATTGGTTAAATTAGATTCTGTATCAAAGGTTGAGGCCATATTTTAATATAAGAAAAAGGATTGTTGATATGGAGATATTATTTTATATCAGTCATCATCAGACATTACTTTCGTATGAAGGTGGAATTGCCTATCGAGCACAACTATAAAGTTAAGGAAAGCTCCTTACAAAACAAACCAAGTTTTGAAGTCTGATTGCTAATAACCCGAATGGGTTGGTGTGGATTAGCGGCCAAGACAATTACAAGGCTTGCCGCCGAAAAATGAGTAAGTCAGCCTTTTTTTTTTCTTTCTCTGGGCATGCTGTTTAAGCTTGTTTGGTGGCATTGATGAGATCCTTCAAATCCCTTTAGCTAAGGGTAGGACGTAGATAGCCAAAAAAACTATGACGGAAGAGCACAAGCTAAAGAGTCAAATGTAATCAATTCTAAGTGAATTCTATTAGAAATACAGCAAATTATATGAGCAAACATGCATGTGTTTGGGAGAATGAAGCTGAGTGGCAGTTCGACTATATGCCTTGGTAGATCTAATCATTAGTGTATCTCACAAGCCGGGTTGTTTCTTCTCGAATTATGATCCACACCATAAAGACATCAATTTAGAAAACTGTCAAGTTCATGTATTAAAATGCTAAGTATTTCTTATCATATCTTCAAGACATGCATAAACAAACACTAAATATAAAACAGAAGGTATGATGCATTACAAACTTAAGATCATGCGCCGGAGACGAGACTAAATCAAACTTATCATCTCTTCCCCCTTTTTCTTTAATCGTGTTAGTATTAGTCTATGAAAACGACTTTGCTGCATAAGCTTAAATTGTATAGCAAGTGCTAGGATTTAATCATACTAAATTTGCACGCATAGGAATAACATTGGTTGCATATATATTCTGGGGCTAACTGCACAAAAAACCCTGTAGTTTATCCTGTGTAGCACTTATATGGTTATACCACCTCAACTGACATTAGTGTTGTTAGCACAAACACCCCTCGCACTTTTCAAAGCCGTAACATTGCTTGTTAGTTTCTCTCGGAGCAAAACATGAAACAGAGCTAGGGTGTTGGTTGATGAACACATGAAGTGTTTGTAATGAGTCTCTGTAGGGGTTATGAATGCTACACATAGTTAACTACAAAGGGGTTTTATGCAACCTATATTCAATGGGTAGTTGGGTACTAAAGAAATCTCATAACATGTGGATATTCTCAATTTTTTATACCATGCAATTATCCCAAAATTCAATAGGTATCAAACATAATCAATCTAACAACATGTGGTCAAATTCAAATTTTATTTTTTATATTCTTCGAAGTATAATTCCAGCTTCATGGTAATATTCTTCACTTCATAGGACCATATCATCTACACTTAAGCACATATCTTGATGATAAAAATGAAACCTTTGCCAACAAAATTGAAATTTTGCGACAAAATCAATACTAGAACTAGATCAACCAATCAACTTACACCAGGGGCAGCTGGCCTTTTCAACGATACTCTCCAAAGTATCATAAACAACCTTGCTATCAACCAAAAACCTCAAGTACCCATCGATCGAAGGCTCCCACTTCGCGATCGGCTTCGAATCAGCCTCCGGTTCCTTCTCCCCTTCCTTCGACTGATCCCTCGTGTGCAGCTTCATCGCCACGAACCTCATCTCCTCTACAAACCCCTTCGATTCCCCTGGGTACCTCCTCTTGGGCGCCTCCGTCGCGGTCGCGGACACCATGATCTTCGCTGTTTTCAGCGAAAGGCGGCTCCTTTTTGGGGGGAATCCAAGGGGGAGGGAAGAAGTGAAGGGGGTTTTGAGATGGGTTTTGGGGGAGGGCAGGAAGTGGGGCTTGGGGTTGGGGATTTGAGTGAAAGATGCCATTTTAAAAGGTTTTTAGGGTTGAACTTGAGTAAAATTTGAGAGAGTGAGAGGTTGCTTCTTTGGGTTTATTTGATGGAATTGTTTATTTGGTGAAGCGGAGAGAGCGTGAGGGAGAAGGGATGGGGATAAAGAGGTTGAGGGGATTAAATATATACTTTCCTGACATAGACATTTTTGCGCAGTTGGAGAGGGTAGATTGTAATATACCCCCTTTCCATCTTTTTATTTGTTTTTTGAGTGCCCGTGGCTATTTTAATTGAAAAATTATTCAATGTGCTGACCGTGTAAACCATGTAAGAAAGAGATAATAAAAGTGTGGACCCCACACGCTGCACAAAACTGTCCGAACCCCCTCTCTCTAACCTCCTGCCTAGGTGTATTACACCCGGTACATCGAATAATTCATCATTTTAATCATCCTTACTTCTCTGTTGTTGAGTTTTGAATTCATAGGATCGGAGAATAGCAGAGATGGTACGATCCAGATTCACAATCCGATGGCAGTTAATGAGATAATCTGGGTTGGGTTGTCCTTTTTGATTTTTTTTTTCATACCATGTTGGAAAATAATAGCATAAACCCCTAATTCACCCAAGGGAAGGTAATTGTCATGGTATAGAATTTTTCTTTTTAGTTTATTCGTAACGCCTTCCAAATATATATGTGTGTGCAGCACGTTTGCAAACGTTTAGTAATTTCTCCATTTGATCGTTTAAAACACACAAGGCTGATCGCCTACACTTGCATCCTCCCCAAAAATCGCAATGTGGAGTTGTTATAATTTTTTATGGATTAAGGTGGAAAATTTTGTTTAATAATTCCTACTTAAATCTAGATAGTTGTGCCATGCTATCTTGTGATTTGATATATGTCATAATATGTAATCTTTTCATTTAATATCAAAATCTAGCAGCTATTGTATGAATCTTGTGATTTGATATATGTCATATACGCAACTCAAAATTAGCGTATATGATGCATATATTAAGGAATCGGAGTTTCGCTTGAATCTCCTCTGAAAATTGGAAATAACTTCTTGCTATGACCCACTCAAAAAACCTCTTTCAATCGAAAATCAAATCACTTGGCGAATGTTTTTTCTTATGACAAGGCTCGATCTTTCATCAAATAACATAAGCTGTTAACTTATTCCGTATAAACGGCGTACACTGAATTGAATATAATAAACACCATAAACTTAGACATTTGCATATGAACATGAATTTCTTTTAATATCGTGCACCACCTCAACCGTAGACATCCAAAAACGATTCAGAATGTCGCGTAATAATGTTTGGGGTTTCAGAACTCTAATTGTAATTAAGTTGGTAAGTTGAGATATATAGAAAGCATTTTTTTCTTTTTATAGTTCGACGATTTTCTGGTTGATATAAAGTAGCACAGTATATTTTTGTGAGTAAAAATGTAAATTCTTTCGGAAACTTAACAAAACCCGATAATATCACGATAAAAAGCGTAGAAAAAATTTCAATATTATCAAGCGATCAAAATGCAAGAAACCAAAAAAAATTGAAAAAAGGAAAGAAGGAGACGGTAATAAATGGGACCGTACACTAAAAATCCGCGGCTACGTTCCGTGGAGGCAACGTGGCGAGATTGCGCACACAAAGCCGGGCCCAGATCTAGTGCATTGGATAATACAGCGAACAGCAATCTTCATGCACATATGAATACCACGTGTCTTATGAACACATGGCACGATTTGATTAGGTGTAAATCCTGTATGCTACAGCATAGAATGGAAGTGGGGGAGGCGTGCTGTTCTTTAATGAGGCATTCACACGTTACAGTGACGTACTCTGCTTTGTAGTAAATTTTTAGTTTTATGATTTTAATATTTGGAGACCGAAGAAAATACAAAATTAAAAAAAAAAAAGAAAAAAGAGGCGCTCCGAGAATCTAACCCCCAGACCAAAATGCCCTATTCAGAATTCAAAACATTTAATATTTATTGTATTACAAAGATTAATTTACAATTTTTATTTTGTCCCTGAGGATCTCTCTCTCTTGCAATGTCTTTCGCAATTATTGGAGCATCATTTAGGCGTAGGTCACATTATGAGGTATCTCTAAGTCTTTTGGTCCGGCAAAAAAATGTTATGCTGACACAATATCGTTAACGGTTCATGATTGATATTTCAACGGGAGATATTTTGACTATACTGTCATGTACATTTCTTCAGTTTTTTTTTATTTCTTCAAAATGAAAATGTTTAAGGAAACCCCCCTCGCATTTGAAGGGTATATTCCACAATTATCGAAACATCATTAAGATGCAAGCCAGCCTCGTGAGGTATCTATAATTTTTTTTTTAAAAATTTTGAACAAGGATAAAAAGCATGGAACTGAAAGAGTAGAATTCCTGATTCAAAGCATATCTATGGGTCCTGAGGCCTGTTTGGTTGTAGGATCACGAAAGAATTGGATTGTGGAATCCAAAATTTTGATTCCATGATTTTGTGTTTGGTTGGGATTTGGATTTGTAGGATTCCTTTGTTTTTTATGGGGGACCCACCACAAAACAAGGATCCTTAAATCCTAAAAATTTTGGAGAATTTGCAAGGATCTGGCACTATTCATTGTACTTTTAGATGAGACCCGGATACTTTATTTATTCGATGTTCCTCTCTCTAAAATCCTCAAATCCAAATCACACTTTCTTTTCACCAACCAAACAAAGATTACAATGATCTATAAATCCAATACTAGGAATCCAATACCAACCAAATAACAAATTACCAAACCCAGAAATTTTCATCCGTGCTATTTTGAAATCCAATTTCATAATCTTGTAACCAAACAGCCCCTTGGTACATGATTTCCCCTTCTTACCTTTTACATCATTTGCCTCCCATTAAAAGAATAGAGAATATGTATTTTTACCTTTACACTACATATCTTCCATTAAGATTAAAGAATATGCTAATGAGCGTAAGTCAAATAAATGACTCGGGAGCCACGTAAATAAACAATATCGTTAACAATTTGCGAGCCTCCATTATGTGTTGACACAATATCATTTACCGTTCATGAATGATACTTTCAGCGGGAGACATTTCGAGTATACAACCCTGATTGGGTATGGAATTAGTATACCTGGGTTTATATTTAAGTGGAGGTAGAATGAATGAAAACCATGGTTTGCGAACTCTGACTTCATTTCAAAATAGACGTTCGCAATGTTATTAGAAATGTCGGGCCCGGATACTTTCTTACATAATAAAATGCCATATGGAATAAAGTGCCACACCAAAGGGCGGAGCCATCTCTTGAACCCCGTGAGGGGCCACCACTTGAGTCCGTGGGACCCACTGTACAACAATGGGGAATTTTCGGAATACATTCCGAAAGAGTGCAGATCTGTACTATAAATGGAATGATACCACTCTTCAATGCAGAGACGTCTTTTAAGCGAACCGACACTACAAAAGCTTGAAAACTCCGTTGTTAAGCGTGCTCGAGCTAGGGAAATTCTGGTATGGATGACCTTCAAGGAAGTGGCCCTCCTAGTAGGATCCGGTTCGTTCCGAAAGGACAAAATCATGCGGTTTCGGTTAGAGCGGACTATTCCGTCTGTATAGGGGATGGGTCCTGACCAGAAACATGTTTGGGGAAAATGGAGTTGATAAAACTTAGACCAGTTTGGTGTTTATATGATTGCAGATATCTCTACCCAACATGAATGCCAAACATGCAATTTAATTTTTGTTTTATTTTTCTTGGGAAAAGAAAAATGAATATGGAAAAGGACAAGTCCCATGCTGATTGGGGTAAAAAACAGTAGAAATGAGGCCCATACCTATGGGCTAATACTGGGTATGGTGGAAGTATGGATAGCACATGGACAGGGTTCACAGGGTAAATTTCAGAAAGCACCTTACTTGTTAATTGTTTACATTCTATGTGACCTATGTTGATTTCGCGGCCAAATGGAAATAAGAAAGGCCCAAGGATGATTCGACCCGCTACTAATATGGGCTGGGTTGGAATAAACTTGGGTAAATTGTCAAAAAGCCCCTGGCCCGCTCGGTGGTTGTCAAAAAACCCTATAATTTTCGAAACTTATTGGGAAGGGCTTACTGTTCAAAATTTTTGTGAAAAAACCCCTAGACCATATTTCATTTAGGCCTTGTATTCTCTCAACTGCTTGGAAATTGCATGCAACTGTTTAGATATTACATGCAACTGCAACGGCTTGGATATTACAGGTAACCGCTCAGATATTACAGACAACTGGTATAAAGGAGGTTTTGATTGGGCCCAGGGGTTTTTTAATAAAAAAGCCAAGGGGTTCTTACACAGGTTTGAAGAGGGCCGAGGGCTTTTTGACAATTCACCCAAAAAACTTCGGTGTGCCAAGGCTAATTTCCCATACTTTGATGCGGTACTTGGTCATTAAGGAAACATAGGCAAGTGAGATTTGATGGAATCTTTGAGAAGATTTGGAAATCAGTTGGGCCGATACGCCAAGTTTTGATCGGATCTTTATATGCTTCGAGAGTAAGTAATATCGAAATTAGATGGAAATAAATCTAGGGTTTGGTTTAGTTGGCGGCATACCGACTTGGAGGACTGTAAAAGCTTGAGAAAAGCATGGGAAGAAGGATCCAATCATTCAAGGAGAAATTTATCTCTAAGTTTTACCATGGGGTTTTTATAGTCGTACTCTAGTTTTATGATAACGCAGTGTAAATCGCCAGTCCTATTGTATTTCCTGTATTTAAAATTTTAATCTCAGTAAATTTCCGTTTAAATCCCAAGTTAGCTTCCTAAATTTTCCTAACTAAATCCTTCTTTTAATTTTTTTTTCTAAACCTAAACCCTAATTAACCCAAACCCCACCATATACATATATTAACCTAACTCTCTCTCTCTCTCTATTTTTTAAACCAAACCCTAACCCAATTTCCCAATGTTAACCGCTGGAAACCAGGGACCGGGACGTTGGAACGTCCGGCCAGAATTCTAGGGGCAGATGCCAGTTGGATTTATCCGTCCACCTCTCCGAATATACCAAGTTGATTTATGGCATCATATATCGGAGGTTTGGACAGACGCGGCCGTTGTATCAGACTATATCATATTCCCCCTCATTTTATGAAGGGTTTTTGATTGTGGGGACGCTCTTCCCTGCAGGCGCAGGCCCTTGCAGTTAATCACGTTACCTCATTACGAAAACCACCTTCTCCTGCTCCGGAAGTTCACTTCGTGTCGTGTTTTCTTTTTTTTTTATTTGGTTGCCCGTGAATTGTATATGGAGACTAATTTGTGTCGTCGCCCGTAGGGAGCGGATTAGTCCAAATCCGTATATTTTAGATTTGGGCTTGAGTTTATTTAAGGATCGTTAATCTGGTTTGAAATTAAGAACAACTTAAAACATATGAGCATTTGGGCTCAATTATTTTAGTTTAAAGACCTCATGGTCTATTATTGCCATGTTTGAGGCGAAATTTTAGTTTAGGGACATTTCGGTCCATTATCATTATATTTAAGGGTGAATGTTAGTTTAAGGACATTTCGGTCCATTATTCATCTTGTACGCATGTGTATTTGTTACGTGGCGGAATGAACGATGGTGACATGGAATGCACCCAATTTGGAGTGCGGTCTGATTTGAGGTGTGCACGTCAATTTGAAAGTGCATCGATATAGGATGAAAAGAGTTGTTGGTTGTCGGGACCAACCACCTCTCTGAAGACGTTGAGGAATTACGACGACATATATCAGAGGTGTGGAAAAATGTACCCTTGAACCAAATTCCGTATATGAGGGAAAGGGGGTGACGGACCTAAGAATCGTTAGTCATATTTGAGACTAAAATTATCTTAGGAGATATGAGATGAGTATCATTTTGGATATCATCAATAAGAGATCATTAGTCATGTTTGAGACTAAGATCAGTTTAACAATGTTTTTAAGGATCATTTTTATTTAAGATCCATTAAAAGAGCATTTGGCCTCAGCTGCAAGAAACTTCAGAGACTTAACCAATTTGGGTTTAGTCTGCCCACTCTTTTCCTTTTCATTCAAAAGTGTTAAGCACTTATTTGGGCTCTGTTTGTTAAGCCCATTTTTATGCAAAAGTGCTAAGCACTTATTTGACGCTCTAACACTCACATGGGTGTCATGTGAAGCGTTTAATTATGGGAGCCGTCCAATGAGCGCTGAACACTCGGCTATTTTGGCTATATGTGGAACGCTAAGCACTTTTCTATCTTCTTTTCTTTTTTTTGGTGGCGCCCACGTGAGGAACACATGAGGTGCTGGGCGCTGCCCAATCAATGCTAAGTATTTAGCCATTTTGGTTTTTTATGGAACGCTAAGCACTCTTATTATTTTTGTGGCGCCAACGTGAGGAGCACGTGCGGCGTTGGGCGTTGCCCAATTAATGCTAAACACTCAGCCGTTTTAGCTTTCTACGGAGTGCTAAGCACTCTTATTATTTTTGTGGCGTCCACGTAATGAACATGTGCGACGCTGGGCGCTGCCAAATCAGTGCTAAACATTTAGCCGTTTTTGCTGTATGTGAAGCGCTAAGCGCTTTTTATATGGTGTCCACGTGCGTTTCACTTGAGGTGCTAGGCGCTGTTAAAAAGGGACGTCCATGTGGGAAACACGTGAGGCGCTAGTTTCTTTTATATGGAGATTTAATCTCTGTTGATATTTTTAGAGAACTTAAATCTCTGTTAATGGTATTTTGACCATTAACGATTACCAAGATCATTATTTTGAGGATCTGGAATCATATTTTTTAAGAACTAAGTTCTTGATTTGAAGGAACTAAATTCTTAGAGTGTTATGGACTCCATATTTTTTTCTTTAAATTTTTTCTTTCCTGAATTTTTGATCCTTAAGAACAAGATCTTCCCGATGAGAATTAAATTCTCAACTTGTGGAAGACTTATCTTGTGGATCTTAGATCCAGAGAAAAAACTACATTCTCGGGAAGGATTATACCCTTAGATATGTTATGATAGGTAAAGTAGATTTTTGATCTCTGTGGTTTTCTTACCTAGGGTTTGAGAGGAGGAAACTCTTCTTCTTTATTGAGAATTAAATTCTCTATTGTTTTGAGAGCTTTCTGTATTTTTTAGAAACTTATTGGGTTGTTTCTATTTCTCTCTTTCTCTTGTTCCTCTCTCCCCCTCTTGATTAATCTCTTTGCTCCTATTTATAAGAGAAGAGAAAAATCAATTTGTTGAGAAAATCACTCATTGAGAGATCATGATTGATTTCATGATCAATCAAAATGATCTTTTAGATCAATCGGTTAATTTTATTCACCGTTGAATTTTTAATCCAAAAACTCTCTGTTCAACAGAGAAGATTTCTTATTTGTTTAAAAAGATTAGGAAATATTTTCCTAAAATAGAATTTTATTCTATCATATGAATATCTTGTTGGTTTATTCTATCATATGGATATCTTGTTAGTTTAATAAGATTAGGAAGATATTATTCTAATATAGAATTTAATTCTATCATATGGATATCTTGTTAGTTTAACAAGATTAGGAATATATTTTTGTAATATAGAATTTTATGAATATCTTGTTAGTTTAACAAGATTAGGAAAACATTTTCCTAAGATAGAATTTTATTCTATCAAATGATTTATGGATGGTTTTATAATCGTTGTTGGATCTTTGATCCAAGGGTCTGTTTATCGCCGAAAACGGAGACGAAATCGGGATGGATCGTTTTGCTTGAATTTGGGGGCAGATACTATTTGGATTTATCCGTCCACCTCTCTGAAAATACCAAGTTGATTTATGGCACCGTGTATCGAAGGTTTGGACGGATGCGGCCGCTGTATCAGACTTCGTCAGATTCCCCCTCGTTTGTGAGGGGTTTTTTGATTGTGGGGACGCTCTTCCCTGCAGGCGCAAGCCCCTGCAGTTAATTACGTTACCGCATCACGGTAACCACTTTCTCCGGCTCCAGAAGTTCATTTCGTGTCGTGTGTGGTTGTTTTATTTTTGGTTGGTCGTGATTTTTATACGGAGACTAATTTATGACGTCGTCCGTAGGGCGCGATCAGTCCAAATCCGTATATTTTAGATTTGGGTTTGGTTTGATTTAAGAATCGTTAATCTCGTTTGAGATTAAGATCAACTTAAATGTTTGTTAAGGATACGTTATTCCAATTTTAGACTAAGATCTACTTAAAAAGGTTTCGGGATCATTCAGATCCAACAAAAGTGCATTTGGGCTCTATTGTTTTAGTTTAAGGATGTTTTGGTCCGTTGTAGTTTAAGCACGTTGCGGTCCGTATTGGGATGTGTCCATCGGTTTGGGAGTGTGTAACAACCCTAATTTTCATATACAAATTTTTTTCAAATATTTTTTCAAAAAATTCCAAAAAGGGGTATTTTAGCCCGAGCACAAAATATAAGTAATTATTTTGTTTTTAATTACAAGTTGCAAGAATGTAATAACTTCATTTTTAGTGTACAAGAAATTACTTTAAATTTAATGTATACTTGGAGTATTTATTCTTGCTGCTATCATTTTAAGTAATTAATTCACACCATAATTACAAGAAGGAGCTTGTAGCTCATTGGTAATACCTTCCATCACTGAACCAAGCCACCAGAGTTCAAATCCCATGCCCCACATTATTTTATATTTATTTGTTTTAAATCCTTTAGAAGCCTTACAGTCCACACACAATAACTCCCAAATTTCCCACTACACCCACTAATGTAAAAGTACCAGAGGCTTAACCAAGAGACCCCCTACCTCCCGACCATCCGATTACGGCCGAGTCATTAACTAGGGAGTTGAGCCTCTTGGTCTTCTCAACATCACTGCATACTCTAAATTCTGTAATAAATCCCAGAGAGCCCAATAACTCTCAATTACTTCATTTTAATACTTTTTTCACACTTTTTACAATTTTTTTAATTAAAAAAACCCTACACTTACCCTAACCCTAGCCTAACCCTATAAATACACCCCTACCTTCTACCCTCTCATCCCAAAATTCTGAGCCCACTCTCTCAAAATTCCAAGTAAAACTTGTGTACTTTGAAAACAAGCTCGATGCGAAGCTCCGACGAAATCTATGACGAACTTCCGGCGATCGTTTTAGGAACTACCGGCGACGACACAACACATCGGCGATTTCTCTACTTCCCTCTCACTCTCTTGTGTGATCTAAAACTCGTAAGTCCCAATTTCTACCTATCTTTTCTATCTAAAAATACGGATTTACAAAACCCGACGGAATCGGAACAAATCCGATTTCTGATTCGGTTTCCTATAAAATTCCACTTCTCACTAATACAATCATACTTAAACTTCCTCACGTTGACTATTAAACACTAATCAAACAAATTAATCAAGTTTCATTACATAAAATGATGGTTATTTCAATTTATCGTATTTTTCACTTAAATACCACATTATTTCAATTCTACATTTTAAACCATTAAACTTGTTATACATTTAAGTAGATCACGAGTTAACGACCTATCTCCTCACACACTCATATGCAACATAACATAATACCATCGAAAACTTAGAATACGGGAAAACAAACATTTTCATTTAAATACCATTTACTTAATAAAACCATTTCTAAAAGATTTAGTATTGATACATCTTTACAAATAAATACCACTTATTATGAAAATAGGATAAGGTTGTGGGCATTCAGTCATTTATCTAAACCTGACTTTGTGGTGTCTAGGCTAGACAAGTGAGAAAGGTAATTTTAAAAGGCCCGTCTCACGGTGATTCATGAGCGGATCCTTCCTTTCTTCATTTGTACTTACCTGGCCACAATTGGCGGTGAAGAGGCGATTTGAGCTATCTCACAACTTGTCGCTTTGGACCAGTTAGGAGTAGTCTAGTTGATTTAGGAGACCCTAGAACATAAAATACGAGAAAACGACACTTTTTCATTTAAATACCATAATTAATAAAAACCGTTTTCCTTAACGATCAGTATTTATACAAATCTTTGCAAAGCATCGCTACAACCCATTTGGGGAACCCGTTCGGGATGGTGCGGATTATCGCACATCCTCGGGCTTAGTAGTGCGAGATTCAGACCTCCGCAAGGAGTATTCGGTCTCGAAAGATTTAAAATACGACATCTTAAGAAAACGAGATTTCTAGAATATTATAGATATATACAAAAACTATTTTCATATAAATATATGTATATGTAATATAAACATATCTATTTTTGAAGTATTATAAATATTCCACCTTTTCTACAATATCACAAGAATCAGTTTACATTAAAATACCATGAATTCCATATAATCAATATTACAAATAAATACCATTTATTATGGAATTAGGATATCTTCACTAAAAATATCACAATATGAAATCTACATTTATTACAACTCTAAAGACGATTAATAAATACTTGGGGTGTATTTTGAAAAGTATATAAAAGTGTTTTTACATAAAACCCCCTCAAGTTCTATAAATTACCCTAAGGACCCTAGTAAACATAGATTTAAACGGGACCAATCTCTTGAGCCTCAGGGAGCCGGAGAAGTGGGTGCTTGCCTATCTAAGGTAGACAAATTAATAAAAACAATCAGGACTTTAATTTACTTTGAGTCTCATTATAATCTAACTTGAATATAATTCAAGTACAATCTACAATCTACACTCTACAATCTACAATCTACAATCTTACAATTTAACATGAATCTATGAATCCAATTATCAACCTATACAACTTGACCGAACCGAACCATAGATATACATTCGATTTACATGGTTCTCCAGTTATTCCATTTACATGATTCTACGGTTACATCCATTTACTGATATCATGGTTTCGGTCAGTCATCCAATTATACAATTTATACAGTTACAATACAAGACAAACAATACAATCAAGATAACACTACGGGGTTTAAGGGGAGACTGGTACGGAATATGTTAAAGGTGGCACGGGTCACTTAAGACGTAATTACATCCATGTCGTTGTTCCATGGTATTATCGACGGAGCCTTATACTACGGGTTACCAAAGTCTCCGGTGTAAGTGGGACTCCTCTCGTATACACCGGCATCTTCTGTACCAAGCTACAAACAACAGCGTTAATACAATATAATACAACAATATAATACAACATTACAACAAGATAATACAACGTTAAAAGCTATCTTCTTATTCTGTCTATTCTATTTCTCCCTTCTCTTTGGGACTTACCGAGCGATCTGTTCGCTGACGACATTCTCTTCCTTTCTTCTTTGAATGTCATCAGGTGATCTAGACACGACAGAGATCGAGCCTACTGCTGAAAACTTGGATCAGTTTGCTGAATACCCAGCGCTTTAGTTTCATTGTACACATTTCCTTTCAGTACTTTACATTCCTGTTATGCCATTGTTTAGGCATCGCTTTTATTTCAGTTGTATTTACTTTTCATGCATTGTACAAAAGAATGTTAATAAATAAAGTTGTTGTTCAGTTTATATATCTTGTGCATTTATTCTTTTATATTGCTTAGTTACGCTTAGCGTATTTGCTTCTGAGTAAATACGTAGCGGACCAGTCGCGTCCCGTTAGCCGTATACCGGGAAGCGGGGCGTGACAGAGTGCGCCAAAGAATTGTTGGTTGTCGGGACCCGCCACCTCTCTGAAGACGTTGAAGAATTACAACGACATGTATCAGAGCTGTGGAGAGATATACCCTTGAACCAATTTCCAGATTGAGGAGAGATATAGGATGAATATCCGTCGAAAGATCATTAGTGAAAGATGATCGGGCTAAGATTGGGTTTCTGTAATACCCAGGAGTGCTAAGCACTTAGCTGCATCGAGCGCTCATGTGTATATCACATGAGGCGCTGCAATAGTGCTAAGCATTAATTTTTGTGGCGCTCACGTGTGTTTCACGTGAGGTTCTCCAATAGTGCTAAGCACTAACTTTTCCCGGCGCTCACGTGTGTTTCACGTGAGGTGCTATATAACTTGGCCTTGAGTGCTCATGTGCTTTTCACGTGAAGCGCTGAGTTCTTTTGGAGATTTAATCTCTACTGATGTTTCTCTCTTAAGGGTATTTTGATCACCAAGATTATTATTTTGAGGATCTTGAATCGGGTTCTTTAAAGAACTGGGTTCTTGATTTGAACTCCATCTTCTCCGAGAGGTTAAACCCCGTTCAATGGTGTTTTGACGATTAAGGATCACCAAGGTCATTATTTTGAGGCTTTTGAATCAACTTTGAGCTCTTGATTTGAAAAAACTACGTTCTTGATTTGAACTCCATCTTCTCCGAGAGGTTAAACCTCTTTTAATGGTGTTTTGACCATTAAGGATCACCAAGATCATTATTTTGAGGATCTTGAATCAACTTTGAGTTCTTGATTTGAAGAAACTACGTTCTTGATTTGAACTCCATCTTCTCCGAGAGATTAAATATCTTTCAATGGTGTTTTGACCATCAAGGATCACCAAGATCATTATTTTAAGGATCTTGAGTCGGGTTCTTTAAAGAACCAAGTTTTTGATTTGAAGACACTAAGTTCTTGATTTGAACTCCATCTTCTTTCTTTTCAAATAGATTCTTCCATGAATCTTTGATTCTCAAGAACAAGATCTTCCCGATGAGAATTAAATTCTCAACTTGTGGGAGATTTGTCTTGCGGATCTCAGATCCATAAAAAGAACTAAGTTCTTTGAGAAGAGTTAAACTCTTGATTTAAGAATTAAATTCTCTTTTGTTTTGTGGGAGCTTTTGGGAGGCTTCTGTATATTTTTTTAGAAGCTTATGGGGTGGTCTCATCCTCTTAGATTTAACCTTCTTGCGCCTATTTATAGGAGAAGGGAAAAAATCAATTTGTTGAGAAAATCTCTCATTGAGAGATCATGATTGATTTCATGATCTTTTAGATCAATCAGTGAATTTTATTCACCGTTGAATTTTTAATCCAAATGCTCTCTGTTTAACAGAAAAGATTTTTTGTTTGTTTAACAAGATTATGAATATCTTGTTAGTTTTAATAAGATTAGAATTTTATTCTATCATATCTTTTTAATTTAATAAGATCAAAAATATATTTTCTTAATATGGATAGCTTGTTAGTTTAACAAGATTAGAATTTTATTCTAACATAGAATTTTATTCTTGTCATGTGAATATCTTGTTAGTTTAACAATATTAGGAATTGTTCAGTTGATAAAACTGCACATTTAATATAACATTTTTTCTACTATTTCTATATTAGAAAAGGTGTTTATTATAATATATGATACATATGAGGGTTTATCTGTAAAAATACTATTTTCATGTGTTTATATATTATAATTAACATTTGGTAGGAAAATGTATGCAAAAATACCATTGACCAAATGTTAATGTTGAAACTAATATCTCAATAAAACAAACTCTACTAATATTATTTGTGGAGTTGTTGTGCAGAATTTTCAGGGCTAAAATCAAGAGAATCAAGTTGTTAGAGCAAACCTGCCTAATTAAGAAAGAAAACTAAGAAATCAAGTCTGGCAGTAACTACGAGAAGATTTTCAGTTTCCTGAGATTCAAAAGATCGCCACGTGTCACACAGATGAAAGCCCAGAAGACCAAATCCAACAAGCTTACTATTTGGCCGCGGATCCGCGGCCAAACCCACCATTTGGCCGCGGATCCGCCACGTGACAGAGGTGTTAGGAGCTGGGATTTTATTGGTAGAATCTTAACCATTGGTTTCCAATTTAGGAAAGTAGGGTTCTGGCTTTGGGACTATAAATAAAGACCGAGAGTCTCTTGGAAAAATCATCAAGCTGAAGAGATCACGAAGTCCAAGACGGCTCACGCATCCAGGCTGATCATCAACGGTTCATCTACCTCCTTAGGAGAGATCGAGAAGCAAAACTAGCATTTTGTAATCATTTTCTAAGGGAATAAAGTGTAAATGAATTTTGTTGATTAATAAAGGTAGTTCTTTTTTCTTATTCTATTTCTTTGTAGTTTTAATATGATTTCTCTCTCCACCTTTTCTTCTCCCAACATGCGCGAGTAATTCTCCGCTTGTTAGGGTTCATGGGATTAGGGTAGGTTAATGGATGATGAAGATTTTTAAACTCTTTTTAAGTCCTATATAGTTTATAAACTTTATCAAAAGAATAGTTAACATCCTAATCGGGCGTGCTATCAATTTATTGATAAATCACGACCACGATTAGAGATTAGATTAACAATTGTTTTGGTAAAGGCTAGATATGAACGGAGTTCCATGTCGAGATAGGGGTTAAGAGTAGGAACCCTTTTCCCTCCAGAAACCCTAATCTACATGCATCACTGTCGTTCTAGTTTTAAATCTATTAAAGGATAAAAAGGGTAATCTTTAATTAATCATCCATAACTACTAAATCCTAATGAACCCTACAAGCCCCCTTTTCATATAAACTTACCTCCGTAATTAATCTAGATCTATATTTTGCATCAGTGTTTAACGTAGATTTAGATCCGACAACCATTCTTCAATATTCTTTATTCTTCCTCCTTTCTTTTTCAACACGCCTAAAGTAAGATTAAAAGATTCCACGTTTCCCAGAGGACGACCCGTACTCATCTCGGTCTAGCTACACGCGACACTGTTATTGATTGCGGTTACACTACTACACATAAAATACACACCAGCCAAATGGCGCCGTTGCCGGGGATACGTGTGTAATATTTTATTCTTACTATTTGTGTTGAATTCTTATTCGATCATTATCATAAACAAAACAAAACTGCAAATTGTATATTTAACGATTGTTGTGTGAATTTTGCGAGGGGATCTGGAGTCGCAGACTTGAGGAAACAGAGAGCCAGAGACATTCATTAAGATCCATAGGAGCATAGGAGGCCACATAGCATCAAAAGATTCCCTCAAAGCACGGCGGAAGCGCGGCAGAAAGGCTATTTTAGCGGCGGATCCGCGGCTTAAGTGAGGAATTAGGGTTCCAAACTTCTCTGGTGAAATTTTCAACTCATTCTCTCTCCTTTGAAATCTAATAAAATATCTTTTCTGCAGGATTCTTTGCAAAATATCGTCGCTCAAAAATCTTTTTGCAAAGTTTTGTAATTGGTTTGTTAATTAATATTTTAATACGGATTTTTAAGGGGCAAAACCAAAATTCAGATCAGGTAGGGATTTTATCACCCTTCCTAAGCCCCACAAATCACAAACCGAGCATCTGCATCAACCCTATATTAATTTAAAAATATTTAGACAAGACTCTAAGGACTGTCACGCTCAATAAGGACAGAGAAAGGTCGTGGGTAATCTATCGCTTATCTGCATTACTTTTGTGGTGCCTAGGCAAGTGTGTCTAAGGCAAGTGGTTACTTAATTAGGCCCACTAGTTACGTAGTGGAGAACCTCCCACTTACCTGGCACTTACCTGGCCACAAGGGTAGTAAAGAGGTGGTAGAAGATTGATCCTGCGGCTTGTCCTTTGGAAGTCTAGGAGCGGTCTAGAGATTTGACCTAGGTAACCTTAGTTCTGGGGTTGTTTGTGCATTTTTGTGTGATTTGTCTAAGTCCGACACACTTTTCTAAACAAACCATTTTTAAAAGTACACATGCTGCCACTTGCGCTAAACCCGCTTAGTGTATGCTTGGCTGGACACGGGATTCTAGTGCCCGTCTTGTCCGCGTTCCTGCTATCGACTCCGAAGTCGGTGCTTCTTCATCTTCTTTTCCCCCACCACACACTACATCGACCGAGATGGACGATACTCCATCAGATTATAATACCACGCTGCCACCGCCCGTAGGTGCGCAGAATCCACCACGCATCTCTCTCCAAAAGAGATGCTATCCTATCCGTGGTCCACTTCCCACTTGTCTATCTATTCCACCAGCTAACGGGGATAATTTTGAAATTAAACCCCACTACATCAATCTGTTGCCCAAATTTCATGGGCTTGAGTCTGAAGACGCGTACGTTTTCATCACTAAATTCGAAAACGTATGCGCAATGATGGGTACTTCACAATTGACTGTGGATGCTATGTACTTGCGTCTTCTCCCATTCACTCTTTGCGACTTGGCAGAAAAATGGCTTTATAATACTGCTGCACACTCTATCACTAATTGGGATGAATTCGTAATTGCATTTCTTAAGAAGTTTTACCCAAACCATAAGACCGCCCATATTAGGAGCGAGATCAACCAGTTCACCCAGCTTCCCAATGAACCATTTTGGAAGTGCTTTGAACGTTTCAAGGATCTGCTTGTCCAATGTCCTCATCATGGAATACAAAGATGGGATTTGTGCCGAATAATATATGAGGGTATTAATCCAGCAACAAAGCAGATGCTTGAAACAATATGTCAATGCAATTTCATGTCCAAAGACGATGGCGAAGCTTGGAAATATCTGGAAGATCTCGCTGAAAACACTTTGCAGTGGGAAAGCGTAAGACCACCTTCAACTAGGGGAGGTATTCATCAGCTCGATATTTCCATCGCAGTAAAAGCCGAAATGGTAGCGATACAGAAGAAACTCGATGCTATTGAGAACAAATTCTCATCAGTCTCCCTAAATCAGGTCACGCTTCCTAAGACCGTATGTGGTTGCTGTTCTGATCCTTCACACTTAACGGAAGAATGTCCTATGAATGCATCGTTTCAAACTAATGCTGCTTTTCAGCAGCGAGCTAGAAACGATCCTTATTCTTCCACGTACAATCAAGGATGGAGGAATCATCCTAACTTTGTTTGGAACCAAAACCAACCCCAAAACCAAAATCAGTTCCAAAGCAATTATCAAAGACCTCCTCCACAGCAACCACAACCACAAAGTCAGCACCCCTTTCAGTCACAAAATTTTCAAAATCCGGCCAACACTTCTGCACTACAATTGGCCGGTACTGATAACTCTTCACTCGCACAAACTTTGGATTTGTTCATGAAACATTCCATGCAAATGTCGGCTGATATGAAGTCTTATATTAATACCATAAAGAAAGACTCCGCCTCCTACGGTGAGAGTATTAAATCAATAGAAAACCATCTTGCACAGTTGAACGCCACGATGAGTGCGAGAGAAAAAGGGAAACTCCCATCTCAACTCCTACCGAATCCTGACCACTCACAAAATCATAATGTGAATGTCGTTACTACGTTGAGATTTGGAAAAATGCTAAATAACCGAGTGGGTAAGCAATTTGATGATGTTAGTGACACCAATGATCCCCCAGCTTCTACTTCTTCTCCTAATTCGTTTAGTCTCCCACCTTCATCCGAGCCTATTCTTCGTTTTCCCCAAGGCTCGAACACTTCGCAAAATCTATCTAAGACGATTCCCACTTCAATTTTGGGATCGTATCCGTCCCCACAATCTTCTCCACAAAAGTTGGACCCAAAACTTATTGATCAAACTCCGTTTCCAAACAGGTTAAGGGGCAACAGACCAAGTCCACAAATGGAGAAGATTGTGGAAATTTTTAAGCAAGTTAACATAAATATTCCTCTCCTAGATACCATTCAACAAGTCCCGTCTTATGCGAAAATCCTAAAGGACTTGTGCACTAGGAAGAGAAAAGTTCAAATACCTAAAAAGGTTTTCCTTGCGAGTAATGTGAGCACTGCTTTTACACAACAACTATCCAAGAAACGAAAGGACCCCGGAAGTCCTACAATTTCTATTTCTATTGGGGGTAAAAATATCAATCGTGCTCTACTCGATTTAGGAGCCAGTGTTAACTTGCTTCCGTATTCTGTTTATGAGCAATTAGGGATCGGAGAGTTAAAATCGGCGCATTGCACTTTTCAGATGGCCGATCGATCTATCACCTAACCTAGGGGTGAGCTAGAGGATGTGTTAATCAAAGTCGGGGAATTTATATTCTCTGTGGACTTTATCGTTATAGATACACAAGCTGTAGCGAACCTACGAAATCAAATCCCGGTGATACTCGGTCGACCCTTCCTAGCAACTTCCAACGCTGTAATCAATTATAGAAACGACTCTATGACCCTATCCTTTGGAAAGAAGTCAATTGAGCTTAACATTTACAAGTTGGGAAGTGAACCCTCCGAACCCTATACTCATGTGTGTTCTGTCGAATTAATAGATGTCGACAGCAGCGAATTTGATCAACCTCATGATACTGACTCTTTTCATATGTTGTTGTTTGACCCAACCATGTATTATACATACACGGACTCTTCCACCGAGTTGTCCGGGTCAACATCTAACGCTGATGAGGAACTTTTTATAGGGTCTGACGATCGCCCCATTTTTTCTGATGAGATTATTCTTCGGGGTATCGATGAAAGCTTTGAGGAAATTTTCGCTGATGAACTCGCATTTTTAAAAGACACGGGTGTTGAGATGAATCAACTCCAAGACGAAGAAATTGAACCTCCACCCCTTCTTCAGGACAATCATGATAATGCGAGTAATCCAACATCACTATCACTGTGTCGTCTCTCCAAAACGAGACGCAAACACATTCTATCCCACCTCTTATCTCCTCCTTACTTCTTCACATCAATAGGAGACATATTCTTCCACCAACCTTGGTGCTTCATCGATAAATTTTTTGAATGGTTAGTGTTGACTTTTGGTCTTTGTAAGGCTTTACTTTGACCAATAACTTTAACCCCCCAATAATTTTAAAAGCTTAATATTGTTTAACTCAAGTTTGGGGGGATATTTTGGCTTTTGAAAGAATTTTTTTTATAAGATTGTGAGCCAAAAATAAGTTTGGGGGAGGATTTCACTTTCATTATTTCTTGTCCCCTTTTTCCTCCCAAGTCTACAGGTTTTTGAGCTTAACGGATGACATCAGTGAGGACACTGCTGTAAACAGGTTTGGGGGAGGTTTGTGTTTATTTACGTATTACTTTGCATTATACTATATATAAGCACACAAAAAAAATTTTGATAATAAAAGATTAGATAGTGAAAAATTACATCCAAAAGATTGGAAAAATTTAAAAAAACCAAGAAAATTAGAAGTTTTCTTAAACGAACTAGTAATAAGTAGTTATGAGCCGTTGTCCCAAGGGTTAGTAAGATGAAAGAAGTCACTAATCTGAGGATAAAAATAAGTCTGAAAAATAATTCCTATTCTGGAAGCCAAACATTTGAATGTTGATACCCTACTATACGCACTTACACACGTCTTGAAACTCGGGATAGTAGAGGATATCTTGAAATACTCTTGTCTAAAAGCCAAAATATGAAGGAAGTAAAAAAAATGAATAAAAGATAAAATGGTGGAGAAAAATGAACACTGGTTTTGTTATCACCAAGGCAGCAATAAAAAAATATAGCGTGGGTGCTTCATCACCTAGTACCTTAGACCAACTGGTCTGGGAGTCACTGCTAAGCCTTGGGTGGTGCAAGACGAGGAAAAAACTAATCAGCTAGAACATGAGTAATCGGTCGGTTAGTAGCTCAAGAAGTATTAACGGTCGCATGAAAAATGTGCGAGCAAATCCAACCAAATATTCATCAAATTAAAAAGTACTGAGGTAGATGGACAAGTATGATAGCTTGAATTGAATTCTCCGAGTGTAGGGATGTTCTATTCACACACATAGGGGTATATGATCGATGTTTGGATGAAAGGTAGGAATGAAGAATAAAGATGATATTTTATTGAGGGATGAAGTGATTTCTAACATTTTTCATGACTATTAAGATAGGGCTCATGACAACTGAAAAGCTAGTGTAGTTGGAAACTCTAAATTTTCAAAGTATTTCTTTTATGGTTCTTATCTTTATATGTAAATTTCACTATCTCTCTTTTATTATAGAATTTTGTGGGTGTAATCCGCTGAAAACCCTCAGGAGACAACGCTCCTCCTATTAGGGACACCTAGAGGTTTAACGGCTTGTTGCACGTGCTCAGTGCAATCGTGTTGCCTACGAAAGTGTGCTTAATTTTCTCCTTTCTTTTTCTCCTTCTCTTGAATAAACTAGTTTGCTCGGGACGATTAAAGATAAGTTTGGGGGTATTTGTTCAGTTGATAAAACTGCACATTTAATATAACATTTTTTCTACTATTTCTATATTAGAAAAGGTGTTTATTATAATATATGATACATATGAGGGTTTATCTGTAAAAATACTATTTTCATGTGTTTATATATTATAATTAACATTTGGTAGGAAAATGTATGCAAAAATACCATTGACCAAATCTTAATGCTGAAACTAATATCTCAATAAAACAAACTCTACTAATATTATTTGTGGAGTTGTTGTGCAGAATTTTCAGGGCTAAAATCAAAGGAATCAAGTTGTTAGAGCAAACCTGCCTAATTAAGAAAGAAAACTAAGAAATCAAGTCTGGCAGTAACTACGAGAAGATTTTCAGTTTTTTGAGATTCAAAAGATCGCCACGTATCACACAGATGAAAGCCCAGAAGACCAAATCTAACAAGCTTACTATTTGGCCACGGATCCGCGGCCAAACCCACCATTTGGCCGCGGTTCCGCCACGTGACAGAGGTGTTAGGAGCTGGGATTTTATTGGTAGAATCTTAACCATTGGTTTCCAATTTAGGAAGCTAGGGTTCTGGCTTTGGGACTATAAATAAAGTCCGAGAGCCTCTTGGAAAAATCATCAAGTTGAAGAGATCACGAAGTCCAAGATGGCTCACGCATCCAGGCTGATTATCAACGGTTCATCTACCTCCTTAGGAGAGATCGAGAAGCAAAACTAGCATTTTGTAATCATTTTCTAAGGGAATAAAGTGTAAATGAATTTTGTTGATTAATAAAAGTAGTTCTTTTTTCTTATTCTATTTCTTTGTAGTTTTAATATGATTTCTCTCTTCATCTCTTCTTCTCCCAACATGCGCGAGTAATTCTCTGCTTGTTAGGGTTTATGGGATTAGGCTAGGTTAATGGATGATGAAGATCCTTAAACTCTTTTTAAGTCCTATAAAGTTTATAAACTTTATCAAAAGAATAGTTAACATCCTAATCGGGCGTGCTATCAATTTATTGATAAATCACGACCACGATTAGAGATTAGATTAACAATTGTTTTGGTAAAGGCTAGATATGAACGGAGTTCCATGTCGAGATAGGGGTTAAGAGTGGGAACCCTTTTCCCTCCAGAAACCCTAATCTACATGCATCACTGTCGTTCTAGTTTTAAATCTATTAAAAAATAAAAAGGGTAATCTTTAATTAATCATCCATAACTATTAAATCCTAATGAACCCTACAAGCCCCCTTTTCATATAAACTTACCTCCGTAATTAATCTAGATCTATATTTTGCATCAGTGTTTAACGTAGATCTAGATCCTACAACCATTCTTCAATATTCTTTATTCTTCCTCCTTTCTTTTTCAACACGCCTAAAATAAGATTAAAAGATTCCACGTTTCCCAAAGGACGACCCGTACTCATCTCGGTCTAGCTACACGCGACACCGTTATTGATTGCGGTTACACTACTACACATAAAATACACACCAATCAGGAATATTGAATTTATTTCTGTTAAATGGATATCTTGTTAGTTTAACAAGATTAGGAAAATATTTTCCTATGATAGAATTTTATTCTATCATATGATCACCGCTGGATTTTTGATCCAAGGGTCCTCTGTTTAACAGAGGAGATCTTTTCTAGTTTGAGGAAAATCAGGAAAATATTTCCCAAATATAATTTAATTCTAGAATTTGATAGGAGCATTTTAAATTGGGGCGCTCACTTGCTTTGCATGTGATCGATAAGAGAACTCACGTGTTTAACACGTGACCCTTAATGTGAGTTTTAGCCTGTTTATTTTCAGTGCTCATATAAGTATATGAGCGCTCACGTGTTTAACACGTGAGGCCTGTTTGGTCATTGGTTATTTAGGTTCAGCGCTCACGTGTTTTACACGTGAGGCCTGTTTGGCCCTTAGCTATGTGTTTTCAATGCCTATATGTTTTGCATATGAGCACTCACGTGTTTAACACGTGAGGCCTGTTTGGCCTTTTAGGTTTATTTTATTTAGCGCTCATATGCTTTGTATATGAGCGCCCACGTGTTTAACACGTGAGGCCAGTTTGGCCCATAGTTTTTTCTTTCAGTGCTTGTATGCTTTGCATATAAGCGCTCACGTGTTTTACACGTAATGTCCAACCGTGAATTCTTTTCCTCTTTCTTCTCTCCCTTTTTTATAAGGGTTATAAGGGAACAAATAGTTTTTGGCCGAAAATTTTGGCGAGAACAGGGTTCTCTGTTTAACAGAGAAGATCTTTCTAGTTTGAGAAAGATCAGGAAAATATTTCCGACATAGAATTTAATTCTATCAGATGGTTTAATTGGTGATATTTTATCACCATTGGATTTTAAATCCAAGATTCTCTGTTAGAGAAAGATCTTTTCATATTAGAAAGGCCAGGGAAAATATTTTCTAAATCAAATCTAATTTTATCATTTGATGATTTTAAATCACCGTTGGATCTTTGATCCAACGGCTCTCTGTTTAACAGAGAATATTTGATCAGGAAGATATTTTTTCCTTAATAGAATTTAATTCTATCATTTTGATGATTTATTATCACCATTAGATCTTTGATCCAACTGCTCTGTTTAACAGAAAATATCCGAGAATTTAGGAAAATATTCGCCATGTAGAATTTAATTCTACCATCTTTAATTTGGGCGCTGACGCTCACGTACTATGCACGTGGGTGCCGCCTAAGAATTCAATTCTTTTATAAATAGTCACTCACGTGCTTTACACTTCGGCGCTCACGTGTGTTCCGTATGAGGCGCTACTATAGGATTTAATCCTAACAGAGGCTGGCGCCGGCGCTTACGTGGGGAACATGTGAGGACCTAATATAGAATTTAATCCTATTTAAGGCGGTATCTACATACTTTGCATGTGGGTGCACGTGTTTAACACGTGGGGGGTTTCCTTTATTTTTATAAGGGAACAACATGCTCTGAGCCAAAAATTTTTGGTGGGAACACCCAACCCGAACCCACACCCACGCTAGCCCTTCCCCTTTCCCTTCTCCATTTTTCTTTTTCCCTCATTTTTCTTTTCCCCAACGTTCCTCCTCATTTCTTGCAACCGCCTCTTCAAGATTCGCGCTCGCCCCATGTCCTCGCCTCGTCTCGAACTCTCGAGATCCCCTCCTCCAAATCCTTCCCTCTCTTTTCTTCTCCTCCTTCTTCCTCACGATCGAGCGCCTCCTTCCTCACAACGATCCCCGCAGGAACCGCTCGTTCCTACAACGGCCACGACGAAGTGACTCTTGAGATCCCTCCGCGCCTGTCTCCGAGATCCCCTCATCTAAACCCTCACCTCCCTCTAACCTCTCCCTCTCTATCTCATTATTTCATTCTCTCTCTCTTTTATTTTTCCCTAACCCTCCCCCTACACCTCTCACCAACCCCTCCTTTCACCGGCAAACTTTTTCTACCACCGAGCACCGCCTTCGTCTCCGACCAGCTCGCCTCCACACCACATCACCCGAGTCCTACCCAACTCCTCACTTCATCTCTTACCTCCTCACACCGAGGTCCGAACCCCTCCACCGGCCACCATCATCTCCGACGAGCTCCATTTCCCCACTGCTCCGTCGAGCTCCTCTCTCATCACCCGCAACCCCACCAACATCTTAGCACCCCACCACTACCTTTGATTTCCACCTCCTTCCACCTCTCTTAACTCCCTCTCCTCACTGCCTGCACCGTCGCTGGAGTTCTTTGCCATTGTCGTTGTTTCCCCCAATCAGAGCAAGGATCTGTTTGAATTCCAAAAATTCAAATTTTGAAACAACGCTTCAAATTCCGTGAGCTGCGCGCAACGCGCCATGTGTCAGAAGCTGATACGTCAGCGCAGTACCCAAGACAGTGCGCCCAATCAGAGTAAGGCTCTATTTAAAACAAAAATTAAAGGAACCAAAGCTTCAGTTGCGCAAGCGCTGCGCGACACGTGTCAGCGCAGTTGAGCAAGCGCTGCGCTGTGCGCTGCGCTGTGCGCTGCGCGACACGTGTCAGCGCAGATGCGCGAGCGCAGATGCGCTGCGCTGTGCGCTGGGCAACACGTGTCGAGCGCTGGTGCATCTGCGCCAAACAGAATTAAAATTTTAGAAAAATCTTTCTGTTCTTGTTAAAATAAGAAGATTGTCTTCTGTAAAACAGAAGCCCTTGGATTAAAGATCCAACGGTGGGGGAAATTCCCCAAATCACTCAGAGAATGATCTCGTTAACAAATTTAACAAACTTATGGGCACTATATAAAGGCCCTTAAACCCCAATTCAAAAGATGATCAACATTGTGAGAGATCAAGAATCATCAAGAACTTCAACTCTGAAGAAACTTGAAAAGAGACTCAAGAAAGTAAAAACCTTTAAAATAGAAGAATTTCTTCTAATAGATCATTGATCTAAGAACAAGATCAATGATCTTCAATAAAATATAAATAACAGTGCCTTGCACTTTTTTATGAACCACTGGTTCTTTGAAAACAAGAAAAACTTGTTTTCTCTGATCTAAAATTGATCAAAATATAAAACAGTGCCATGCACTTGCAAAATTGGCACTGTTGCGCTCTTAGGTTGGCGCAAGCCACCAGAGAGCGCCACGTGTCAGCTCCAGAACAACTTGCGCTATGCGCTTTTAAAATAGAGTATCGCTCTCTGAAATTAGTGCAACTCATCAGAGCGCGCCATATGTCAGCAGCGTAACAGCGCAGCGCACTGACACAGCGCACTGTGCTGACTGCGCTTGCGCTCACCAGAGTGTGACACGTGTCACCTCCACATGCGTTTGCGCTCATTTATTGGCGCAAAGTGCCTGACAGGCCACATGGCCACTTTCAGATAATTGATGCACTGCATCATTAACAAGAAGAACTGAGCCCAATTAAAAAGGCCTAACAGGCCTAGTAAATGCTATGCATTATTTTCAAAAAAAATGGGCAGAGCCCAAATAAAAACAGATGTAATGCATCATTCTTTTTTAAAGGAGCAGAGCCCAAACAAGGGTCCGTCAGACCAGAATAGATGCTGTGCATCATTTAAGTGGGGCAGAGCCCAAATAAAGGTCCAACAGAGACCAAGATTAATGTTATGCATTATTAAACATGGGCAAAGCCCTAGCACAGGTCTAATAGGCCAAAAATAAGAAATAACGTTGAATATTCTCAACTGGACTTAGCCCAATCATGGCCGTAAGTCCTCAAATTAAATTGACTGAGCAAGACTGCTCTCCTAAATCAATTTACATCCGGTTCGAGGGTACATCTCCGAACTCCTCTGACTCCTATCGTTGTAATCCTTTAACGACGTCAGAGAGGTGACGGGTCCCGACGACCACACATCGACACGGACTGTGCGGTCCTTAAACTCATGGACTTATGCGTCCTTAAACCAAAACACGGACTGTGGGATCCTTAAACCCGCAGACTTATGCGTCCTTAAACTATGACATGGACTATGGGGTCTTTAAACCCACGGACTTATGCGTCCTTAAACACATCTATATGGACTATGGGGTCCTTAAACCCATGGACTAATGCGTCCTTAAACTAGTATCCGTCCCTAAAACGGGAACTATGGACCACCATGTCCCTAAACTGGAATACGGACCGAAATGTCCTTAAACTACCTATGGACCACTACGTTCCTAAACTGGAATATGGACCGAAACGTCCTTAAACTACCTATGGACCACTATGTCCCTAAGCTGGAACAATAGAGCCCCCAAATGCTCTTTTGTCGGATCCAAACGATCCCATTAAGTTGATCTTAGTCTCAAATCGGACTAACGTATCCTTAACGAACGTTTAAGTTGATCTTAGCCTCAAAATGGCTAACGTATCCTTAGACCAAAACACCAAAACCAAATCTAAGAAAATACGGATTTGGACTAATCCACGTCCTACGGGCGACGACATAAATTAGTCTCCGTATACAATCCACGGGCAACCACAAACAAAACAAACACACACGACACGAAGTGAAATTCTGGAGAAGGAGAAAGTGGCTACCGCGATGCGGTATCGTAATTAACTGCAGGGGCTTGCGCCTGCAGGGAAGAGCGTCCCCACAATCAAAACCCCCTAAAGCGAGGGGGAATTTGACGAAGTCTGCTACATCGGCCGCATCCGTCTAAACCTCCGATACACGGTGCCATAAATCAACTTGGCATCTTCGGAGAGGTGGACGGATAAAACCAAATAGCATCTGCTCCGAATTTCAGGCAAGACGTTTATCGCGTCTCCGCCGCGCCATTCGGAGGGGAACAGATTCTGGCACGCCCGGTGGGACCTTTTCCTCTTTCCACTCCACACTTCGTGTGTCGTTTTCGCGAGCGAATCGCGGTTTGTTAATGGTTGCCTTTGTATTTCAAGTTACTAAGATTTGGTCTTTTGCCTGGCGCAGAAATCAAGCATCAATAGCTTCAAATTGCTCGAAGTATCAATGCAACCGACGCTCCACCTCACCTGGAGGTGTAGCATATGGGCCTCAAGCGGCCTCCATCCTTACTATGCCTGTGGAGAAAGTGACTCAAGCCACCACCGGCCTATTTTTCGGGACCATGATCCCGCCAGCGAGCTTCACCATCCCTGTGCCCGCACCGGAAGCTTCAAGAAAGTCGGTCTTCGATCGACTTGCTACTCCCACGGCCCCTCTCAACGGGTCGTCCAATTCTTCAGTGTTCACCAGGCTGAGCTCGGGCACCAAAGGGCCTATCAAGAAGCCCATAACACCTGAGGCGGTCATCCCAAAGAAGACGGCTGTTCCCGAAGTCGCCAAGGCGGCTTCTCCTGTCAAAGAGTCGGCCTTTGCAAGGTTGACTATTCCCACTCCCGCTCAGACATCTGCTTTTGACCGGTTGGACACAACTCCTCAACGGACGTCAGTCTTCAAGAGGCTGACACCGGCAACAGTCCCTCACCTGAATAGGGGGCAAGAGGAAGCTGTTTCTGTCTCTGAACCAATACCGACAACTCGTCACGCCCGACGACGCCACTGGCACCGGATAATGAAGACCGGGGGCAACTCCCCCTCTGGGATAACTCCGCCAGCTCCGACGGTGGAAGTTAGTGCTGCTGTTCCAACTGGGAACAGCTTTGAGCTGCTGAACAGGGTACGCAGAAACTCGCCAACTGCTGTGCTTAAAAGATCTCCTCCACCGGTAGAGATCGCCGTAGAAGCAGAAAAGCCGGAGTAGTCTCCTCAATCGCTGTCCTCTAGGATCTACAAGACATGGCGACGAGTCCAAGAATCTGTGATTGATCCTAATTTCTCTCGCCAACACGAGAAGTCGAAAGGTCGGCAAGAAGAAAATCCCTTGGTCAAGCAACGAAAGGCGACGACCGCTTGGGTGCCCAAAGAAACGGCCCCCTCAACTTCAATGGCCCATAAGAGAAGAAGGCCGGAGAAAGTCCTTACGCCGACGACGAATATCAAAGGTGGTGAACCCAAATGCCCTAAGTCAGGGGGCATCGTAGTTCATACCGTCTACATGGCGTCTGGTAAAAAGGACAGCCGCGTATCCACAGGTCATAGACCGCTCACACGATCGGTGACCAAAGCGCAAGAGCAGCAGCAGAAGCTCCAAGAGATGATGAATGCGATGGCCGCACTTACTGGGCCAAAAGAAAGCCCTGAAACGTCCTCGGATGAACGCCAGGAGCAAGAAACTGACGCCGAATTCCTTCGTCGGATATTGGAGAAGAAGGATAAAGAGGCTGCTGAACAAGCAGCCAACATAAAGCGTATGGGCCTCCTGTTCCAAGACATGGTGGGGATGATGATCCAACAAGATCCTCCGGCCGAAGATCCCCCGATCGTCCTTGAAGACGATAGGGGAGAAACGTCGAATCCTCCGCCAGCTCTGTCAACAGCCAAGGAAGAGACAATCTCCAAAGCTGACTTGGACGAGTACATAGCCCAACAAATACGGGTTCATCATGCGACTGAAGCAGCCGGCCAGGTCGTAAAAACAGGACGGCCATATCCGAGCTGGTACGACCAGATCAAATACCCGCCGGGCTACACAATTCCCAAGTTCCATGTCTATAAGGGGACGGGTAATCCCCACCAGCATGTTGCCCAGTTCAGGGCACTCTGCGGCAACACCGGAGGTGATGAAAAACTATTGCTTCGCCAGTTCGTCGGCAGCTTGTCAGATACAGCGTTCGAGTGGTACTCTGAACTCCCGAATGACTCAATCAAGACCTTCGCGGAGATGGAGTTGTTGTTTACCCAGCGTTTTGCAAGCGCCAGTGAACGCACCCCGATGACGGCATTGATTAACGCCATGGTGAAGCCAGGCGAGACATGGGTCCAATATGCTATACGGTGGCGGAACTTATGGTCGAAGTGTGAGCAACGCATTGAAGAAGCTCCTGCAATGGGTATGCTTGTGGGAACCCTTGATCCACAAGCAACCATCTTGCAATTTATGATGTTCTTCAAGCCGACTACCTTCCAGGCCCTGATTGACAAGTTAGCGCAAATGGATCAGATGAGCCATAGACCTCCTCTTCCAAAGCCCGACTCCCGAAATGAAAAGGGGAAGGGGAAAGCGATCGTTGTCGCTAATGCTCAACAACAGCCGAGTAACTCGAAGCCGGTTGTTCGTCAAAATAATATGCGTCCGCAGGTACCCCTTGAGGAAAGACTAGGACGTCCTTACTCGTTTCCCCGAGATAAAACGAGAAGATTATTCGAGTTGGCGTTGCGCAACCGACTCATAAATCTGCCGGAGCCAAAACGTCCGTCGCAACTAAATGATGTCAATGAGCCCAACTACTGTCCCTATCATCGAGTACTGGGTCATCCGATCGAAGATTGCTACGTCTTCAAAAATTGGCTTGAAGACCAGTACCAACAGGGCAAGTTTGCATTATCCGACAGATGGAAGGTGAATCCGCCGCAACCTCACGCCTCTAAGAGGATGAATATGCCGGGGGCAACGTGCTCTCTCGTCGAAGAAACCCCATGGGAGGTTGTGCTGTCAGCCAAGACAAAGAAGATGCTGAACGATCTTCAAACATGCCCAGCGATCAAGTGGAAGAACCCGTTGGAACCGCAGATCATTAAAGGGATGTTGAAGCCGCGTCCAACTCCAAATACCGATGGTGGTGGCCCAAGCACTCACAACCAGCCGTCAAAATCTTCGAAGAAGAAGAAGAAGAAATCCAAGAAGCCCGTGAAGCTTGGCGACAAGCGCACAGACTTGCAAAAACAAATTGACGCGCTGGAGGAATACAACCAGAAAGCACGGACTCCCATCACACTCCAAGAATTCCTCAAACATGTCTTTCAAGAGGAAGATGAGGAGGAAAGTTCGTCGGATGAGTCTGAGGAATACGTGGCGAGCTGCCATATGATCTCCCATTCGTTGACGGACGATAAGGAGACTCCTTGCACTGAAAAGCTGGGGGCAGATCCTAAACCAAAAATTCCGGGGCCTTTAGATGAAGTGATTGACGCATTCCTCAACGAAGCTCCGTTGAAAAGTAAAGCTGATCGGGAACGCGAGACGGCTATATTTGAAAGGGCCAAGCGCCAGCGACTTGACGAAAGAGCTAAGACACTTCCGCTGGAGCAAAATACATCCTCTGCGGGTAAAAGCAAATTCAAGACGAGGAAAAGGTTCGCTAAGGCCATATCAATGGGCATGAAGCGACCTTCCTCTGAAAGAAGCATTACTGGTAAAGCGGAAATGCACCCCTCCTACTGCTTATATCATCGGAAGGTTTCGCACCCCACTGAAGAGTGCAAAGCTTTCAATAAATGGTGGCAAGGATATGTTGCTCATTGACAACATTTTAAACGGGAGAAGCGCAAAACTCGTCTGGAGCGGAAAAATACGACCGAAAGGCTTAACAGAACTACCGGCAATTGTCGCATGGTTAACGCCGGGGATCACAAGTGCTCACATTCGGGAGCGATTCTGACGAAGAGCTGGCTCTTAGCCCCCTCTTCAAAGAGTCAACCTCGGAAAAAGAAGAAGAGCCGAAGGTCTGCGAAAATATCCGGCTACGTAATCGGACGATACCCGAAAAGAATCTCGGACCCTCAAACAAAAAAGATAAAGGGAAAGAAAAGGTCTCTGAAGATATCGTCTTAGATGACCAAGTCATAGAAGAGCTAACTGCCAAGGACCCGCCGCAGAAAAATAAGGTGGATTACAACGTTTTAGCGCATCTGAGGAAGCTACCCTCGCAGCTCAGCATTCTTGACGCCCTTTTACTATCAAAAGAGGCGAGAGATTCGTTAATCAAGGCACTACAGGAGCCGGAACAATTCCAAGCTTTCCTGGCTGAAGAAAAGATGAAAGATGAATTGGAGGAAGTGCACACGGCCGATGTCACTTTTGGCGATGAAGACCTTCTCCTTGGAACGTGCGAACACAATCGCCCCCTCTATGTCTCGGGATACTGCCACGATATAAAGATAGGCAAAATTCTGATCGATAATGGATCCTCCGTTAATCTCCTCAATGTGCGGGTGTTAAAAGAAATCTGCATGAGCGTCCAGCACCTTGCTCGGGACAAGATCACCATCTCCGGGTTCAACTCCCTGTCATCAAGAACTCTTGGGTCTGTGATATTGACGCTACGCTTCGGGCTACTCGTCACAGACATTAAGTTCCACGTCATAGACGCCAAGACTTGCAAAAATGCTCTGCTCGGCCGACCATGGTTACACGAGTACAACATCATCCCTTCTACACAACATCAGTGTATGAAGTATTTTAAGGATGGTCTCGAGTATACCGTGATGGGAGAACTGAACCCGTTCTCCATGAACGAAGTCCGCAAATATGAAGATGCCAAATACTTCTTACCGGATTTCGAAGACACGGAGAGGTGTCACAAGCCGGAGAATAAGGCTAACGCCACCATCCCTGTCTTCGGCAGTGATACTGAAGAAGAGGAGGAGATATTTTATTCGGGTCCGCCCCAATACAACAAGCCGGGACCATCTGCTCCTACGTTGATCTTTGGTAGCGACTCGGAAGATGAGGTCCATGCTGTATTCTCTGCTCGACCTTCAATACAAACGTCCGCGGATGAAGAGCAAAGTCTGCAAGTCGCCATGGTTCCACTTAAACATCATAAAGAACTGGATACACTTGATATCTACAGTGTAGAGGAGTTGCGGACGTTCTATGTCCCTCCAAGGCAAGAGATGAAAAGGCAATTCTATTCTACCGCTCTGAAGAAACCAAAGTGGAAAAAGAAATCCGGCACGGTGCGGATCCTACGCTTGACAGGCTTCAGCCCATCCGTCTGCCCAGATATTATACAGAGGGTTTGAAGAGACTACTGAAGCGCCAGGGGATATCCTTTAAACAGACCACTCGAAAAGCCAAATTCTATGACAGGGTCTGGAATGTTCCCGGGACTCAACACAAGCTGCCTAATGGGAGAATGGAACAATCGGGCTTGGATACATTCGGTCCAAGAAATGAGAGCTACTCCACGGTTGCTACGTCGTGCATAACTTCGATGAAGAAGCGGATGCTCAATGGGAAGATGCTAATCCTGAACCAGTAAAAGTTCCAGATGCAAAAGTGCCCAGTCCGTCGTTCGAAGAGCAAATGGACAAGCTTATAAGGGAAGCTGGTCAAAAAGTCTGAGACGATCATAACCGCGAAATGGCCATCTACGAGAAAGCCAAAACGCAACGCCTCCTCCAACAGGCTGTGAAAGATGAAAATGCCGCTCCCTGTCAACCTGTTATAAAAAAGGCTCGACACAGGGGCAGAAATAAGTCGAAAGGCGAAAAAGGCGCTCAACAGCAACAAAGCGGGACTAAGAAGCCACGCAAGTGGGAATCGAGCAGTTCCGACATGTCCCTTGTGAAGAAGATGAGTCGAGCATACTCTTTTTCTCGGGACAAGACGAAGAAGATACTTGACCGAGCTATAAAACATCAGATGCTTACACTGCCGGAGTCCAAGCACCTCGAACAAGCAGGCGAAGTTTCTCACCCAAACTATTGCTCTTATCACCGAGTAATAGGGAATCCTCTTAAAGACTGCTTTACCTTTAAGAATTGGGTCGAAGATCAGTATCAGCTCGGCAAGTTCGCTCTGTCTGACAACTGGAGGGTAATGCCGCCACAGAAGCACGAACCCAAAGCCACGAGAGCAGAACCAGTTTCACATTGGGCTTAGAAGCGAATTCGTACTTGTCACATGATAACGATATCAAAAGAAGAGCCCGAGAACATGGATGACTTTCCCTGGTGCTTTGAAAATAGCGACGATGAGGTGATCTCAGAATTTCCACCAGCACCGAAAGAGCTGGAAGATGGAATCCATACCACCGCAGATAACCTCAAGAAAATTGAGTTGGGGACGTCGAGTGACCCGCGACCCACATTTGTCAGCGAGCTGCTATCTGAAGAAAGGGTGACTTCATTAAAAGACCTGCTTATGCAGCATAGAGATTGCTTCGCATGGAACTATTCCGAAATGTTGGGACTGGATCCAGAAATTGCTGTGCATAACTTGGCGATATCCCCAGACGTCAAGCCAGTCAAACAGGCACCAAGAAGAATGCGGCTCGAGCTTGAGATGAGTATCAATGAGGTCAAGAAGCTGATCGACTCTGGCTTCATCCAGGAGGTTCAATATCCTGAATGGATCGCCAACATCGTCCCGGTGATGAAGAAAAATGGGACGGTGCGCATATGCGTAGACTTTCGGGATCTCAATAAAGCCTTCCCGAAGGATGATTTCCCAGTGCCAATCACCGAGCTGATGATAGATAATACGTCCACTCACGAGGTTTTCTCCTTCATGGACGGCTCATCAGGATATAATCAGATCAAGATGCATCCCGAAGACCAGAAGCACACCGCTTTTCGGACTCCTCTGGGAATATTCTGTTATAAAGTGATGCCCTTCGGTTTAAAGAACGCCGGTGCTACTTATCAGAGGGCCATGACGAAGATCTTCGATGACCTTATACATGAAATCGTCGAATGCTATATCGACGACCTCGTGGTTAAAAGCAAATCATACGAGGAACATCTCGAGCATCTGAAGACCGTATTTCAACGCCTTTGACAATACAATTTGAAGATGAACCCGCTCAAGTGTGCATTCGGAGTTTCCTCGGGCAAATTCCTGGGATTCATCGTCCGACACCAAGGTATTGAGATAGATCCGTCGAAGATCAAGGCGATCATGGAAATGCCTCCGCCAAGGACTCTCAAACAGCTGCGGTCTCTCCAAGGGAAGCTCGCGTATATACGATGATTTATAGCCAACCTTTCAGGAAAGTGCCGTCCTTACAGCCACCTGATGAAGAAGGGAACCCCGTTCGTCTGGGACCAAAAATGCCAAAGCGCGCTAGACGAGATCAAGCAATACCTGCAGAACCCGCCAGTGTTGGCTGCTCCGGTCAAGGGAAAGCCTCTCATTCTTTATACAACCGCCCTCGAAGGTTCCTTAGGCGCATTATGGGCGCAAGAGAACGACCAAGGGAAGGAAAGAGCACTCTACTACTTAAGTCGAGTTCTACTGGGGGTAGAAAACAACTACCCCCCCATTGAAAAACATTGCCTGGCGTTGATCTTTGCGATAACAAAGCTCAGACACTATGCGTTGGCGCATGAGGTCCGTCTCATTTCGAAGGTGGACCCTCTTAAATATTTGATGTCGAAGGCCATATTGACGGGGCGACTCACTAAATGAGCCCGCTCTTGATGGAGTTCTCGATAACGTATCAACCTCTCAAGGCAGTGAAAGGCCAGGCCATCGCCGACTTCCTCGCTGAGCATCCGATACCTGCCGATTCTCCTCTGAATTGTGAGCTGCCAGACGAACATGCGTTTGATGCGATCGACGGTGGTGATACCTGATGGGAGCTTTATTTCGATGGAGCATCTTCCGTAAAGAAGCGCAAACAAAGTACCCCTATAATCAAATAGGGGGTAGGATTCATCTTTGTAACTCCATAAGGAGAGATAATGCGCTTTGCTTTCTCCCTAACAGAGCCGAGGACAAACAATGAAGCCGAATACAAAGCTTTGATAGCAGGCCTCGAGATCGCCATCAACATGGGAATTGAAAACCTCCTCATATATGGAGATTCTCAATTGGTCGTTAGTCAAGTAAATGGCGACTACCAGACATGCAAACCAGAGTTGGTGAAGTACGGCGAAAAGGTGCAACAACTGTTGACCCAAATTCCTTCATACACTTTGGAAAACATACCGCGCGCGGAAAACAGCAAATCGGATGCATTAGCCAAGCTCGCTAAAGAACTGGCTGACGAGAACCTAGATGACGTCAAAATCGTGGTACAAAGCCGTCGGGTGCTCGCCCCAGCAGAAATATCTCCGGAATCATCCGAAGAAAAGGGAGCGACTGAGCAGACGACCCTGCAAATAAAAGATCGGGAAAATACCGAGGATTGGAGAGAAGTCTTTATAGACTACTTCAAATACCGTCGAACGCCCGAAGATGCGTCCTCAAGACATCAGCTTATGAAACGAGCTCTGTGTTTCGCCTTCATCAATGATACTCTGTACAGGAGGTCGTTTGATTCTCTGTGGTTGAGATGTCTGGGACCTGAAGAGGCAAAAAGAGTCGTTCAGGAAGTTCACGACGGACTATGCGGTTCTCATCAAGCAGGCCCAAAGATGAAGTTAAAGATCAAACGGTTGGGTTACTACTGGCCCATGATGATTCAAGACTGCCTTGAGTATGCGAAGCAGTGCTACTCATGCCAAATTCATGGGGACTTCATCCACCAGCACCCAAATCCTCTGCACCCAACAGTGGCTAGCTGGCCATTCGAAATGTGGGGAACTGACATAGTCGGCCCCATCGAACCAGCATCGTCCAGAGGACATCGTTTCATCCTGACGATGACTGACTACTTCTCCAAATGGGCAGAAGCAGTACCGTTAAGAGAAGTGAAGACGAAGAATATCCTCCATTTCTTCAAGACGCACGTCATATATCGGTTAGGAACTCCGCGACGGATCATCTCCGATAATGGGCCAGCTTCTAGAAGCCACAAGATCAGTCGCTTCGCGCAACAATACAATATAGACTGGAGATATTCCTCGGTTTATAATCCACGAGCTAATGGTCTAGCTAAGTCCATCAACAAAACCTTGATAAAGATCATGAAGAAAACGGTGTCCCGAAATAAGAAGGACTGGCATGAGAGGCAGCAAGAAACTCTTTGGGCGTATCGAACTACGTTCAAGACAGCCACGAACACAACGCCATATGCGTTGGTATTCGGTACAGAAGCAGTACTCCCCCTCGAGATAGAGTTACCCTCTCTACGAGTGGCAGTCCATTACGAGCTGACGGACGAAGAAAATGCTCACCTTCGGCTTGAGGAGCTTGATGCCCTTGATGAAACCCGGCTCGCAGCGCAACAAAATCTGGAGGCCTATAAAACAAAGATGACGCGCTCATATGAAAGACTAACCCGGCCGAGGACATTCTGCCAAGGTGAACTCGTGCTAGTGGTCAAAAGGCCAATGATCCCCAATCGCGCCAAGCGGGGAAAATTCGAGCCAAACTATGAAGGCCTGTACATCATAGATAAGGTCTATCAGGGTGGAGCCTATCTACTCATGGATATGCACGGTGAAAGGCCTTACAGGCCAATAAACGGTCGATTCCTAAAGAAATACTACGCTTAGTGAGTTACTGCCTAGGTCGATGATAGATGACGACGACTATGTCCGCTCTCTATCTTCCTAAGCTCAAACTTTATAAGCAGTAGCCAGCCTTCTCCTGGACGGACCGAAACGTCCTTAAACTAATGACGGACCGAAACGTCTTTAAACTAATGGCGGACCGAAACGTCTTTAAACTAATGGTGGACCGAAACGTCCTTAAACTAATGACGGACCGAAACGTTCTTAAACTAATGACGGACCGAAACGTCCTTAAACTACTACCGCAGCATCCTCAGGCTGACGAGATGAGTAAAAGAAAAAGAAAAAAATATAAAAAAAAATATAATAAACGGTATGTCCATAAACAAAATGGGCACGGATGAAAACCCGAAAGGGCTCCGTGAGTAAAAACAGCAGGGCTACCGGCGAGTGTTCGTGAAAACCCGAAAGGGCGCGACCTTGTAAAAAAAAAAGAGGGAAAATAAAAAGAATAAAAAAACGGTATGTCCATAAGCAAAATAGGCACGGATGAAAACCCGAAAGGGCTCCGTGAGTAAAAACAACAGGACTACCGGCGAGTGTTTGTGAAAACCTAAAAGGGCGCAATCTCGTTAAAGGACACTTACAGGGTCCTCTCGACCTTGTAAGGAGAAACCACCCGCGTGAGATCCTTACGACTCACAAGGGAGCAACACACTTAGGGATCCCCACGATTCCTAAGGAGAAAATACACTTGCGAGATCCCCACGATTCCCAGTTGTAGCGGTGCTGATGCCGAAATCGGTGTCTAATTTCAGGTTTACGGTGAAAAGCCGGTAGGCCGAACATGCATACGAAATAGCCGAAATGATGGGGCAACTTGCAATAAAAAACAGCAAGTAAAAACGTATGCATACAAAACATCCGAAATGATGGGGCAACTCGCAATAAAAAGCGGCGAATAAAATAAAATAAATAGCCGAAATGATTGGGCACCGCGAAAAATAGCCGAAATGATTGGGCAGTCGCGACTTTCGCGATCAAAAGCTGAAATGATAGAGCATCGCGGAAATAAAAGAATAAAAATGAATGAATCTTTTGCCCTACAGGTAAGTCCATAGTGACCCATGTATACAATCCATAGGCATAAACAAAAAAAAAGAAAGGGGACTATATTTCCCCACCAGGCTGCGTCAAAGGGAAGTCAGAACTCGACGACCACGTCTACAGCCTGGAGACCAACAGCGGTGTTCCTCCTCATTCCAGCAGGACACGGACGTGACATCACCAATCAGAGCCATGGCAAAGTCCCCAGTTCCAAGACTCTACGGTTCACAGACAACCTAGAGTCAGCAAATGACCCCCGTCATGGAAACAAGTCAACAAATGACCTCCGTCGCGGAAACAAGTCAGCAAATGACCTCCGTCTCGGAAACAAGTCAACACATCTCGGAAACAAGTCAGCCAACGACCTCCGTCTCGGAAACAAGTCAGCAAATGACCTCCGTCTCGGAAACAAGTCAGCAAATGACCTCCGTCGAGAAAACAAGTCAGCCAACGACCTCCGTCTCGAAAACAAGTCAGCCAACGACCTCTGTCTCGGAAACAAGTCAGCAAATGACCTCCATCTCGGAAACAAGTCAACCAACGACCTCCGTTTCAGAAACAAGTCAGCCAATGACCTCCGTCGCGGAAACAAATCAGACAATGACCTCCTCGTCGGAACAACGCTCCGACCCAGAAACAAGTCAGCCAACGACCTCCCCGTCGGAGCAATACTTCGACTCGGAAACAAGTAAACTCACCAACCACTTACGAGTCCTCTCGACTTGTAAGGGAGAAAATTCTCTTATAAGATCCTTACGACTTATAAGAGAAAACACACTTAGGAATCCTCACGATTCCTAAGGAGAAAACCCACCTACGAGATCTTCTCGATCCGTAGGGAGAAAAGTCTCTATGAGACCCTCACGACTCATAGAGTTGAAAAGTCTTAGGCAGCAGATCTGAACCTGCGGCCTAAGCCATCGCTATCTCTTGGAGAAATCTAGATGCTTACTCTGTTATCTGTCAATTGTGTTCATCAAGACAGCATGCTGATAATAAGAGAAGGGAGAAAGCAAAGAAATAGTACAAGACATTCAAAAAGAAAAAATGTGTATCTTTATTTATTGACTTCAATCAAATACAAGGTGAATCGTATAAAAGAATAAAGAATGGATACATATTATTTGAAAAAAGAAACATTTTACAAATACATTGATACAAAGGCAGCTACTGGGAAGGAAGCGTCTTAAATAGCTCTATCAGTTGTTCGCACACTTCCTTCCATGCCTTTTCCTGAACGGCCACCACCGCCAGTCCTGCCTCCAGCTGAGCCCTTTGCTGCAAGAGAGATGCAAGCTGCTCCCCAACGGCCTGCTGAGCTGCTTCGCGGCCTTGGGCATTACGCTCAGCAACGTCAAGTTTCTGCTTCAAGTTCAGCCCATTTGAGATACGCTCCAGAAGGCCCTCGAAGACAGCCTTTACCTCGGCAGCGTTCACCTTGATTTCGGCACGTAGGCGAGCAGTTTCGCTTGAAGACTCCTGACACTCCTTCAGCCTTAAAGCTGCTTCTTGTTCCAAATGGCGGAAATGAAAAGTGCTCTGCTCGAGCCATGCTGCCCGTTGAGTGCTCACGGCCAAAACCTCAGGGGTAGGACGCATCGACTCCAGCTGATGCAGGTGAGCCTCGATCTCTCTGCAGTGGTTAACCCAAGACGCAACGATGCCCTCGTCATGGAAATTTATGAGTATCACCAGCATCGGGTTAACCGCCGTAGTGAAATCTGCAGTAGACGTAGGAGTCTCGACATCGAGTTCCTCGATGTAGTCACTCAACATGCGCAGACTATTCGCGGCGCTTTTCGAGGACGGACGTCTCAGGAAAGGGCCCACCGGCATTGTAACACGAGGCTCGAAAGGCACCGAGACCGGAATGACAGCTAAAAAAAACAAAATACGATTAGGCGGCACTTTAAGAAAGACAAAAAAGGGGGGTCTTCAATGCGATAGTTTGCTATACCAGCTGCAGCAGGTGGCAAGGCCGGGAGGGCCGGTGGCGCGGTCGATCGTTCATCCCTTCCTTCAATTTGTAGCACTGCAGTCAGGATGAGAAGAAGTTAGAAATAATTCCATCACTGAAAAAGGAAGATATCAGTCGGAAACTATACTCACCAGGGCCACTAGAGGGAGAAGCGAGTTCAGATGGGAAGGAGAAGTGTGGGCGCAACACCTGATAGAGGTGATCAAAAAGCGCTCCTGCAAAGGCATAATAATACGACATCAATACGTAAATAGTGCAGCAAAGATGAAACCGATAAGGCACAAATCCATACCTTCCAACACTTTTTTATGGTACAAGAGAGGGCTGAGAGGTGACCACCGCCAAGGCAGTAGTTGACGGCGCTCCCTCGAGCAATGGAGCATCGGCACTGGCCGCACCTGCGTTAAAAACAAGGATAAACTTATCAGAAGTGGTTGCAAGATAAAGAAGGTGGACTGTAACTCGAGATTTACCTGATGAACCGCCGGCCGAAATAGAGGCATCTCCCTCCTCCATCGATACGAGTCCACCTCCCGTGGCCTCGTCGCCGGACTCAACCGGGGCTGTCGTTGTGCTCGCACGACCAGGAGACGGCGGAAGACCGTAGATGGGGAGAGCAATGATCGGAGCATTGCCAGACTCTTGAGAAAGAGCGGCTGGCTCGTCACCCGCTACTCCTTCAGGCTCAGCGGCTGCTGCTGTCTCCTCCGCCGTTGCCATGAGGTCGCTGGTCTCAGGCGCCTTGGCCGCTACTGCCCCAGGCTCAGCTATGATGGTCGTCTCATTTGCCGCTACCTCGGGCTCGGCATTAACGACCCTTTCCGGTATCGTTTCCTCAGCCCTTACTTCAGGTTCTGCAACTTTGGCAACGTCGCCCACTGTCGGCTCGGTTTCGGCCGGTGCCTCTTCCTCCGTCCCTTTAGGTTCGACGGTTTCTGCCTCCTCTTCGGTTGGACTTGGCCCTGCAAAACAAGATGTATAAGAACCCATAGGTTTACAATCCTTACAACGAAATCTTGAAAGGTGCATTACCTGAAGTGGACTTATCATTAGCTTCCCGAACTGCACGCGCTACCTGTCTGCGTGCGGTAGATAGACCGACCGGGAGCTCTTCAGAAGGAGAAGCAGAGAGAATAATGGTGCTTAGGCCTGCCCCCGTAGCCAAAGCAGCCCTGCGTGCCTTCGCCTCGCGCCTCAGCCGCTTCCTCTCCTCCCGGGCCGTTGAGACAGACCTCACCAGAGCCTCTTTCATTGAGGCGTTCTCGTCCGTAAACAGGGATGCCTCCAAATTCTTCAAGGCATCCCTCGTCCACTTGTCGAGTCGAGGCTCTCGCAGCAGCCCCAACGAGACTGGGACTTCAGTAACAGGCCCGGAGAGAGTCCCCGCACCAACTGGTATAGCCCCTGCAAAGAAACAAAGGAAGAAGGTTAGGTTGACCATCAGAAAAGATAACAAAATTTTTTTAAAGGTGAGACGTACCAACGCCCATTAAAGCGCGCTTCTCCTCCTCCTCCTGGAAGGTTTTTAAAGAGGCAGCAATGGCTTCTTCGGTAGTGACACCTGTTGAAAAATGGGGGAAAATATTAGTCAAAAATAATGATAAAAAATGCGATAAAATGACGAAGAAAGCAGCTAATGGTTACCTGACTCAGCGAGTTTATTCAACATCGCTTCGAGCCTCGCTGATCGCTCAGAAGCTGCAATAGCGGCCGCCAAATCGGTGTCCGCGGGGTCTACCGAGAAGCCCTTATTGCTGCCATATTCGCTTATTCCTTCGGTAAGAGGGGCCTCAGGCTCTAAACCGAGGATCGCGTCGAGGGAGAGGAGCGACTTCTTCTTCTTTTTCCCGCCATCTCTGGATGCACCCGGGGTTGATTTGCGCTTGGCAGGCACCTTGGGGCGGCGGGTCCCGATATCCGCGCCTGCGCCGGACTCCGGCGATACCACATTTACCGCCTCCACTGGAGCACAGGGGGATGGTGGCGCATCTACAGTATCGCGAAGCGACAATCCGCGCGGAGGGCTCAACACGCACGGAGGTCCAACTCCAGCACCTTTCAATGGAGGAATGACCGAGGTCCTCGGCTTCAAGGGAGCCTTGCGATCGCCGCCGGGAGGCGCACCCTTGCAGTCAACTAGCATGCGCTTTTCCATAAGAATAACTGGACCCATAGCATGCGCGTACCAAGCCACGTACGCGTTGAGGACCTTGGGGACGCAGCTCGGCTCGCTGATGAAGAAATAGGAACCCGTGTTAAGCCGCATGAAATGGTGCATGGCGTTCTTTATCCCCTCTCGGCTAACCACGGGCTTTTCCAAGAAAGCTTCCATCGGGATCCCTTGGTTGTAGCTCAATTGCAGAGCAAACCAGTGAGGGTTATCCTCATAAAGAGTGTTGTCTCATTCTGCCTGAACACCAGGTAGCCTGGCCGAATGGAGTAGAGATGGAGGATTTCCCGAGCCTTCAATATGGAAGCCCCGTCTTTAAAATCATCGCGTAGCGGCACTACCAACTTGGTGGTCTCTGAGCCTATTGTTATGACCTTATCCAAGAAGGAAACCTTCGCTCCGACCAGGTGTGGACGAAGAAGTAGCCCCCTAGCCTTCCGCGGAGGTGCAACTACGATCGAAGCCCCGACCAACCGTATGACCCTCGGGAGTCTGCATTTCTCAAAAAAGGGAGGAATCTTATGGGCGCCGAACACCCCGTGCACGTGCATTTCCATCCAAGAGGTGAAGTAGTGCATCGGAAAGTTAGCGGGTTGCACCCCAGGCTCACTAGCGTCCGCCGCTACGCTAAGTCCATTATAAAGATAAGCCAGCCCGGCGATTCCTACTGACAACTGCAAACCAGCCACCATCCGATGCGCTGGATAGAAAACAGATGGCCGCATATGGCGCGGGTGCATGGGGAGCGCAAAGCTGCACAGCCACAAGCCCAAGAACCCTACAAAAAAGGTCTCCTCATCCATGCCTGGGACGGCAATTTCTGAAAAAGGGACGACGGCGGCACCGGGGAGATAAAAGTCTTTGTGGTCATCCTCCGATGTGGGTCGGCGATCCAAACCGAATCCAAAAGGGTCGTCGAGCTGGGCGAACTTCTCGCTCTGCTCCGATAGGAACTCCGGTCGAATGAAGCGGGCAATGAAATCTGCGAAACTGACGCCCCAGACGCCCGATTCCAGATAGAGTCCTTCATAGATCTCCAGAACCTTCACTAAGCCCGGGAACTGGTGCTGAATAGCGTTCTCCGACGTCAGGTCAAACACCAGCGGCTTGGTGGCAAAGACGTATTCATCAGGAGGAAGCAGCTCCTCGTAAGGCTCTCCCCTCATCGGCAGACCCGAGATTTCAGCAAACTCCTCCAAGGAGATAGAGACTTCCCGGTCCGTCATCAGGAAGGTGTGGGTGGGGATGTTCCATTGCTCGATAAAAACTTTAATCCACCACGTTGGAGGAGAAGGATACTCAAAGAGTGAGACGTAAATGGCCGAGTACAAACCAATCCTCATCAGATGAGTCCTCTTCGCTGATAGGATGTACCGGGCCCATTGCAAATATCCGGCAGGCGGTCGTGGGATCAATCCAATATTATAGGCCTGCCCCCCAGGGCGTGCTTCACCCTGACAGGTTCGCCTCCCTAAAATATTTATTGCTGGCGGCTGCTGCACGGGGATAGCACCAATCGCAGGCAGGAGGAGGTCATCCGAATTCCAATTTTTGACCTCCACGGCATACTTCACCGGGGGTTCATCTGCGTAGGGGAGTGAAGATGTTGGCTCGGACGGCATGGCGAAACTGAAACTTCGGCGACCCTGGATGATCTCATTGTACCACCTACCCCACAAGTGAAGGCTCTTGTACTCGAGGTCATGATCCTTGATGAGAGCGAGCACCACTCGATCCACCGGTGCCTGGGGAAACCCTCCCTCCGAGCGAACAAACGGAAAAGACAAATTGGCAGACATGTTTCCTGCGAAGAGACAAAAATTAACCGTCAGTGTCATAATTCCAACGCTCAACATTTTAAAATTTTTACACCACACTGTAATGCAGTGGGTAGGGGGACCAAATGGGGACCCACAAAATCTGGATGACAGTGCATCATTTAACAAGACAGCCCCATCATTGGGTGAGACTGTCAATTAATGAAAAGATCCCCAAGTGAATATCCTCATTGATGGGAAATCCCTAGAGACAGGGAGAAAATCTCCTCTTTTAGAGCAAAGCTCTGTCACAGAGTGACATTTGTCAAACTCTGGTCTCAAGAGAATAAAATTTCCTTAAAAGAGCCTAGCTCTATAATAATGATGGAAAAATCCATCAAAAAGAAAACTTTTAACTCCTAAAGATTAAAAATTTGGGATCTTAAAGATCCATAAAAACTTTTAGGAGTTCTCCATTTTCAGATAAAAAAATATCTACATTTGATCCATGAGCAAAGCTCTGTTCATGGGTTAAAACCCATGAACAAGATCTATGTAGATCTATGAACTTTTGAGAGCAAGGCTCTGTTGATAAAACCCCAAAATGGTCTTCTTTAGATCAAAGATCTATGAGAGTAAGGCTCTATTAATTAAATTTAATTTAATTTAATTTAAAAATTTTACCTAAGAGGGTTCTAGGTTCTAAACTTTGAAAGTTCTTAGAAAGAAACAAGAGCAAGGCTCTAAAAGTTCTTAAGCAAGGGCAAGCCTCTGAAATTCAAGATTCAAGAAAATGGTAAAAAATTTACCAAGGACCAAGAGTCCTATTTATAGGCGCCTGCGCCTCTTCAACTCACCTGATTGATCCAACGGTTGGGATCTTGCCACCGCTGCACTCACGTGTGCGCCACGTGAGCGCAACGGTGGGGGGGGCATTTGTTTCCCCCAATCAGAGCAAGGCTTTGTTTGAATTTTAAAAATTCAAATTTTGAAGCAACGCTTCAAATTCCTTACGCTGCGCGCAACGCGCCACGTGTCAGAAGATGATACGTCAGCACAGCGCCCAAGGCAGCGCGCCCAATCAGAGCAAGGCTCTATTTAAAAAAAAATTAAAGGAAGTAAAGCTTCAGTTGCACAAGCATTGCGCTGCGCGACACGTGTCAGCGCAGTTGCGCGAGTGCTGCGCGACACGTGTCAGCGCAGTTGCGCAAGCGCATCTGTGCTGCGCTGTGCGCTGCGCGAAACGTGTCAGCGCAGCTGCGCTGCGCTGTGCGCTGCGCGATACGTGTCGAGCGCTGGTGCATCTGCGCCAAACAGAATTAAAATTTTAGAAAAATCTTTCTGTTCTTGTTAAAACAAGAAGATTGTCTTCTGTAAAACAGAAGCTCTTGGACCAAAGATCCAACGGTGAGGAAAATTCCCCAAATCACTCAGAGAATGATCTCGTTAACAAATTTAACAAACTTATGGGCACTATATAAAGGCCCCTAGACCCCGATTCAAAAGATGATCAACATTGCGAGAGATTAAGAATCATCAAGAACTTCAACTCTGAAGAAACTTGAAAAGAGACTCAAGAAAAAGGTAAAAACCTTTAAAATAGAAGAATTTCTTCTAATAGATCATTGATCTAAGAACAAGATCAATGATCTTCAATAAAATATAAATAACAGTGCCTTGCACTTTTTTATAAACCACTGGTTCTTTGAAAACAAGAAAAACTTGTTTTCTCTGATCTAAAATTGATCAAAATATAAAACAGTGCCCTGCACTTGCAAAATTGGCACTGTTGCGCTCTTAGGTTGGCGCAAGCCACCAGAGAGCGCCACGTGTCTGCTCCAGAACAACTTGCGCTATGCGCTTTTAAAATAGAGTATCGCTCTCTGAAATTGGTGCAACTCATCAGAGCGCGCCAAGTGTCAGCAGCGCAACAGCGCAGCGCACTGACACAGCGCACTGCGCTGACTGCGCTTGCGCTCACCAGAGTGTGACACGTGTCACCTCCACATGCGCTTGCGCTCATTTATTGGCGCAAAGCGCCTGACAGGCCACATGGCCACTGTCAGATAATTGATGCACTGCATCATTAAAAAGAAGAGCCGAGCGCAATTAAAAAGGCCTAACAGGCCTAGTAAATGCTATGCATTATTTTCAAAAAAAATGGGCAGAGCCCAAATAAAAAACAGATGCAATGCATCATTCTTTTTAAAGGAGCAGAGCCCAAACAAGGGTCTGTCAGACCAGAACAGATGTTGTGCATCATTTAAAAGCGGCAGAGCCCAAATAAAGGTCCAACAGAGACCAAGATTAATGCTATGCATTATTAAACATGGGCAAAGCCTTAGAACAGGTCTAATAGGCCAAAAATAAGAAATAACGTTGAATATTCTCAACTGGACTTGGCCCAATCATGGCCGTAAGTCCTCAAATTAAATTGACTGAGCAAGGCTGCTCTCCTAAATCAATTTACATCCGGTTCGAGGGTATATCTCCGAACTCCTCTGACTCCTATCATTGTAATCCTTCAACGACGTCAGAGAGGTGACGGGTCCCGACGACCACACATCGACACGGACTGTGGGGTCCTTAAACTCATGGACTTATGCGTCCTTAAACCAAAACACGGACTGTGGGATCCTTAAACCCGCGGACTTATGCGTCCTTAAACTAAGACATGGACTGTGGGGTCTTTAAACCCACGGATTTATGCGTCCTTAAACACATCTATATGGACTATGAGGTCCTTAAACCCATGGACTAATGCGTCCTTAAACTAATATCCGTCCCTAAAACGGGAACTATGGACCACCATGTCTCTAAACTGGAGATGGACCACCATGTCCCTAAACTGGAATACGGACCGAAATGTCCTTAAACTACCTATGGACCACCACGTCCCTAAACTGGAATATGGACCGAAACGTCCTTAAACTACCTATGGACCACTATTTCCCTAAACTGGAACAATAGAGCCTCCAAATGCTCTTTTGTCGGATCCAAACGATCCCGTTAAGTTGATCTTAGTCTCAAATCGGACTAACGTATCCTTAACGAACGTTTAAGTTGATCTTAGCCTCAAAAATGGCTAACGTATCCTTAGACCAAAACACCAAAACCAAATCTAAGAAAATACGGATTTGGACTAATCCACGTACTACGGGCGACGACATAAATTAGTCTCCGTATACAATCCACGGGCAACTACAAACAAAACAAACACACACGACACGAAGTGAAATTCTGGAGAAGGAGAAAGTGGCTACCACGATGCGGTATCGTAATTAACTGCAGGGGTTTGCGCCTGTAGGGAAGAGCGTCCCCACAATCAAAAACCCCTCAAGCGAGAGGGAATCTGACGAAGTCTGCTACATCAGCCGCATCCGTCTAAACCTCCGATACACGGTGCCATAAATCAACTTGGCATCTTCGGAGAGGTGGGCGGATAAAACCAAATAGCATCTGCCCTGAATTTCAGGCAAGACGTTTATCGCGTCTCCGCCGCGCCATTCGGAGGGGAACAGTTGTGGTATCTGTTGGGGCCAAAATCTACACCCCGGTTGACCAAGCCAAAATCAAAGTCAATCCTAAAGCCAAATGGGCCCATGCCCAAGTCAAGCCCGAACATGAAGCGGCTGGCCTTCTCCATGCCAAGAAGAAAATTACATAATAAATAAGTTTGATGTAATTTTCATGCATGAATATAAAATAAATGGGCAAAAAGCCAAATTTTTGTAAAGCACATGACTCATGTGCAAAAAGAAATATGCACATGAGGTATGGGATGGGCAAAATACCATTTTGTAAAGCCCAATGGGCTATATGTAAATTTGCAAGCCTATAAAAGGCAACAGGATGATGAAATGAAAGACAACAATTCATTCCCCTCAAAATCTAGGATTTCTGTGCCTCCTTCTCCTTCCTCAAGATTCTAAACCTTCTTCCTCTTTTTTGAATTAAATCAAGAGTTTAACTCTTCTTTTTCCAAAAAAAAAAACCGTTTTTCACCATAAAACCCTTGAAGGGGAACTCAGATCTCCCATCAAATCCCCAAAAGGGATGATTTTTAAGCCTCACCTCCTTTTTCATCCAAGATCCAGCCAACAGAGAAGAGGAAGAAGGAGATCATCTCCAAAAATCCTACTTTGAGAAAGATCCAAGACTCAAGAGAAAACCCAGAGCTCAAGAAAGAAGAAAGGGGGCCCCTTTCATCATCTCTGAAAAGCTCTTGGGAGTTTAACTCCACAATATATATATATATATAATAATAATAATAATAATAATAATAAATCTTTCTTTCAGGAGTTCAACTCCAAAAGTCAATCGGGAGTACAACTCTCAGTGCAGGGGCTAAACCCCCTTTGCCCTTTTCTTTTAGGAGTTTAACTCCAAAAGTCAATTGGGAGTACAACTCCTAGTATAGGGGCTAAGTCATTTTTTCTTGCTGGCGCCCAGCGCCCGTGTGCTAAGCACGTGAGGCCTGGGCATCCAGCGCCCACATGCCAAGCACGTGAGGCGCTGGCGCACAGCGCCCGTGTGCTGGGCACGTGAGGTGTTGACACCCATGCATCCTTTGGACGCTATTTTCCCTTTTTCTATATATATACACTCCACAACACTTTCCCCCGTTAGAAAAAATTTCTAACGGGGCGCTGCTAGCCCCCTTGACCCCCAGCCCGCTATTCGGGTAGCGGGACCCCCGTAAACTTTGTGAGACCCCCGATATATCCAAGGCTCATCAAAACACAACACACGCACACTGCACATTGAGTTCGCATGACCAGTTTAACCCGTCAATAGGAGGTTCCTTCGCTCCAAAGGCGACGGGTAATTAACGGCAGCTTAGTCCTTGGCTGCCGGAGATTCGGATCCCCACAATCAATAAACCCCCGCCTATCCAAGACATGGGGAATCTGTAGTACACCTGATAAGTGACGCGTATTTCCCATTTTAATGGGGTGACGAAAAACACCCTACAGTATCGCCGCAGCCACCAACACCTACGACTCCCGCTACCAACACCATCATCTCCATTGCACAGCCGATGCCGACTGTCACGCCCCGCTTCCCAGTAGACGGAAACGGTGACGTGGCAAGTCCACAGCATATTTATCCAGAAAAAGTCATTCCCTAAATAAATATACTAAACGTATTGAAACAATAATACACAATGCGAGAATAAATGGCGACTGCAAAATTTTTCAACAAATATCTTTATTTACATTCAACTTCCAATATTTACAAGTACATGAGTTTTCAGCTGGAAAGTAAATACAATAAGGGAAATGCCTAAACAAGTGGCATACATAAGCTGAATAAAAGTGAAGGTGGGTTAATCCTATGGAGCAATCCTGTTGTAGTCCTCCTCGGTGGCCTCCACTTCCTCCGTCTCGACCGTATCTGACGAATATTCTAAGAGAAGAAAAGTGGGTGGAATGCCCGTCAGCGAACTTGCGCTCGGTAAGTCCCAAAGATAAGTAAAAGTAAAGAAAATGACAAATATAGAATATATAAATGACGAGTAAGAGTATATATTCATGGGTGAATATGTACTATAGGTCTCTATATGGTCACTATATTAACGTTAAGTTCCAAGTGTGAATGTCAATGCAGCCGTAGAAGTATTCACGAGCTCAAGAGTGGGGCCTCAAGAGCAAGGAAACACGGGCCCATTTCATGTGTTAGCATCGGGGCTCTAGGCTGTGGATGAGTCAACCCGACTGATATTCGAGTAAAATAAAAAAAGAGGTTAATATGGGACTCCTGAAGCTCCGTTGGATTCACACAAGAAACTATCCCAAACACCCCGAGTATAATATATTATAACCGTATAGTATACTTAATTAACTTGATTGACTGGTTATAACATGTCTTGATTGAAACCATAGATTGCAAAAGGTGTAGAATGAAGTCGAGTGAGTCAAGCAATATGCGAGTCATGACAATTGCAATCTTGGTTCGAGTAGATTGAGTTCGAGTTCATGTTCGAGTTTAGACTTGAGTTGGATTAGAGTTCGAGATTGTGTTCGAGTTCGAGTTTAGGTTCGAGTTTGGATTCGAGTTCATTTCTTTTCATGTGAATTGATGTAAATTGTTAAAAATCTTATGTTTGGGAGATCGGCAACTGCTGCACATGGACGGCACGATTTGTTTCTTTTTCCAAGACAACTGCCATATGATACTCCGTTAAGTTGTCTAGCCTGAATATGCAAGCACTCACTTTCTCCGACTCTCCGAGGCTCAAGAGAAATGATATCGCTTAAACCTATATTAATTTTAGAGTCCTTAAAATATTGTTTGTATATCTCGAGGGGGTTTTATGAATAATACTTTAATATAGTTTAAAAATAAATCTCGAGGGTGATTTATAATATTTAAGGTTTTCATGAACATGTATTTTAATTGTTATGGCATTTTAGTGATAAAACCTAACTTTTAAAAGTTTATGCTATTTTTATGAAAAACTAGCTCTTTTGGAAACTTGTTGGTATTTTATTAAAAATTCTAATCTTTCATTTTAAAAGAAAATAGTTTCATAATATGTTTTTATTGAAAATATGAATTCATGGTTTTATAAAATTTTCCAAAATTTAGTTTTGTTTAGAAAAATCGTATTTCTTAAAAACCGTATTTTTATTTTCTTTCGAGACCGAATACTCTGTGAGGAGTTCAGCATCCCACTCTACTGTTCCCAAGGATGTGTGATAATCTGCACCATCCATTAGCGGGTCTCCTAACGAGAGTTGTAGAGACGTAATTGCCAAGGATTCCAAAAATACCGATTAAAAGAAACCCGTTTTGAAAAATGTGGTATTTTAATGTAAAACTTATTCTTTAAATTAGCCATATGTTTAGAATACCGTGCTATGCAACCATAGTATGCATGTAGGGTAGGTCGTTACCCCGTGAAGTAACCAAAAGGTATTTTTAACAATTATTGAAATGAGAGTTATACTAAAGTTCATGGTATTTTAATAAAAAAGTTCGTTATTTGAGTATTGAATATGAAATTTTGGTTATGTCAAAAGACAATAGATGTGAATTTTGTTTTAAAATGATATCGGGGTGTTTATGTGACATATAGACCTATCAAACATGATAAAATATTTAAATAAGAAGGTTGTTATGTGTTAACTCCACTTTTGTCGATATTTTCCTAGAAGACGAATTGAAATGAGAGAACTGGAGAGAAGAGGGAGTTACGGATTTAGATGGTTAACTAGAGAGAGAAGGAGCCTTCGGGTGTCATGGTGTCGTCGGAAAGGCTTCGGTCGTCGACTTTGGTTTGCTACTCCACTTGGGTGCTTAACTCCACTTGATACTTAGAGAGTTTGATAGAAATTTCAGAATGGGGGAGAGCTAGGGGATGGTGTCACGCCCCGCTTCCCAAAATACGGAATACGAGGGGTTGACAAGGCCAGCCATGCTCCTACGGTCAAGGAAACATCCTGCCGTAGTCACACTTCGGCTTCTAGCATTACATGGTAATCAGTAAATAATGCGCAGGTAATGAGAAATGCAGTAACTGGAACAAAACAGTAAAAAGAACTGACCTGATGGGAAACAAAAGGTATAACTCTGGATAGCTAAACAAGATGCCCGTGATGTACGTCTAATCCTGGTCCAGGCTAAATCTTCTCCTCACACTAAGCATGCATACTCAGGTCGTCAGAGCGACACAATAGCAATATAATATATAAACTCATGTGACAATTCTAACAGTGATAATAGATATATATAACAGTAAATCAATGACGGTACAGGTATGAACATGTAATAATCAATGCAGCGGAACAGTAAAAGCAGTAGAATGATATGCCACGTATGTCAACACAGTAAGTATGTATATCGATGCTATCATCCCTATCAGTCTCTAAGTCTCACTGTACAGGTCACTAAATCTATCGTCAGTCCAAGTGTGAGAGTCAACCACTCGCGAGTGTCCTCCATCCAAGGGTAGAACCCAAGGGCAAGGGACCACGGGCCCAACATGTAACTCACGGTAATAATCATGTACCCTGTAAATCTCCATATATCTCCATATATATAAGCCGGCAAGGGACTCCCGAGATTCTGTTGAACTCACACTCAAACTACCCCACACCCCGCGGTCTACATCAAACGCTAACCATAACCCTAAATACCAATCGGTCTGTGACAAGTCTGCGCGAGAACTGGAGGCAGGACCTCCATCAAGCACGTCCCGACTAATACCTAAGATAAATAGCAGAGTCTGATGTCTTATCTGTGACACCCATGCAAGAGTTTCCATAAGTGTCCCATACCACTTATAGTTACACGTACACGCATCCCACAAACGTCGACAATGCAATAAAATCATAAGGTTCACTAATTGTGTACAAGTACGTATCACTTTCACTTATTCACTGATACACGAACACTAACGTACTTCCCACAATCATCATTAATACCTAACACTGGGTAATGCACATTATCACTAGGTTATCAATGCAATGACATGTGTATGATATGATGCGTAAACAGTATATAAAGCATGATTAGGGTGTCATGAATCGATAATCTACCACTTGCATAATTTATCGTAAATCATATGGTTACAGTTTAGTGAAATGATGAACGGGGAATAAATAGTATGTTCAGTTATCTATCCATCGAATTTTGTTTCATGCCAATCGGGTTCCAGGATCACTAATTATAGCCATTTCATTTTAAGCGTTCACGGCTGGAAATCCGGTTTCAGAATCGGAAGTCCATTTCGCAACGCATTTTAATCCCAATTGGGATCAGATTTTAGTGACGCTACAGTTGAATGAAATCTAGGGTTTTCAGTAAGGTTTTCAACGCAATAGACGGATATTCAATCGCATCTATACGTCAGGAGATATACATTGTTCAATACTAGTATGTAAATTTTGATTCTGTTGGGACTGTTATACGTCCCCATCTTTTAAATTACAGATTAAATAACAACCGATAACGAAACAGGATGAAACCACTTGTGTTGTCTAGCTAACAGATTCACCTTTATTAAACAGTGGAGTTCCGCAACCTACAAATTAAGGAAACAGTGTGGTACCCATTACGGGGCAGCACACAGTAAACAGAGTCGCTCTGGACTGCAGTCCAGAGTCGCACTCCGATCCAAATATTGACACAGTTTAAGTACAGAAATATTTAGAAACCAGCATAGGGTTAGAGTTCGTCGAGTTGGCTTCGATTTGAGCCCTCGAACGCATCATTCCAGAATGTATATAATTTATGGCAATTTTAACGGTTTTCAGGTACAAGAAAATTCCAGTTTTATGAGTAAACTTGGGGGTAGTCGTTTTAGTCATTAACGGTCATATTTTCCAGCGAAATTTGTACAATGTATTCATCACAACAAGGGCCAATACAGACAATCTAATTCCGTCAAAATAGACAAGTAATTTTATTGGGAACACACATCGAACAGGTATGGCACATAATTGATCTAAAATCGTAACTTTGTAATCTATGTAATTAAAGATTGTAACTTGAGTATATAGCATGTAAGCAAGTAAAATACTTGCCTGGCGACGTGTTGACGACGGTACGGCAATGGCAACGGCACGATTGCGACTCACGCGCGGCACATCAACTTGACTTGGCTCGAACTCGAGTCTCGGCAGCGGCTTGGTTGCTGGGGTCTTGACGGCGATGGTGGTGGTCGTTGGTGTGTCGAGGCCGATGGTGAGGGATTGCAGAGGGAGGGAGATATTGAGAGAGATAAAGAGTTAGAGAGAGAAAAGTTAGAGAGAGAGAAACAGAGGAAAGGGAGAGAGTGCAGGGGGAGAGAGAGAGACAGAGAGAGAGAAGGGGCACAGAGGGAAAGAGAGGGTAGAGGAGATAGAGACAGAGAGTGAGAGAGTGAGATGAGATCTGAGAGAGAGAGATGAGAGAGAACAGAGAGAGAGAAGCAGGGGAAGAGAGTGAAAGGATTAGAGAGAGAGAGAGAGGTTGCAGGGGGAGGTAGAGAGAGCTTGGGAGAAGGGTGTAGAGGCTCGGGTGTGGGTTGTCGATGGAGTGATGGTGATGCTGCTGACGACGAGGAGGGTACGGGGAGTCGACGATAAGCAGTGGGGATCGCCGACAAGAGGGCGCCGGTGGCCGAGCTCGTGTGTGAGTGGGTTGGGTGTGCAGGGGAGTTGGGTAGGGTGCTCGTTCAACGAAGTGGAGTGGTGAAGGGGTGCAGATGAGGGTGCTCGGGGAGGAGGTGGCCGGTGATCGGAGCTGCAGAGGGTGCTGATGGTGGGTTTGAGGGAGAGTGAGAGAGAGCACGAGAGAGAGAAAATTAGAGAGAGTGGGGAGAGGGTCTAAGGGAGATCGGGCGACGTAATTAGGGAGGGGAGTGCGAGAGGTAACGTTGCGAGAGCGTGGGCATGGGGAGCGGCGACGAGGGCGCAACGGGAGGATTTCGCGCGGGAAATCAGGAGAGCCGTTGGGGAAGAGAAGAGAAGGCGGGTCGGGTCGGAGGTTGAAGCGGGTCGGGTGAGGGGATGGGGCTGCTGGGTTGGGCCAAGAAAAATAGAAGGATAGAAATTAATTGGGGGGAAAGAAAGAAGCGGGCTGGGGCTGAAGGGAGCGGGCCGGAGAATAATAAAGGAAAATGGTGAAGGATGTGGGCCGGGCTGGGTTATAAAGGGAAAAAGGAAATTTGGTTAATAAAAGGGAAATGGGCTGAAGGAATAAACCAAAAATAAATAGAAAATGAAAGGCCGGGCTTGAGGAATAAAAATTCAGAGATAAATAAGAAAGGAAAGGGGGCCGGGGCTTAAAGAAATAGAATGGGGAAAAGAATGGGCTGGGGGTTTTAAAATGGGAAAATTTGGGTTTTAAGTTTAAATAAAATGTGAAAAGAGACGGGTGTATATAAATTGAGGTTCATAGTAATGGGACAGGAATATGTGGAATTGGGATTAGGGTCTAAGAAAGGAGGGGGGTACTATAATAGATTGGTGTTTTTTAAAACAATAAATAATTATAAATAAAATTTATAGGTTAAAAGAAATATGGATATAGGCGTATATAAATGAACTGGGTATTACATCATACCACCCTTACAAAAATTTCGTCCTCGAAATTTAAAATAAACGATAAGTAATACAAACATAGGCGAAAACTATTATATTGCAAACTAACGCATAAAGATTTACTTGAACTAGGCGGATGAAGAGATTTGAAGAACAACATACAAAGATATAGGTTTAAATAAGTATAAGACACGAACAACTACAAAGGCAACCTATATGTATCCGAGAATAGCAATAACAACAATAACGAACAATGATATTCGAGGCGTACTCGAAAAAATCGAAACTCAAATATGTGCACGTATAAATATATCAAAGGTAGCACGGCAGAAATAATAAGTATAAGGCACAATCATTTATAATAGTAAACGTAGGCACAATACCCGAAGTAAAGTAGCGACAAAAAAATAGTGAAAGATTTGTCGGTAGGTTAAAACATTTTAGGACGATGTATCGATCAAATAGTTTTAAAATAACTTAGGAAACTCATATAATGAAAGTAAGAAACATGGAACAAAATATGCGCGGTGTAAGGTTGCGCTACTTAAAATGAGATTAATAATAATGTATTTAAAATACATAAAACGGAGTAATCAATAACACGCACTCTTTGATAAATTCAAAATAATGAAAACTAAATTTTGAATAATAATGTCCCTAAATATAGTTAAGGTAACAGAGAAAACACCAATATGAATAGGGCTAACTAGGGTAGGGATTACAATGGAGTGTGGCTCATTCAAGGGTCGGAGTGTGACGGCTTTAGACTGAGAGTTGAAGAGATTGGGATCGGGTCAGTACAGGGAGTAAGGGTGAGCAATAAGGGACTACAAGGGAAAAAGTATGGGGAGGATAACGGTCGGTACATCATATGAATCAAAAATTTGAAAGGTTAGCGAACTCGGAAATTTCACTAGAAATGTTCTCCACCCAGAAGGATCTCAAACGGGGCACAGACGAAGGATGAAGGGCGGACCTCTAAAAGATCGGGTGTGGTACTGGTTAATCCGAGTGAGGGTTAAGGCAATATAAGGAGTAGGGGTGGACAGACCTCAGTAGGAAAATAATTGTATAGGAGAAATAATCAAGCTTCGAGGGGACTAAGAAGATCGATAGATTAGCGAACTCAACACTTCACTTCATTCTAGAAAATTCTAAACAAGACATTCTTAAAATGAAAGGTGGCCCTAAACTATACATAGATTTATTTGGCCGGCAAGGACAACAGCTAAAAAAAATATAATCCCGTCAGTCGCGGTTGTGGAGATTCAGCAGGTTGCGGTAGGCTCGCGCACTCAGGTAGGGACGTCCATTTCCATAGCGCCTCGTGGGGACCGCCATTGGGAGTTCTTCCATAGCTGGGTCTTGTCCTTCCGGTCCTTCTTCCTCGGCTGGAGCTTCTTCATCGAGGTCTGATTCCATGTGATTCTCTTCTTCTGGATTTTCTTCCATGAGATTTTCCTCCACTAGATTTTCTTCTATTGGGTCTTCCTCGGGATCTTCCTCCATCGGGTTCTCTTCAAGGTCTTCTTCCTCTTCATCTGAATCGCCTATCATGTCAAACTCTGGGGCGGCTGCTCCTTCGTCCTCTGAATCGTTATTCCCGAAATTGACCTGGGGGCCGTTGATCTCATCGTCAGAACTCATCAACGTGCGGTCTAAGGAAACGCATGACTGTGCACCCTCATCTAGATGCGGCGCTGCTTCAGGATGGGCCATGGCCTGAAAAGAACAAGTCATGATTAGACAATAGAACACATCAAGAAAATAGCTAAGTGTAAGAAGTATAGAAAGATATGCGGTGGCAGGAACTGAAAAATCAGGACTAAAATGCTGTGATAATGAATAGTATAAATAAGGAGAAAGCAAGAGAATGATACATATATTGCGATTCAAGTTTTATTGCATTCAACTAAAAGTTCGACGGATACAAGACTTCAAACTGAAAGAATATTTATAAGAGGATGACAACATTATTACTGAAATTAGAAAACATGAAAATTCTTCTTTGATTGCTAGACCGCTGCACTCTTGTCACGTGAGTTGGATCCTGGGCTGGGTCCGCCTTATTCTCAAAGTTCGAACTATGCAATAATCATCACTTGGCAGAAGTGGGGAGTGTGGATGAGTCTCCTCCTTGTAACTCCTTTCTTTTTGGAAAACCGTTGATGAGATGTTCGCTGGATCCGCAAATCAGACATTTCCCTTGGGCGCGGCGACAATCCCTCTGAAGATGTCTTGGCCTCTTACAGTACCCACAACACGGGGTCTTCTGCTGTTTCTGTCACGGGGAAACAAATTGGCGCTTCATCTTCTTCTCTTTTCCTCGTCTAACGGGGATCCCTTTATGATTGGAGACTCCTGCTGGTGATGATTCACTTGCCTTCTCAGTCCTTCAGCTAACAAGTCGTTCGTTCGCTCCTGGGCTTCCTTCAGACCTTGCAGTACATTCAGAATCTCAACGGTCTGATTCTGGGGAGCGGAGATAGACAAAAAGTCGTTGGAAGACATGATCCTGAAACAATGATTTTGAGTACGATATAAGAATCAAAATATAATGTGGATTGGGCAAAGATTCAAGAATATCAGATGTGATTAAATTCATTATACGTGGAAAAATCAACTGTATGAATCTAAGCCACTCAAACAGAGTACGGTAGTGCAATTACAACCACGTAACCTTGCCAAGTCACCCGAAACCCTAGCGAATGAATAGCAGAACACACAATGTGAATATGGATCAAAGATATCAAGTTTACAATCTAGACTGAGAGATGTCTTAGACTGTCAAACTCTACACGGAAAACTACAATCCCAATCGAAACAAAACCTGGCTCTGATACCAATTAAACCATGTCACGCCCCGCTTCCCAAAATAAGGAATACGAGGGGTTGACAAGGCCAGCCATGCTCCTACGGTCAAGGAAGCATCCTACCGTAGTCACACTTCGGCTTCTAGCTTTACATGGTAATCAGTAAATAATGCGCAGGTAATGAGAAATGCAGTAACTGGAACAAAACAGTAAAAAGAACTGACCTGATGGGAAACAAAAGGTATAACTCTGGATAGCTAAACAAGATGCCCGTGATGTACGTCTAATCCTGGTCCAGGCTAAATCTTCTCCTCACACTGAGCATGCATACTCAGGTCGTCAGAGCGACACAATAGAAATATAATATATAAACTCATGTGACAATTCTAACAGTGATAATAGATATATATAACAGTAAATCAATGAAGGTACAGGTATGAACATGTAATAATCAATGCAGCGGAACAGTAAAAGCAGTAGAATGATATGCCATGTATGTCAACACAGTAAGTATGTATATCGATGCTATCATCCCTATCAGTCTCTAAGTCTCACTGTACAGGTCACTAAACCTATCGTCAGTCCAAGTGTGAGAGTCAACCACTCGCGGGTGTCCTCCACCCAAGGGTAGAACCCAAGGGCAAGGGACCACGGGCCCAACATGTAACTCACGGTAATAATCATGTACCCTGTAAATCTCCATATATCTCCATATATATAAGCCGGCAAGGGACTCCCGAGATTCTGTTGAACTCACACTCAAACTACCCCACACGCCGCGGTCTACATCAAACGCTAACCATAACCTTAAATACCAATCGGTCTATGACAAGTCTGCGCGAGAACTGGAGGCAGGACCTCCATCAAGCACGTCCCGACTAATACTTAAGATAAATGGCAGAGTCTGATGTCTTATCTGTGACACCCATGCAAGAGTTTCCATAAGTGTCCCATACCACTTATAGTTACACGTACACGCGTCCCACAGACGTCGACAATGCAATAAAATCATAAGGTTCACTAATTGTGTACAAGTACGTATCACTTTCACTTATTCACTGATACACGAACACTAACGTACTTGCCAGAATCATCACTAATACCTAACACTTGGTAATGCACGTTATCACTAGGTTATCAATGCAATGACATGTGTATGATATGATGCGTAAACAGTATATAAAGCATGATTAGGGTGTCATGAATCGATAATCTACCACTTGCATAATTTATCGTAAATCATATGGTTATAGTTTAGTGAAATGATGAACGGGTAATAAATAGTATGTTCAGTTATCTATCCATCGAATTTTGTTTCATGCCAATCGGGTTCCAGGATCACTAATTATAGCCATTTCATTTTAAGCGTTCACGGCTGGAAATCCGGTTTCAGAATCGGAAGTCCGTTTCGCAACGCATTTTAGTCCTAATTGGGATCAGATTTTAGCGATGCTACAGTTGAATGAAATCTAGGGTTTTCAGTAAAGTTTTCAACGCAACAGACGGATCTTCAATCGCATCTGTACGTCAGGAGATATACATTGTTCAATACTAGTATGTAAATTCTGATTCTCTTGGGACTGTTATACGTCCCCATCTTTTAAATTACAGATTAAATAACAACCGATAACACAGGATGAAACCACTTGTGTTGTCTAGCTAACAGATTCACCTTTACTAAACAGTGGAGTTCCGCAACCTACGAATTAAGGAAACAGTGTGGTATCCATTACGGGGCAGCACACAGTAAACAGAGTCGCTCTGGACTACAGTCCAGAGTCGCACTCCGATCCAAATATTGACACAGTTTAAGTACAGAAATATTTAGAAACCAGCATAGGGTTATAGGTCGTCGAGTTGGCTTCGATTTGAGCCCTTGAATGCATCATTCCAGAATGCATATAATTTATGGCAATTTTAACGGTTTTCAGGTACAAGAAAATTCCAGTTTTATGAGTAAACTTGGGGGTAGTCGTTTTAGTCGTTAACGGTCATATTTTCCAGCGAAATTTGTACAATGTATTCATCACAACAAGGGACAATACAGACAATCTAATTCCGTCAAAATAGACAAGTAAATTCATTGAGAACACACATCGAACAGGTATGACACATAATTGATCTAAAATCGTAACTTTGTAATCTATGTAATTAAAGATTGTAACTTAAGTATATAGTATGTAAGCAAGTAAAATACTTGCCTGGCGACGTGTCGACGACGGTACGGCAACGGCACGATTGCGACTCACGCGCGGCACGACAACTTGACTTGGCTCGAACTCGAGTCTCGGCAGCGGCTTGGTTGCTGGGGTCTTGACGGTGAGGATGGTGGTCGTTGGTGTGTCCAGGCCGATGGTGAGGGATTGCAGAGGGAGGGAGATATTGAGAGAGAGAGAAACAGAGGAAAGGGAGAGAGTGCAGGGAGAAAGAGAGAGACAGAGAGAGAGAGGGGGCACAGAGGGAAAGAGAGGGTAGAGGAGATAGAGACAGAGAGTGAGAGAGTGAGATGAGATCAGAGAGAGAGATGAGAGAGAACAGAGAGAGAGAAGCAGGGGAAGAGAGTGAAAGGATTAGAGAGAGAGAGGTTGCAGGGGAAGGTAGAGAGAGCTTGGGAGAAGGGTGTAGAGGTTCGGATGTGGGTTGTCGATGGAGTGATGGTGATGCTGCTGACGATGAGTAGGGTACGGGGAGTCGACGATAAGCAGTGGGGCTCGTCGACGAGAGGGCGTCGGTGGCCGAGCTCGTGTGTGAGTGGGTTGGGTGTGCAGGGGAGTTGGGTAGGGTGCTCGGTCAACGAAGTGGAGTGGTGAGGGGGTGCAGATGAGGGTGCTCGGGGAGGAGGTGGCCGGTGATCGGAGCTGCAGAGGGTGCTGATGGTGGGTTCGAGGGAGAGTGAGAGAGAGCACGAGAGAGAGAAAATTAGAGAGAGTGGGGAGAGGGTGTGAGGGAGATCGGGCGACGCGATTAGGGAGGGGAGTGCGAGAGGTAACGTCGCGAGAGCGTGGGCGTGGGGAGCGGCGACGAGGGCGCAACGGGAGGATTTCGCGCGGGAAATCAGGAGAGCCGTTGGGAAAGAGAAGAGAAGGCGGGTCGGGTCGGAGGTTGAAGCGGGTCGGGTGAGGGGATGGGGCTGCTGGGTTGGGCCAAGAAAAATAGAAGGAAAGAAATTAATTGGGGGGAAGAAAGAAGCGGGCTGGGGCTGAAGGGAGCGGGCCGGAGAATAATAAAGGAAAATGGTGAAGGATGTGGGCCGGGCTGGGTTATAAAGGGAAAAAGGAAATTTGGTTAATAAAAGGGAAATGGGCTGAAGGAATAAACCAAAAATAAATAGAAAAGGAAAGGCCGGGCTTGAGGAATAAAAATTCAGAGTTAAATAAGAAAGGAAAGGGGGCCGGGGCTTAAAGAAATAGAATGGGGAAAAGAATGGGCTGGGGGTTTTAAAATGGGAAAATTTGGGTTTTAAGTTTAAATAAAATGTAAAAAGAGACGTGTGTATATAAATTGAGGTTCATAGTAATGGGACAGGAACATGAGGAATTGGGATTAGGGTCTGAGAAAGGAGGGGGAGGTACTATAATAGATTGGGGTTTTTTAAAACAATAAATAATTATAAATAAAATTTATAGGTTAAAAGAAATACGGATATAGGCGTATATAAATGAACCGGGTATTACAGATGGGGTGGTATTTATAGTGAAAAACTAGGATTTGGGAATTAAAAATTTGGATTAAATGAATTAAAATAGTGTTAAATGGTGAATTGAAGTTTCTTTGTTTGATTGCAGAAAAATCAAACAGTGCAGAGGAGTTGAGGGGAGTCAAAGGGGTGTGTGTGCAAAGCACGGGGAGATTTGGGCTCATCAAGACCGTCGGCATCGGCCCTTTTGAGGAAATGGGCTGTCGGATCTCTTTGGCTTGCCTCGAGATTCGTGACACGTGTCAAGATGGGTGTTTACTCCTCTTTGCGCCTGTTTGATTTTTCTAAAACTTTTCGTTTCTCCGTGTATTTCACGTGCAACTCTTGGGCTTCCGAAAAATTAAAAAGGAAAATCTAAAAATAATTGGGTCTGATGAGAACCGAACACACAGGCTATATTAGAGCAGTGCAGAGGTTTTACCAGTGAGCTACAAATTGTTTCTTGCTCTTATTAAAAAAATATAACTTATAACTCTTACACAGGCTGTAATACCCTTTTCTGTATAATAATAAGAAATTTATATACATGAATTTCAGAGTCGTTACACCGACAATTGTTGTTGCTGTGCGTTGCTGCTGCTGCTTGCGTGCTGTCATCGCCGTGTCTTTGTCGTTGCCGTCCATGGACGTGTCGTGCTCTCGCTATTCGTCGCCACAATCGTCGTCAGGCAAGTGAAAATTAATCACTTGCTTATTTATGCTAAAGTAATAGTTAATCAAAGTAATCACCATAAGTGATATTGTGCACCCCCGTATCTATTTGTAGCTATATCGATAACTTGTAAACAAATTATTTCTCTAGCAAACCCGATGTATTGTGATGAATGGAAGCCCGACTCAGTCTACTAATCTGTAATAATATCAAATAGAATATATTTGAGCAACATCTAGTTTGGATCGATTAATTGGAATCGATGTTCGGTTTGATACATGTATAAATAACCAAATGTTTGATATGATACATGGATGAGTACTCTTTTAAAATGCCCATACATTAAGTTTAGAGAGTTCCATTACTGTCAATGATTTTGGTGTACAGATTTAGGTTAAAAATACTGAGATTATCATCATGAAATGTCGCCTCCAAAAGCCGACGTCGAATTTGGAATTCACCGCAAACACCACATTCTAAAATCTAGATTAAATTAAATAAAAATCGAAATGAGATTTTCTAGGACTCATATTGAATTTGACTTGATAAACTAGAACCCCTATCTTTTATATTTCGATACTGCCTTAAAACGGTGACGAAAACTAACTGGAAATACGGCCCTGGACTGCAGTCTCGTGTTGATACCTGAACTTAAGTGCATGTACATCCCTGCGTAAAGCTGAGAATGCACGGAGTCCTATAACTTAGTGTAGATAATTTAGTTAGCTAACTCATGATTTTGGTCTCGTTCAGTTTTTCTGTCGTTTGATATTTTAATTATATTTTAGATTGTCGACGTGTTCTGCAGTTTTCTGCAGTGACCGTTTATATACCTTGACACTAAACAGAACATATCTCCTAGTACACAGAGGCTATCATTAATCTTCTTGATATGTTGGAAACCTAACAGATAGAGCTAGGTTTTATTCAACTAAAGCAACCTCTGAATCTGAACAAAATTCATAGTAAACTGCGCGTGAAGTTGGACTTCCAGTTCTGAAACTGGAATTCCAGCAACTAATCGCTGATTTAAAATGATGATAAATCCTTAACCTAATTTTCTTTTGACATGAAACTAATTTTATCTCTTAGATAATCATGTATATTTTGTATGACTTTTATATTGTTTTGGCCGATTCTACACGTGTGATTTATGGCGAATTTTGCAAGTTTCATGGCGTTGGCTGTTATAATTTAGCGAACATCTGTTTAGTGCATTTTTACCTTATTGTGTGTTTGCTTTATACCCAATGTATAGTGATTGTTTACTTTGAGATATGGAGAATGATTTGCATTGTCGATAGATAAGTGTTAGTGATTGGGTTGTAGTAAGTACAATAGTGAACTAGTGATTGAAAGTGTTGTTGATAAGTGGTAGTGTGATTGAAAGTAAAAATGATGCGTATTTGTTCACAATCTATCTAATACATGAACACATACTATAACCTGGAAATGGGGGAAGTCAAGATGGGACCTAACTCGTATTTAGTGAGGTACGGTGATTTAGAGGATGATCATTCAATATTAGCGATATATATATATATATATATATATATATATATATATATATATATATATATATATATATATATATATATATATATTAGGTCGTGGGTCTAGCGGCACGGCTGTAGGGTTATGTCCCGGACAACAGTGGACCGTAGTCTCGGGAATGCACAAGACCCTTTTTAAACTCGAGCATCCTTTTCCACTGATTGATTTTAATTAACTTAGTGACTGATAGGTAATGACATACACGTTGCACGGATTGCTGTCATGATGCATATACCCTACTATTCATATTCACTTGATATTCCATATTCTCATGTCATTGTATTCTGCCGTTCATTTCATTCTTAATATCATAGTACATACACTATATTTATATTGCTATATGTGTCGTCCTGACGACCTGAGTATGCATGCTCATAGTATGTAGTGGACCCAGTTCAGGAGCAGGACCTGTCATTCGAGATCGCGGAGATTTAGACCGCGACACCAGCATTATCGTCTTCTGCCTGTAATAAGGATATTAATATTTCTTTTGGTTAGTTGTTTCTTTCTGCGAATATTTGTATCTTGAACTCTGTTGATTCAATATAATAAATTTGAGAGCTGTGATTTCATTTACTTTCGTGTTGTGTTTACTGATTACCATGTAATGCTAGAAACCGAAGTGTGACTACGGCGGGATTATTCTTTAACCGTAGGAGCATGGCTGGCCTAATCACCTCTCGTATTCCATATTTTGGAAAGCGGGACGTGACACGTAGGCTGCTGGCGATTAACGCCATCTCTTTGAGACCCCCTAAAGAGACTTGAGACGTCCAGCTCTCCTCGATTATAATGCATGGCCGTTCTTTTAGATTTAGGAATTGCGAGATAAAATGAAGGAACGACCCTCGGCTGGTCCATCGGTGTGCGGCCCTCGTTCTTGCATAACGCCGATCGGGAGGAGGCCGAAGTTTCCAGGAACAAGATCAGAATTAACTCCAAAGACACGTGCGACTCAGATATCCATCTCTGTGCTCGTGCCGAAGTCTTAAGGCCAATTTTGGCCTATGCGAGGTTTTCAATGCCGCTTGGTTCGGTAACAAACAACCGAGCGACTCAGATGTCTGGCCCTGTGCTCGAATATCGACAGCAGGCCGAGTAGTATAGTTGACGAGTCTTGACTTGGCCCAGAGCTTGCGCAGTAGGCGACTCGGATGTTCAGCTCTGCATTTACATTCGGTCTCTAGGTTTAGTTCAGACTGAGAGTTAAGTCGTAACTTTTATCAATGTACCCCGTGCACAATGCAACTCTTAAAAACATTAATAAACGTGATGATGTTTGATAGTTAATCCTATTGGTTTGTGCAACTTGTCTTTACCGTGTCACTCTATTCTCTTCTTCCTCTAAAGACGGATCAACCGTCGAGAGAGACTATTTGCTTAACCTTATTTAACCATTGATGCAGTTGTCGGGAAAATAAGCGACCAACTTGTCAGGAAAATAAGTGGACAGCCTATTAAAACTTTGTTGAATGTCTCGTAGAAATTAATCAGTCCATAGAGGACAAGTCAGTTGAAGTTGAAAGCATGGATTGATGTACATTCTTCCTTGCTTAAATATGAAAATTGAAATTAAAAAAATAAACAACATAAATATAACATCAAACGATAGATATTAGAAGCCAAATATTAAACAATGAGAAACCTAGCTGCCATAATTGAAATGTCAATTCTGATAAACAATGATATTGTATATTTCGAACTAAACACGCATGAGAAGCAATCGATATGCTAGTTGTCTATCACTCTGTACACAATTTAGCCCAATTCCTTATAAAAAGGTTTTTCGACACTATAAAATAGAACTAAGTTATCCGATTGCTCAACAATGATGAAAAAAATCAACCTGTAGATAACCAACTTCTACCTTAACTTCTAGCTTAGAGCGCCACAGGAACCTTTAAGTATTAGAATATCTATTTAAAAAATTATTAGCCCCAATTGCATGCTCCGATATCATGTTCTGGTTCTCCCTTCCACGAATCAACCAATTTTGACCAGCAGCAACTGATAGATCCTCATGCGCATGAGAACTAATGCCGACACCACTCGAATATGATGACGGAGACAACATTTCCGAATCCGACCGACTCATCGCAAGACAGGCTTTGACTCTCACAGGAAACTGGCGGCGACTAGGGTTCTTAGCCACGGAAGAGGAGGAGGAGGAGGAGGAGGAAGATTTTCCGGTGAGGCGTTGCACGAGAGCCATGAACTCATTAGCTTCCACATGGATCACCTTTGGCGGCACCATGTATGTGATCACTGGCTTCTTTTGAATCTTTTTCTCTATTGCCATAGCCATGGAAATTAAAATTTTGATTTGGATCACGATATTTATGAGTTTGGTTTCATTTATATAGGATTAGGAAAATGAGAGACATAATTTGACTAAGTCAAGACTTATGCAGTTGGTATTGAACAGAGGCAGTTAGGAAATGTCAGCAAAAAGATCAAACACCTAGCATTGATGCATATTTGGGGGTTTATTAATAAGTAATTTTGTTATATTTTTTTTGCAATGCAATAGTCAGATTGAAAATATTAATATTTTTCCCCCTCAGCTACCTGACATTATTTTTAACTAATCATACTTTTCTCTGATAATTATATTTTGAATAAATAATTGGTCCAAGTTGGATAATAAAATAAAAAAATTAGAATTTATGGAGTTATCTATCTCACTTAATTTAAGCTACAACTTGTTTAGTTTGTACCTGTGTAAAAGTTAAAGTAGCTGGGGTAATTAGTTAAATTTTATTTCAGTTCCGAATCAATCATTGTGCTTACGATTACATCAAAACTAAACATCTTCTCGAATTCTCGTTTCGACTTAGGTCACTTAAAGTTTACATTCTCGTTTCTTTGTTGAAAGATATTTTGTACTTTGTTGGCTCCATGGTTAATGAATCCAAATTGGCATATATTCCACATTTAAAACAAACGCAAATTGATTTTTTATTTTCAAAATTGCCACATACAAGTAAGAAGATTTCAAATGAAACTATTTACTGCATCCTGCTGGCTCATCATGTTGCCCATAAATCTTAATCAATCTTTATGAATCAGTTTTTTTTTCCATAATTCAATACTCTTCTCGTAATCGTAATGATAATCTTTTTTATGCCGAATGTTGTTTTAGCCAAACGGTAAAAACCTTCTTCAGCTCAACGTGAGGTACTTGGTTCAAATCCTGCTTGCATCTATTTACGGATTAATAATAAGAAAAATAATCTTTTTTTGAAAAATAGGATTATCATTATATACCCCTAATGACTTGGAGCGCGAGGTCAGCACTGAAAATTTATTTCATTGACTTGAGACTAAAAAAATTTAAAAAAAAGAAAGCATGCAAATTGGGAGTTGGTGTGAAATATTTTTCTAAGAATATTTATTACATCAGCAGATGGCTTGTCACCGAGAAAAAAGTCAACGGCACATGGGCATCTTGGTTCACGGCTGCAAGCAAGCAAGACAGCAATAATAAGAATCAAAATTATTTTCGTTGTCGAAGAAAGGATGTACCATGAATATTTTGGTCCTCCTTACTTGGTTATTTTCCAAAAAATAAAATGTAAACAAATTGATTTAACTAAACCAAACTAATATCCAAACCAACCGAATCGAAACGATCCGACATGGGAAGATTTTCCAATTCTTATATTTCAAAAGTTATTATGAAAAATAATAAGATAAATATAATATTTTCAATTTAAATATTTAGTGCTATTATAGGGAACAAAATTAGGTTAAGTTTTGGCTCCTCCCCATTTAAGGTAACCAAGAGAAAAGGAAAATGAATGCATCGTCTGTTAGGAAATGTGACAAAAGATGCAAACATGGATTCATCTAATGGAAAGGATAATTGTTAAAGATGAATGGAAAAAAAATAAATTCATAGGATAGACGTCTAGCTTTTGGACTTATTGGTGCAGAGTACGCCTTTGATTTGTGTTGTGGATATGTCTTTGCTTAATATTTATAATTTATGATTGAAAAGAAATTATATGGTCTTCATTTGAGTAGATAGGAGATAGAGATACAGTTTGTTTATGGACAACAATATATTGTCAATTTCAGGAATAATGTGATCTCTATAAAATGCTAGACTTTTTGGGGTTTGACGCGAGTCGAATCGTGTCAAGATGTTACCTTCCGTTGATCTGCTGTTGGCGATGATGGACGACCGAGATTTGAGTTGGAGGATAGCTCCTGAAGTGTGTGGATCTCAATGGGTTTGAGGTTATTGGTGCCGAGCTACCTGCAAAGGACTCCCGGGATGGTTGTACCACTGAGGACCCTCCGACGATCAAGTTAAACAGGAAATCCGAGCAGAGTAACGGCCTAGTGAGTGGGAAAATGACTTACTTGAACCGTCTGAAAGAGGGGTTTATATAGCGGTGGCAGCAGGCAGGCAGGTGCGAGAATCACTCCGGCCGTTACGCCCTTGACGTAACGCTCGCGTGATGGGCGGGATCTCCCATTAATGTCGAGACATGCTCGTTAATGATGATCATGATGGCGTGGAACGCGGGATCATGGGCAGCGGAAATCTCGCGCATGGCGAGATTCGCGGAGGCGAGGCGGAAGCACCTGCGAATGATGTCGTTGGTCGGTCGAAGGGACCGGGAAAGATGAGCTCGGCGGGGGATCGGGACCGAGCGGGAGGCCGAGCTATCTCGGTTTTGTGGTAGCCCGGAGGTGAGCTGAGAGGGCCGAGGAGGCCAAATGTGCAGGAGGCTCGGAGGCGAGCCAGCGGTTGTCTGTAGGACGGGCATAGGAGTGGTCTGGACGGTCACAGCAGGTCCTTTCTTGCACGCTTCGGGACACGTCATCTGCCATGTGTCATGATCTGGGAGATCACCGATATCGAGCATCATCATTAGCCCCCACTCTCGTCCCGACCTGTTCACAGGTCGGGTCGAAGGTGGACTGTCGGGTCAACAGAGGTGAGCTCCTCGTCGTAGATATCGTGAGCATGTGTTCCTGGGCAATCAACTGTATTTTCTTGGTGATGTCAGCGGATCAGGCGCCAGATCTCGCATTAAAGAGGATGCGCCGGATCGTGCGTACGTTCATCGAAGCGACAGCCCACGTGTCGGACGCTGGTTGGCTGACGCGACAGGCCGCAGGCTTCTGGCGTCTAATGGGATACGGCCAATGCGCGTGCGACAGGTGGGGCGATCGTGGCCGTCGAATGTGTAAATCCACGTTACCTCTCCCGGTTCTTTCGGGCTTGCGGAAATGGTGAAAAACGATTTTTAGGGTTTAGGTAACATGGACTACGAAAACGGATCTTAGCTAAACTACACACTAGCAACAACAAGAGAGTTATCTACTCGGTTAGGGGTTATACCTAAACTTGAACTCCTTCTCTTTGACTCTTGATGATGGTCGGATGATGCTTTCCTCGTTGCCTTCTCTTGTCGAAGATGGATCCACCTGAGGGTTTCTTCCTTGAGCTCCTTTCTCGAACTTTGAGAAAACTAAAGTCTCCGACTTGCTAGACCTTCAACCTTAGGAAGAGTAGAGAGTGGATTATGGTGTTTTATCTCCAAGGAGAGGTTTCTTAACTCATGAGAATGATTCTCCTTGAACTAGAGGAGGAGGAAGATGAAGAGATGAGAGAGAATGGTTATGATAGAATGAGAATAGTTTTACAACCATAACAATATATGTGAATTATCAAATTAATAATATTAATCCAAAATGAAAAAGGTGATGGTTAGTTTGATAAGACCATTATCATTTCACATTAAATGATTTTGCAAAGATCAAAGAGCATCTAGAAAAGAAATGATGATGGTCAAAATTTCAACCATGGTCAACTAGTCAACCTTGGTCAACAAGTCCACAAACCCAACCATGACACAATTTTATTTAAATAACATTATTAATTGATATATCACAAATTCATTAGAGTTTGGAAAAAGACGACTGTCAACTGTGTATACGCACTCGCTCCAAAACCCTAATGAAAAATCTCTTCCTCCGCCGCAATCAACTGTGCATACACACCCGCATTCGTGTTCCGAGGAACATGAATACAATGAGATAAAACTAACCCCAAAGAATATACTAGGATCTGACTCAAACCAGAGCCCGCTAGTAATGTCTGTCCGGACGCCAAACGTGCACAAGTGCGCGGATGTGAACGAACCCTGTCGCAAAACCATGCGACCTCTACTCTGTTTTGCCCAAAGGCGAATAACCCTCTGTGTGGGACTCTAAAGACCCGACACTACGCTGGCAGTGGGTTTAACCACAGACCGCAAGCGGCACTAGCTGTACGTAACGGTCCCCAGGTAGATGCCGATAAGAAGACGGACGAGGTGAAACCCATCTGAACTCCTACTGAGCCTGAATGTGACAATCTCCGTACAGTCCGGTCTGTTCGTCTAAGAACATCGCATGGCGAGCCTAGGGGGCGGTAAACGTCAGTCCCCTACTAGCGGTACAAGTCGTGTCGGAGTGTAGCCCAGAACACCTGAGATAACACTGGAAACCTACCAGTCTATCTCGCTTGCCCTGGCTAGGGACTTTGTGTAATGGCTCTCCTAGACACAGCGCGATATCAACCCCCAATACCGGGAGAGACGAATCCTGTCTAACCGTCACTGCCTCCAAGTGCTTCGGGACTGCACCCAAAAACTACCTGTTTGCACGACTCCTTTGAGCCGTGGTAGGGTAGTTATCAAAGTGCAGTGGGAACACACTCGAGGCGAAGTGACAGTGTCAAGTCAACGGACTAAGCTGTACTCATGTCACCTGGGAACTGATAACTGACGATAGGTATAGTACCAACCAACAGTTCCCGACGAGTCCTGTCCAGTATACTCGTAACCTAACGAGCACCCGCATACTATCTCAAGTACGACATACTGACGGCTATGGGATAGACCGTCTCCCAAGCTGGGATGAGAAGCGTATACGCTAGTCTACTCCGGAGTATCGATGCCCTGTCTCGATAGTCCTACGACTAGGGACCTGCATAAGTATGTGCTTGTGGATTACCCAGCCCCCACGAGTGTGACTGCCATCACAACGCTGGTAATCAAGCAAAGATCCTAAGGGCTCCACTAATGTGTAAATGCGATATGCTAAAAGAAACACATGCACACATTAAAGCAGAAACAAACCAAGTAGCATACTACTATATTGAGCAAGATTGTCTATACAAGGTGAATATCCCAAGCTTCCATCAAGTAATATACAAACTAGTATGATACAGTAATGACCTCTAGGGCATATACACTAACAATCTCCCACTTGCACTAAGGCCATGTACTGGCGTATCGAAGACCTATCATCTCGACCAGCCGCTCGAACTGAGTCTGGGGTAAGGCCTTTGTGAATGAATCGGCAGTGTTATCTTCCGTAGCAACTCTCCGAACCTTGATCTCCTGGCGACCCACGATCTCCCTGATCAGGTGATACCGCCTCAAGATGTGCTTGGACTTCTGATGGGACCTGGGTTCCTTTGCTAAAGCTATAGCCCCATTGTTGTCGCAATACAGAGGTATTGGATCAACAATGGATGGAACCACCTGAAGTTCTATCAAGAACTTCCTCATCCAGACGGCTTCTTTTGAGGCATCAGATGCAGCTATATATTCCGCTTCCATCGTCGAGTCAGCAACGGTTTCCTGTTTGGAACTCTTCCAACACACCGCCTCTCCATTGAGGGTAAAGACATAACCCGACATGGACTTGGAATCATCCTTGTCACTCTGGAAGCTGGAGTTAGCAAAGGCCTCGATCTGGAGGTCTTTTCCGCTATACACCAAGAACATCTCCTTAGTCCTTCTCAGGTACTTGAGAATGTTCTTTACCGCTATCCAGTGTTTCTCCCCAGGGTTTGACTGATACCTGCTTACCACACTCAGTGCATAAGCTACATCTGGTCTGGTACACAACATCGCATATATTATAGAGCCTGCCGCAGAAGCGTAGGGTATAATAGACATGCGATCCCTTTCCAAATCAGTCTTGGGAGACATCTCTTTGGAGAGGGTGATCCCGTGACAAGCCAGTAGATTACCGCGCTAGGAATCTTTCATACAGAATCTTTTCAGTATGGTGTCGATGTACCTGGACTGTGAAAGTCCTAATATCCTCTTGGATCTGTCACGATAGATCCGGATCCCTAGAATGTAAGAGGCATCACCCAGGTCTTTCATGGAGAACCTGTGTGACAAGAACCCTTTGATAGATTGTAGCATAGGAATGTCATTTCCTATCAAGAGAATATCATCCACGTATAAAACGAGGAATACAACAGTTCGTGCTACAAAACTACTATAGATGCATAGTTCATCTGGATTTTTGATAAAGCCAAAATCTTTGACCGTCTCATCAAAACAGATGTTCCAACTCAGCGATACCTGCTTTAGTCCATAGATGGACTTAAGCAACTTGCACGCCTTCCCGCTGCTCCCACTCTGAATGAAACCCTCTGGCTGGTCCATATAGACACACTCCTCTAAATTTCCATTCAGAAAAGCGGTCTTTACGTCCATCTGCCAAATCTCATAATCGTGGAAGGCAGCAATGGCAAGAAGGACCCGAATGTATTTCAGCATAGCCACCGGAGAAAAGGTTTCGTCATAGTCCAAGCCAGGTCTTTGACGGAAACCCTTTGCAACAAGTCTAGCCTTATAGGTCTCAACCTGTCCATCTACACCAATCTTCCTTTTGAAGATCCACTTGCATCCTACGGGTTTTACCCCATCTGGAGCAACATCCAACGTCCATACTTTGTTGGTGTACATGGACTCCATTTCGGTCCGCATTGCATCCAGCCATTTTACCGAGTCAACGCTCTGAATGGCCTGCTGGAAGCCAGTCGGCTCATCACTATCAATGATGCAATCCTCTCTATCCCCGTCTATGAGAAAACCGTATCTCTCAGGCGGATGAGACTGCCTACTACTCCTGCGGAGCGACCTAGGAATGTCCTGATCTTTCGAACCCTCTGGTTCTACTAAGCTTTCAGTAATAGCTCGTGGTTCTGGAATTTCTTCCAGTTCTATTGCGCTCCCACTTATCCGATTTTCCAAAAACTCGGTTTCCAAGAAGTGGGCATGACGAGAAACAAAAACCTTTTGTTCCTCTTCGCAATAGAAGAAATATCCCTTGGAGTTCTTTGGATATCCCACAAACTTGCACTGTACTGAGCGTGCCTCGAGTTTGTCCGCATGCTGCTTTTTGACAAAAGCTGGACATCCACATGTCTTAATGTGCTTAAGATAGGGTTTCTTCCCACACCATATCTGATATGGTGTAGTAGGCACAGTCTTAGTTGGAACTCGGTTCAAAAGGTATGCAGCTGATTCTAGTGCATATCCCCAGACTGATCGCGGTAACTCAGCGTTACTCATCATGGAACGTACCATATCCAATAGGGTCCGGTTCCGTCTCTCCGATACACCGTTATGTTGCGGAGTGTATGGAGGAGTAAGCTGAGAGAGAATTCCATTCTCTTTTAAGTAATCCAGGAACTCGGCACTTAAGTATTCACCACCTCGATCAGATCTTAGTGTCTTGATACTTTTGCCTGTTTATTTTTCCACTTCATTCTTATATTCCTGGAATTTTCCAAAAGCTTCGGATTTATGTTTCATTAAGAAGACATAACCGTACCTTGAAAAGTCATCCGTAAAAGTAATGAAGTAAGAATAACCGCTTCGTGCATGTATAGACATTGGACCGCACACGCCGCTGTGTACGAGTCCCAAGAGCTCGCTCGCTCTTACTCCGTGTCCCGTGAACGGAGTCTTTGTCATCTTTCTTTTGAGACAGGATTGACAAGTTGCATATGATTGATATTCGAACGGATCCAAATATCCTTCTGTATGTAACTTCGTCAACCTTCTTTCATTGATGTGACCCAGTCTACAATGTCATAAGAAAGCCTGATTTGATTCCGGAGACTTTCTTTTGTGTGTATTCTGGACATTGAAAATCTGTGGTTGGTTTAATACGTATATTCCATTGTTTAATGTACCTGACCCAATCAGAACTTGATTAAGGCGAATGTTTACAACATTACTTACAAACGCAAATTCATAACCTTCTTTAGAAACTAAAGATACAGAAATGATATTACAAGTTGTATTGGGTACAAAATAACAATTACGCAAAACCAAAACGTGTCCATCTGACAACCCCAGGTGATAGTCCCCCATGGACTCAGCATCCATGCCAGCTCCGTTTGCAACTCTGAGGGTCATATCACCTGGCTTCAAAACCCTACGGTTTCTCAACGCCTGCAAAGAATTACAGATATGAGATCCTGATCCGGTATCCAATACCCAGGAAGTAGAGTTTATTGATAGAAAGTTTTCAATAACATACACACCTGAAGCTGAAGCCGCAACACGCTTCAGATCCTGTTTTCTGGTCTTCCAAGCCCTACAATCTTTCTTCCAGTGTCCACTCTTATGACAGTAAAAGCATTCTTCCTTTCCCACAAGTTTTTCCGCTTCCTTTGTTGCTTTTGCCTTTCCCTTCGTATCCACCTTACTAACACCGCCCCTTGGTTTGGTGGGGGTTTTCTTCTTCTTTCCTTTGGATTTCGCCTTGAACCTAGAAGATGAAGATCCTCCTACAAACAAAGTGGATATTTCCCTACCTTTCTGCAGGGTGCCTTCTGCACTCCTCAGCATGTTGAGGAGTTCTGAAAGTTCAACTTCCTTTCCCTATAAGTTGAAGTTCAGGATAATCTGGGCATAAGTGGAATGAAGGGACGGGAGAATCAAGTCCGTATAGAGCCCATTCTCTAACGTGGTCCCAAGGTCCGCGAGCTCCTCAATGAAGCCAATCATCTTAAGCACGTGTTCCGCTACTGTTGATCCGATGGCCAATCTCACCGAAAACAGATTTTTCGAGACTTCGTATCTGGCGATACGGGATTGCTCCCCATACAGTTCTTTTGTATGAAGAAATATGGATTCAAGGTCCATATTCTCGTGCCTCCTCTGGTGTTCATTGTCCATAGAGGCAAGCACGAGGCACTTGGCCTTCGCGCAATCAATCTCCCAAGTCTTACGGATTTCTTTATCCGCGACGCTGGAGGTGGGACCTGGGGCAGGGGGAGCTTTGGTGGTAAGGAGATACCCCAACTTGTCGTAAGTGATTGCCATTTTGACATTCCTGAGCCAATCTTTGTAGTTTGGCCCTGTCAGTATATTTTTATCTAGTAGTAACTTAAGTCCAGTCATGTTGTTTGGTTGCTGCAATTAGGAGAGAGAGAAGAAACACTTTAGCATGATGCTCTTGCAAGTTTAGAGTGGCTTTTAATTTGTCTAAACAGGATGGCTCCCACTGTCTCTCGAATCCCTCCTCAAACCAAAAAGGAAGAATTAGTCAGGATCAATCTCACCGTACAATACTTGCTTAACCGTTCAGCCAGGCTAGTGTCGGTACTTCGAGGGAGGTTTTCCAACGCTTTCGCGAAGTTCCTTAATTAAATAACCTCTTTTTCCCGGGGGCGCAGCCCCGCTAACACCTTTCTAGACACCTACTAGGTTTATAACATTGATCGTTAAGCGAGAATTTTCCCGAGGAGTAGCATATACTCACAGTAGGATCGGGATCCAAATATCATTGCGTGACAAAACTGAAGGAATCCTACCAGAATCATCATACTCCAAATGGTATGCAGCGCTAGCAAGTTTCAGTTCTTTTGAAACTCCCGATGTAGATTTTTCCCCCATGCTCTTATGACCTTGACTTTGGCCAACAAATCATAAGTCACATGTCAAGTTTTACCCGTCATTCTCCAGGTTAATTTGAATCCACCCACACCTACCCTTGACTTTGGCCAACAAGACAGTACGACTGTCCCAAATCAACACATCTATCTATGCTGCACATGAATACCCAATAGCTACCAATCACTATGCCTTGACTTTAGCCAACAAACATAGCTTGAATACTATTGACCATCCATGTGAAACGATGGAGGGCTACGAATGGTTTTGGAGAAACCGTGAACGTAGTGAACTTGATATAATCGATGGAACGAGATAGCTTTTAAAAGGAGTGGTTTAAGCTCCGTGTTTAAAAGTTATTTTGAAAAGAAACCGAGTGGTTTTTGAAAGTGTTCCAACGACTTTTACTTTGGTTTATTTTTCTTGCATTAATTTTAATGCGTCCCATCAATTAATCCTACCATTGCAGAAAACAACGAAAATATGACGTACGCTTATGCCATCCGCATTCGCCACGGGGTCCCGTCATCACCCGTTAGGTTACTTAACTAACGACAGAGCGGGGGCTGGACCAGCGCGGATGCAAAACATAAGCAACGCCTAAATAGATATCATATAGATATATAAAAACATTCGTCACACGCAATGATATCCATTCCAGATCACAGATGAATACATTGGATTTACTAGGAATCCGCAATTCGTACGAGCCTGTAACGAGGAGCGGATTACACAGTCGCGATGAATAGCCAAACCCCACCCTAGACCCCTACGGGTACGGCAAACTACCCGCCAAGTATCCGAAGTGAAGCAACCTCCCTCAACGACGTGAGTAGGCCACTCGGCACTTCGATATACCCGGTAGTTTGTGCACCCCACCTTGGGTCTATCCTAGGAGCAAAAACAGTAAAAAGAAATTATACAATGACGGCTACAACGCCGACCCGGTTGTGCGGCCATACAAATAATATTACATCAATTTACATATTACAAGAATTGAATGATAAAAAAACTCTCATCTCACAATTCCCCCTGGCTATTCATTCGCGACAATCCAACGAATTCATATATACAATCCATCAACATTACAGATCACAGATATGTATAACCCCCACTAATCGACATATAGCGATTAGCAGACGTTCAATACATATATAACATTACAGATATAACCCATTAGCCAAAGTCTACAGAAAATCGACCAAAATACGGATTTGTAACCACCCCAAAAACAAATTTGTTCTCTGGAAATTCTGGGCAAAAACAAACCATCTCAAAAATCACAAAATACCCCCAGAAACAAACTGCAAGAGAAACGATCCACGGCCGATTCAACTCGGCCGCGGAACCGCGGTGAGTTGGTCAGTTCGCTGGATCGTTTTTCTTGCCTGTTCATTAAAAAGCCTGAGCCGATTTTTAAAACATGATTTATTTTTTTTGAGCAGAAATAAAAATCGGCAGAAACTAGGATTTTCCGGGGTGTTTCGCGGTTTTTTGTCCGGTCGAAATTCTAGATACTTTGCTAACATGCTAGGGTGTGTTTAGTTAGTCTCTGATACCACTGTAAGTCCACGTTATCTCTCCCGGTTCTTTCGGGCTTGCGGAAATGGTGAAAAACGATTTTTTGGGTTTAGATAACATGGATTACGAAAACGGATCTTGGCTAAACTACACACTGGCAACAACAAGAGAGTTATCTACTCGGTTAGGGGTTATACCTAAACTTGAACTCCTTCTCTTTAACTCTTGATTGTGGTCGGATGATGCTTTCCTCGTTGCCTTCTCTTGTCTAAGATGGATCCACCTGAGGGTTTCTTTCTTGAGCTCATTTCTCGAACTTTGAGAAAACTAAAGTCTCCGGCTTGCTAGACCTCCAACCTTAGGAAGAGTAGAGAGTGGCTTAGGGTATTTTATCTTCAAGGAGAGGTTTCTCAACTTATGAGAATGATTCTCCTTGAACTAGAAGAGGAGGAAGATGAAGAGAGGAGAGAGAATGGTTATGATAGAATGAGAATAGTTTTACAACCATAACAATATATGTGAATTATCAAATTAATAATATTAATCCAAAATGAAAAAGGTGATGGTTGGTTTGATAATACCATTATCATTTCACATGAAATGATTTTGCAAAGATCAAAGAGCATCTAGAAAAGAAATGATGATGGTCAAAATTTCAACCATGGTCAACTAGTCAACCTTGGTTAACAAGTCAACAAACCCAACCATGACACAATTTCATTTAAATAACATTATTAATTGATATATCATAAATTCATTAGGGTTTGGAAAAAGACGTCTGTCAACTGTGCATACGCACCCGTTCCAAAACCCTAATGAAAAACCTCTTCCTCCGCCTCAATCAACTGTGCATACACACCCGCATTCGTGTTCCGAGGAACATGAATACAATGAGATAAAACTAACCCCAAAGCATATACTAGGATCTGGCTCAAACCAGAGCCCGCTAGTAATGTCTGTCCGGATGCCAAACGTGCACAAGTGCACGGATGTGAACGAACCCTGTCGCAAAACCATGCGACCTCTACTCTATTTTGCCCAAAGGCGAATAACCCTCTGTGTGGGACTCTAAAGACTCGACACTACGCTGGCAGTGGGTTTAACCACAGACCACAAGCAGCACTAGCTGTACGTAACGGTCCCCAGGTAGATGCTGATAAGAAGATGGACGGGGTGAAACCCATTTGAACTCCTACTGAGTCTGAATGTGACAATCTCCGTACAGTCCGGTCTGTTCGTCTGAGAACATCGCATGGCGGGCCTAGGGGGGCGGTAAACGTCAGTCCCCTACTAGCGGTACAAGTCGTGTCGGAGTGTATCCCAGAACACCTGAGATAACACTGGAAACCTACCAGTCTATCTCGCTTGCCCTGGCCAGGGACTTTGTGTAATGGCTCTCCTAGACACAGCGCGATATCAACCGCCAATACCAGGAGAGACGAATCCTGTCTAACCGTCACTGCCTCCAAGTGCTTCGGGACTGCACCCAAAAACTACCCGTTTGCACGACTCCTTTAAGCCGTGGTAGGGTAGTAATCAAAGTGCAGTGGGAACACACTCGAGGCGAGGTGACAGTGTCAAGTCAACGGACTAAACTGTATTCATGTCACCTGAGAACTGATAACTGACGATAGGTATAGTACCAAATGAAAGGGTAGCCTAGCACCTCATGAAGGGTTTGGAAGTATCACATGTACCAAAAATGGAATTTTTAGGGTGCTAAGTTAACATGCAAAGGATCGATCCTAAAAAAATTAGGGTTTCAAAACTTTTCACATCATCATATGAAAGAAATGCTAGGGTTTAGAGAGTACAACCTTTGTAGCTCCCTACGTTAGACTCCTCGGCTACTTAGGGTTTGAAATAGCTCCGCTTGAACGCCTCTCGGTCACCGATGATCCACCCGGAGTCCACTTTGTCCAAGCTAGCAACTTCGCAAGATCAAGAAAGGAAAACGAAGCTAACACTCTAAACAAGTGGGCAAGACTTGTGTAGAATGATGTTGTGGTAGCTTTTCTCACTTCAAAATCCTATCTTGATGAATGATTTTCTCTGTAGAAAATTCAAGAGAGCATGAGCTCAAGGTTGAAGAAGATGATGGATATTTTAGAAGAAGATAAGAATAACACTAAAGAGAAAAAGAAAAACATAAGTATATATATTTTTCTTTCTTCATCTCAAATCATGGTTATCTCTTTATGAATATTTAATTTTTCTTTAGTTAAACATAAGAGAAAGATTAAACCATGGTCAAAAGTTAGATGCAAATGGTTAGGTTACAAGAAGAGTGTAGAAACTTTGACCATGATTCAATCTTATCTCATTTCATTTGTTTTAGCAAAAATAGAAATAAATATCTATAAAATAAACCATGGTGTGAGTCATATATATCCACCATTTTCTATGTATAAACAACCATGATAGGTGATGTATGTATGTATGTGTGCATGTACATCCAAATGTGCATGAAACAATAAGAAATGCATACATGCATCCATACATCCAAAGAAAACAAGAAAGGATTTCTAGTGAGAATCTAATGGTTAAATGATAAATCAACACTTGATTTATCAATCCGGCCCATATCATATATGACCCTAACCAAAAGCAAGCCTCCCGATCAATATACGGTATCCTATACGCGCATTTTAATCGAGTCCATGCGCATATCGCATACGCGCACCACAACGTTTCGCCTGGAATAGAAAACTCCATTGTGGGACTCTGAGACTCGTCAATACGCCGACAGTGGGTGATGATCATATCAAGCACCCCCAAACCGCAAGCGGTCAGCTAAACGTAACGGCCACCCGGGTATTGAGCAATCAGAAGAGAACAAGCGAACCTGCTACAACTCCCGTCGAGCCAACCGGCAACACTTCCCGTACAGTCCGGTCTCCTCGTCTGATATGTCGCATATCAAGTCTAGGGGTGGTAAACGTCAGACCCCAATAACCGATAAGTCGTGCCGATGTGAGGCTCATAACGGGTCGAGAAACTACTGGTAACACTTACCAGCAAATCTCTGATCAGCCCTGGCCAGGGACTTCCCTGTTACGGCCAATCGAGCACAGAGCAACATCAACCCCCAATACCGGGAGAGACGAAACCCCTCCTATCGCTCATTGCCTCCATGTGACTCGGGACTGTACCCAAAAACCACCGTTTTGCACGCCCTCATGGACGTGGTAAGGTGGAGATCAAAGCACAGTGGGAATCACACAAGACACTATGACGATCTCGGGTCTACAGACTAACCTGCACATGTGTCACCTGAGAACTGCCATCTGACGTGAGGTATAATACCATCTGGGAGTTATCGGCGAGTCCGTCCAGTGTACCCAGTCTTCACTGAGCACCCGTATACCATCTCTGATGTCAAACACCAATGGATATGAGATCATCCATCGCCCATCTCATGGGTCGAGAAGTGTATACGCTAGTCTACACTGGTATATCGATGCCCCGTCTCGATACACCCACGACTAGGGACCTTGAAGGATGTACTTATGGACTACCATGTCCCCACTAGTATGATCCGCATCATAGTCCAGGTAGTCAAGTACACATCCTAAGGGCTTTACCAACATGTAACTATAAGACAGTTTAAAGAGACTAGTATACATGTTAAGATAAAGAGCAACCAGATAGCATACTATCTTATCGAGCAAGAAAGTCATCTCTATATATGTCCAAGCATCCAATATAATATACATCATCTGTACAATACGGATCCTAGAGCGGGGGTCGTGGATGCCCCTGGTGTGTCATCCTCGGTGAGGTATGAGGACGAGCTTGCCACCACTCGGGCTCGTTTCCATATTCCTCCCGGCTATACGCTACGTTTGGCCGAGGAAGGAGAGAGGGAAGATCAGGTACGGGGTAAAGAGATTGCCTTGTACCTGGAAGCCTTTTTGGCTGGAATGCGCCTGCCTTTCTCTCCCGAGGTTGTTAGAGCGCTGAATCATTTCGAGATAGCCTCGGGCCAGCTAGTGCCGAACTCCTGGAGGATTATCCTTGGGTTCTTGGTCCACCTGAAGTTGCAGTCGATCCCATTCAGACTGTCTACCCTTGCCTCTTCTCTCATTTACAAAAGCCACCCTGTCACTCGCGCGGGCGAGCCAAAGTGGGTATACCTCTCGTTTAGGAAGCAGCGGGGAAGTGCTCCCTGATCGGGGGTCGTCGTCGTGCCTTCTTCCATCCACGATTGGAAGAAGAAGTTTTTCTTTGTTGGGCCGCCCGAGGGTGAGGACTGGCCCATGCTCACCCAGTGGTCTAGGGATAGGTGTCGGCGAGAGGGCCAGTCGAGCGATGCCGACGCGGTGAAAGTGGCGGAGTGGGAGCCCATTCCTCGGGCCGACGTGCTGCTTTTTGAGCAGGCCCTGGGTTGGGTTAGGCTCAGCCCCGCCCAGTTCACGGGTAAGTTAGGAGTTTGCAGGCGATCTGTTAGACTTGCGTTTATTTTATTTTTACTCGTGTTGCTGACTCCATTTTACCTTGTCTTGTGCAGAACACATGGACGCGAGCAAACTTCCAGCGACCATGCGCGAGCCGAAGAAGGGATCGAAGGCTGGAGGTGCCAGCTCTTCCCGTCCGACGTAGGCCCCGGCTCCCCCGGTGGCCGCTCCACCCCAGCGTTCGAGTGCGGGTCGTGCCCCGGAGCCCTGCCAGGCACCAAGCCGAAAGTGGGTTTGGGAACAGGAGGCCGAGGCTTCGGAGATGGATAATGGCTCCCCGGCATTGTCTCTCAAGCGGTTCCCCCAGACAGTTCCGCGGACCCCGGCCTCCCCGATCTTGGTGGACGAGGGGAACCTCTGCTTTGAGGTGCACTCGGGGCTCTCCGTTGTTGACAGCTTGCTGACGGACATGGAGAGGTCGGCTGGTGGCAAGGTTCCTCCGGAGACCCTAAGGGTGCAGATGGCGACGATCGCCCAAGAGGCCGTGCAGGTTAGTGCTCGCACCTTACTTGATTTTTCTCTCAGTGTCTTACCATTCGTGAGATTTGTTAGTTGTATGTATGCCCTAGAGGCCAGTATTGTACAGATGATGTATATTATATTGGATGCTTGGACATATATAGAGATGAATTTCTTGCTCGATATGATAGTATGCTATCTGGTTGCTCTTTATCTTAACATGTATACTTGTCTCTTTATACTGTCTTATAGTTACATGTTGGTAAAGCCCTTAGGATGTGTACTTAACTACCTGAACTATGACATGGATCATACTAGTGGGGGCATGATAGTCCATAAGTACATCCTTCAAGGTCCTTAGTCGTGGGTGTATCGAGACGGGGCATCGATATACCATTGTAGACTAGCGTATACGCTTCTCGACCAGCGTATACGCTTCTCGACCCATGAGATGGGCGATAGATGATCCCATATCCATTGGTGTTTGACATCAGAGATGGTATGCGGGTGCTCAGTGGAGACTGGGTACACTGGACGGACTCGCCGAGAACTCCCAGATGGTATTATACCTCACGTCAGATGGCAGTTCTCAGGTGACACTGGTGCAGGTTAGTCTGTAGACCCGAGATCGTCATAGAGTCTTGTGTGATTCCCACTGTGCTTTGATTTCCACCTTACCACGTCCATGAGGGCGTGCAAAACGGTGGTTTTTGGGTACAGTCCCGAGTCACATGGAGGCAATGAGCGATAGGAGGGATTTCGTCTCTCCTGGTATTGGGGGTTGATGTTGCATTGTGCTCGATTGGCCGTAACAGGGAAGTCCCTGGTCCGGGCTGATTAGAGATTTACTGGTAAATATTACCAGTAGTTTCTCGACCCGTTATGAGCCTCACATCGGCACGACTTATCGGTTATTGGGGTCTGACGTTTACCACCCCTAGACTCGATATGCGACATATCTGACGAGGAGACCGGACTGCGCGGGTAGTGTTGCCGATTGGCTCGAAGGGAGTTGTAGCAGGTTCGCTTGTTTTCTTCTGATCGCTCAATACCCGGGTGGCCGTTACGTTTAGCTGACCGCTTGCGGCTTGGGGGTTCTTGATATGATCATCACCCATTGCCGGCGTATTGACGAGTCTTAGAGTCCCACAAAGGAGTTACCTAGTCCAGGCGAAACGTTGTGGTGCGCGTATGCGATATGCGCATGGACCCGGTTAAAATGCGCGTATGAGATACCGTATATTAATCGGGCGGCTTGCTTTTGGTTGGGTCGTATGTGATATGGCCGGATTGATAAATCAAGTGTTGATTTATCATTTAACCATTAGCTTCTCACAAATAATCCTATCTTGTTTCTTTTGGATGTATGCATGCATGTGTGGATTCATTCCTGTTCATGCACATATGGATGTGCATGCACACATGCATACATACATCATTCTATCATGGTTGTTTATACAAAGAAAATGGTGGCAATATAAGACTCACACCATGGTTTTATTTATATGAATTATTATTGCATTTGATTTAAAACAAAAGGAAAAAAAAGGAAAGGATAATTCATGGTTTCTTTCTACACTCTTCTTTGACCTAACCATGCTCACCCACCATTTAACCATGGATTAACTTTCCTTTTGGGTTTTAACTCAAGTTCAATAATATATTTATTGTTTAGCCATGGTTTGAGATGAGAGAAGAAAAATATATATAGATATATTTTTATTTTCTCATCAAGGTTTATCTTTTTATTCTTCTTAAAAAGCCATCATCTTCTTCAACCTCGAGCTCTTGCTCTCTAGACTTTTCAAGTGAGCAAAATACTCAAAAAGATAGGATTTTGAAGTGAGAAAGAGAACCACAACACCATTCTACACAAGTCTATCCCACTTGTTTAGAGTGTTAGCTTCATTTCATCTTCTTGATCAAGTAGTTTTGCAAGTTTGGACAAAGCGGACTCCGGATGGATCATCGTGGACCTAGAGGAGATCAAGCGGAATTTTTCCAAACCCCAAGTGGCCGAGGAGTCTAGCGTAGGGAGCTACAAAGGTTGTACTCTCAAAACCCTAGCTTTTCTTTCATATGATGATATGCAAGTTTTAGAAACCCCAATTTTCTAGGAACGATCCGATGTTTGTTAACTTAGCACCCTAAAGACTCCACCTTTGGTACATATGATGCTTCCAAACCCTTCATGAGGTGCTAGGTAAACCTTTCATTGGTATCAGAGCCGACCTAGAACATTAGGCGACATTTTAGCGAAGTTAAAACTCCGATCGAACCGAAAAATACGGATTTTTAGTGCTCTCTGGACATTTTTTCAAAACTGTTGTTTTCAGAATTAAAAATATGCAAAAAATTCAGCAGGTAAATGTAAGAATTACTGAGAAAAATGATGCCATGAACAGTTAATTCCGCCGCGGAACCGCGGCAATAGCCTGCTTAGGCCGCGGTTCCGCGGCCGTTATGTTGCTTCATCGTGTCGTTTTTGTACAGTAACTAATCTATCTGCTTGTATATTGTTTTGGAGTATTTTTAATCTGAATTTAGAACAGTAAATTCTGGAGATGGTTTTGGACTCGTCGATTCGATCGGAATTTTCATTTCGTGACTTTTCCGGATAAATTAGAATGTATTCAAGTGTTTGAACGAGTATCATTTGCTCTCTTTTCACGGGGTTTAAAATCTTTCGGAAATACGTGCAAGTTTGTTTGTGGTGGACCCTCTAGAAGACAACAAACCTTAACTCGATTATGTGACTGTCTTGAACTGCCTTTTGAACCTTAGGGTTTGGGGCAGTACGGCGTGCCACATGTGAGGCGTTGGCTTGACCCTTCTACGGCTGGACCGCTACCACTGTGTCACACTCCGGGTTTTTGAACTCCGCTCAAGTGTTGAGCTTTAGCGAATCTTGGGTATTTGATCGTTCGTTCGAAAACTTTAATACCGTCTATTTATCTGGAATGTGATGCAATATCTGGAATTCATATAGTTGGACATGAAATACGAAGTATGTGATATTTCGCATTTACGATGTCTAAAGAGAATGTGGATTCCAAATATTGCAGTTTTTCACTTTCTTTTCTGTGACCGTAAGTGTAGTATGTCGATATCGCCGGTTTCGTTGCTATACATCAACGGCAATTGGAGTACGCATACTTACTTACGTTGATGATATATGATATTATGTATTGCTGAGATATGATGTGCAGGATTGTCGCGATTGAATAGCCGGGGGGGTAATGTGAGATGAGAGTTTTAAATTTTCATTCATGTAAATTTAAATGTAATGTAATATTCTTTTATTTGGGGCACTTCCGGGTTGAGGTTGATGCCACCAGTGTTGTATATTATTTACTTTTCCGCATTAGGATGGACCCAAGGAGGGGAGCACAGGTGACCGGGTTCTGGGGTTCAGTAGGAGGCCATCTCGAGGAGTCGAGACCGGGTCTCCTAAACTCCAGAATTGGTAGGGTCGCTTGCCGCTCTCGTAGGGGTCCAGGGTGTGGGCTTGGCTATTCATCGCGACTGTGGAATCCGTATTTTCTATTGTTGGCTAAATACTAAATACGAACGTCCTAGTATATCCCACATTATATCTATGTTTCTGCTGCGATATCTGTGATGTGACCATTAGATATGTTCTGTGATGGATACAGTATATATGATATATTATATAGGCGTTACTTATGTTTTACACCCGCGCTAGCCCTGCCCTGCTCTGTCGTTAGTTACCTAACCTAACGGTGCACGAGGGGATATCGAGGCGAATGCGGATGGCATAAGTGTACGTCATATTTATCTGTGATGTTTAGGTGAGATAAATGATGGGACTTCATTAATGTGATTAATAAAAGAAAAGAAACCTAAAAGATGTTGTAGAATCAAATATTAATAAAAAGGGTAGCTTCAGTTTTGCTTTGCATAGCGGTATATATGATATACCCTGCACCCTATTCGATGAGGAAAGAGCCGAGATCCCTTCACCGGGAGTGACCTCTTTAGCAAAACTGGCAGATGCTACAACACTCGGTTTGCTTTTGATTGCTTTTGGAGTTTTGCTTTGCACAGTGATATATATGATATATCCCGCACCTTATTCGATGAGGAAAGAGCCGAGATCCCTTCACCGGGAGTGACCTCTTTAGCAAAACCAGTAAAAGCCTCAAAATCACTCCATTTCAAAACTTCACTTGATTCTACAACGATATCAAGTTCATTACGCAATAGATTTTCAGAAAAACCTATCGTAGCCCTCCGTCATTTCAGATAAATCCTACTTAGTATTCGTGCTACGTTTGTTGACCTCCGTCAAGGCGTAGTGTGCGGTAGCTAACTAGTATTTATCTGCTTATGCATGTGATGCAGATTGGATTAGGGTTGTCGTACGACCTTGTTGAACTCCGTCAAGGGTCATGTGGGTGGGTTTGATTCAATCAAGGAATGACGAGTTGAACTTGACTTGCACCCTATGGTTTGTTGACCTCCGTCAAGGTCAAAGGATGCTTGGGGCAAAATATTATCGGGAATTTCAAGTGTTGAAATTTGCAATGAGATTGCATACCTTCTATGAGATAGTTGGATCCCGATACCCACTGAGAGTAATTGTTACTCCCGGGAGAGTTTTACACAGGATAATTAGCCGATCAAGTAGGTGTCTAGAAAGGTGTCAACGGGGTTACGCCTCTGGGAAAATGAGGTTTACTTTAATTAGGTCCGTGTGAAAGCACGGGGAACCTCCCTCAAAGTACCGACACTGGCCTGGCTGAAAGATCGGCGAAGTTGTAGGGTGTAATTAATCCCGGCTAGTCTTTCCTTTTAGGGTTTGAAGGAAGATTTGATAAAAACAGTGGGAGTCATCCTGATTAGATAAGATAATAACCAATCTGATCTTGCAAGAGCATACGCTAAAGTGTTTTCTTCTCTCTCTCTCCAGGTAGCGACCATGTCATGCCTTAATAAAGATAATAATATGGATGTATTGACCGAACCCGCAAGTTATACTGTGCCGGGGAACGTTGGTTCCGTTCTTTCTTATAAGAGTTATAGGAATGAACAGGACATAGGGGAATACCAGGATTCCCATGCCATCCGAATGAAGAAAGTACATGTTGATGCATTTTCTTCGGGTGTGTTTGTTACAGAGAACTGTTTCTCCATTTGCCCTACGTCCTGGGTATTAGATACTGGGTCAGGATCCCATATATGTAATCAGTTACATGGGCTTAGGAAAGGTAGAGAACTTGGAGAAGGTGATAAAGACATAAAAGTTGGAAATTGTGCAATTGTTGCAGCTAAGACTGTCGGGGAATATCACCTTGCATTACCAACTGGTAATATATTGATTCTGAACGAATGCTATTACATGCCAAACCTGATATGCAACATTATATCGGTTTCTTTGTTGAGTAAAGAGGGATATAATTTTGTATTACAGGATAATGTTATGAACATTTTCCGTAACCAAAAGTTGGTTGGATCAGGCACGTTGTGCAATTGCATTTATGTTCTAAATCAATCAACAGTTCTGAGTATAACAAACACACACAAGAGGAAGAGTTCAGAACTGAACGAATCCTTCTTGTGGCATTGTAGACTGGGTCACATCAATGCGACACGACTAGCTAAGTTGCATAAGGATGGATATTTGAATCCGTTTGAATTTTCATCTTATGACACTTGCCAGTCATGTCTCAAAGGCAAGATGACCAAAACTCCGTTTACGGGACACGGAGAAAGAGTTACTGAACTCTTGGGACTGATACATAGTGATGTATGTGGTCCCATGTCTACACATGCCAGGGATGGTTCTTCGTACTTCATTACATTCACTGACGATCTCTCTAGGTTCGGGTATGTGTTCCTGATGAAACACAAATCAGAAGCTTTTGAGAAATTTAGAGAATATAAACAAGAAGTCGAGAACCAAACCGGAAAAAGTATTAAAATCCTACGATCTGATCGAGGAGATGAATACTTGAGCATTGAATTCCTGGACTTCCTAAAAGAGAATGAGATTCTCTCTCAGCTGACTCCTCCATATACACCATAGCACAACGGTATATCAGAACGGAGGAACCGCACCCTATTAGATATGGTGCACTTTATGATGAGTGTAGCTGAGTTACCTATTTCCTTCTGGGGATATGCACTGGAAACAACCGCATACCTACTGAATAGGGTTCCTACCAAATCTGTGCCTACCACCCCATATGAGATATGGGAGTGGAAGAGACCATATCTTAATTTTATAAAGATATGGGGTTGCCCGGCCTATGTCAAAAGACAAAAACCGGACAAACTCGAGGCAAGGACTGTTTTGTGTAAATTTGTTGGATATCCCAAGCATTCGCGAGGGTATGTATTCTACCACAGTGAGGAACAAAGAGTATTTGTTGCTCAACATGCCACCGTTTTAGAAAAGGAATTTCTTGCAAAAGAGATTAGTGGCCCTGAGGTAGAACTGGAAGAGGTTCCAGCTGAACAAACCACAACAGAAGATTTAGTAGAACCAGAGGATTCAGCAGTTCCCAATGAACCCCAGCCACTCCGCCGATCTAGTAGGGTTCCTCGCCAACCTGAGAGATACTATGGTTTTCTCATGGATGCTGGGAGCGAGGATTGCATCATGGAGGATGATGACCCAACTAGCTTCGAGCAGGCCATCACGAGTGGGGACTCAGTGAAATGGCTGGATGCTATGCGGTCCGAGATGGAATCCATGTACACCAACAAAGTATGGACTTTGGAAGTTGCTCCTGAAGAGGTAAAACCCATTGGGAGCAAGTGGATCTTCAAGAAAAAACTTGGTATAGATGGGAAAGTGGAGACTTTCAAAGCTAGACTTGTAGCAAAGGGTTTTCGTCAAAGACCAGGTGTAGACTATGACGAGACCTTTTTTTCCAGTGGCTATGCTTAAATCCATCTGGATCATGCTTGCCATCGCTGCATATCATGATTACGAAATCTGGCAAATGGATGTTAAGACCGCCTTTCTAAACGGTAATTTAGAAGAGTGCGTGTACATGACTCAGCCAGAGGGCTTCGTAGATAGTGGGAGCAGCGGGAAGGTGTGCAAGCTGCTTAAATCCATTTATGGATTAAAGCAAGCATCGCGGAGTTGGAACATCTGCTTTGACGTCGTTATCAAAGAGTTTGATTTCGTCAAAAACGTAGATGAACCTTGTATCTACAAGAAGGTGGCAGAGAGTAAGGTTGTCTTCCTCGTATTGTACGTGGACGACATACTCTTGGTAGGAAATGACATTCCTATGCTGCAATCGGTCAAGCTCTTCTTATCACAAAGATTCTCAATGAAAGATCTTGGTGATGCCTCCTGCATATTGGGAATTAGGATCTATAGAGATAGATCCAAACGGATATTGGGATTGTCCCAATCCAGGTACATTGACACCATACTAAAGAGGTTTAGTATGGAAGAATCCAAGCGTGGGAACTTACCCACAATCTCTGGAGTCACTCTCTCCAAAGAGATGTCTCCCAAGACTGATTTGGAGAGAGCTCGCATGCAAGAGATACCCTATGCTTCAGCTGTAGGCTCTATCATGTATGCGATGCTATGTACCAGACCCGATGTAGCATACTCACTAAGTGTAGTGAGTAGGTATCAAGCTGATCCTGGAGAGAGTCACTGGACAGCTGTGAAGAGCATTCTCAAGTACTTGCGAAGGACTAAAGAGATGCTCTTGGTGTATGGTAACGGAGAACTCCAAGTGGAGTCCTTTACCGATTCGAGCTTCCAGAGTGATAAGGACGACTCTAAGTCGCAGTCGGGATTTGTCTTTACCCTTTACGGAGGGGCGGTTAGCTGGAAGAGTTCCAAGAAGGAAACCGTGGCAGACTCGACGATGGAGGCTGAATACATCGCTGCCAACGATGCTGCCAAAGAGGCTGTCTGGATCAAGAAGTTCATTACTGAACTTGGAGTGGTTCCATCCATTGAGCATCCAATACCTTTATATTGTGATAACAATAGAGCGGTGGCTTTGGCCAAGGAACCCAGGTCCCATCAGTGATCCAGGCATATTCTGAGGCGATATCAGCTGATACGGGAGATAGTTGATCGCCGGGAGATCGAGGTCAGGAGAGTTGACACGAAGAATAACACAGCGGATCCACTCACGAAGGCCATTCCTGTTCATAACAGAATACTGCATTTTATACCGCCCATTCTTATGCTCGTGTGTTTATAGGTAGGTGCTTTTAATCCGTGTTTGTTACATATTTACATAGTACAGGTTTCCAGTACAAATATTGCAAATCAAGACAAAATCTCCATAGTTACGCCAAATACAGAACATCTGTTGACAGCAGATAAAAGCCGGGTTCCGGTCATCCATATCCGTCCGGTGCCGAGTACCAGTTCCTGAGACAAGACATATGACAGTGGTCATTCGTGTCTGGGACAGGCACAGAGCACGAGGGGGGGCTGCACAAGAATCAATGGGTGCGCGGAGCTCGAGGGAGATAAAGTCAAAAGTAAAGAAAAGAGTGCAATCTTGGACTAAGAAATCTGAAGATATTCTGGAAGACTTTGTGCAGTGTGAAGTTTTCAAACACAAGGAAAAATGGAACCAGGGAAGCACACAAATTTCGAGGACCCAACTCCCCTATACGGCCGCGGATCCGCGGCCAATGGGGGGTATTGGCCGCGGAACCGCGGCCATGTGGGCGCCTCATCTGATGAGTTTTCAGGGGTAGTTTGGGTACTTCATTTTATATCAGATTCTTGCCCTAGGGTTTCTGTAAGCAGCCTATAAATACTCCAGAACTGAGCCAAACCATGGGTCCATTCTTTTAGCCACTTTAGTGTAGTTTTAGTTCTTCTTCTTCTTCTTCATTCTTCCTCCATGGAATTGTAGTGAGAGCATTGAGTGGATGTGAATAAAGATGAAGGTTTTTGTATTATTCTTTTTGTTTAGCTTCCCCTTAAGCTCTCTACCTTAACTTGATCTTGCAACCTCATAAGTGAGCTTGCAAGTTTAAGCTTTGGTCATTGGTCTCAAGCGGTTGTATCATTTTGTTCTCTCCTTAGTGCTTCATTTCACATGAGTTCTTTACCCTTCTCTTGATCTTGCAATCTCTTGATTGAGCTTGCAAGTTTAAGGGTTGGCTATTGATCCCATGCTTGTTTTGAGTTCTATGGTTCTTGTAATTACTTTCTTGCATTTTTCATTCTTGTCTTTAATTACTTGCAATTTATTACCATGCACTTTAATTACTTGCTTGTAATCTTTTCTTTTCTTTGTTCTTTTCTTTTGCTCTTTTTGGTTTGTTTTGTGAATGGTTGTAATTATTATTGTTAAGAAGAAATACGATATTATAAGTTAATGTTTCTTTACCCATTTCCTTTTCCCGTATTTTCCATTGAACTCCGCCCAAACGATACGCAAGCGCTCCGTTAGGCACCCTACCCTAACAAGGTAATGGTGATTCCTAACAGCGACCGGTTGCGTTCGGTTTGGCCGGAGGCGAAAGCAAGAGACAAGAACGGAAGGACAAGGGTAAATAAGTCGTATTCCACGAATACCGCGCTTAAATCCCCTAATCCACGTTGTTGCCGATTGCTCTAGCTTCAATTGGTCAAGACTCGTCTCAAAGGTTTTGAGTACGGATTTCTTTAGCTTATAATCTCGTATCTTTTTCTGAACAACTTTATACTTGCAAATAATACACATAGGTTAGATTGAACAGACACATACAAATTCTTTATTGACTCGTCTAAGACAAGAAAGGACATACAACCATCTCCCTGTGGATCGACCCGTGCTCAACCGGCTAGCTGCATAGCGACACCGTCTTGATTGCGGTTAACTTTAATTCTTTCAATCAATTCCCCAGATACAGTTTGAGAGACTCTTCGGGATGCTCGGTATGCGATACTACAGCAGCTGGCCCTAGTGCAAATGGGAGATTGTTAGTTGTATGTATGCCCTAGAGGCCAGTATTGTACAGATGATGTATATTATATTGAATGCTTGGACATATATAGAGATGACTTTCTTGACCGATATGATAGTATGCTATCTGGTTGCTCTTTATCTTAACATGTATACTTGTCTCTTTATACTGTCTTATAGTTACATGTTGGTAAAGCCCTTAGGATGTGTACTTGACTACCTGGACTATGATATGGATCATACTAGTGGGGGCATGGTAGTCCATAAGTACATCCTTCAAGGTCCCTAGTCGTGGGTGTATCGAGACGAGACATCGATATACCATTATAGACTAGCGTATACGCTTCTCGACCCATGAGATGGGCGATGGATGATCCCATATCCATTGGTGTTTGACATCAGAGATGGTATGCGGGTGCTCAGTGGAAACTGGGTATACTGGACGGACTCACCGAGAACTCCCAGATGGTATTATACCTCACGTCAGATGGCAGTTCTCAGGTGACACTGGTGCAGGTTAGTCTGTAGACCCGAGATCGTCATAGAGTCTTGTGTGATTCCCACTGTGCTTTGATTTCCACCTTACCACGTCCATGAGGGCGTGCAAAACGGTGGTTTTTGGGTACAGTCCCGAGTCACATGGAGGCAATGAGCGATAGGAGGGGTTTCGTCTCTCCCGGTATTGGGGGTTGATGTTGCACTGTGCTCGATTGGCCGTAACAGGGAAGTCCCTGGCCAGGGCTGATTAGAGATTTACTGGTAAGTGTTACCAGTAGTTTCTCGACCCGTTATGAGCCTCACATCGGCACGACTTATCGGTTATTGGGGTCTGACGTTTACCACCCCTAGACTTGATATGCGACATATCAGACGAGGAGACCGGACTGCGCGGGTAGTGTTGCCGGTTGGCTCAACGGGAGTTGTAGCAGGTTCGCTTATTTTCTTCTGATCGCTCAATACCCGGGTGGCCGTTACGTTTAGCTGACCACTTGCGGCTTGGGGGTGCTTGATATGATCATCACCCACTGCCAGCGTATTGACGAGTCTTAGAGTCCCACAAAGGAGTTATCTAGTCCAGGCGAAACGTTGTGGTGCGCGTATGCGATATGCGCATGGACCCGGTTAAAATGCGCGTATGAGATACCGTATATTAATCGGGCGGCTTGCTTTTGGTTGGGTCGTATGTGATATGGCCGGATTGATAAATCAAGTGTTGATTTATCATTTAACCATTAGCTTCTCACTAAGAATCCTATCTTGTTTCTTTTGGATGTATGCATGCATGTATGCATTCATTCTTGTTCATGCACATATGGATGTGCATGTACACATGCATACATACATCATTCTATCATGGTTGCTTATACAAAGAAAATGGTGGAAATATAAGACTCACACCATGGTTTTATTTATATGAATTATTATTGCATTTGATTTAAAACAAAAGGAAAGAAAGGAAAGGATAATTCATGGTTTCTTTCTACACTGTTCTTTGACCTAACCATGCTCACCCACCATTTAACCATGGATTAACTTTCCTTTTGGGTTTTAACTCAAGTTCAATAATATATTTATTGTTTAACCATGGTTTGAGATGTGAGAAGAAAAATATATATAGATATATTTTTATTTTCTCATCAAGGTTTATCTTTTTATTCTTCTTAAAAAGCCATCATCTTCTTCAACCTTGAGCTCTTGCTCTCTAGACTTTTCAAGTGAGCAAAATACTCAAAAAGATAGGATTTTGAAGTGAGAAAGAGAACCACAACACCATTCTACACAAGTCTAGCCCACTTGTTTAGAGTGTTAGCTTCATTTCATCTTCTTGATCAAGTGAAGTTGCAAGCTTGGACAAAGCGGACTCCGGGTGGATCATCGTGGACCTAGAGGAGATCAAGCGGAATTTTTCCAAACCCCAAGTGGCCGAGGAGTCTAGCGTAGGGAGCTACAAAGGTTGTACTCTCAAAACCCTAGCTTTTCTTTCATATGATGATATGCAAGTTTTAGAAACCCTAATTTTCTAGGAACGATCCGATGTTTGTTAACTTAGCACCCTAAAGACTCCACCTTTGCTACATGTGATGCTTCCAAACCCTTCATGAGGTGCTAGGTAAACCTTTCAAGTTTTGGTGCTTCACTTTTCTTTCTGATCCCCTCTGATTTCTTCAGGTCCTCCAGCACGTCGTCCTCGTCGTCCAGATGGAGGACGAGGAAATTGCCCCGGCGATGCGAGCCGCGGGCGAGCTCTCCTCGCTGGAGGAGAGCTCGAAATTGGAGCTGGAGGCTGCGATGGCGAGGGTTGCCGTCCTAGAGGGCGAGGTGGCGGCCGGGAAGCAGGAGGTTGCGGCCGGGAAGCAAGAGGTCGCCAGGTACCGCGAGGCCGCCCAGGTCGCCGAGGCCAAGCTTCAGGACTCCAAGTTGCTCGTCGGCACCCTGAAGAAGTCGGCGGGCGCCCTTCGGAAGGAGCTGGAGGCGGCGGTAGAGAGGACGAAGCAGGCCTGTTCCCACTAAACTTTTCGGCCTTGAGCTACTTATTCCTTTATAAAAAGGGGGGATTCCTGTACATCACGTGCTCACACGTGACCGGGCATCACGTGCAAACACGTGACCTTTTATGGGCAGATTCTATCTACACCTGAATGCCTAATTGATAAAGTCACGTGCCCACACGTGATGGGCCTTTAAACCCACTGAAAGGAATTAAAACTTATAATAAAACAGCAAGAAAAACCCCAATGGGGCATCACGTGACCAGGGGTCACGTGCCGACACGTGATGAGTTCCCGAGTTCTTTAAAATAATAAAAATAAATTCTGGTTAAATGCTTAATCAGTGGGTCACGTGCTAACACGTGACAGGGTCTTAAAACTCTCTGAGTTAATGGAAAGAAAACCCCAAATGGGGTATCACATGCCCACACGTGACCAGGGGGCACGTGCCAACACGTGATGGGTTCCTGAGCCCTCTGAACTAATAGAATTAAATTCTAATTAAAAGCTTTATCAGTGGGGTCACATGCTGACACGTGATAGACTCTTAAACCCTCTGAACTAATAGAATTAAATTCTAATTAAAAAGAAATCAAAAGCCCTAACTGGAAAAATATTTCCCAGATCTTTCCAAACAAAAAGATTGCACTTTGTAAAGGAAACACCGTTGGATTAAAAATCTAATGGTGATTAAAAAATCACCAATTTATAGAAAGATTCTATACAAGGAAATATTTTCCTAAAATTTGCCAGGAACAACCGAACAACAAACAAAATATCTTTTGGGGATTAAAAAATCCAATGGTGAATAAAGTTCACCGAGTGATCTAAAAGATCACGTTGGTTATAAAATCAATCTAAATCTTTCAATGAAAGATTGACTAAACAAACTGATTCTTTTGTTTCTCCTATAAATAAGAGCCAAGAAAAGGAGGAGAAAAAAAGGTGAGAGATACAACAACGGAAAAAAAAAGAAGAAGAGAATTTAATTCTCCAAAAAGAAGAAGATCTCTTCAGAAAAGAAAGAAACCCGAGGTAAGAGAGGGAAAGAGATCATTCTATAAGCTCCCACAAAACAAAAGAGAATTTAATTCTCAAACTAAGAGTTTAACTCTTCTGAATAAGAACTTAGTTCTTCCTTTGGTTGAAGATCTACAGAAGCAGATCCCCCCATAAGTTGAGAATTTAATTCTCATCGGGGGGATTCTGCCATGCAGATCTAAAGCCTAAGGGAGGAGCTAAGTTCAGAGAATTTTATTCTCTCACAAAGCACATAGGAATTTAATTCCTCCAACAAAGATAGGGTTTAACCCTTAATATAAGAACTTAGTTCTTCTTCATAGTAATAGATCTGCAGAAGAAGATCTCCCCATAAGTTGAGAATTTAATTCTCACCGGGAAGATTCCGCCATGCTGATCCAAAACTTAGATGGAGAATTGAGTTTAAAAAATTTAATTCTTTCGAACATATAGGAATTTAATTCCTCTAAATAAAATTAGGGTTTAACCCTATAAGAGAATTTAATTCTTATACAAGGGATTCATCTCTCAATACACGTAAAAAGATCAAAGTACCCAACATGATCATGTGGCAACACATGACTCTCCCCCTCAATGATCAAAAGAGAACGAATAAGATTAGGTCACATGCTCCCACGTGACCCTTGAACAAACTTCTCAAAGTAAAAAGGGTAGAATCGATTTTGGATGCCTCACGTGTCCCCACGTGACCCCTGGCAAACACCTCTTTTAAAAAAAAAGAAGATGGAAAAAACTGAAGGGTTAATATCCAACGCATGGGTGCCCTCACATGTCCCCACGTGACCCCTATCAAATCCTTTTAATATCCAATGCATGGGTACCCACCACGTGCCCACACGTGATGGTCATAAAAATTAAGTGTTTAACACTTATTTGAATATTCTGAGAATAAAATAAGGGAAGTCTGGCCCAATACTCAAGCGCCTCACGTGACCCCATGTGAGCGTTTTCTTTTTAGTGTTTAACACTATTTTGTGCGCTTCATCCCTGTTTCCCCCAATCAGAGCAAAGCTCTGTTTGAAATTCAAATTTCAAAAATTGAAGCAACACTTCAGATGCAGCGCCAAGTGCGCTGCGCCCTAGGCAGCGCACCATGTGTGCGCTAGCGCTAGGTGCGCTGCGCTCTAAACAGCGCGCAATGTGTCAAACACGGGTGCGCTAGCGCGGGGTGCGCTAGCGCGGGGTGCTCTGCGCTCCGAGCAGAGCACCACGTGTAAGACACAGGTGCGCTAGCGCAAGGTGCGCTGAGCAGCGCACCACGTGCAAAGCACGGATGTGCTAGCGCTGGAATTAAAAACTCCCCACCGTTAGATCAAAAGATCTAATAATAACGATAAATCATTAATTAATCAGAATTAAAATTCTATTGTTGAAAGATTTTCCAATCTTGTTAAAAACAAGAAGATTGCCTTCTGTAAAACAGAAGGCCTAGGATCAAAGATCCAATGGTGGGAAACATCCCCAAATTAATCAGAGAAAGATCTCTTTAACTGATTCAACAAATCAGCTTGCCCTATATAAAGGCCCCAAGACTTCAAGTCTGATATAGAGAACCCCCCCCCCCCCCCATAAACTTTGAAAAACTCAAAGATAAAGAGCAAGCTCTTGCAAGAAGATATTTCTTCAAGGTAAAGATGAAGGATGATGAACACAGAGATGAAATCATCTCATAAAAAGAAAAATTCATTTCTTTAAAAAGATCATAGATCTACAAGACAAAAAGTCTTTCACAAAAGAGATCAAAATATCTCATCATAAAATAAAAGAAGAACATAATTCTTCTCACAGATCATGGATCTATAAAGGCAAAGCCTTTCATCAACATAAGAGATTGGAAATATCTCCTGCAAAAATAAGAACTGCTGTTCTTAGATCTTGAGACAAAGTCTCTTTTAAAGAACATAAAATTTTTCCCAGATCATAAAATTAATCAGATGCGCTTTGCGCTCTTGAAATGCGCCTTGCGCTCTTGAAATGCGCTTCTGCGCTCTCTGGGCCGGCGCTCAGCGCCAAATGCGCCAAGTGTCAACCACGTATGCGCTAATTGATAACTTGCGCTTTGCGCCTCTGAAATAGTGCACTGCGCTCATGGGCTGGCGCTCAGCGCCAAGCACACCACGTGTCACTCACGTGTACGCCACTAAACTGAAAGCGCAATGCGCTCATAGATTAGTGCTCAGCGCTCATAAACTGGCATCATGCGCTCATCATCTAGCGCCTAGCGCTGTGTGACACGTGTCCCTTACATGTGCGCTACTTGGCAGTAGCGCACTGCGCTCTTTGACTGGCGCAAAGCGCCTAGCGCGCCACGTGTTGCGATGACAGAACATAAATTGTTCTTTAATAAGCCAGAGCTCTGATGAATGCTCAGCATTCAAGACAAGACAAAAATTTTGTCAAGATATAATGCTCAGCATTGTTAAAAGGGCCAAGCCCAAATAAAGGCTCAACAGCCCAGAAGAAAAATGTTAAACATTCATTGGACTTAGCCCAAGATTAGCCATAAGTCCTCAACTTATATTAATTGAGGCCATCTACTCATGAATATTTCAACAGATCTTAGTCCCAAATTCGACTACAGATCTTTCAACCAACTCACACCGGTTCGAGGGTACATCTCTTTACTCCTCTGATATTTGTCGTTGTAATCCTTCAACGTCTTCAGAGAGGTGATGGGTCCTGACAACCAAACACTCTACGGACTGTGGGGTCCTTAAGCCCATGGACTATGATGTCCTTAACCTTGACTGTGAGGTCTTTAAACTCACGGAATATGATGTCCTTAACCTTGAGTGTGAGGTCTTTAAACTCATGGACTATGATGTCCTTAACCTCGACCGCAATGTCTTTAAACTAACATTGGACCGAAATGTCCTTAAACTAACGCTGGACCGTAATGTCCTTAAACTAATCGACCGCAATGTCCCTAAACTAAACAATAGAGTCCAAACGCTCTTTTGTTGGATCTAAACGATCCCGCTAAGTTGATCTTAGTCTAAAATTAGACTAACGTATCGTTAACATACGTTTAAGTTTATCTTAGTCCCAAATGAGACTAACGTATCCTTAAACCCAACCCCCAAACCCAAATCTAAGAAGATACGGATTTGGACTAATCCACGCCCTACGGGCGACAACATACATTAGTCTCCGTATACAATCCACGGGAAACCAAAAACAAAACAAACACCCACAACACGAAGTGACCATCTGGAGAAGGAGAAAGTGGTTACCGCGATGTGGTAGCGTAATTAATTGCAGGGGATTGCGCCTGCAGGGAAGAGCGTCCCCACAATCAAAAACCCCTCAAACGAGGGGGAATCTGACGAAGTCTGCTACATCGGCCGCATCCGTTTAAACCTTCGATACATGGTGCCATAAATCAACTTGGCATCTTCGGAGAGGTGGACGGATAGCACCAATTAGCATCTGCCCCGAAATTCAGGCGGACTATTGCTCTCCGTGTTTTTCGGCGGGGAACAGATTCTGGCACGCCCGGTGGGACCTTTTCCTCTTTCCACTCTACACTTCGTGTGTCGTGTTCGCGAACGAATCGCGGTTTGATATGGTTGCCCTTCGGTTCGAGGTACTAAGATTTGGTGTCTTGCTTGGTGCAGAAAACGAAAGATCAATGGCATCTACCTGCACAAAGTGTTCCAGCTGCAACTGCAACTCCCGTTCTGCCTCATCTGGAGGTGTAACTTACGGTCTCCAAGCGGCCTCCTTTTTCACAATGCCGGTAGAGCAGGTAACGCAGGCTACCACCGAGTTGTTCTTCGGGACCATGCTCCCACCAGTGAGCGTTCACATCCCGTTGCCGCAAGAAGCGCAAAAGAAGTCGGTCTTTGATCGGCTCACCACCACCACGGCCCCTCTCAACGGGTCATGCAGTGCCAAGCCAATGACATCAGTCTTCGATATACTGAGCCTGAACTCCAATGGGCCCGTAAAAAAGCCCACGATACCTAAACCAGCCATCCCAAAGCGGATAGCCATCCCGTCTCAAGCGGACGAAATCATTAGAAAGGCTTCTCCTAATAAGAAGTCAGTATTCACAAGGCTGGCCACTCCTTCTCCCGTTCCTACCCAAAGGTCTGTCTTTGACAGATTGGATACTGCTACTCAACGGACGTCGGTCTTCAAGAGGCTGGTACCAGCAGCGCCTGAACAGAACAGGGGGAATGACAAAGTCATCCCCGTGGCTGAACCAACACCATCCGCACGACATGCTCGCCGTCGTCACTGGCGCCGAGTAAGGAAGTCTGGGGGCAGCTCTCCGTCTGGATTTACTCCACCAGCCCCAACAGTGGATGTCAATGTTATTGTTCCAACCAGGAACATCTTCGAGTTGCTTAACAAGGTGCGGAGGAACTCTCCTACTGCAGTGTTGAAGAGGTCTCCTCTACCTATGGAGATTACTACAGAAAAGAAGACGGAGCAGCTCCTCAGCGGCTGTCCTCAAAAATTTATAAAGTCTGGCGATAGGTCCAGGAATCGGTGATTGACCAGGACTACTCTCGCCGATCAGAGAAGCTCAAAGATTGACAAGAAGATAACCATCCTGTTAAGCCACAAATGGCGACAGCCGTCTGGGTGCCCGCTGCAACGGCTCCCTCGACTCCAACTGCTCACAAGAGAAGAAGGCCAGAGAAAGCTCCTGTGGCCGCATCGAACCAGAAAGACGCTGAATCTAAACGCCCCAAGTCTGGGGGCATGATGGTGCATACTGTTTATATGGCTTCCGAAAAAGAGGAAAGTCGTGCTTCTACGGGTCATCGACCACTTACCCGGTCGATATCGAAGGCTCAGGAACAACAGCAGCAGAAGCTTCAGAAGATGCTGACTGCAATGGCCGCACTCACTGGGCCAAAGGAAAATCCAGAGACCTCGGAGCAGCGTCGGGAACATGAAACTGATACCGAGTTCCTCCGAAGAATGCTCGAGAGGAAAGAAAAAGAGGCTGCGGAACAGACATCCAATATAAAACGAATGGCTCTCTTGTTCCAAGACATGGCTGGGATAATCTTACAGCCGAAACCTACAGCTGAAGACCCCCCGATCATCATTGAAGACGACAGAGGGAAACGTCGAACCCTCCTCCGGCTCTTTCAGCAGCCAAAGAAGAGACAATCTCTAAGGCCGCGTTGGACGACTACATCGCTCAGCAGAAATGAGCTCACCAGGCGAATGAAGCGGCTGGGCAAATTGTTAAAACTGGGCGACCATATCCAAGCTGGTATGACTAAATAAAGTACCCGCCGGGATATACGATCCCTAAATTTCTTATATATAAAGGGACAGGAAATCCCCACCAGCATGTCGCCCAGTTCAGGGTTCTATGTGGCAACACCGGAGGTGATAATAAATTGCTACTTCGCAAGTTCGTCGGCAGCTTGTCGGAAACGGCATTCGAGTGGTATTCTGAACTTCCAAAGGACCCCGTCAAGACTTTTGCAGAGATGGAACTACTATTCACCCAGCGTTTCGCGAGTGCTAGTGAACGCACCCCAATAACGACGTTGATCAATGCCAGGGTGAAGCCAGGTGAAACGTGGGTCCAATACGCAATACCGTGGCGAAATTTATAGTCAAAATGTGAGCAGCGCATCGAAGAAGCGCCAGTGGTGGGCATGTTCGTGGGCACTCTGGACCCTTAGGCAACTATTTCCCAATTCATGATGTTCTTCAAGCCGACCACGTTCTAGGGCTTGATCGACAAACTGGCCCAAATGGATCAGATGGGTCATAGACCGTCTCCTCCAAAGCCGGAGCCGCGGAACGAAAAGGGTAAAGGGAAGGCGACATTCGTTGCGAATACTCAACAGCAGCCTAGTACTCCAAGACCAGTTGATCGCCAAAATGATAGACAACGATCCCTTAGAGAAAAAGTGAGACGCCCTTACTCGTTCCCTCGGGATAAAACGAAAAGGTTATTCGAGCTAGCACTGTGCAACAGGCTCATCACTCTGCCGAAGACAAGACGCCCAACACAATCAGGTGACATTAACAATCCTAATTACTGCCATTATCACCGAATGTTGGGTCATCCGATTGAAGATTGTTACATCTTCAAAAGCCGGATCGAAGATCAGTACCAACAGGGCAAGTTCGTATTATCCGAGAACTGGAAGGTGAACCCGCCCTAGCCGCACGCTCTCAAAAAGGCGGACACACCGGGGGCATCATGCTCTTTTGTCGAGGAAGCTCCATGGGAGATCGCACTTTCAGCTAAGACGAAAAGAATGCTGAAGGATCTTCAAACATGTCCGGTAATCAGGTGGAAGAATCCGCTCGAACCCGAGATTATCGAGGGAATGTTGAAACCGCGCCCAACTCTAAAGACCGGTGGTGATAGCCAAAGCGCTCACACCCAACCGTCAAAGTCTTCGAGGAAGAAGAAGAAGACCAAAAAGCCCATGAAGCCTGGTGACAAGCGCACGGACCTGCAAAAATACATCGACGCGCTGGAAGAATATAATCAGAAGGCGCGGACTCCAGTCACACTTCAAGAGTTTCTCAGCCACGTCCTTGAGGACGAAGATGACAACAATGGAGAAGACTCGTCTGGTGAATCTGAGGATTATGTGACAAGTTGCCATGCGATCTCTCACTCGTATATAGACAATGAAGAAGCTCTTTACACAGAGAAACTGGGGGCAGATCCTAATCCGGAACTTCTGGGGCCATCAGACGAAATGATTGATGCATTCCTGGACGAGGTTCTTCTTAAAAGCAAAGATGCTCGAGAGCGTGAGATGGCCATATTTGAAAAGGCCAAACGCCGGCGACTGGATGAAAGGGTTGAAATACTCCCGCCAGATCAAAGTGCATACATCGCAAATAAAAGCAGGTTCAAGACGAGGAAGAGGTTCCAAAGCCATATCGATGGGAATGAAGCTGCCACCCTCCAAAGAGAACGCTCTTGATGAAGCGGAGACACATCCTAACTACTGCCTATATCATCAAAGGATTGCGCACCCCATTGAAGAGTGCATAGCCTTTAAAAACTGGTGGTAGGGATATGTTGCTCACCGACAACATTTCAAGCGGATGAAGCGCAAAACTCGTCGGGAGCAAAGAAATAAGACCGAGGAGCGCAAAAGAACTACCGGCAACTGTCGCATGATCGAAGCTGGGGGATCACAAGTTCTCACCTTTGGGAGCGACTCTGACGAAGAGATAGCTCTTGGCCCTCTCTTCAAAGAAACCACATCCAAAATGGAAGAAATGAAGACCTGCGAGAACATTCAATTGCGCAATCGCACGCTACCTGAAAAGAATCTCGGATCCGCAAACAAGGGATCGAATAAAAAAGATAAAGGGAAGGAAAAAGTCCCTGAAGATATCGTCCTCGATGATCGAGTCGTCGAAGAGCTGGCAACCAAGGACCCGTCTAAGAAAAACAAGGTGGATTACAACGTTCTGGCACACCTGAGAAAGCTACCTTCGCAACTAAGCATTCTCGACGTCCTTCTGCTATCCAAAGAGGCGAGAGATTCATTGATCAAGGCACTACAAGAGCCAGAGCAATTCCAAGCTTTCCTCGCCGAAGAAAAGATGAAGGACGAGCTGGAAGAAGTGCACACAGCCGATATCACCTTCGGCGATGAAGATCTCCTCCTTGGGACATGCGAGCATAACCGTCCCCTTTATGTCTCCGGATACTGTCATGATATCAAGATAGGCAAAATCCTGGTTGACAATGGGTCCTCCGTCAATCTCCTCAATATGAGAGTGTTGAAGGAAATCTGCATGAGCGTTCAGCACCTTGCTCATGACAAAATCACCATCTCCGGTTTTGAATCCCAATCGTCGCGAACGCTCGGGTCTGTAATTCTGACATTACGCTTTGGGCTACTCGTCACTGATATCAAGTTCCATGTCATTGACGCCAAGACTTGCTACAACGCTTTGCTCGGTCGGCCTTGGTTACACGAGTACAACATTATCCCTTCTACACAACATCAGTGTATGAAGTATTTCAAGGATGGTCTTGAGTATACCGTAACCGGAGAGCTGAACCCATTCTCCGTGAACGAAGTCCGAAAGTGCGAAGATGCAAAATACTTCCTGCCAGATTTCGAAGACACTGAAAGATGTCGCAAATCGGAGGACAAGAACAAAGCTATCACCACTATTCCAGTCTTCGGGAGTGATACTGAGGAGGAGGAAGAAATAGTTTATTCAGGTCCGCCCCAGTGCAACAAGCCGGGACCGTCCACTCCTATGTTGATCTTCGGCAGCGACTCGAAAGATGAGGTCAATACCGTATTCTCTGCTCGGCCATCAATACAAGCCTTCGCTGATGAAGATCAAAATTTGCAAGTTTCCATGGTTCCGCCAAAGCATCATAAAGAGCTAGACGCGCTTGATACCTACAGTGTGGAAGAACTGCAGACATTCTACGTCCCTCCCAGGCGAAAAGGTGAAAAGGTGATCCTATTCTACCGATCCGGGGAAACCAAAGTGGAGAAAGAAATTTAGCATGGTACGGATTCTACATTTGACAGACTCCAGCCCATCAGTTTGCCCAGATACTACACAGATGGCTTAAAAAGGCTATTGAGGCACCAAGGTGTACCCCTTAAGCAAACCGCTCGACAATCACGGTTCTATAACAGGATCTGGAACGTCCCCGAACTCAATGAAAGTTTCCCAACGGGAGAATGGAGACGATCGGGCTTGGATATATTCGATCCAAGAAACGGGAGCTATTCCGCGACTGCTACATCATACATGACTTTGATGAAGAAGGAGATGCTCTGTGGGAAGATACTAATCCTGAACCAGAACGAGCTCCCGTCGTGAAAATGCTAAGTCCGTCTTTTGTAGAACAGATGGACAAGCTTATAAGAGAAGCAGGTCAAAAGGTTCGAGATGACCATAATCACGAAATGGTCATCTACGAGAAAGCCAGGACGCAACGCCTCCTTCAGCAGGCTGTGAAAAATGAAAATGCTCTTCCTTGTCAACCCGTCATACAAAAGGCCTGATGCAGAGACAAAAATAAATCAAAAGGCGGGAAAGGCGTTCGACAGCGACAAAGCGGGACCAAGAAGCCACGCGATCGAGAATCGGGCAACCAAGATTCGTCTCTTATAAAGAAGATGGGTCGAGAATATTCTTTTCCTCAAGACAAGACAAAGAAGATATTCGATCTTGTCATGAAACACCAGATGATGATCCTCCCGGAGTCCAAGCGCCCCCGAGCAAGCAAGTGAAGTTGATCACCCGGATTATTGCTCCTATCACCGAGGACATCCTCTCGAAGACCGCTTCACACTCAAAGACTGGGTAGAAGACCAGTATCAGCAAGGCAGGTTCGCTCTATCCAGCAGCTGGATGGTAACTCCGCCACAGAAGCATGAACTAAAAGCCGCGCCTGTAGCGAGAGTAGAACCAGATCAACATCGGTCTCGGAAGCGATCTTGTACCTGCCACATGATAATGCTGTCAAAAGAAGAGCCCGAGAATGTGGATGACCTCTCCTGGTGCTTCGAAAACGATGATGGCAAGGTGATCTCAGAGTTTCCACCGGCGCAAAAAGAGCTGGAAGATGGAATACATACTACTGCAGATAACCTCAAGAAAATTGATTTGGGAACGGCAAGTGACCCGCGGCCGACATTCGTCAGTGAGCTGTTGTCTGAAGAAAGGGTGGCTGCGCTAAAGGACCTGCTTATGCAGTATAGAGATTGCTTCACATGGAACTATTCCGAGATGCCAGGACTAGATCCAGAGATTGCTGTACACAAACTGGCAATATCCCCGGACGTCAAGCCGATCAAACAAGCACTAAGAAGAATGCGGCTCGAGCTTGAGATGAGCATCAATGCCGAGGTCAAGAAGCTAATCGATTCTGGCTTTATCCAAGAAGTTCAATATCCTGACTGGATCGCTAACATCGTCTCGGTGATGAAGAAAAACGGGACAGTGCGCATATGTGTGGTCTTTCGGGATCTCAACAAAGCTTGTCCAAAAGACGACTTTCCAGTACCGGTCACTGAGCTGATGATAGATAACACATCCACTCACGAAGTCTTCACCTTCATGGACTGCTCATCAGGATACAATCAGATAAAGATGCATCCCGAGGACCAGAAGCACACCGCTTTCCGGACCCCTTTGGGCATATTCTGCTACAAGGTGATGCCTTTCGGTCTAAAGAACGCCGGTGCCACCTATCAGAGGGCCATGAGGAAGATTTTCGATGACCTCATACATGAAATCGTCGAATGTTATATCGACGACCTCGTAGTTAAAAGCAAATCATACGAGGAACATCTAGAGCATCTGAAGACCGTATTTCAACGCCTTCAGCAATACAACTTGAAGATGAACCCTCTCAAATGCGCGTTCGGAGTTTCCTCGGGCAAATTCCTAGGATTCATCGTCCGACACCGAGGCATCGAGATAGACCCGTCGAAGATCAAGGCGATCATAGAAATGCCTCCGCCAAGGACTCTCAAGCAACTGCGATCTCTCCAAGGAAAACTCGCATATATCCGGCGATTCATAGCCAATCTTTCCGGCAAGTGCCATCCTTACAGTCACCTAATGAAGAAGGGAACCCCATTCGTCTGGGATCACAAATATCAAAGCGCACTGGAGGAAATCAAGCAATACCTACAGAACCCGCCAATGCTGGCCGCTCCCGTCAAAGGAAAAACCTCTCGTCCTGTACACAACAGACCTCGAAGGTTCTTTAGGTGCGCTATGGGCACAAGAAAATGACCAAGGGAAAGAGAGCCCTCTACTACTTGAGTCGAGTTCTACCGGGGGCAGAAAGCAACTATTCCCCCATTGAAAAACACTGCCTAGCGTTGATCTTCGCGATAACAAAACTCAGACACTACGCGTTGTCGCATGAGGTCTATCTCATATCAAAAGTGGATCCTCTCAAATACCTGATGTCAAAGGCCATATTAATAGGGCGACTCGCTAAATGGGCCCTGCTCTTGATGGAGTTCTCGATAACTTATCGTCCCCTTAAGGCAGTGAAGGGCCAGGCCATCGCCGACTTCCTCGCTGAGCATCCGATACCTGCCGACTCTCCCTTGAAATGCGAATTGCCAGACGAGCACACGTTTGACACGATCGATGGGGAGAGAAGAGAGAATGACACCCGATGGGAACTTTACTTCGACGGAGCATCTTCCATGAAGAAGCGTAAACAAAGCACCCCCATAATCAAATCAGGGGTAGGCCTCATCTTCGTGATTCCACAAGGAGGGATAATGCGCTTCGCCTTCTCCTTGACAGAGCCGAGAACGAACAATGAGGCCGAATATGAAGCTTTGATAGCAGGTCTCGAGATCGCTATCGACATGGGAATTAAAAACCTCCTCATATACGGAGACTCCCAACTGGTCGTTAGTTAAGTAAACGGCGACTATCAAACATGCAAGCCAGAGTTGGTGAAGTACGGTGGGAGAGTATAGCAACTGCTAACTCAAATTCCTTCATACACCCTGGAATGCATACCTCGAGTGGAGAATAGCAAAGTGGATGCATTAGCTAAGCTTGCTAAAGAGTTGGCTCACGAGAACCTCGATGACGTGAGGATCATTGTGCAAAGCCGTCGGGTTCTCGCACCAGCAGAAATATCTCCGGAGTCGTCCGAAGAAAAAGGAGCGACCGAGCAAATGGCCCTACAAATAAGAGACCAGGAAAAGAGACCAGGAAAAGGCTGAGGATTGGAGGGAAGTCTTTATAGACTACTTCAAATCCCGTCGAACACCTAAAAATGCGTCCTCAAGACATCAGCTTATGAAACGAGCTCTGTCTTTCGCATTCGTCATTGATACTCTGTATAAGAGATCATTTGATTCTCTGTGGTTAAGATGCCTGGGACCTGAAGAGGCAAGGAGAGTCGTCCAAGAAACTCACGACGGACTCTGCGGTTCTCACCAAGCCGGCCCAAAGATGAAGCTGAAGATCAAAAGGATGGGCTATTATTGGCTTACGATGATCCAGGACTGCCTCGAATACGCGAATCAGTGCCACTCGTGCCAGATTCACTGGGACTTTATCCATCAGCATCCGAATCCGCTACATCCGACAGTGGCTAGCTGGCCGTTCGAAATGTGGGGGGCTGATATAATCGTCCCCATCGAAACAGCATCGTCCAGAGAATATCGATTCATTTTGGCGACAACTGATTACTTCTCCAAATGGGCAGAAGCTGTACCACTGAGGGAAGTGAAGACGGAGAATATCCTCCATTTCTTCAAGACACACGTCATTTATCGGTTTGGAACTCCGCGACGGATCATCTCCGATAACGGGCCAGCCTACAGAAGCCACAAGATCAGCCGCTTCGCACAACAGCATAACATAGACTGGAGATACTCTTCAGTTTATAATCCTCGAGCTAACGGTCTGGCTGAGGCTTTTAACAAGACCTTGATAAAGATCGTAAAAAAGACAGTGTCTCGAAATAAGAAGGACTGGCATAAAAGACTGCATGAAGCTCTCTGGGCATATCGAACTACATTCAAAACGGCCACGAACACAACGCTGTATGCATTGGTATTCAGCACAGAAGCGGTACCCCCTCTTGAGATAGAGTTTCCCTCCCTATGAGTGGCGGTTCATTACGAGCTAACGGACGAAGAGAATGCTCACCTTCGGCTTGAGGAGCTCGATGCCCTTGATGAAACCCGGCTCATGGCGCAACAAAATCTGGATGCTTATAAAGCAAAGATGACGCGCTCATATGAGAAATTGACTAGGCCGAGAACATTCCGCCAAGGCGAACTCGTGCTAGTGGTCAAAAGACCTATGATCCCTAATCGTTCTAAACGGGGGAAATTCGAACCGAATTACGAAAGCCCGTATGTCATAGAAAAAGTTTACCAGGGTGGAGCCTACCTACTCATGGACATGCATGGTGAAAGACCTTTCAGGCCAATAAATGGCCGCTTCCTAAAGAAATACTACGCCTGACGAGTCATGGCCTAGGTCAACGATAGATGACGATGCCTATGTCCGCTCGCTATCTTCCTAAACCCCAAACTCTGTAAGAAGTAACCGGTTTTCGGACCGAAACGTCCTTAAACTAAAGACGGACCGAAATGTCCTAAAACTAACAATAAACCACTATTTCCTAAAACTGGCGTTGGACCGAAACATCCTTAAACTAACGATGGACTATTATGTCCTAAAACTAGCTGTTGACTGAGACGTCGACAAACTACTGTGGACTGCAACATCCCAAGGCTGACACAAAAAAAGAGAGAGAATAAAAAAAAGAAAGAAAAAGAAAATGGTATGTCCATAAGCAAAATGGGCACGGATGAAAACCCGAGAAGGCTCCGTGAGTAAAAACATCAGGGCTACCGGTGAGTTTTTGTGAAAACCCGGAAGGGCGCAATCTCGTTAAAAGACACTTGCAAGGTCCTCTCGACCTTGTGAGGATAAACCACCTGCGTGAGATCCTTACGACTCACAAGGGAGTAACACTTAGGGATCCTCACGATTCCTAAGGAGAAATTACACTTGCGAGATCCTCACGACTCGTAAGGAGAACTCTCTTATGGGACCCTCACGGCTCATAAGATTCAAAAGTCTTAAGCTACAGGGATCTGAACCTGTTCTTAAGCGGCCACCACAACCTCCAATGCTGCCCTACAAGCGGCTCAATGCTGACCCACGGGCTCGAATAAACATTTCCTTAACAAAGTCCCATCCGTGACTAGGGATATGTTTGCACAGTGAACAGCCCTTGTAAGTCCTCTCGACTTAGAAGGAGAAAATACTCTTGTAAGATCCTTACAACTTACGAGAAGCCATACACTTAGGAGTCCTCACGATTCCTAAGGAGAAAACGCACCTACGAGATCCTCACGACTCGCAGGGAGAAATACCTTTATGAGACCCTTACGGCTCATGAAGTCAAAAGCCTTAGTTGACAGGATCTTAACCCTGTTTGCTAAGCCACCTTTGTTCGACATTGACAGGGGCAAATGATGATTCGCTCCTGGCAATACCCCGGTTGTAGCGGTGCTGATGTCGAAATCGGTGTCTAATCCCAAACTTGCAGCAAAAAGCCAGCGAACCACACATGCATACGAAATAGCCGAAATGATGGGGCAACTTGCAAATAAAAAGCAGCAAGTAAAAATATATGCATGCAAAATAGCCGAAATGATGGGGCAACTCGCAATAAAAAGTAGCGAGTAAAAATAAAATAAATAGCCGAAATGATTGGGCACCGCGAAAAATAGTCGAAATGATGGGGCAATCGCAACTTTCGCGATATAAAAGCTGAAATGATAGAGCATCACGGAAAGAAAAATATATAAAATGAAAATTTCTGCCCTACAGGTGAAATCACGTCGATCCCTGTATACAATCCAGGGGCGCAAACAAAGAGGGAATCACACCTTCCCTCCCCAGGCTCCATCAGAAGAAGAAGCCAAATCTCAACGGTTCACAGATAACCTAGAGACCATTTCGATATTCGTCTCATTACAACAGACGCAACGTCATCCACATGACCCCGTCGCGGAAATACGTCATCCAAATGACCCCGTCTCGGAAATACATCATCCACATGACCCCGTCTCGGAAATACGTCATCCACACAACCCCGTCACGGAAATACGTCATCCAAATAGCCCCGTCGTGGAAGTACGTCATCCAAGTGACCCCGTTGCGGAAATACGTCATCCAAACGACCCCGTCTCGGAAATACGTCATCCACATGACCCCGTCTCGGAAATACATCATCCAAATGATCCCGTCGCGGAAACATGTCATCTACATGACCCCGCCTCGGAAATACGTTATTCAACGACCCCGTGGAACACGGCCAAACTTAACCTTGACCCCGTGGAAAACGCCCGGAGCAACTTCTGACGCCGTGAAATGCGGATAACGTCAATCTCATTAAACACTTACGGGTCCTCTCGACCGGTAAGAAAGAAAACTCTCTTGTAAGATCCTTATGACTTATAAGAGAAAACGTGGTTAGGAATCCTCACGATTCCTAAGGAGAAAATACACCAATGAGATCCTCTCGACTCGTAGGGAGAAAAGTCTTTATGAGACCCTCACAGCTCATGAAGTTGAAAAGTCTTAGGCAGCAGATCTGAACCTGCTTTCTAAGCCATCACTACCTCTCGAAGAATTCAAAACGGAATGCTCACTCTATCATCTGCAGGCTATGCTTACTAAAGTGACATGCTGATAACAAAGAAAAGAAGAAAGCAAAGAGATGACACACGACATTGCGAAAGAAATTTATCTTTTATTCATAAATTCAATTGGGTACAAAATACATCTTATGAAAGAATAAAAGAAATTGGATACATTTTATTCAATATTACAAATGGTACAAAAACAATTATTGAGAGGGAAGCGCTTTCAATTGTCCAATCAGCCGCTAGCGCACTTTCCTCAGCCCCTTTTCTCGATCAGCTGCCGTAGCCAACTCTGCTTCGACTTGGGCTCGTTGCTTCAAGTAGGACGAAAGTTGCTCTTCGACGGCCCGCTAAGCTGCCCCACGATTCTGTGCATCCCGCTCGACGATATCGAGCTTCTGCCTCAGTGTTAGCCAGTCAGAGATGCATCTCAGAAGGCCTTCAAAGATAGCTTTCAACTGTGCAGCATTTGCATCAACCTGAGCATGCAGCCGGGCAGATTCGCTTGAAGTCTCTTCGCACTCCTTACGTTTTAAGGCCGCCTCCTATTCAAGATGGCAGAAGTAAGGAGTGCTCTGCTCAACCCATGCAGCCCGTTGAGAGTTCACAGTAAGGACCTCAGGAGCAGGACGTCTGAATCGAGCTCATGCAGACAGGCCTCAATCTCCCTGCAGTGATTAACCCAAGACTTAACGATGCCCTCACTATGAAAGTTCACGAGCGTCGCCAGCATAGGATTAACCTCCGCGGCAAAATCTGCAGCGAATGTGGAAGCCTCCACGTCAAGCTCCTCGATGTAGTCGCTCAACATACGCAAACTATTCGCAGCGCCTTTGGAAGATGAACGTCGAGAAAAGGGGCCTGCTGGCATTACGACTCGCGATTCAAACGGAGCTGAAGTTGATATCACCGCTGAAAAACAAATCATAGTCAAATGACGGTTCAAGAAATAGAAGAGGTTCATGAACAATAGAGTTTACTATACCGGCTGCAGCAGGTGGCAAGGCCGGGAGTATCAGTGGCGCAACTGTTCTTTCATCCCCTCCTTCGATCTGTAGCGCTGCAATCAAAATAAAGAATAATTAGAAACGATTTGGCTACCCGTAAAAGAAAAGATATTAGCTGAAGGCTGTACTCACCAGCGCCACTAGATGAGGCAACTTCTGACTGGAAAGAGAAGTGTGGGTGTAGCACCTGATACAGGTGATCAAAAAGGACTCCTGCGAGGATGTAACAATACAATGTCAGTACATGAAATATACTGGCTGCAATGAAACTGAGGGGTCACAAATCCGCACCTTCCAGCATTTGAGATGGTACGAGAGAAGGTAGAGGAGCGGTCACCGTTAAAGCAGCAACTGGAGATGCTTCCTTGGGTGGCACAACCCCTACGCTCATCACACCTGCATTAGAAATAAGAGAAACGTTGTCAAAAAGAAATTAAAAGGGACTGCAAAATAAAGGGGAAAGTAATGACCCAAGATCTACCTGTAAGTCGCCGGTCGAGACCGCGACAAGGGCGTCACTGGAGGCAGCAAATGCTTCACTCTCCTCCATCGGAATGGTCTCGCCACCCGTAGCTTCATCCCCCGATTCCACTAGAATCGTCGTGACACTCGCGGCGCCCGTCAACGGCAAGGAGCCGCAAGGGGAAAGAGCGACGATTGGAGCAGTGCCTGACTCTTAAGAAAGAGTGGCTACCTCGGGCTTGGCGATTGTTGCCATCGCACCTACCGCTACCTTGGGTTCGGTGATTATGGCTATCTCACCTGCCGCTACCTCAAGCTCGGCGATCGTGGCTATCTCGCCCGGCTCTACCTCGAGCTCGGCGATTGTGGCTGTCTCACCTGCCACTACCTCAGGCTCGGTGGTTGCCGCCACGACACTCACCACCTCCTCGGCAAAACTCGGCCCTGCAAGATAGGATATATGAGAACCTGAAAATTAAAACTTTGACAGAAGAACCCAATGTCACGTTACCTTGAGTCGATTTTCCGATTGCTTCCCGAGTGGCACATGCTGCCTGTCTGTGTACGGTGGACGAGGCAGCCGGAGCATCCTCTGAAGGAGTAGGGGCAGGGGTAGCGGTGCTCGAACCTGCACCCGCGGCCAAGGTGGCACTACGCTCCCTTGCCGCGCGCATTCTATGCTTCCTTTCCGCTTAGGCCGTGAGAGCGGATCTTCTAGAAGCCTCCATCAATAGGACGTCTTCGTCCGCGCCAAGGGTTACCTCTGGAGCCGTTATGGCATCCGTCATCGGTCGTTTGAGTAAGGCCTCTTTCGGCAGTGCTGAAGAGGCCGGGACTTCGATGGCTGGCCCGGAAAGCATCTCCGCATCACCTTGTGGGATTGGCATTGTAGTCCCTGCGATAAGATAATGAGGGGGCCAGATTTCCCATAAGAAAGGAGAATGAAGATGCAATGAGCCGAGATATACCAACGCCCAATGAAGCGCGAATCCTCTCCTCTTCCTCAAAAGTCTTAAGAGAAGCTGTGAGAGCTTCTTCGGTGGAAATTCCTGTCAAAGAAGGAAAGGTGTCAGTCAAAACATGATGATAAAAATATGATGTAATGACAAAAGATACAGCTGATGGTTACCTGATCGCGCAAGGATAGCCAGTCCCGCTTCGTGGCTTGCCAATTGCTCAGATTCTGCAATGGCAGCCACCAGATCAGTGTCATCTGGCGGCATAAATAGACCCTCGTTTGTCCCATACTCGCTCAGGCCCTCGCCATAAGGAGCGTGAGGCTCCGGACCGAGTACAACGTCGACAGAAAGGATTGACTTTTTCATCCTCTTCTGTGAGCGAGCTCCGATCGCAGCCAGCACCAGCTTATGCTTGGTGGGCATCTTGGGACGACGAGTCCCGATGTCTGAACCCACGCCAGAATCGGGGGAGGCTGCAGTCACCTTTTCTACAGGAGCCCGGGGTATCGGTAGCTCAGGCCTTTCGTGCGGGACTTCAATCACGATAGCTTCTCTTAGCGGAGGGGGAAGAATGTTCCGTCGCTTCAAAGGGACGTTTCGATCACCAGCAGGGGGTGCACCTTTGCGATCGAGCAGTAGCCGCTTCTCTTCCCTGATAACGGCGCCCATTGAATGTTGGTACCAGGCCACGCGTACATTAAGGGCCTTCGGGACACAGCTCGGTTCGCTGATAAAGAAGCTGGACCCTGTGTTCAAGCGCATGAAACGATGCAGCGCGCTATACATTCCCTCTTCGGTAGCAGCAGGTTCTGCCAGGAAAGTCTCAAGTGGGACGCCCTGATTGTAACTCAGCTGCTGGGAAAAACGATGTGGGTTGTATCTCATGAATAGCGCCGCATCATTTTGCCTGAATATGAGAAAGCCCGGCCTGATGGAGTACAAATGAAGAATCTCCCGGGCTTTCAACATGGAGGCCACATCTTTAAAGATGTCTTGCAATGGCAGCACCGCTTTTGAAGTTTCCTGGCCGATGGTCAAGACTTTGTCTGTGAAAGACATACCAGCTCTAACCGTGCATGGACGAAGGAGCAATCCCCTAGCTTCCCGCGGTGACGGACTCACGATGGAGGCGTCAAACAGCCGCATTATCCGAGAAAACTTGCATCTATCATAAAAAGAAGGTCTTTTGTGGATGCCAAAGACCCCAAGCACGTGCAGCTCCATCCATGAAGTGAAGTAATGCATTAGGAAGTTGGCAGGATGCACCCCTGGTTCAGTGTTATCCGCTGCTAAGCTGAGGCCGTGATATAGGTGAGCTAACCCGGCGATCTCGATGGCCACTTGTATTCCGGCAACCATGCGATGCTCGGGGTAGAAGACAGAAGGCCTCATGTAACGAGGATGCATAGGAAGCGTGGACCAGCTTAACCATAAACTGAGAAACCCGAGAAAGAACGCTTCCTCATCAATGCCCGGAGCGGTGATTTCTGACAAGGGGACGATCGCGACGTCAGGAAGAAAGAAACCCTTTTGATCAGCTTCCAGTATTGGCCGACGGTCCAAGCCAAAGCCAAGAGGATCATCAAGTTTAGCAAACTTTTCGCCTTGTCGCGACAAAATTTTTGGGCGAAGAAAACGGGCAATGAAGTCCGCAAAGCTGACCCCCCGGCCTCCAGATTCAAGAAAGAGGCTCTCATACATGTTCAACACCTTTATCAGACTTGGGAACTGGTGCTGAATGGCGTTCTCTGGGGTAAGGCCCATCACCACTGGCTTGGTGGCAAAAACATATTCATCCGGAGGAAGCAGCTCCTCGTAGTGCTCCCCCCTAACTGGTAAACCAGAAACCTCGGCAAATTCTTCCAAAGAAATAGAGACCTCTCTATCCAATAGGAGGAAGGTATGGGTCGGAATGTTCCACTGCTCTAAAAACGTATTGATCCACCATGTGGGAGGTGCAGAATATTGGAACAAGGAAGCATAGACCGCAGGGTTGTTCCCCTCCGAACGGCGGCCGGGACGTTAGGACGTCACGTGCCTGAGGTTCGGGGCAGATGCTATTTGGTTTTTATCCATCTATCTCTCCGAAGATGCCAAGTTGATTTATAGCACCTTGTATCGGAGGTTTAGACGGATGCGGCCGATGTAGCAGACTTTGTCAGATTCCCCCTCAGGGTGAGGGGTTTTTGATTGTGGGGACGCTCTTCCCTGCAGGCGCAAGCCCCTGCAGTTAATTACGCTACCGCATAGCGGTAACAACTTTCTCCTACTCCAGAATTTCACTTCGTGTCGTGTGTGTTTGTTTTGTTCGTGATTGCCCGTGGATTGTATACGGAGACTGAGTGATGTCGTCACCCGTAGGACGTAGATTAGTCCAAATCCGTATTTACTTAGATTTGGGTTTGGTGTTTTTAGTTTAAGGATGCATTAGTCGCGTTGCGTCTAAGCTCGACTTAAACATTTGTTAAGGATACGTTAGTCCTGTTTTAGACTAAGATCAACTTAACATCATGATTGATTTAATTATCCGACCGTCGGGACTCGTCACCTCTCTGACGTCGTTGAGGGATTACAACGACAGGCGTCTGAGGAGTTCAGAGATGTACCCTTGAACCAAAGTTAATTTGGAGTTTTATTGTTTATTTAAATGTCTAAGGACGCGTTAACCGTATTTGGGGTTAAGATCAACTTAGGCGAGACCGTTTAGATCCGACAAAAGAGCGTTTGGGCCCTATTGCACCAGTTTAGGGACGTGATGGTCCGTTGCCAGTTTTAGGGACGTAGTGGTCCATCGCCAGTTTAGGGACGTGGTGGTCCGATATTAGTTTAGGGACGTTTCGGTCCGATATTAGTTTAGGGACGTCTCGGTCCGATATTAGTTTAGGGACGTCTCGGTCCGATATTAGTTTAGGGACGTCTCGGTCCAATGCTCTCATTTTGGAGTGAATATTAGTTTAGGGACGTCTCGGTCCAATATTAGTTTAGGGACGTCTCGGTCCAATATTAGTTTAGGGACGTCTCGGTCCAATATTAAATGAATGGTTCGTTGGGACTCGTCACCTCTTTGACGTCGTTGAAGAATTACAACGACAGATGTCAAAGGAGTTCGGAGATGTACCCTCGAACCGGTCGTGACTTAGTTCATGAAAGGCGTTTAATTTAAGGACTTACAGCCAGGATTGGGTTAAGTCCAATTTTTATTTTAGGCTCTGCCCGATCAATCTAAACAGGGTTTTGCCTCTTTTTATTCTTGCAAGTCTGATTTGGGCCAGGCCCTTTTAATGAGTTACCAGAACTCAGGAATTCTCCAAACAGGGCCTTGCCCTTTTAAATAATGAGTTTCAGAAACTCAATAATTTCCTTGGGTTGGGCCAGGCCCTTTTAAATGATGAGTTGCAGGCACTCAAGAAATTTTTACAAACAGGGCTTTGCCCTTTTATTGTTCTGCAATTTAGTTTGGGGCAGGCCCTTTTAAATAATGAGTTTGCAGAAACTCAGGAATTTTTCCAAACAGGGCCTTGCCCTTTTATTATTTCAATTTAATTTGGGCCTGGCCCAAAACAAGGGGTTGCAGAAACCCTAGAAATCTTCAGATTGAAGAACACAAGTGCATGGCACTTTTGATTTGAATTTGGATCAAAGGAAAAACAAGTTCTTGTTTTTTCCTGATCATACAGAACCGAGGGTTCATATCAAGTGCAAGGCACTATTTATTATTCTTTTATTTATTTATTTTTTCTTTAGAACCAGGGGTTCATATCAAGTGCAAGGCACTATTTATTTTCTGTTCTTCAGAAATTTTACCTTCTTCTTTTTTTTTGTTCTTGATTAATCTTCAAGAGCCTTTTTTTTCAGAAGTTTATCCTTCTCTTGATGATTGATTCTCTCTCTGATTCTCTGATTCCTACCTTTTGAATGAGGCTTGGGGTCTTATTTATAGTGCCCACAAATTTGTTGGGTTTGTTAACAAAATCTTTCCTGAATAATTTTGGGAATTTTCCCACCATTGGATCTTTGATCCAAGGGTTCCTGTTTTACAGGAGAACAGAAAAGATTTATCTAAATCTTCATTCAGTTGCTGCGCAACTCGCCAGCAAATGACACGTGTCGCGCATCCGAGCGCTTGCGCAGTTGTGATTGCGCAACTGCGCAGACACGTGTCGCGCATCCGAGCGTTTGCGCAGTTGCGACTGCGCAACTGCGCAGACACGTGTCGCGCATCCGTGCGCTTGCGCAGCTGCGACTGCGCAGACACGTGTCGCGCATCCGTGCGTTTGCGCAGCTGCGACTGCGCAACTGCGCAGACACGTGTCACGCATCCGAGCGCTTGCGCAGACACGTGTCGCGCATCCGTGCGTTTGCGCAGCTGCGACTGCGCAACTGCACAGACACGTGTCGTGCATCCATGCGATTGCGCAGACACGTGTCGCGCATCGGTGCGTTTGCGCAGCTGCGACTGCGCAACTGCGCAGACACGTGTCACGCATCTGAGCGCTTGCGCAGACACGTGTCGCGCATCCGTGCGTTTGCGCAGCTGCGACTGCGCAACTGCGCAGACACGTGTCGTGCATCCATGCGCTTGCGCAGACACGTGTCGCGCATCCGTGCGTTTGCGCAGTTAAGTCATTAATTACGTTTTCTGAAGAGCCTTGCTCTGATGGGACGCACTGTCTCGGGCGTTACGCTGCCCATTCAGCTTCTGCCACGTGGCAAATTGCGCGCTGCGCACGGAAACCGAAGCGTTGCTTCGAATTTTGAATTTTCAAAATTCAACAGAGCCTTGCTCTGATTGGGGGAAACAGATGCCCCCCCACCGTTGCGCTCACGTGGCGCGCGCGTGGGTGTAACGGTGGCAAGATCCTGACCGTCGGATCGACGAGTCAGGTGAACAGGCGCAAGCGCCTATAAATAGGACCCTTGGTCCTTGGTAATTTTTTACCATTCTCAAGAAATTAGATTTCAGAGCCTTGCTCTTACTTGAGAACTTCCAGAGCCTTGCTCTTGCGATTCTTTAAGAACTTCCAAGTTTTATCCTTAGAACCATTCTAGGTAAATTAAATTAATTTAATTTAAATCAAATTTAAATAATCAGAGCCTTGCTCTTATAGATCTTTGATCTAAAAGAATCTCCTTTGGGGTTTCTACAACAGAGCCTTGCTCTCATAGATCTTTGATCTAGAGGAAACCTCTTTGGGGTTTTTATTCACAGAGCTTTGCTCTCAAAAATTTGTAGAGACTCTGTTCTTAGGTTTTAACCCATGAACAGAGGGGCCCACAGATTAATTAGAAAACTTTTTTAAAGGTTTCCATGGATCTTTAAGATCCCACAATTTTAATTCTTAGGAATTATAAGTTTTTATCACTGCTACAGAGCTAGGCTCTTTTTTAAGAAGTTTTATTCTTTTGAAACAGGGGTTTGACAAATGTCACTCTGTGACAGAGCTTTGCTCTGAAAAGAGGAGATCTTCTCCTTGTCTTTAGGGGCCCCCCCCAATGAGGATATTCTCTTGAGGGTCTCTTTTATTGACTGATAGTCCCATTCAATGGTGGGATTGTCTCATCAAATGATGCGCCGTCATCTTGATTTTGTGGGTCCCCCTTTGGTCCGCTACCCACTGCCTCACAGCGTGGAGCCAAATCTTTATTTATTATTATTTTTATTATTATATTATTTTTTATTTTATTTTATATTTTTTTTTATATATTATTTTTATTGAATGTTCAGTGTCAAGCCACTAATGATATATATATATTTTATGCAGGAAGGATGTCTGACGACTTGTCTTTTCCCTTCGTTCGCTCAGAAGGAGGGTTCCCACACGCACCAGTGGACCGGGTAGTGTTTGCCTTGATTAAAGATCGTGATCCTGAGTGCAAACATCTCCACCTATGGGGAAGGTGGTATAGCCAAATCATCCAGGGTCGTCGCAGTTTTAGTTCTGCCTCGCCCTCCGAACCTATAGTCACAATCCCCTATGCAGATAAACCCCCGGTGGAGTATGCCGTGGAGGTTAAGAATTGGAATTCGGATGATCTTCTCCAGCCCGCAATCGGCGCTATTCCGGTACAGCCGCCGCCGGCCATAGACATCTTAGGAAGGCGAATCTGTCAGGGTGAAGCACGCCCTTGGGGACAGGCCTATAATATTGGATTGAATCCGCGACCGCTTGCCGGATACCTGCAATGGGCCCGGTACATCTTAGCGGCGAAAAGAGCTCATCTGACGAAGATCGGTTTATACTCCGCCGTCTATGTCTCGCTTTTCGAATATCCTACTCCTCCAACGTGGTGGACAAGGGCTTTCATTGAACAATGGAATATCCCCACGCATACTTTCCTGACGGCGGATAGGGAAGTTTCTATTTCTCTAGAGGAGTTCGTTGAGCTTTCAGGTTTACCGGCGAGGGGGGAGCATTATGAGGAGCTGCTTCCTCCTGATGAGTACGTCTTTGCCACCAAGCAGGTGGTACTCGACTTAACTCCGGAAAATGCCATCCAGCATCAGCATCCGGGCCTGGTGAGGGTGTTGGAGATTTACGAGGAGCTTCATTTGGAATTGGGCGACCGAGGCGTTAGTTTCGCGGACTTCATTGCTCGCTTTATTCGCCTGGAATTTTTATCAGAGCGAGGTGACAAGTTCGCCCAACTTGCTGACCCTTTTGGTCTCGGCTTGGACCGCCGGCCTTCATCAGAAATCGATCAGCGGAATTTCTACCTTCCCGGCACTGCTATCGTCCCTTTCTCAGAGATCGCCGTCCCTGGCATGGATGAGGAGACCTTCTTCATAGGGTTCTTAGGTTTGTGGCTGTGCAGCTTCGCGCTTCCCATGCACCCACGCCTCATGCGGTCTTCTGTATTTTACCCGGCGCATCGGATGGTGGCCGGCCTGCAGTTATCAGTGGGGATCGCCGGGTTGGCTTACCTTTACAACGGACTTAGCATAGCGGCGGACGCTAATGAACCTGGGGTACAGCCTGCTAACTTCCCGATGCACTACTTCACTTCTTGGATGGAGCTGCATGTTCGAGGAGTATTTGGTGCCCACAAAACTCCTCCATTCTTTGAGAGATTCAGACTTCCAAGAATCATACGATTGGTCGGGGCCTCCATCGTGTTTGCACCTCCGCGGGAGTCTAGAGGACTGCTCTTGCGTTCGCATCTAGTCGGGGCGAAGACTTCTTTTGTAGATAAGGTTGTCACTATAGGTTCCGAGACCACTAAGTCGGTGGTGTCGCTGCGTGATGAATTTAAGGGCGGTGTCTCCGTGTTGAAGGCTCGGGAAATCCTCCACCTTTATTCCATTCGGCCGGGCTACTTGGTATTTAGGCAGAATGAAACGGCCCTCTTCATGAGGTACAACCCGCATCGATTCGCCCGGCAATCGAGTTATAACCAAGGGATCCCGTTGGAAGCCTTCTTGAGGACGCCCACAGTCGGCCCAGAGGGGGTACGGAATGCGATGCATCACTTCATCCGGCTAAATACAGGCTCTTACTTTTTCATCAGTGAGCCCAGCTGTACCCCCAAGATACTCAATTCGTATGTGGCCTGGTACGCGCACGCGATGGGACCAATCATCTTAATGGAGAAACGTCTATTGGTCGATCGTAGGGGTGCGCCTCCCGGCGGCAATCGCAAGGCTCCATTGCAGCCCAGGGTTCAGGTTATCCCTCCGACGAAAGAGGCTGGAGCTGATCGACCACGCGTGTTGGCCCCTCCGCGTGGACTGCCACTGCCCACTGCGGTGGATGCCCCAATGGTACCCCGTGCTCCGACAAAGACGGCTAAAGCGGCCTCGCCGGAGTTGGGTGTAGGAGCGGACATCGGGACTCGCCGCCCGAAAGTGACCGCCAAAACTGGCAAGCGCAAAGATGCTCCGAGTGGATCCAAGGCTGGTGAAAAGAAGAAGAAGAAGTCCACCTTGTCCCTCGACGCGATTCTTAATTTAGAGCCCGCGGCTCATCCTGCCGAGACTATATGTGAATACGGCAGCAACGAGGGTTTCGTGGTGGACCCTGAGGACACCAACCTAGCCGCCGCCATTGCAGCTTCGGAGCGATCGGCGAGGCTCGAAGCAATGTTAAGCAGACTCGCTGAGTCGGGTAACCCTCAGCCTCCTTATTTATCATTTTATCCCACTTTTTATTATCATCTTTAGCTAATATTTGCCTGATTTTCAGCAGGTCGATCTACTGAGGAGGCCGTTGCTGCCTCTCTGAAGACTTTCCAGGCGGAGGAGAAGAAGCGTGCCCTGGAAAGCGTCGGTATGTTTTACCTCGTTCTCTTTTATAAGGAAAGTTTGTTGTCTTTTTATGATAGTCGACCTGACCTTCTCTTGTTTTTTTACAGGGGTTGTATTAATCGGCGCAAGGACCCTTCCCAAGCCCGTCACCGAAGTCCCAGTTCCGTCGAAACTGCTGCAAGAGCCTCAGCTTGATAGAGCGACGAGGGATGCCTTGAAGGATCTAGAGGCATCCCTGTATACGGGCGAAGAAGCCTCCCTTAAGGAGGCCCTGGTGGCATCTGTCTCATCGGCTCGAGAGGAGCAGAAACGGTTTAGACGCGAAGCTAAGGCGCGCAGAGTTGCTTTGGCCGCAGGAGCGGGCCCTAGCACTATTCCTCTCGATAATATTCCTTCTGAAGAGCCCCTTGTGGCTCTGTCTACTGCTCGTCGGCAAGTGGCGCGCGCGGTTCGGAGTGCCAATGACAAATCCACTTCAGGTAGTACTTCTTTCAGAATCTCGTCGTACGAATTGTAGAGTTGTTGGCTTATACGTATTCCATTTTGTAGGGTCGAGTCCAACTGAGGGGGAGGGGGAAACGACCGTCGAACCCAAGGGAGCGGAGGACGCGGTACTCGCCGAACCCGAACCGACAGTGGACAACTTTGTCGAGGTCATGGGGCCTGGAGCCGAGATTGAAGAACCTACCGCGGAGCAAGTCGTTGATGCCGTACCCGAAGTGGCGGCAGATGAGATGATTGTCTCAGCCGAGCCGAAGGCGGTAGAGGGCGAGGTACTTGAGGCTGGGGACCTCGTGGTGCCGGTGGACGGGACAGCTGTAATCACTGATCCTGAGGGAACAGCAGGTGAGGTGGCCATGATTCCTGAAGACGAGCTAGGCGCTCCTTCTCAGGAATCGGGCAATGTTCCTATCTTGGCCCTTCCTGCCTATGGTTCCCCGCCGCCTGCAGAGCTTGAGAGCATAACAACGATTCCCCTTGAGTCGGGTGACGAAGCTACAGGCGGTGGTCTTCCGTCAGGGGAGGAAGGGACTACCTCAGTTTCTGCTGGCAGCTCGTCAGGTGAATTTTCGAGTCACCAACGTTTCCATTTTTTTTTATATATATCTTGTGATCTCTTCTAACAAGCTTGTCTTTGCAGGTGCGGTCAGTGCCGACGCTCCATTGCTTGAGGGAGCACCGTCAACTACTGCTTTGGCGGTGGTCACTTCCCCGTTTTCCCTCGTGCCGTCACGGATGTTGGAAGGTACGGATTCACGACTCATGCATTAATCTTTCAAAAATGTGGCTTTTGTACTAATGCTACGCCATTGTGCCTTTTCAGGAGGGCTCTTTGATCATCTATATCAGGTGTTGCTCCCACACTTCTCCTTCCCATCCGAGCTCGCTTCTCCCTCTAAGGGTACCGGTAAGTGCCGTCTTGGTCTTTTTCGAGGGAATATAGGATCGTATCTGACTTTTCTTCTTCCTGACTGCAGTGCCTCAGATCGAAGGAGGGGACGCCGGGCCTGTGCTGCCACCGGCGCTTCCGGCTTTGACGTCCGTTGCGACTGGTACAGATATTCCTTTCCTCTTTTTATATGATCTTTCATCGACTTTTCGAATCATTGTTTGACCATGTTTCGTTTTTTGCAGCTATTGTCCCAGCTCCAATTCCTTTTGAGTCTCATGTCCTCTCACCGGCGGGTCCTTTCTCGCGACGCCCGTCTTCAAAGGGTGCTGTAATGAGCCTGGGTATATTGAGCGGGTACATCGAAGAGCTCAACATGGATGCCCTTCCTTCGGCCGTAGATTTCGCTGTGGACGTTGACCCAATGTTGGCGGCGCTCGTAACTTTCCATAACGAAGGCGTCGTCGAATCGTGGGTTAACCACTGCAGAGAGATCGAAGCTCGCCTGCATCGGTTGGAGTCGACACGCCCTTCTCCCGAGGCTTTGGCCGCGAGCGCCGAACGGATAGCTTGGCTTGAGCAAAGCACCTCTTATCTCCGCCATTTGGAGCAGAAGGCAGCTTTACGGCTAAAGGCGCATCAGAAATCTTCAAACGCGACCGCTTGCCTTCGTGCCGAAGTTAGGACGAATGCTGCTGAGGTGAAAGCTGTCTTTGAAGGTCTTCTTAAGCGCATATCTAATGGGCTAGCGTTGAAGCGGAAACTTGATGCTGCTGAGCGCGATGCCCAAGGCCAAGAAGCAGCTCATCAGGTTGTTGGGGAAGAGCTCGCATCCTTCACGCAACAGCGGGCTCAAGTAGAGGCGGAGCTGGCAGTGGCAGTTGATCAGGAGAAAGCATGGAAGGACGTATGCGACCAATTGCTACATCTGTGCAAGACGCTTCCTTCCCCATAATCCCCTTTGTATCATTTGTCTTTGTAAATTATATGTATATGTTTTTTTTTTATTCTTTAGCACAATGTATCCTGTACTCAACCAATTTTTATGAATAAAAGATACACATTTTGTAATGTCTTGTGTCATTTCTCTGTCTTTCTTTTCTTTTACAATCAATACGCCACCTTAATAACCATAATTGATGGATGATTGGGACGAGTATCCCGACCTTCTTAAGAAATAACGATGGCTTAGGCCGCAGGTTCAGATCTGCTGCCTAAGACTTTTCAACTCTATAAGCCGTGAGGGTCTCATAGAGACTTTTCTCCCTACGGATCGAGAGGATCTTGTAGGTGGATTTTCTCCTTAGGAGTCGTGAGGATTCCCAAGTGTGGTTTTCTCTCATAAGTCGAAAGGATCCTATAAGAGAATTTCTCCCTCTTACGAGTCGAGAGGGCCCGTAAGCGGTTGTTTCCCTCTTTGTCGAGAAACGACTTCAGAGAGTGAGACCCGTGAATAGTATGCAAGAGACCATTTAGGATTGACTTGCAGGATCCCATTGCCCCTCTTACGAGTCGAAAAGGCTCGTAAGCGGTTGTTTCCCTCTTTGTCGAGAAACGACTTCAGAGAGTGAGACCCGTGAATAGTATGCAAGAGACCATTTAGGATTGACTTGCAGGATCCCATTGCCCCTCTTACGAGTCGAAAAGGCTCGTAAGCGGTTGTTTCCCTCTTTGTCGAGAATCGACTTCAGAGAGTGAGGCCCGTGGATAGTATGCAAGAGACCATTTAGGATTGACTTGCAGGGTCCCATTGTTCAGGAAGCAAGTTTTGAATCTTTACTGCCCAAGATGTGAGTCATAGAAGCTCTCGTCACGGAGTGTTTGTATCCGTGAGTTGAGAAGTTTGCCGGGATTATTTGTTTCCCGAGCGCCAAGGATTATTTGTGTCCTTGGGGTTTGAAACGAGTCGAGGGTTCCTACGGAGGCACTGGTGGCTCTGCGGGTCGACGCGGATCAGGAGGCTCTCGTCAAGGAGTGTTTGTATCCGTGAGTTGAGAAGTTTGCCGGGATTGTTTGTTTCCCAAGCGCCAAGGATTATTTGTGTCCTTGGGGTTTGAAACGAGTCGAGGGTTCCTACGGAGGCACTGGTGGCTCTGCGGGTCGACGCGGATCAGGAGGCTCTCGTCAAGGAGTGTTTGTATCCGTGAGTTGAGAAGTTTGCCGGGATTATTTGTTTCCCAAGCGCCAAGGATTATTTGTGTCCTTGGGGTTTGAAACGAGTCGAGGGTTCCTACGGAGGCACTGGTGGCTCTGCGGGTCGACGCGGATCAGGAGGCTCTCGTCAAGGAGTGTTTGTATCCGTGAGTTGAGAAGTTTGCCGGGATTATTTGTTTCCCAAGCGCCAAGGATTATTTATGCCCTTGGGGTTTGAAACGAGTCGAGGGTTCCTACGGAGGCACTGGTGGCTCTGCGGGTCGACGCGGATCAGGAGGCTCTCGTCAAGGAGTGTTTGTATCCGTGAGTTGAGAAGTTTGCCGGGATTATTTGTTTCCCAAGCGCCAAGGATTATTTGTGTCCTTGGGGTTTGAAACGAGTCGAGGGTTCCTACGGAGGCACTGGTGGCTTTGCGGGTCGACGCGGATCAGGAGGCTCTCGTCAAGGAGTGTTTGTATCCATGAGTTGAGGAATTTTCGTTGAAGTCACTGGCTTCTTCGGTTGAAATGAACCGTTGAGGTTCGGTTTCGTCGTTTGACGGAATCCGCTGGGGAGGTATGGTTTCTTCTTTGTTTACGCCCTTGGATTGTATACAGGGATCGATGTGATCTTAACTGTAGGGCCGAAATTTTATCATTTCTTATTATTATTTTTTTTTATTTTATTTTATTTCCGCGATGCTCTATCATTTCAGCTTTTATATCGCGAAGGTTGCGATTGCCCAAACATTTCGGCTATTTCTCGCGGTGCCCCATCATTTCGGCTTTTCATTATTTTGTTTTTTACTCGTTGCTCTTTATTACGAGTTGCCCGATCATTTCGGCTATTTTGCATGCATACCTTTTACTTGCTGCTTTTTATTGCAAGTTGCCCTATCATTTTGGCTATTTCGTATGCATGAGTGGTCTACTGGCTTTCGCCGTCAACCTGAAATTGAACACCGATTTCGGCATCAGCACCGCTGCAACTGGGATATTACCAGGAGCGAATCATCATTTGCCTCTATCGTTGTTGAATAAAGGAGGCTTAGCGACCAGGGTTAGGATCCCGTCGGCTAAGGCTTTTGACTTCATGAGCCGTAAGGGTCTCGTGAAGGTATTTCTCCCTACAAGTCGTGGGGATCTTGTAAGTGTATTTTCTCCTTAGGAACCGTGAGGGTTCCTAAGTGTTTTGTTCTTCTGTAAGTCGTAAGGATCCTACAGGAAGGTTTTCTCCTCATAAATCGAGGGGATTTATAAGGGTTGCTTGCCATACGAACGTATTCCCAGTCATGGATGGGCCTTGATTAGGGAAAAGCTTATTCGCGCCCGTGGATTGTATACAAGGGTCAGTATTGAGCCACTTGTAGGGCAATATTGGAAGTTTGTGGGGGTTTGCTTAAGCGCAGGTTTAGGTCTCTGTGACTTAAGACTTTCAAATCCTATGAGCCGTGAGGGTCCCATAAGAGAGTTCTCCTTACGAGTCGTGAGGATCTCGCAAGTGTATTTTCTCCTTAGGAATCGTGAGGATCCCTAAGTGTGTTGCTCCTTTGTGAGTCGTAAGGATCTCACGCAGGTGGTTTCTCCTTACAAGGTCGAGAGGACTCCATAAGGGTTTTTTAACGAAGTTGCGCCCTTTCGGGTTTTCACAACATTCGCTGGTAGTCCTGCTGTTTTTACTCACGGAGCCCTTTCGGGTTTTCATCCGTGCCCATTTTGCTTATGGACTTACCGTTTTTTTTTTTTTTTTATTATTATTTTTTTTTTATTCATCTCGTCAGCCCAAGGATGTCGCAGTATTAGTTTAAAGACGTTTTCGATCTGCTATTAGTCTAAAGACATTTCGGTCCGCTATTAGTTTAAAGACATTTCGGTCCGCCATTGAGAGGGTTGGTTACTACTTATAAAGCCTGAGCTTAGGAAGATAGCGAGCGGACATAGTCGTCGTCATCTACCATTGACCTAGGCTGTGGCTCATTAAGCGTAGTATTTCTTGAGGAAGCGTCCGTTTATTGGCCTGAAAGGCCTTTCACCGTGCATGTCCATGAGTAGATAGGCCCCGCCTTGGTAGACCTTATCAATGATATACGGTCCTTCATAGTTTGGCTCAAATTTTCCCCGCTTGGCGTGATTGGGGATCATGGGCCTTTTGACCACTAGCACGAGTTCGCCTTGGTGGAATGTCCTCGGGTTGCTCAATCTTTCATACGAGCGCGTCATCTTTGCTTTATAGGCTTCCAGATTTTGTTGTGCTAGAAACCGGATTTCATCAAGGGCGTCAAGCTCTTCAAACCGAAGGTGAGCATTTTCTTCGTCTGTTAGCTCGTAGTGGACTGCCACTCGTAGAGAGGGTAATTCTATCTCGAGAGGGAGTACTGCTTCCGTCCCAAATACCAACGCGTATGGCGTTGTGTTTGTGGCCGTTTTAAACGTAGTCCGATACGCCCAAAGAGCCTCTTGCAATCTTTCGTGCCAATCTTTCTTATTTCGTGACACTGTTTTCTTTATGATCTTCGTCAAGGTCTTGTTGAAGGCTTCAGCTAGACCGTTAGCTCGCGGGTTATAAACTGAGGAATATCTCCGGTCTATATTGTGTTGCTGTGCAAAACGGCTAATTTTATGACTTCGATAGGCTGGCCCATTATCAGAGATGATTCTTCTCGGGGTTCCAAACCGGTATATGACATGCGTTTTGAAGAAATGGAGGATGTTCTCCGTCTTCACTTCCCTCAACGGTACCGCCTCTGCCCATTTGGAGAAGTAATCAGTCGTCGCCAAGATGAAACGATGTCCCTTTGACGATGCTGGTTCGATGGGACCGACTATGTCAGTTCCCCACATTTCGAATAGCCAACTAGCCATCGTCGGATGTAGTGGATTGGGATGCTGATGGATGAAGTCCCCATGAATTTGGCATGGATGACATTGCCTCGCGTATTCCAGGCAATCCTGCATCATCGTGGGCCAGTAGTAGCCCATCCGCTTTATCTTCAACTTCATCTTAGGGCCTGCTTGGTGGGAACCGCAGAGTCCGTCGTGAACTTCTTGGATGACCCTTCTCGCTTCGTCAGGTCCTAAGCATCTCAACCACAGAGAGTCGAATGACCTCTTGTATAGAGTATCATTGACGAAGGCGAAAGACAGAGCTCGTTTCGTGAGCTGATGTCGCGTGGACGCCTCTTCAGGTATTCGGTGGAACTTGAAATAGTCTATGAAGACTTCTCTCCAGTCCTCGGTATTTTCCCAGTCTTTTATTTGTAGGGTTGTCTCCTCTTTCGCTCCTTTTTCTTCAGACGATTTCGGAGATATTTCTGTTGGGGCGAGCACTCGACGGCTTTGTATCACGATTCTAACGTCATCGAGGTTCTCGTCAGCCAATTCTTTAGCAAGTTTGGCCAGTGCGTCCGCTTTGCTGTTTTCCGCACGCGGTATACTTTCCAACGTGTAAGAGGGAATTTGGGTTAGCAGTTGCTGCACTTTTTCACCGTATTTTACCAATTCCGGTTTGCACGTTTGGTAGTCGCCGTTTATTTGACTAACGACCAGTTGGGAATCGCCGTATATGAGGAGATCTTCAATTCCCATGTCAATGGCGATCTCGAGGCCTGCTATCAGAGCTTCGTATTCGGCTTCATTGTTTGTTCTCGGCTCCGTTAGGGAGAAGGCGTAGCGCATTATTCCTTCTTGTGGAGTTACAAAGATAAGTCCTACCCCTGATTTAATTATAGGGGTACTTTGTTTGCGTTTCTTCATGGAAGATGCTCCATCGAAATAAAGCTCCCATCGAATATTATCGTCGTCGATCGCATCGAACGCATGTTCGTCTGGAAGATCGCAATTCAGAGGAGAATCGGCGGGTATCGGATGCTCAGCGAGGAAGTCGGCGATGGCCTGGCCTTTCACTGCCTTGAGAGGTTGATACGTTATCGAGAATTCCATCAAGAGCAGGGCCCATTTAGCGAGTCGTCCTGTCAATATGGCTTTTGACATTAGATATTTAAGAGGGTCCACTTTTGAAATCAGACGGACCTCGTGCGCCAACGCGTAGTGCCTAAGCTTTGTTATTGCGAAGATCAACGCCAGGCAGTGTTTTTCAATGGGAGAGTAGTTGCTTTCTGCCCCCAGCAGGACTCGACTTAAGTAGTAAAGTGCTCTTTCTTTCCCTTGATCGTTCTCTTGTGCCCATAATGCGCCTAAGGAACCTTCGAGGGCGGTTGTATAAAGAATGAGAGGCTTCCCCTTAACCGGAGCAGCCAACACCGGCGGGTTCTGCAGGTATTGCTTGATCTCATCCAGTGCGCCTTGGCATTTTTGGTCCCAAACGAATGGGGTTCCCTTCTTCATCAGGTGGCTGTAAGGACGGCACTTCCCTGAAAGGTTGGCTATAAATCGCCGTATATACGCGAGTTTCCCTTGGAGAGACCGCAGCTGTTTGAGAGTCCTCGGCGGAGGCATTTCCATGATCGCTTTGATCTTTGACGGATCTATTTCAATACCTCGGTGCCGAACGACGAATCCCAGGAATTTGCCCGAGGAAACCCCGAACGCACATTTAAGAGGATTCATCTTCAAGTTGTATTGCCGAAGGCGTTGAAATACAGTCTTCAGATGCTCGAGATGTTCCTCGTATGATTTGCTCTTGACCACGAGATCGTCGATATAGCATTCGACGATTTCGTGTATAAGGTCGTCGAAGATCTTCGTCATGGCCCTCTGATAAGTAGCACCGGCGTTCTTCAAACCGAAAGGCATCACTTTATAACAAAATATACCAAGCGGAGTCCTGAAGGCTGTGTGCTTCTGATCTTCAGGGTGCATTTTTATTTGATTATACCCCGATGAGCCATCCATGAAGGAGAAAACCTCATGAGTGGATGTGTTGTCTATCATCAGCTCGGTGACTGGCACCGGGAAATCATCTTTTGGGCAGGCTTTATTAAGATCCCGAAAGTCTACGCATATGCGCACTGTCCCATTTTTTTCATCACCGGGACGATGTTGGCGATCCATTCAGGGTATTGGACTTCCTGGATGAAGCCAGAGTCTATCAACTTTTTGACTTCGGCGTTGATGCTCATCTCAAGCTCGAGTCGCATTCTTCTCGGCGCTTGTTTGACTGGCTTGATGTCCGGGGATATCGCCAATTTGTGCACAGCGATTTCTGGATCTAGTCCCGGCATTTCGGAATAGTTCCACGCGAAGCAATCTTTGTGCTGTAGAAGCACATCCTTTAACGCAGCCACCCTTTCTTCAGATAGCAGTTCGCTGATGAATGTCGGTCGCGGGTCATTTTCCGTCCCCAACTCAATTTTCTTGAGATTATCTGCAGTGGTATGGATTCCATCTTCCAGTTCTTTCGGAGCTGGGGGAAATTCTGAGATTACCTCATCGCTGCCGCTTTCAAAGCACCAAGGGAGGTTATTCATGTCCTCGGACCCTTCTTTTAATATTGTTATCACATGGCAGGTGCAAATTTTCTGCCAATCCCAATGTGGGGTTGGTTTTATCCTTGTGTTTTCGGGTTCGTGCTTTTGCGGTGGCGCTACCCTCCAACTGTCAGACAACGCGAATTTGCCAAGCTGGTATTGGTCCTCAACCCAATTCTTAAAGGTGAAGCAATCTTCAAGCGGATGCCCTACTACTCGATGGTAAAAGCAATACTTCGGGTTGGAGACTTCGCCTGCTTGTTCAGGGTGCTTAGACTTTGGCAACGTAAGCATTTGATGTTTTAGAGCGAGATCGAATATTTTCCTTGTTTTGTTCCGAGGAAAAGAGTATGTTCGACCCATTTTCTTCCCGAGGGCTGAGTCAATAACGCTCGATTTTCGGATGCGCGGCTTCTTAGCTCTGCTTTGTAGTTGTCGAACGCCTCTCTTGCCTTTCGACTTGTTTTTGTTCTCGCGTCGAACCTTTTTTGTAGCAGGTTGACAAGGAGCGGCATCTTCGTTCTTTACTGCCTGTTGGAGGAGGCGCTGTGTCTTAGCTTTCTCATAGATTGCCATTTCACGATCGTGATCATCTCGGGCTTTTTGACTCGCATCCCTTATAAGTTTGCTCATCTGGTCTTCGGACGATGGACTGGGCGGTTTTGCATCAGGAACTTTTGTTGGCTCAGGATTAGCGTCCTCCCATTGAGCGTCCGCCTCTTCGTCGAAGTCATACATGGCATAACAGCTGTTTACTAGCTCTCGCTTCTTTGGCCGGATGTACCCAAGCCCTCTGGTTTCTACTTTCCCGTTAGGCAGTTTGCATTGGGTCCCGGGAATGTTCCAGACCTTGTCATAGAATTTGGCTTTTCTAACGGTCTGTGTGAAGGACATCCCTTGGCGTTTTAGCAGTTTCTTCAAACCTTCGGTATAATATCGGGGAAGACGGATAGGCTGAAGCCTGTCGAGCGTGGGATCCGCGCCATGCCAAACTTCTTTTTCTACTTTGTTTTCTTCAGAACGGTAGAATAAGATTGCCTTCTTGCCTCTTCGTCCGGGAGGGATATAGAATGTCTGCAATTCTTCTACGCTGTTGGTGTCGAGTGCATCCAGTTCTTTGTAATGCTCAAGTGGCACCATGGTTATCTGTAGACTTCGCTCTTCATCAGCGGAAATCCGTATCGAAGGCCGAGCAGGGAATATAGCATGAACTTCATCCTCTGAATCACTACCGAAAATCAACGAAGGAACGGTTGGTCCTGGCCTGGTAGATTGGGATGGACCTGAATAAATTATATCCTCCTCCTCGGTGTCACTGCCGAAGACAGGGATGGTGGCATTAGTTTTGTTCTCCGGTTTGTGACACCTTTCCGTGTCTTCGAAACTCGGCAAGAAGTATTTGGCATCTTCATACTTGCGAACTTCGTTCACGGAAAACGGATTCAACTCTCCGGCCACAGTGTACTCGAGGCCATCCCTGGAATACTTCATGCACTGATGCTGTGTAGAAGGGATGATGTTGTACTCGTGTAGCCATGGTCGGCCGAGCAGAGCATTATAGCACGTCTTGGCATCTATAACATGGAATTTGATGTCTGTGACGAGCAACCCGAAGCGTAGCGTCAATATCACAGATCCGAGAGTCTTTGAGGATTGAGAGTCGAAACCGGAGATAGTGATCTTGTCTCGGGCGAGGTGTTGGACACTCATGCAAATCTCCTTTAACACTCGTACATTGAGTAAATTGACGGACGATCCATTATCGACCAAGATTTTACCTATCTTTATGTCATGGCAGTATCCTGAGACATAAAGAGGGCGATTGTGTTCACACGTCCCGAGGAGAAGGTCTTCATCACCGAAAGCAATGTCGGCCGTGTGCACTTCCTCCAATTCATCTTTCATCTTTTCTTCGGCCAAGAAGGCTTGGAACTGGTCCGGATCTTGTAGCGCCTTAATCAAAGAGTCCCTCGCCTCCTTTGATAGTAACAAGGCATCGAGGATGCTGAGTTGTGAGGGTAGCTTCCTCAGATGCGCTAAAACATTGTAATCCACCTTACTCCTCTTTGGCGGATTTTTGGCGGTTAACTCTTCCGCGACTTGGTCATCCAAAGTGATGTCTTCAGAGACCTTCTCTTTCCCTTTATCTTTTCTATTCGAGGGTCCGAGGTTCTTTTCAGGCAGTGTCCGATTCCGCAGCTGTATATTTTCGCAAGACTTCGGTTCTTCTTCTTTTCCCGAAGTTGACTCTTTAAAGAGAGGGGCAATCTCTAGTTCCTCATCAGAATCGCTCCCAAATGTGGGCACCTGTGATCTGGTAGTGTTAACCATGTGACAGTTGCCGGCAGTTCTTTCAAGCACTTTGGTCTTGTTTCTTTGCTCCCGACGAACCTTGCGCTTTTCCCGTTTAAAGCGTTGTTGATTAGCGACGTATCCTTGCCACCATTTATCGAACGCTTTGCACTCTTGGGTAGAATGTGAGACCTTCTGATGATATAAGCAATAAGAGGGATGCATTTCTACCACGCTAGTAACTCTTTCTTCTGAGAGGGGTAGCTTCATGCCCATCGATATGGCCTTGGCGAACTTCTTTTTTATCTTAAATTGGCTTTTGTCAGCGGTGGAGGTATTTTGCTCCAGTGGGATCATCTCAGCTCCTCCCTCAAGTCGCTGGCGCTTGGCCGTTTCGAATATCGTCGTCTCGCGTTCTTGATCAGCTTTACTTTTCAATCGAGCTTCACTAAGAAACGCGTCAATCATTTCTATTGATAATTCCGGAGCCCTTGACTCAGTATTTGCCCCCGGCGTTTTGGTACCAGAAGTCCCTTCATCGTTCGAGGTCGAGTAAGAGATCATATGACAGCTTGCCACATATCCGTCGGATTCATCCGATGAAGTTTCTTCCTCATCTTCTTTTTGAAAGACGTGATCAAGGAAATCTTGGAGCGTAATGGGAGTCCGCGCCTTTTGGTTGTACTCATCCAGTGCGTCGATCTGCTTCTGTAAGTCCGTGCGCTTGTCGCCAGGCTTCACGGGCTTCTTAGATCTTTTCTTCTTCTTTTTCGAAGATTTTGACGGCTGGTTATGGACGCTTGAACTACCACCATCGGCCTTCGGAGTCGGACGTGGTTTCAACATCCCCTCAATAACCTGCGGCTCCAAGGGGTTCTTCCACTTGACCGCTGGACAGGTCTGCAGATCATTTAGCATTCTCCTCGTTTTGGCTGATAATACAACCTCCCAGGGAGCTTCTTCAATGACGGAGCATGTTGCCCCCGGCGTATTAGTCCCCTTATAGGTGTGGGGTTGCGGAGGATTCACCTTCCATTTGTCTGACAGCGCAAACTTGCCCTGACGGTACTGGTTCTCGAGCCAATTTTTGAAAACGTAACAGTCTTCGATCGGATGTCCTAGCACTCTATGATAAGGGCAGTAATTAGGATCGTTGACGTCACTTGGTTGTGACGGACGTTTTGGATCCGGCAGATTTATAAGCCTATTGCGCAATGCCAACTCAAATAACCTCCTTGTTTTATCACGGGGGAAGGAGTAAGCACGTCCCATCCTGTCCTCAAGGGGTACGTACGGGCGCGCGTTATTTGGACGAGCAACCGGTTTCGAGTCGTTCGGTTGCTGTTGGGCATTAGCGACGATGATAGCTTTTCCCTTTCCTTTGTCGTTTCGAGAGTCGGGCTTCAGGAGAGGGGGTTTATGGCCCATCTGGTCCATCTGCGCCAATTTGTCGATCAAAGCCTGGAAAGAAGTTGGCTTGAAGAACATCATAAACTGCGAAATGGTTGCTTGTGGATCAAGGGTTCCAACAAACATTCCCACCGCAGGGGCTTCTTCTATACGCTGTTCACATTTAGACCATAAATTACGCCACCGTATAGCGTACTGGACCCATGTCTCGCCGGGCTTTACCCTGGCGTTAATCAGCGCCGTCATCGGAGTACGTTCGCTGGCGCTTGCAAAGCGTTGGGTGAAGAGCAGCTCCATCTCCGCGAAGGTTTTAATGGAGTCGTTGGGGAGCTCGGAATACCACTCGAAAGCCGTATCTGATAAACTTCCAACAAATTGGCGCAACAGAAGCTTGTCGTCGCCGCCAGTGTTACCACAAAGCGCCCTGAATTGGGCAACATGTTGATGGGGATTGCCGGTCCCCTTGTAGACATGAAACTTTGGAATTGTGTAACCTGGCGGGTACTTGATTTGGTCGTACCAGCCCGGATATGGCCGCCCCGTCTTTACAACGTGGCCGGCTGCTTCGGCCGCGTGATGAACTTTTATCTGCTGGGCTATATATTCGTCCAGATCTGTTTTAGAGATTGTGTCTTCTTTAGCCGTCGATAGAACGGGCTGAGGGTTTGATGTTTCTCCCCTATCATCCCCAAGGACGATCGGGGGTTCCTCGGCCGGGGATTCTGGTTGTATCATCATCCCTATCATATCCTGGAAGAGAAGGCCCATGCGCTGTATATTGGCTGCTTGTTCAGCAGCCTCTTGGTCTCTCTTTTCGAGCATTCGGCGAAGGAACTCGGCGTCGGTTTCTTCTTCTTGACGTTCATCTAAGGACGTCTCAGGATTCTCTTTTGGCCCCGTGAGTGCAGCCATGGTAGTCATCATCTCCTGGAGCTTTTGTTGCTGCTCCTGAGACTTGGTCACTGACCGGGTAAGCGGTCGGTGACCCATAGAAGTACGACTTTCTTCTTTCCCCGAAGCCATATAGACTGTATGAACTGTGATGCCCCTTGACTTGGGGTGTTTAGGTTCACCGCTCTTAGATTTTGTCAGCGTCATGGGAGCTTTTTCTGGCCTCTTCCTTTTATGGGCCTTTGAGGTTGAAGGAGCCGTTGAAGCGGGCATCCTAGCATTTGTTGCCCCCTGCCGTTGAGCGGGGCGGTTTTTGTCTTTTTCCACCCTTGCCCTGTTCTGGCGACGGAAGTGGTTTGAGTCAATCACGGAGTCTTGAACCCTCCGCCAAACTTTATAAACTTTCGCTGAAAGCCGTTGAGGGGGCTGTTCCTGTTTCATCTCCGGAGCTTTTTCCCTGGGTGGAGGAGACCTTTTCAACGTAGCTACCGGGGAGTTCTTTCTCACCCTCCTCAGCATTTCAAAGCTGTTCCCAGTTGGAACAGCAGCATCGACTTCCACCACTGGAGCAGGTGGGGTTAGCCCTGAGGGGGAGTTGCCCCCTGCTTTCCTTACTCTCTGCCAATGGCGACGTCGCGCGCGACGAGCCGCCGGGATTGGCTCGGAGATTGAGGTGGTTTCTTGTTGCCCCCTGTTTGAGCGTGGGGTAACTGTTGATGTCAGCCTATCGAAGACTGATGCCTTCTGACCAGCTGGAGGAGGAGTAGGAACCGTCAATCTCGTGAAGACTGACTCTCTGATAGGAGAAGCCGCTTTAACGACTTCCAAAGCAGCGGTCGTTGCCCTCTTTGGGACAGCCACCTTATAGTTCTGACCCAGCCTGGTGAAAACGGGGGCTGTTGGTCCAGTAGCAGGCGACCCGCTGACAGGGGTCGGAGTAGCAGTGAGCCGGTCGAACACCGACTTCTTGTTCGCTTCCAGTGTGGGTATCGGTGCCGAGAAGCTTGTAGGTGGGACCATGGTCCCGAAGAACAAGCCGGCGGTGGCCTGAGTCAACTGGCCTACCGGCAAAGTCAGGAAGGAAGCCGCCTGGGGCCCATAAGATACACCTCTCGGTGAGGTGGAACGTCCGTTGCACTGGCATTTCGAACAGTTGATGCAGTTGGTGGCCATTGAATCTTTGAATTCTGCACCAGACAAAAGACCAAATCTTAGCAACTTGAAATCCGAGGACAACCATTTAACAAACCGCGATTGGTTCGCGAAGACGACACACGAAGTGTGGAGTGGAAAGAGGAAAAGGTCCCACCGGGCGTGCCAGAATCTGTTCCCCTCCGAACGGCGGCCGGGACGTTAGGACGTCACGTGCCTGAGGTTCGGGGCAGATGCTATTTGGTTTTTATCCATCTATCTCTCCGAAGATGCCAAGTTGATTTATAGCACCTTGTATCGGAGGTTTAGACGGATGCGGCCGATGTAGCAGACTTTGTCAGATTCCCCCTCAGGGTGAGGGGTTTTTGATTGTGGGGACGCTCTTCCCTGCAGGCGCAAGCCCCTGCAGTTAATTACGCTACCGCATAGCGGTAACAACTTTCTCCTACTCCAGAATTTCACTTCGTGTCGTGTGTGTTTGTTTTGTTCGTGATTGCCCGTGGATTGTATACGGAGACTGAGTGATGTCGTCACCCGTAGGACGTAGATTAGTCCAAATCCGTATTTACTTAGATTTGGGTTTGGTGTTTTTAGTTTAAGGATGCATTAGTCGCGTTGCGTCTAAGCTCGACTTAAACATTTGTTAAGGATACGTTAGTCCTGTTTTAGACTAAGATCAACTTAACATCATGATTGATTTAATTATCCGGCCGTCGGGACTCGTCACCTCTCTGACGTCGTTGAGGGATTACAACGACAGGCGTCTGAGGAGTTCAGAGATGTACCCTTGAACCAAAGTTAATTTGGAGTTTTATTGTTTATTTAAATGTCTAAGGACGCGTTAACCGTATTTGGGGTTAAGATCAACTTAGGCGAGACCGTTTAGATCCGACAAAAGAGCGTTTGGGCCCTATTGCACCAGTTTAGGGACGTGATGGTCCGTTGCCAGTTTTAGGGACGTAGTGGTCCATCGCCAGTTTAGGGACGTGGTGGTCCGATATTAGTTTAGGGACGTTTCGGTCCGATATTAGTTTAGGGACGTCTCGGTCCGATATTAGTTTAGGGACGTCTCGGTCCGATATTAGTTTAGGGACGTCTCGGTCCAATGCTCTCATTTTGGAGTGAATATTAGTTTAGGGACGTTTCGGTCCAATATTAGTTTAGGGACGTCTCGGTCCAATATTAGTTTAGGGACGTCTCGGTCCAATATTAGTTTAGGGACGTCTCGGTCCAATATTAAATGAATGGTTCGTTGGGACTCGTCACCTCTTTGACGTCGTTGAAGAATTACAACGACAGATGTCAAAGGAGTTCGGAGATGTACCCTCGAACCGGTCGTGACTTAGTTCATGAAAGGCGTTTAATTTAAGGACTTACAGCCAGGATTGGGTTAAGTCCAATTTTTATTTTAGGCTCTGCCCGATCAATCTAAACAGGGTTTTGCCTCTTTTTATTCTTGCAAGTCTGATTTGGACCAGGCCCTTTTAATGAGTTACCAGAACTCAGGAATTCTCCAAACAGGGCCTTGCCCTTTTAAATAATGAGTTTCAGAAACTCAATAATTTCCTTGGGTTGGGCCAGGCCCTTTTAAATGATGAGTTGCAGGCACTCAAGAAATTTTTACAAACAGGGCTTTGCCCTTTTATTGTTCTGCAATTTAGTTTGGGGCAGGCCCTTTTAAATAATGAGTTTGCAGAAACTCAGGAATTTTTCCAAACAGGGCCTTGCCCTTTTATTATTTCAATTTAATTTGGGCCTGGCCCAAAACAAGGGGTTGCAGAAACCCTAGAAATCTTCAGATTGAAGAACACAAGTGCATGGCACTTTTGATTTGAATTTGGATCAAAGGAAAAACAAGTTCTTGTTTTTTCCTGATCATACAGAACCGAGGGTTCATATCAAGTGCAAGGCACTATTTATTATTCTTTTATTTATTTATTTTTTCTTTAGAACCAGGGGTTCATATCAAGTGCAAGGCACTATTTATTTTCTGTTCTTCAGAAATTTTACCTTCTTCTTTTTTTTTGTTCTTGATTAATCTTCAAGAGCCTTTTTTTTTCAGAAGTTTATCCTTCTCTTGATGATTGATTCTCTCTCTGATTCTCTGATTCCTGCCTTTTGAATGAGGCTTGGGGTCTTATTTATAGTGCCCACAAATTTGTTGGGTTTGTTAACAAAATCTTTCCTGAATAATTTTGGGAATTTTCCCACCATTGGATCTTTGATCCAAGGGTTCCTGTTTTACAGGAGAACAGAAAAGATTTATCTAAATCTTCATTCAGTTGCTGCGCAACTCGCCAGCAAATGACACGTGTCGCGCATCCGAGCGCTTGCGCAGCTGCGACTGCGCAACTGCGCAGACACGTGTCGCGCATCCGTGCGCTTGCGCAGCTGCGACTGCGCAACTGCGCAGACACGTGTCGCGCATCCGTGCGTTTGCGCAGCTGCGACTGCGCAACTGCGCAGACACGTGTCGCGCATCCGAGCGCTTGCGCAGACACGTGTCGCGCATCCGTGCGTTTGCGCAGCTGCGACTACGCAACTGCGCAGACACGTGTCGTGCATCCATGCGATTGCGCAGACACGTGTCGCGCATCGGTGCGTTTGCGCAGCTGCGACTGCGCAACTGCGCAGACACGTGTCACGCATCTGAGCGCTTGCGCAGACACGTGTCGCGCATCCGTGCGTTTGCGCAGCTGCGACTGCGCAACTGCGCAGACACGTGTCGTGCATCCATGCGCTTGCGCAGACACGTGTCGCGCATCCGTGCGTTTGCGCAGTTAAGTCATTAATTACGTTTTCTGAAGAGCCTTGTTCTGATGGGACGCACTGTCTCGGGCGTTACGCTGCCCATTCAGCTTCTGCCACGTGGCAAATTGCACGCTGCGCACGGAATCCGAAGCGTTGCTTCGAATTTTGAATTTTCAAAATTCAACAGAGCCTTGCTCTGATTGGGGGAAACAAGGGTATAAGCCAAGCTTCAACAGCTGCGATTTCTTTACCGATAAGATATACCGGGCCCACTGCAAGTATCCGTCCGGATGACGGGGAGTTAGCCCGATGTTGTAGGGTTATCCCCAAGGGCACGACTCGCCCTGACATATGCGCCGCCCTAGGGTGTCCAAAGCCGCCAGCGGTTGCACGGGTACTGCGGAAATAGAAGGCTGAAGGAGACCCTCCGAAGTCCAATTAACCACCTCCACGGCATAGTTCACCGGGAGTGCATCTGCATATGGGATCGCCGAGATAGGCTCCGAAGGCGTCGCACAAGAAAAGTTCCGGCGGCCTCTGATAATCTGATCATACTATCTACCCCATAGGTGAAGATTCTTGTATTCCGGGTCGTGGTCTCTGATCAGCGCGAGAACCTCTCGGTCTACAGGCGCCTCAGGAAATCCGCCTTCTGAGCGGATGAACGGAAAAGAAGTATCGAAAGACATGTCGTCTGCACGAAAAGGGACAAAAGTTAACTGTCAGTGCTATAATTTAATTTAAATTCTGACACTTGGTACTTTAAAATTTGTACCGCACTGCAATGCAGTAAAAGGGGACCAAAGGGGAACCCACAAAATCTAGATGACAGTTCATCATTAATAAAACAGCCTCATCATTTGATAAGGCTGTCATTAAATGAGGAGATCCTCAAGAAAATTCTCATTAAATGAGAGATCCCTCGGGAAGAGGAGTAAATCTCCCTTTGAGAGCAATGCTCTGTGACAGAGTGACACTTGTCAAACTCTGATCATGAAGGAAAAAAAATTCCTCAAGATCCTTGCTCTGAAAAAAATGATGATGGAAAAACCCATAAAAAAAAATTAAAATCAATTTTTTATGAGTTAAAAATTCTGAGATCTTCAAGATCTATGAACAAACTCTAAGAGTTCTTTATGAGCAAAGCTCTGTTCATGGGTTAAGAAACCCTGAAACAAGATCTCCTTAGATCTATAGGTTCAAGAGAGCAAAGCTCTATTAATGAAACCCTAAAAAGGTTTTCATTAGATCAAAGATCTATGAAGAGCAATGCTCTGTTAATGGGTAAAACCCTAGATTATTAAAAGATTTAATCTTTACCTAAGTTTTGGCAGAGTTTTGACTCTTAAAATCTCTTAAGATGAAGAGCTATGCTTTGAATAAAAATTCTCAAAGAAAGAAGATGAACATAATCATCAAAAGGACCAAAGGTCCTATTTATAGGCATTGAAATGCCTCTTCAATTTCTGAGTTGATCCAAGGGCGCAGATGCTGCCATCGCTGCACTCACATGTGGTCCATGTGAGCGCAACGGTGTGGGGGGGGCATTTGTTTCCCCCAATCAGAGCAAAGCTCTGTTTGAAATTCAAATTTAAAAAATTGAAGCAACGCTTCAGATGCAGCGCCATGTGCGCTGCGCCCTAGGCCGCGCACCATGTGTGCACTAGCGCTAAGCGCGATGTGCTCTGAGCAGCGCGCCACTTGTCAAATACGGGTGCGCTAGCGCAGGGTGCTCCGCGCTCCGAGCAGAGCACCACATGTAAGACACAGGTGCGCTAGCGCTGGAATTAAAAACTCCCCACCGTTAGATCAAAAGATCTAATAATAATGATAAATCATTAATTAATCAATTAAAATTCTGTTTTGGAAAGATTTTCCAATCTTGTTAAAAACAAGAAGATTGCCTTCTGTAAAACAGAAGCCCCAGGATCAAAGATCCAATGGTGGGAAACATCCCCAAATTAATCAGAGAAAAATCTCTTTAACTGATTCAACAAATCAGCTTGCCCTATATAAAGGCCCCAAGACTTCAAGTCTGATATAAAGAACCCCCCCTAAACTCTGAAAAACTCAAAGATAAAGAGTAAGCTCTTGCAAAAAGATATTTGTTCAAGGTAAAGATGAAGGATGATCAACATAGAGATGAAATCATCTCATAAAAAGAAAAATTCATTTCTTTAAAAAGATCATAGATCTACAAGACAAAAAGTCTTTCACAAAAGAGATCAAAAGATCTCATCATAAAATAAAAGAAGAACATAATTCTTCTCACAGATCATGGATCTATAAAGGCAAAACCTTTCATCAACATAAGAGATTGGAAATATCTCCTGCAAAAATAAGAACTGTTGTTCTTAGATCTTGAGACAAAGTCTCTTTTAAAGAACATAAATTTGTTCCCAGATCATAAAATTGATCAGATGTGCCTTGCGCTATTGAAATGCACCTTGCGCTCTTGAAATGCGCTTTTGCGCTCTCTGGACCGGCGCTCAGTGCCAAATACGCCACGTGTTAACCACGTATGCGCCAATTGATAACTTGCGCTTTGCACCTCTGAAATAGCGCACTGCGCTCATGGGCTGGCGCTCAGCGCCAAGCGCACCACGTGTCACTCACGTGTGCGCCACTAAACTGAAAGCGCAATGCGCTCATGGATTAGTGCTCAGCGCTCATAAACCGGCATCATGCGCTCATCATCTAACGCCTAGCGCTGAGTGTGACACGTGTCCCTTACATGTGCGCTACTTGGCAGTAGCGCACTGCGCTCTTTGACTGGCGCAAAGCGCCTGGCGCGCCACGTGTTGCGCTGACAGAACATAAATTGTTCTTTAATAAGCTAGAGCTCTGATGAATGCTCAGCATTCAAGACAAGACAAAATTTTGTCAAGATATAATGCTCAGCATTGTTAAAAGGGCCAAGCCCAAATAAAGGCTCAACAGCCCAGAATAAAAATGTTAAACATTCATTGGACTTAGCCCAAGATTGTCCATAAGTCCTCAACTTATATTAATTGAGCCCATCTGCTCATGAATATTTCAACAGATCTTAGTCTCAAATTCGACTATAGATCTTTCAACCAACTCACAACAGTTCGAGGGTACATCTCTTTACTCCTCTGATATTTGTCATTGTAATCCTTCAACGTCTTCAGAGAGGTGACGGGTCCTGACAACCAAACACTCTACGGACCGTGGGGTCCTTAAGCCCACGGACTATGATGTCCTTAACCTTGACTGTGAGGTCTTTAAATGTAACGTTTTGAAAATCGTTTCGGTGAAATTTCGAAAAAAACGGTAAAATAAGGGGGTTTTCTGTAAAAAGTCAAAATACAAATATCTTATTATAAAAATTAAATATACATATTCTATCTATGTAATTGCTATTATTTGGTGTTTATTGAGACGCTGGTGAAATTTTAAATTTTCTGAAAAAAATATTATTTTATTATTATTTTAAGCCGTCACTAATACATTTAATTAGGGAAAATTATAAATTGGAATGAGTTGAAACAAATTTTGTGCATCATAAAACATTAAACAAAATTTGTCATGTGGTTTTTGAAATGAAATGGTTTGCCAAAACGGTTTAGAAAATATCGAAGGAAAATGCTTTTTTTCGGTGAAATTAGTGTAAATAGATATTGGGGTATAACATTTATCATTTTCCCTCACCCCACACACACACCCACACTCACACACACCCATTTTCCTCCCCATTTTCAGCAGCCCCTCTCCAAAGTTTTCCCCCATTTCTTTTGATAAAAGAAAAGAAAACATAAAGAAAAGTATAAGAAAAGAGGTATGGGTTGTGTTGACTTTGGACCTTTTTGACTTGGCAAGACTTTCTTCACCTCACTCTCTCTCCAATCACCCACTAGTGGCCGACCCTCCCAAATTCCTGCACACAACAGCCCCTCCTCTTTTCTCATCACATTTCTCTTCAAAAAACTCATCAAAATTGCCTCACAAATCAACACAAAACCTCACAAATCCCAAATCTTTTCCCTGCCCATTTTTCCTTTGCCCTTATAGCATGGATCTTGGTGCAAAGATCTTAATTTGGAGGTCAAGTTCCATATTTGATCTCATGGTTTGTGAAGGTATAACTCTAACCCTTGTGCTTAATTTGATGTTAAATACTTTAAATCAACTTAATTAGGTGTTTAATTTAGATTTTAAATTGCAAGTTTAAATTCAAGAGAAGGGTTTGAATTAAAGTTATGGTTGTGATAATTTGTTCATGGTAGTGTGATGTATTTTAGCATCTTAAGTTATGCAAAACCAAATCTTGTAGCTAATTTGCATATTGTTATATTTAATTTGCCCAAATTGTGATAATTATGCTAATTTGCTAACTAGGTTTTAGAAATTTTATTAAAATGTGGGATTAAAATCTAGTTAGGGTTTTTAGCACATCATTAAGGTTTCCATGAGTGGTTTAACCATTTAAAATATGCAAAGCCAAGCTAAATTGTTAAATTGTGAAATTTTGCGTTAAAAATTGTTAAAATTGGATAATTTGTAAACTAGGTTTTTGGGGTTTATGGAATTTAATGAGATTAAATTATGGGAATCATTTTTTTGACTTATTTAAGATATTTAGTGAATATTGTGGCCTCTAGATTCGTTTAAACATCATGTTTTGTACAAAAACGGCGAATTGTGCTTGCTAGTTTTTTTCGGAAAAATGACTTTTAAGTGAAATTGGGGTTTTTGTGAGTTTTAAGCTATTTTATATTAAAATTAGAGTTCGTGAATATGCAAATGAGTGTATTTGGGTTTTTCTCGATGGTTTGGCGTTTGTACGCCGACATCGAGGGTTTTTGGGTTGATTTGTGAAAAGCAACCATAGGTTTTGACCTATGTGGGATTCGTGTGTCGTTTTGGCCATGAGTCGGATTTTAATGCGATACGGTGCGTTATGATATGTAGGTAACCTATATGGACTTCGAGACGACAAGCAAGAACGTGGCGACGTCGGCACCGGCGAGCGAAGATCAGGTGAGTAGATTTATATCTACGGGGAGAAGTCGGGTGGATAGCGTATAGCACCCCCGCAGTCCGTGGTGGTGTATACGGATGCGTATACACACCAACAATTATTGTATGTTATTTGGGATTATTAACGATGTTTAAGTTGGATATTGGTGTGTTGGATTATTTTAGCGTTGCGAACCCTAGGGTAGTGTTGCACTACACATACACACATACATACTTGCATACTTTCCTATTGATATGTGCTCATGGGATTCTTTATAGTTATGTGTTCACATGGGTATGGGACTATGTGTTCACATACGGATTTGAGGATGATACTTGGGATTGAGCTGAGTCGATGAGATTTGTTTTGTGGTTGTGATATCGGTGATATGGCAAGATTCGTACTTGAGGTACGTCCTGGGGTTATAGCGGATCTTGGGGCGGCGATACAAGTGAATAGTGTTATAAATAAAATGGTCGACATATGATCGTGATATGAGACATGATATGCTAGGATATTGATATTAGGCCGTATTGGGCGATGTATATCCCTTGATGATGATGTGCTGATGATATCAGTTTGTACGAGACTGTTGATCAGTAGCCAGATCATGACCATATTGATGATATTAGTATTGTACTAGACATAGGTCAGTACCCTAGACTATGATCTTTGATAAAGAGGATACCGAATGAATAGTGTGATGAATATGATATTGACCCGTACCCAAATTTGGGGATGTCGTACGACGGATTTACGTACGAGCTATATTTTGATTATTGATCCGCACTCTTGACTTGGGATGTCTGATTATAGATATGGTATCGGATATGATATTATTGAGGCGGGATCACCGACTAATATATATACAGGTATGTATATATATCGACTCAGATGTTAGGTGGTTTCCTTACCTGTAGTCCAGCTTGTTAGCTTAGCCCTTTAGTTTAGTTTAGTTATTAGATTAGATTAGACTCCTACCTATTTCAAAACTAGCGGATCGTGGGTATTTTAAAAGACAGGTCAAGGGATCTACGGATATTTCAAAAAACGTATCCTTTCTTAAAACTGCCGTAGCCCTATTTTCAAAACCCCACGATTCGTGTTATTTCAAATGGCACCGGTGTTTAATATTTAGCTCCCGCTCATTTTGGTTGCTCGCTCCGCATCGCATACTTACATTGTTATTTCATATTGCATTGTTGATATTATGCTGTTAGGACACCAGCACCATTACCGATGATGCGTATGTGCCACGTACACTTACTTGCCGGCTCACACACATCTTCATCGGTAATTGCCATGTCACGTACACCTTAGAAAATATTATTGCTTGACTTAGCTTGTTAGTTAGTAATTTGACATGATATTAGTGTACTTGCCTCATATGTTAGTTTAGACATTGTAGTTATTACCTGCTACTTCATGCATACTGTTATTCATTGTTATGCCGCATTCATGGTTTCTCATGCATATATTCACTATTTTACGTATTATTGAGGTTTTGGATTCGGATTTCCAAGAGATTTTCTGGATTTGGAGGAAAACCGCAAAAACATAAATAAACCTTTTTCCTCTTTTAAAATCAAAAGTGCGGTTTTCCCATGTTGTATGAGTCGTCCACCATGAGTTTCTGATGGATTTCGAGACCCGATTCGAGGAGACGGATGAACCGTTTCGGGTACATGGTGGACCCGGTAAGGTACCCCGGGGCAAGAAGCGCGTGATGATGTCGATGTGAGCCTGGCAGGGGAGCACTACCTACCGGTGATTTTACCCGACGCGTCGGATATCCGGAGGATACCGTCGTGGTCTTGAGATGGATGGTAGGGGCCGGTCTAGACTGACGGCGCACTAGATATTGAGATTGAGACATTGATATTTCGAGACAGTGAGATTTATGTTTTGTGTCGATGCTAGACACTGTTGATACTGATTTCATTTATGATATCTCAGTTTAAAATACGAAGGAAATCTCACTAATTTATGAAAACAGTTTCTTCATTTACATGTATTCTGTTTTCATGCATGCATACCTCATTCATATGATATATTGCTACCTGAGGCACTGACACGGGCACATGAGTTTACACTCGGGTTAGATATTTACCCTAGCCATTGTAGGCTGCATGTTATATACATTTTTGAGGATATATTATGATCATTGACCTAGGATTGCGTTATTTATGCGATTTCTGTGCGTAGATGTTTTTTTATTCACGAGTTGGCAACTCACCCCCGTTGTGCCCCAGTTTCTTGCAGGTTTTGCCGTACAGGTTTAATTACGGCTTTGCGGGCTCAGTTTCATTCGGGTTACTTGCTAGTAGGTGGGTTTTTCTTGTATCGTACCCATCATATTACCTTGTATAATATTATTCCGTTGTATCTAGTAAATTCCATCAACCAAACATGTATTTATTTTGCGATAGAGACCAGTGATGTTATTCCTTCGACCTTAGAGTCGCGCGTTATTTTTCTGGGGTTTTCTTGCGGTTTTGAGTTTCCTTTTGAGTTTTGATCCTCGCCCTTGGCGTTGTATATTATATTGCTTGTGTGGTTGTGACCGTCGATTGACGAAGAGCTAGCTCCCGCTTGGGGATGCCTTTTTATGAATTTCGTATACTATTCATGTTGTATCCCGTTTGGGAGCCAGTATTTACAAAGGAGACTCTGCCGAAATTTTCAGTAAATTTTTGATGTTTTAAAAACCGCATAATTCGGCTTATGCTATTGAAATTACTTGCTTTAAGTTGGTTTTTCCTGCACTCTACTACTTTTCTTGGTTTGGATTTCTGGGTTTTCGGTTTACTTAGATTACGTACGTCTCGAGACGTTCGTAGTTTAAGTGCCAGTCATGTTCCGTACTTTCGGGCCGTGACAAAGTTGGTATCAGAGCGTTAGGTTTTACCTTCGGAGCGTAGGATGACCCTTGGTTGATGGAATAGGTGACTAAAGTAGAGTGACGTACCGTTAGTATGTTCCGCGGCATATTTACGACACGCCACTCCACTTAAGAAGCCTTATGATGTACATTTCCTTGTTCAGTATTATATTCCTTCCTGATAGCCTCATCGGTACCAGTTTGGTTTTGCTGCCACGATTTCGGGCAGGGAGAGCTACGGCTAGAGTTGCGGTCAGCACGAGCTCGTCACGAACGAGGACTGACCAGGGCATGATTCCGGCGACACCCGATTGTAGAGAGGTGTCTTTTGATTGTGTTTTACGCCATGAGCGTTGGATAGATCGCCATATGAGATTGCTCGGACGTGCAGATTAGCACTAGAGGATTAAGCCAATGATAGAGGCCAGCCAGATTTTGATGACCGCTGGTGTGTTGCTTATTCATGATGGTCGAGGCACTGTTCAGCGTGCAGACGAGCGAGCCAATTATTGCTGCGAACGACGAGATATTGCCCCAGATGCTGGAGTTAGTGCAGAACGAGTTGTACTAAGAGATGATAGAAGGTCGCTAGTCATCGAGGATGAATGACTAGGACATGTGGATCGTTCGCCTACCCCGATACGAGGTCATCAGATAGATTGATTCCAGCTAGAGACGACTTCACGCGGAGATGTTGGGAGTCGACAGAGACGATCGAATGTCAGAAACCTATTATTCCAAGTTTAAAGTAGTCGGAAAGATATGCAGGCAACTCTATGGTCCCTCTAGAAGAATGAACCCTAACTCGACTTAATGACCGTGTGAAAGCCTTTGAACCTTCGGGTTTGCGGCAGTTCTACGGCACCATTAGTGAGGCTTGGATTTGCCCTTCTACGGCTGGACCACCGATGCTGTGGTATGTACTCGATACTATTAAACCGTGCCCGAGAGGTTGAGCTCTTGGGGGATTATGAGGTTTTGACGACTTGATCGGATGGCTCGACTTAATTCGGATGCTAGGTGGTGAGATGCATTTCTTGGGAGACTCCAGATACGAGGATAGCCGTTGGAGCTCAGTCCATGCAGCCACGACGAGACGAGTCCGGAGCAGTCGACATTAGAGAAAAGTGGAGTAAGAGGTTCGTACGAGATCTTGATAAGACGACGTTCCACTCAGCCGACATCAGAGATGCGGTACGCATGCCGAGGCATTGTACTTGGATATACCTTCCAGAAGGAGTCGCGATGAGTATGTAGCCGTTCAGGAACGAGAATAGATCTAGTAAGGGACGATGACTTCCGGACAGTTCGGCAGAGACAAGATTTGGAAGAGATCTCGATAGGACCTTTCTGGAATGAATTACGAGAAGACTAGGACCCAGGAGTGGTCATGTTATGCACCCCGGCGGCCAGAGTTCAGGATCGTCGACGAGACATGCTATGAGTGACCACGACAGTTGGCCAGAGATTCTTGAGTATGTGCTTGAGCGGGACTATTCCGCCATACTTGATTTTGGGTATTTTGGGCGATCTATTCGCATGATTGATTTTGATGATTGAGTTTCATGATATTTGTTTTCATGGACCATGGTTGCACCTACTGAGTATTTACGATTTTGCACAGTTGTTGCACTTGACATCGTTTTCGTGCCTTGGTTTCTCATGTTTATGATTTTATGGGTTTCATACAGTTGAGTTGATTTTGTGCATGATGGATGCACCAGATTTGGATTTTTAGCGCATGTTGGGCACCTGTTATGAGATGCGATTTGGTGCACACCAGATGCACTGAATCGGGATTTTTCGTGCATGTCAGATGCACCTGATTTTGCTGTCAGGCACACACGTTGCCTATGACTGATGTTGTGTGCACACCCGTTGTACCTAGATGTTGTTTATGTGCACATGTATGGCACATTTATAGATTTTGATTTCCGTGCGCACCTGACGCACGTAGTATTCATATATATTCGTGATTGATTTCTTATGGAGCGGTACGTTTTTATGATATTCGCTATGTGTTCTTGTACTGAGCAGTACTAGTCAGAGGACAGTACCTGAATATATTTTGCATGCATTGATAGTTATCGAAGGGATTTCCAAAAAGCGAGCTATAGTCTCAGTATTTACCTACGTGTCTGAGATGACACGAAACATTTTATAAAGGAAACCCTTTTGAAATTGCTTCCAAAACGGCGGGACGTGCATATTAAACAAAGGATATATATATATATATGTAGTTATTTTTTTTACAATAAACGTCCGCCACTGTGCAGTGCTGCGAGCATCGCACAACGATTTAAAGAAGATTTGGCATGCATTGCTTCCAGATATTTTAATGATGTATATCATACTGATTTTCATTTTTGATTTGGACATTGTGTCTTCACCATGACTCCGATGATTGCGGGATGCTGGATGGAGTTTTGATTTGAGTTATATGCTTATTTTTCATGCGCATGCGCTGCGCTACGATTTGTTTTATGTATTTATGATTTCGGAGCCCCGACGACTTGATGGTTTTGCTTAGATATTTTAGTATTTGGGGGGGAGTTTTAATTTAAATTCGGGGACCGAATTTCTTTAAGGGGGGAAGATTATAAATTTTGAAAATCGTTTCGGTGAAATTTCGAAAAAAACGGTAAAATAAGGGGGTTTTCTGTAAAAAGTCAAAATACAAATATCTTATTATAAAAATTAAATATACATATTCTAGCTATGTAATTGCTATTATTTGGTGTTTATTGAGCCGCTGGTGAAATTTTAAATTTTCTGAAAAAAATATTATTTTATTATTATTTTAAGCCGTCACTAATACATTTAATTAGGGAAAATTACAAATTGGATTGAGTTGAAACAAATTTTGTGCATCATAAAACATTAAACAAAATTTGTCATGTGGTTTTTGAAATGAAATGGTTTGCCAAAACGGTTTAGAAAATATCGAAGAAAAAGGCTTTTTTTCGGTGAAATTAGTGTAAATAGATATTGGGGTATAACATTTATCATTTTCCCTCACCCCACACACACACCCACACTCACACACACCCATTTTCCTCCCCATTTTCAGCAGCCCCTCTCCAAAGATTTCCCCCATTTCTTTTGATAAAAGAAAAGAAAACATAAAGAAAAGTATAAGAAAAGAGGTATGCGTTGTGTTGACTTTGGACCTTTTTGACTTGGCAAGACTTTCTTCACCTCACTCTCTCTCCAATCACCCACTAGTGGCCGACCCTCCCAAATTCCTGCACACAACAGCCCCTCCTCTTTTCTCATCACATTTCTCTTCAAAAAACTCATCAAAATTGCCTCACAAATCAACACAAAACCTCACAAATCCCAAATCTTTTCCCTGCCCATTTTTCCTTTGCCCTTATAGCATGGATCTTGGTGCAAAGATCTCAATTTGGAGGTCAAGTTCCATATTTGATCTCATGGTTTGTGAAGGTATAACTCTAACCCTTGTGCTTAATTTGATGTTAAATACTTTAAATCAACTTAATTAGGTGTTTAATTTAGGTTTTAAATTGCAAGTTTAAATTCAAGAGAAGGGTTTGAATTAAAGTTATGGTTGTGATAATTTGTTCATGGTAGTGTGATGTATTTTAGCATCTTAAATTATGCAAAACCAAATCTTGTAGCTAATTTGCATATTGTTATATTTAATTTGCCCAAATTGTGATAATTATGCTAATTTGTTAACTAGGTTTTAGAAATTTTATTAAAATGTGGGATTAAAATCTAGTTAGGGTTTTTAGCACATCATTAAGGTTTCCATGAGTGGTTTAACCATTTAAAATATGCAAAGCCAAGCTAAATTGTTAAATTGTGAAATTTTGCGTTAAAAATTGTTAAAATTGGATAATTTGTAAACTAGGTTTTTGGGGTTTATGGAATTTAATGAGATTAAATTATGGGAATCATTTTTTTGACTTATTTAAGATATTTAGTGAATATTGTGGCCTCCAGATTCGTTTAAACATCATGTTTTGTACAAAAACGGCGAATTGTGCTTGCTAGTTTTTTTCGGAAAAATGACTTTTAAGTGAAATTGGGGTTTTTGTGAGTTTTAAGCTATTTTATATTAAAATTAGAGTTCGTGAATATGCAAATGAGTGTATTTGGGTTTTTCTCGATGGTTTGGCGTTTGTACGCCGACATCGAGGGTTTTTGGGTTGATTTGTGAAAAGCAACCATAGGTTTTGACCTATGTGGGATTCGTGTGTCGTTTTGGCCATGAGTCGGATTTTAATGCGATACGGTGCGTTATGATATGTAGGTACCCTATGTGGACTTCGAGACGACAAGCAAGAACGTGGCGACGTCGGCATCGGCGAGCGAAGATCAGGTGAGTAGATTTATATCTACGGGGAGAAGTCGGGTGGATAGCGTATAGCACCCCCGCAGTCCGTGGTGGTGTATACGGATGCGTATACACACCAACAATTATTGTATGTTATTTGGGATTATTAACGATGTTTAAGTTGGATATTGGTGTGTTGGATTATTTTAGCGTTGCGAACCCTAGGGTAGTGTTGCACTACACATACACACATACATACTTGCATACTTTCCTATTAATATGTGCTCATGGGATTCTTTATAGTTATGTGTTCACATGGGTATGGGACTATGTGTTCACATACGGATTTGAGGATGATACTTGGGATTGAGCTGAGTCGATGAGATTTGTTTTGTGGTTGTGATATCGGTGATATGGCAGGATTCGTACTTGAGGTACGTCCTGGGGTTATAGCGGATCTTGGGGCGGCGATACAAGTGAATAGTGTTATAAATAAAATGGTCGACATATGATCGTGATATGAGACATGATATGCTAGGATATTGATATTAGGCCGTATTGGGCGATGTATATCCCTTGATGATGATGTGCTGATGATATCAGTTTGTACGAGACTGTTGATCAGTAGCCAGATCATGACCATATTGATGATATTAGTATTGTACTAGACATAGGTCAGTACCCTAGACTATGATCTTTGATAAAGAGGATACCGAATGAATAGTGTGATGAATATGATATTGACCCGTACCCAAATTTGGGGATGTCGTACGACGGATTTACGTACGAGCTATATTTTGATTATTGATCCGCACTCTTGACTTGGGATGTCTGATTATAGATATGGTATCGGATATGATATTATTGAGGCGGGATCACCGACTAATATATATACAGGTATGTATATATATCGACTCAGATGTTAGGCGGTTTCCTTACCTGTAGTCCAGCTTGTTAGCTTAGCCCTTTAGTTTAGTTTAGTTATTAGATTAGATTAGACTCCTACCTATTTCAAAACTAGCGGATCGTGGGTATTTTAAAAGACAGGTCAAGGGATCTACGGATATTTCAAAAGACGTATCCTTTCTTAAAACTGCCGTAGCCCTATTTTCAAAACCCCACGATTCGTGTTATTTCAAATGGCACCAGTGTTTAATATTTAGCTCCCGCTCATTTTGGTTGCTCGCTCCGCATCGCATACTTACATTGTTATTTCATATTGCATTGTTGATATTATGCTGTTAGGACACCAGCACCATTACCGATGATGCGTATGTGCCACGTACACTTACTTGCCGGCTCACACACATCTTCATCGGTAATTGCCATGTCACGTACACCTTAGAAAATATTATTGCTTGACTTAGCTTGTTAGTTAGTAATTTGACATGATATTAGTGTACTTGCCTCATATGTTAGTTTAGACATTGTAGTTATTACCTGCTACTTCATGCATACTGTTATTCATTGTTATGCCGCATTCATGGTTTCTCATGCATATATTCACTATTTTACGTATTATTGAGGTTTTGGATTCGGATTTCCATGAGATTTTCTGGATTTGGAGGAAAACCGCAAAAACATAAATAAACCTTTTTCCTCTTTTAAAATCAAAAGTGCGGTTTTCCCATGTTGTATGAGTCGTCCACCATGAGTTTGCTGATGGATTTCGAGACCCGATTCGAGGAGACGGATGAACCGTTTCGGGTACATGGTGGACCCGGTAAGGTACCCCGAGGCAAGAAGCGCGTGATGATGACGATGTGAGCCTGGCAGGGGAGCACTACGTACCGGTGATTTTACCCGACGCGTCGGATATCTGGAGGATACCGTCGTGGTCTTGAGATGGATGGTAGGGACCGGTCTAGACTGACGGCGCCCTAGATATTGAGATTGAGACATTGATATTTCGAGACAGTGAGATTTATGTTTTGTGTCGATGCTAGACACTGTTGATACTGATTTCATTTATGATATCTCAGTTTAAAATACGAAGGAAATCTCACTAATTTATGAAAACAGTTTCTTCATTTACATGTATTCTGTTTTCATGCATGCATACCTCATTCATATGATATATTGCTACCTGAGGCACTGACACGGGCACATGAGTTTACACTCGGGTTAGATATTTACCCTAGCCATTGTAGGCTGCATGTTATATACATTTTTGAGGATATATTATGATCATTGACCTAGGATTGCGTTATTTATGCGATTTCTGTGCGTAGATGTTTTTTTATTCACGAGTTGGCAACTCACCCCCGTTGTGCCCCAGTTTCTTGCAGGTTTTGCCGTACAGGTTTAATTACGGCTTTGCGGGCTCAGTTTCATTCGGGTTACTTGCTAGTAGGTTTGTTTTTCTTGTATCGTACCCATCATATTACCTTGTATAATATTATTCCGTTGTATCTAGTAAATTCCATCAACCAAACATGTATTTATTTTGCGATAGAGACCAGTGATGTTATTCCTTCGACCTTAGAGTCGCGCGTTATTTTTCTGGGGTTTTCTTGCGGTTTTGAGCTTCCTTTTGAGTTTTGATCCTCGCCCTTGGCGTTGTATATTATATTGCTTGTGTGGTTGTGACCGTCGATTGAAGAAGAGCTAGCTCCCGCTTGGGGATGCCTTTTTATGGATTTCGTATACTATTCATGTTGTATCCCGTTTGGGAGCCAGTATTTACAAAGGAGACTCTGCCGAAATTTTCAGTAAATTTTTGATGTTTTAAAAACCGCATAATTCGGCTTATGCTATTGAAATTACTTGCTTTAAGTTGGTTTTTCCTGCACTCTACTACTTTTCTTGGTTTGGATTTCTGGGTTTTCGGTTTACTTAGATTATGTACGTCTCGAGACGTTCGTAGTTTAAGTGTCAGTCATGTTCCGTACTTTCGGGCCGTGACATTAAACTCACGGACTATGATGTCATTAACCTTGACTGTGAGGTCTTTAAACTCACGGACTATGATGTCCTTAACCTCGACCGCAATGTCTTTAAACTAACATTGGACCGAAATGTCCTTAAACTAACGCTGGACCGTAATGTCCTTAAACTAATCGACCGCAATGTCCCTAAACTAAACAATAGAGTCCAAATACTCTTTTGTTGGATCTAAACGATCCCGTTAAGTTGATCTTAGTCTAAAATTAGACTAACGTATCCTTAACATACGATTAAGTTGATCTTAGTCCCAAATGAGACCAAAGTATCCTTAAACCCAACCCCCAAACCCAAATCTAAGAAGATACGGATTTGGACTAATCCACGCCCTACGGGCGACAACATACATTAGTCTCCATATACAATCCACGGGCAACCAAAAACAAAACAAGCGCCCACGACACGAAGTGACCATCTGAAGAAGGAGAAAGTGGTTACCGCGATGCGGTAGCGTAATTAACTGCAGGGGATTGCGCCTGCAGGGAAGAGCATCTCCACAATCAAAAAACCCTCAAATAAGGGGGAATCTGACGAAGTCTGCTACATCGGCCGCATCCGTTTAAACCATCGATACACGGTGTCATAAATCAACTTGGCATCTTCGGAGAGGTGGACCGATAGCACCAATTAGCATCTGCCCCGAAATTCAGGCGATACGGACCCGCGCGGTCGCGTCTTCGCGTTTTTTCAGTGGGGAACAATCCCTAGTGTTTAACACTATTCCAAGCACATCACGTGGGAGCAGGTGATAGCTGATTATACTCTAGTGTTTAACACTATATTCGAGCCAATCTTAGCCCAAATTAGCTAAGTCTTCCAGAGGCAGGACCCTCTATTTTGACTGAACCTCAAATACACTCTTGTGACATTCAAAATAATTCCCAGAACCCTTTCAATCAACTTTGGTTCGAGAGTACATCTCTTCAAACCTCTGATACATGTCGTTGTAATTCTTCAACGTCTTCAGAGAGATGGTGGGTCCCAATGGCCAATAACTATCTGGTGCATTTTCAAACCCATGTTTGCGTCTGAACTTGGACCGCAATGTCCCTAAACTAAACAACAGAGCCCAAATGCTCTGTTGTTGGATCTAAATGATCCTGTTAAGTAGATCTTAGTCTAAAATCAGACTAACGTATCCTTAACAAACATTTAAGTTGATCTTAATCCCAAACGAGATTAACGATCCTTAAATCAATCCAACTACAGATCCCCCAACCAATATTGGTTCAAGGGAACATCTCTTCATTTCTCTGATATTTGTCGTTGTAATCTCTCAACGTCTTCAGAGAAGTGACGGGTCCCGACAACCAGCAAATCTTACAGACTATTATGTCTCTAAACTGGACTGTGAGGTCCTTAAGCTCATGGACTATGATGTCCTTAACCTTTACAGACTATGATGTCTTTGAACTGGACCGAGATGTCCTTAAACTAACATTGGACCGAGATGTCCTTAAACTAACATTGTACCGCAATGTCCCTAAACTAAACAATAGAGCTCAAATGCTCTTTTGTTGGATCTAAATGATCCTGTTAAATTGATCTTAGTCTAAAATTATACTAACGTGTCCTTAACAAACGGTTAAGTTGATCTTAGTCTAAAATTAGACTAACGTATCCTTAACAAACTGTTAAGTGGATCTCAGTCTAAAATTAGACTAACGTGTCCTTAACAAACGTTAAGTTGATCTTAGTCTAAAATTAGACTAACGTATCCTTAACAAACGTTTAAGTTGATCTTAGTCTCAAATGAGACTAACGTATCCTTAAGCCCAAACCAAAACCTAAATCTAAGAAAATACGGATTTGGACTAATCTACGCCCTACGGACGACAACATAAATTAGTCTCCGTATACAATCCACGGGCAACCAAAAATAAAAAAAAACACACGATACGAAGTGACCATCTGGAGAAGGAGAAAGTTGTTACCGCGATGCGGTAGCGTAATTAACTGCAGGGGCTTGCGCCTGCAGGGAAGAGCGTCCCCATAATAAAAAAACCCCTCAAACGAGGGGGAATCTGACGAAGTCTGCTACAACGGCCGCAACCGTCTAAACCTCCGATACACGGTGCCATAAATTAACTTGGTATCTTCGGAGAGGTGGACGGATAAAACCAAATAGCATCTGCCGCCAAATTCAGGCAAGACGTCAGTCTTTCCCAGCTTTCGGCGGAGAACAGGACCGAGCTCAGGACAGTGAAGGTAGTGGAGAACTACAAAAAGTCGGACCATTTTTATGCCGACCTAGCTGCAGCTACTACCCTCATCTGGCATGAGGCCCTCGACGCCGTTAAGGCTCGGATGCCAGAGTTCCCTGATGAAGAGCTCCGGAATAAATATCCTTGCGGGGACGACGCGCAGGGGGATGCCCCCGGGAGCACTGCCGGGGAAAATACTCCCATCGAGGGCGGCGCCGAGGCTCCTGTGATGGGCGTAGCCCCAGTCGTGGTGGACGTTGAGCTCCCCGGGGTTGCGCCCGGCCTTGAGGCCTGAAGCCCCTCTTCTTCTTGTTTCTTTTCTTTTATTGCGTCGGGAATTTTGTAGGCCTCCAGGCATTTTATAAGGCTGAGGAGCCCACAATATCCTTGTAAAGACTTTTGGCTTTGTGAATAAAAACTTTTTGCAGTGGTATTTACGAGCGTATTTTCCTTTGTCGGTAAACACTTGTATTTGCACAGTTCAGCCTTCACGTCGGGTCGGTTCTTCGTCTGGCGATCGTATGTCGAGTTGAATTCGATTATTTTCTAAGTGTGCAAAGACCGGTGAAGGGTCGGTATCTCCATGGCCCCTAAGTCGAGGTTGGGATCGCTTAGACGTAGATGGCCTCATGGCGAGGGCTTGGGCCGTGGCGTTGGCGGTTAGTAACACCAGCTACGGATGACCGAGCATGGTAGATGCTCGGTTTCCCCTTGGTGAGGGATTACGCATCTGGCTTCATGGGGTAGTGAACGAAATCCATCATAACCGAGCATGGTAGCTACTCGGTTGCCTCTTGGTGAGGGCTTCGATCCTTAGCGCTGGAAGGGCCGTAAGAGGTGGCTAAGGATGGACCGAGCAGTGAAGCTGCTCAGTGGCCTCTTAGCGAGGGCTTCGATCCCTGGTGTTGTAGGGTAGCAAACTACCAGCCATGGATAACCGAGCAAGGGAGGGCCCGGTTGCCTCTTGATGTTGGCTTTTGATCCTTAGCGCGGGAGGGGCCGTAAGAGGCCTACTAAGGACGGACCGAGCAGGGTAGCTGCCCGGTGCCTCATGGTGAGGACTTAGATCCCTGGCATTATAGGGTAGGAAGCTACCAGCCAGGGATAATCGAGCAAGGGTGGGCTCGGTTGCCTCTTGATGAGGGCTTTTGATCCTTAGCGCGGGAGGGGCCGTAAGAGGCCTACTAAGGACGGGCCAAGCAGGGTTGGTGTCCGGTGCCTCTTGGCGAGGGCTTTGATCCTTAAGGATGGGGCCAGGCGGGGTTGCTGCCCTGTGCCTCTTGGCGAGGGCTTTGATCCCTGGCGTTGTAGGATAAGGAACTACCAGCCAGGGATAACCGAGCAAGGGCGGGCCCGGTTGCCTCTTGATGAAGGCTTTTGATTCTTAGAGCGGGGGGGCGTGAGAGGCCTACTAAGGACGGGCCGAGCAGGGTTACTGCCCTATGCCTCTTGGCGAGGGCTTTGATCCTTAAAGACGGAGCCGGGCAGGGTTGCTTCCCGTGGCCTCTTGGCGAGGGCTTTGATCCCTGGCATCGTGGGGTAGGGAAGTACCAGCCGAGATAGCCGAGCAAGGTAACCGCTCGGCTGCCTCTTCGTGAGGGCTTTAATCCCTGGCGTCGTGGGGGTAGGGAACTACCATCCAGGGATAGCCGAGCAGGGTAGCCGCTCGGCTGCCTCTTGGTGAGGGCTTTGATCCCTGGCGTCGTGGGGTAGGGAACTACCAGCCAGGGATAGCCGAGCAGGGTATCCGGTCGGCCGCTTCTTGATGATGGCTTTGATCCCTGACGTCGTGGGGTGGACCGAGCGGGAGCTACCAGCCAGGGATAGCCGAGCAGGGTAGCCGCTCGGCTGCCTCTTGGTGAGGGCTTTGATCCCTGGCGTCGTGGGTTAGGGAACTGCCAGTCAGGGATAGCCGAGCACGGTAGCCACTCGACCGCCTCTTGATGAGGGCTTCGATCTTTGGCGCTGTGTGGCAGTGAACTACCAGCCGGGGATAGCCGAGCAGGGTAGCCGCTCAGCTGCCTCTTGGTGAGGGCTTCGATCCTTAACGCCGGAAAGGCCGGAAGAGGCCCGCTAAGGACGGACCGAGCAGTGAAGCCGCACAGACGATTCTGGAGGTTCTATCCAACCTTCCCGGTGTAAGTATGGGTAATAGGGATAGTCGCGGGCAACATGTGTATCGAATGCGTGGGGGAGGTGAAGTGCCGGAGCCGCGTCGTTTCGATTTCGCCAAGAAAGGCTCGAGGTCTGCCGCGTAGCGGTACAGCTGTGGGTGAAACGGGTGACTGTTGGATTTTTGAGGGCGAAGCGGGCTATAAAGTGGAGGGAGTGTTGATCACTCCTTTCTTCGCACCCAAAACGTAAGAATGGAGGACTTCCCTTTCACGATCCCCGACATCGTAAATTTCGAGGACGTGTACCTCTATGACCAGTACTGCACCAATGACACGTTGCAGCTAGTGATTGGCCACATTGAGGATCATTTTGGCCGACTGCTTCCCCGGCGCTCTCTCTGCTCCAGCCGCTGATGTACTCCATCTGGAAGGCGTCGTCGGGGATCTACAACCCCTTGTCCGAACAGCTGAAGGACGAGGTGGTTGGTAAGCTAAGGTTCTTGCGGCGCCTCGGCCTGATCTCTGCTAGCCGGCGGGATCGTTCGGTGGCGCTCATCCTTGAATGCTATCAATTGAGGCAGCACGCCGACATTCGTGGGCGGCATCAGAGGCAAAGGGCTGAAGCGGCGAGGGCTCGGCTGGCGGAAATATGCTCGGATTACCACTAGCAGTGTTTCCTGTACCACTTTTCCCCGCTATTGTAATTTTTCTTTTTCGGTGTACGGCCGAGGAGCCTATAATACCCTTTGAATAAACAAACTCTTCTTTTTGCAATGTTTTATTGATCTCTTCTTATTATATAAACGGAAAGATCCTGAGAAAGTTTGCATTACCTTAGTAAAAAAAGTACAAGCTAGTAGATGTTCTTTTTATTTGCGCAGCTTGAGCCCCTCAGATGTCTGTTGGCCTCCGCGACCGGCGCGGGGTGTTGAGCCTCGTAGGTATCCGACGTACCCTCCACTAACACGACCATGATTTGGCCGATTGTCAACTCGCCGGGAGGGGGACGCTGCTCCTGCTCACGGTCAGCTTGCCGCTTGTCCTGCAAGTACGCTGCAAGGTGTCCCGAACGGATGAGCTCCTCGATGTAGTCTCAGAGCTGCTTACAACTCTCCGTGGAGTGGCCTAGTGATCTATGAAAACTGCAGTAGGGGCCCCGAGTACGCTTTGCGGACATGCGCGAGATCGGGGGGAGCTTGAAGAACCCCTCGCCCTTGGCGTCCTCAAGCAGTATTGTCTGAGAGACGTTGAGCGGGGTGTACTCCTGAAACCTCGGGGAGTAAGGAGTAAGGCTTTGGCCGCTTGTTTTCCCCAATCAGAGCAAGGCTCGGTTTGAATTTCAAAAAAAATCAAATCTTGAAGCAACACTTCAAATCCCGTGCGCTGCGCGCAACGCGCCACGTGTCAGAAGTTGATGCGTCAGCACAGCGCCCAAGGCAGTGCGTCCAATCAGAACAAGGCTCTTTAAAAATAAAAGTAAAAGAAGCAACGCTTCAGGTGCGCAAGCGCTGCGCTGCGCGACACGTGTCTGCGCAGTTGCGCAAGCAGAGTTGCGCAAGCAGAGTTGCGCAAGCAAGCTACGCAAGCGCTGCGCTGCACGACGCGTGTCTGCGCAGTTGCGCAAGCACAGCCGCGCAAACATTGCCCTACACGACGTGTGTCTGCGCAGTTGCGCAAGCACAGCTGCACAATCATAGCCGCGCAAGCATTGCGCTGTGCGACACGTGTCTGCGCAGTTGCGCAAGCACAACTGCGCAAGCGTTGCGCTGCACGACACGTGTCAAGCGCTGGGGCGTTTACGCCTAACAGAATTAAGATTCTAAAGAAATCTTTCTGTTCTTGTTAAAACAAGAAGATTTTCTTCTGTAAAACAGAAGCCCTTGGATCAAAAATCCAACGGTGGGAAAAATTCCCCAAATCACTCAGAGAAAGATCTCTTTAACTAATTTATGGGCACTATAAAAAGGACCCTAGAGCTCAATTCAAAAAGATAAACATTCTGAAGAAATCAAGAGCTTCAAACAGAGAGAACTCTGAAAAAGTTTCAAGAAAAAGGTAAAAAAAAACTTCCTAAAATAGAAGAAATTTCTTCTAATAGATCATTGATCTAAGAACCAGATCAATGATCTTCACATAATAAACAGTGCTTTGCACTCCTCATGAACCACCGGTTCTTTAAAACAAGAAAAACAAGAAATACTTGTTTTCTTTGATTCTCATTAGATCGAAGAAAACAAACAGTGCTTTGCACTTTATCATGAACCATTGGTTCTAAAAGATTCTCAAATCATAGTGCCTTGCACTTGCAAGCTGCGTTGTTGCGCTCCTGGATTGGCGCAAGCCACCAGAGCGCGCCACGTGTCAGCAGCGCAGGCGCAGCGCATTAGCGCAGCGCACTGCGCTTGCGTGACACGTGTCAACACTACAAGCGCTTGCTCTCTCTAATTGGCGCAAAGCGCCTGACAAATGCAATGCATTTCTTAAAGGGCCAGGCCCAAATCAAAAAGACCTAGTAGGCCTAATTAAATTGCAGTGCAATAAAAAGGGCATAACCTAAACAAAATAGATGCTCTGCATCACTTATAAATGGGCAGAGCCCAAACAAAACAAAAATAATGCAGTGCATTATTTAAAAAGGGGCAGAACACAACCAAAATAAAGAAAAATAATACAGTAAATGGGCAAGGGCCTAGCACAGATCCAATAAGCCAAAGACAAAAGAATCTTGAAACTGGACTTAGCCCAGTCATGGCCATAAGTCCTTAAATTAAATTGACTGAGCATGGTTGCTCCCGAAATCAATCTACGACCGGTTCGAGGGTACATCTCCGAACTCCTCTAACACCCATCGTTGTAATCCTTCAACGACGTCAGAGAGGTGACGGGTCCCGACGACCACACATCGATATGGACTGCGGGGTCCTTAAACTCGTGGACCGAGATGTACTTAAACTAATATTGGACCGAAACGTCCTTAAACTAATGTTGGACCGAAACGTCCTTAAACTAACGATGGACCACCACGTCCCTAAACTGGAACATGGACCATCACGTCCCTAAACTGGAACATGGACCACCACGTCCCTAAACTGGCGATGGACCACCACGTCCCTAAACTGGAATATGGACCACCACGTCCCTAAACTGGAACAATAGAGCCTCCAAATGCTCTTTTGCCGGATCTAAACGATCCCGTTTAAGTTGATCTTAGCCCCAAACACGGCTAACGTATCCTTAAACATTCAAATGGACTATAAAACTCTAAATCAACTTTGGTTCAAGGGTACATCTCTGAACTCCTCTGACACCTATCGTTGTAATCCTTCAACGACGTCAGAGAGGTAACGGGTCCCAACGACCATATATTAAATGGATCATTACGTTAAGTTGATCTTAGTCTCAAATCAGACTAACGTATCCTTAACGAACGGTTAAGTTGATCTTAGCCTCAAAGTGGCTAATGTATCCTTAAACTAAAAACACCAAACCCAAATCTAAGTAAATACGGATTTGGACTAATCCACGTCCTACGGGCGACGGTATCACTTACTCTCCGTATACAATTCACGGGCAACCACAAACAAAACAAACACACACGACACGAAGTGAAATTCTGGAGAAGGAGAAAGTTGTTACCGCGATGCGGTAGCATAATTAACTGCAGGGGCTTGCGCCTGCAGGGAAGAGCGTCCCCACAATCAAAAAACCCTCAAGCGAGGGGGAATCTGACGAAGTCTGCTACATCGGCCGCATCCGTCTAAACCTCCGATACACGGTGCCATAAATCAACTTGGCATCTTCGGAGAGGTAGACGGATAAAACCAAATAGTATCTGCCCCGAATCTCAGGCAAGATGAACCTACGCGGTACTCGTCTCTGTATTCGAAGGGGAACAGATTCTGGCACGCCCAGTGGGACCTTTTCCTTTTTCCAATCTATACTTCATATGTCGTCTTCGCGAACCAATCGCGGTTTGTTAAATGGTTGCCTTTGGATTTTAAGTTACTAAGATTTGGTCTTTTGCCTGGCGCAGAACTCAAGCATCAATGGCCTCTAACTGCACCAGCTGCTCAAAGTGCCACTGCAACGGACGCTCTACCTTCCCTGGAGGTGTAGCATATGGGCCCCAAGCGGCCTCCTTCCTCGCTTTGCCGGTGGAACAGGTGACCCAGGCCACCACCGGCCTGTTTTTCGGGACCATGATCCCAAATACAAGCTTTTCTATGCCAATACCTGCACTGGAAGTGAACAAGAAGTCGGTCTTTGACCGGCTCACTGCTATGATGGCCCATGTCAACGGGTCGCCCACTACCAAACCAACAGCCTCTGTTTTCGCCAGGCTGGATCAGAACTCTAAATTGGTTGTCCTAAGGAAGGCAATAACTGCTGCTCCAGAAGTCGTCAAGGAGGCTTCCCCTATCAAAGAGTCAGTCTTTTCAAGACTGACGATTCCTGCTCCTGCCCCTGCTCGAGGATCCGTCTTCGACAGGTTGAATATCAGCCCTCAAAAGACAACCTCAGTCTTTAAGAGGTTAACACCAGCGGCGCCTCATTCAGACAGGGGGCAAAAAGAAGCTGTCTCAATCTCCGAGCCAGTCCCAACGGCTCGTCATGCTCGATGTCGCCATTGTCGACGAGTAAGGAAGGCAGGGGGCAACTCCCCCTCAGGGCTAACTCCACCGGCTCCAGTGGTAGAATTCAACGCTGCTGTTCCAACTGGGAACAGCTTTGAACTGCTGAGGAGGGTACGTAAGAATTCTCCAACTGCTACATTGAAAAGATCTCCTCCGCCCACGAAGAGAGTTCCGGAAACAAAGCAAGAATAGCCCCCTCAACGGCTGTCCTCAAAAATATATAAGGTTTGGCGAAGGGTTCAAGACTCCGTGATCGACCCAGATCACTCTCGTCAACAAAAGAAGACGAAGGTGCAAAAAGAAAAAGACTGTCCTGTTAAACAGCAGAGGACAACAATCGCTAGGGTGCCCACTGCAACGGCCCCTTCAACTTCAACGGCCCACAAAAGAAGAAGGCCAGAGAAAACCCCCGCGCCGGCGACAAATATCAGAGGTGGTGAACCCAAACGCCCTAAGTCAGGGGGCATTATAGTTCATACCGTCTACGTGGCGTCTGGTAAAGAGGACAGTCACATATCTACAGGTCATCGACCGCTTACGCGATCAGTGACCAAAGCCCAGGAGCAGCAACAGAAGCTCCAAGAGATGATGAACGCTATGGCCGCACTTACATGGCCAAAAGGAAACCCGGAAACGTCCTCGGATGAACGCCAGGAGGAAGAAACCGACGCCGAATTCCTTCGTCGAATATTGGAGAAGAAGGACAAAGAGGCTGCTGAACAAGCAGCCAACATACAGCGTATGGGCCTCCTGTTCCAAGACATGATAGGGATGATGATACAATAAGAGCCTCCGGCCGAAGATCCCCCGATCCTTCTTGGAGACGATAGGGGAGAGACATCAAATCCTCCGCCAGCTCTGTCGACGGCTAAGGAGGATACAATCTCCAAAGCTGATTTGGACGAGTACATAGCCCAACAAATACGGGTTCATCATGCGACCGAAGCAGCCGGCCAGGTCGTAAAAACAGGGCGGCCATATCCAAGTTGGTATGATCAAATCAAGTACCCGCCATGTTACACAATTCCCAAGTTCCATGTCTACAAGGGCCGGGCAATCCTCACCAGCATGTTGCCCAGTTCAGGGCACTCTGCGGCAACACCGGCGGCGATGAAAAGATTTTGCTTCGCCAGTTTGTTGGAAGTTTATCAGATACGGCGTTCGAGTGGTACTCTGAGCTCCCGAACGACTCTATCAAAACCTTCGCGGAGATGGAGCTGTTGTTTACTCAGCGTTTTGCAAGCGCCAGTGAACGCACCCTGATGACGGCACTGATTAACGCCAGGGTAAAGCCAGGCGAGACGTGGGTTCAATATGCTATACGGTGGCGGAACTTATGGTCGAAGTGCGAGCAGCGCATTGAAGAAGCTCCCGCGGTGGGTATGTTTGTGGGAACCCTTGATCCGCAACCAACCATCTCGCAATTTATGATGTTTTTCAAGCTGACTACCTTCCAGGCCTTGATTGACAAGCTAGCGCAAATGAATCAGATGGGCCATAAACCCCCTCTTCCAAAGCCGGACTCCCGAAATGACAAAGGGAAGGGAAAAGCGATCGTTGTCGGTAATGCTCAACAACAACCGAGCGACTCGAAGCCGGTTGTTCGTCAAAATAATATGCGTCCGTGCGTAGCCCTTGAGGAGAGGCTAGGACGTTCTTACTCTTTTCCCCGCGATAAAACGAGAAGATTATTCGAGCTGGCGTTGCGCAACCGACTCATAAATCTGCCGGATCCAAAACGTCCGTTACAACCAAGTGATGTCAATGAGCCCAACTACTGTCCTTATCATCGAGTACTGGGCCATCCGATCGAAGATTGCTACGTTTTCAAAAATTGTCTTGAAAACCAGTACCGACAGGGCAAATTCGCGTTATCTGACAAATGGAAGGTGAATCCCCCGCAGCCCCACACCTCTAAGAGGACGAATACGCCGGGGGCAACATGCTCCGTCGTTGAAGAAGCTCGTTGGGAGGTTGTATTATCAGCCAAGACAAAGAGGATGCTAAACGATCTTCAGACATGTCCGGCGATTAGGTGGAAGAACCCGTTGGAACCGCAGATCATTGAGGGGATGTTGAAGCCACGTCCAACTCCAAAGACCGATGGTGGTGACTCGAGCACTCGCAACCAGCCGTCAAAATCTTCGAAGAAGAAGAAAAAGAAATCAAAGAAGCCCTTGAATCCTGGCAACAAGCGCTCGGACTTGCAAAAACAAATTGACGCGCTGGAGGAATACAACCAGAAGGCACGGACTCCCATTACACTCCAAGAGTTCCTCAATCATGTTTTTCAAGACGAATATGAGGGAGAAAGTTCATCTGATGAATCTGAAGAATGCGTGGCGAGCTGTCATGTGATTTCTCATTCGTTCATGGACGATGAGGAAACTCCTTGTACTGAAACGCTGGGGGCAGATCCTGAACCAAAAATTCTGGGGCCATCAGATGTGGTAATTGACGCATTCCTCAATGAAGCTCGATTGAAAAGTAAAGCTGATCAAGAACGCGAGACGGCTATATTTGAAAAGGCCAAGCGCCAGCGACTTGATAAAAGAGCTGAGACGATCCCGCTGGAGCAAAACACCTCCACTACCGACAAAAGCCAATTTAAGATGAGGAAAAGGTTTGCTGAGGCCATATCAATGGGCATGATGCTACCATCCTCCGAAGGAAACATCACCGGTGAAGTGGAAATGCACCCTTCCTATTGCTTGTATCACCAGAAGATTTCGCACCCCACTGAAGAGTGCAAGACCTTCAATAGATGGTGGCAAGGATATGTTTCTCATCGACAACATCTTAAGCGGGAGAAGCGTAAAACTCGTAGAGAGCGAGAAAATACGACCGAGAGGCTTAAAAGAACTACCGGCGATTGTCGCATGGTTAACACCGACGGGTCACAAGTGCCTACATTCGGGAGCGATTCTGATGAGGAGCTGGAACTTGCCCCTCTCTTTAAAGAGTCCATTTCGGGAAAAGAAGAAGAGCCGAAGGTTTGCGAAAATATTCGGCTGCGGAATCGGACGCTGCCCGAAAAGAATCTCGGACCCTCAAACAGAAAAGATAAAGGGAAAGAAAAGGTCTCTGAAGATATCGTCTTAGATGACCAAGTGGTGGAGGAGCTAAGCGCCAAGGACCCGCCAATGAAAAATAAGGTGGATTACAACGTTCTAGCGCATCTGAGGAAACTACCTTCGCATCTCAGCATTCTTGACGCCTTTTTATTATCAAAGGAGGCGAGAGATTCGTTAATCAAGGCGCTACAGGATCCGGAACAATTCCAAGCTTTTCTGGCCAAGGAAAAGATGAAGGATGAATTGGAGGAAGTGCACACGGCCGATATCGCTTTTGGTGATGAAGACCTTCTCCTTGGGACGTGCGAACACAATCGCCCCCTTTATGTCTCAGGATACTGCCACGACATAAAGATAGGTAAAATCCTGATCGACAATGAATCCTCCGTTAATCTCCTCAACGTGCGAGTGTTAAAAGAAATCTGCATGAGCGTCCAGCACCTTGCTCGGGATAAGATCACCATCTCCGGGTTCGACTCCCAGTCATCAAGAACTCTTGGGTCTGTGATACTGACACTACGCTTTGGGCTACTCGTCACGGACATTAAGTTCCACGTCATAGACGCCAAGATATGCTACAATGCTCTACTTGGCCGACCATGGTTACACGAGTACAACGTCATCCCTTCTATACAACATCAGTGTATGAAGTATTCTAAGGATGGTCTCGAGTATACCGTGGCGGGAGAACTGAACCCGTTCTTCGTGAACGTGGTTCGCAAATATGAAGATGCCAAATACTTCTTACCGGATTTCGAAGACACGGAAAGGTGCCACAAGCCGGAAAAAAAGCTAACGCCACCATCCCTGTTTTCGGGAGTGATACCGAGGAGGAAGAAGAGATAGTGTATTCGTCCGCCCCAACACAACAAACCAGGACCGTCCGCTCCTACGTTGATCTTTGGTAGCGACTCGGAAGATGAGGTCCATACTATATTCTCGGCTCGACCTTCGATACGAACGTTCACTGATGAAGAACAAAGTCTACAAGTCGCCATGGTGCCGCTTAAACACCGTAAAGAACTGGATGCACTTGATATTTACAATGTAGAAGAGCTACAAACGTTCTATATCCCTCCCAGGCGAGAAAGCGAAAAAGAAATTCTATTCTACCGCTCTGAAGAAACCAAAGTGGAGAAAGAAATCTGGCATGGCGCGGATCCTACGCTTCGACAGGCTTCAGCCTATCCGTCTATCCAGATATTATACGGAAGGTTTGAAAAAACTGCTGAAACGCCAGGGGATATCCTTCAAGCAGACCATTCGAAAAGCCAAGTTCTATGACAAAGTCTGGAATGTTCCCGGGATTCAACGCAAACTGCCTAATGGGAGAATGGAGACAAAAGGACTTGGATACATCCGGTCAAAGAAATGAGAGCTACTAAACAGCTGCTATGTCATGTATGACTTCGATGAAAAAGCGGATGCTCAATGGGAGGACGCTAATTATGAGCCAGTGAAAGGTCCAGATGCAAAAGAACCTAGTCCGTCATTCGAAGAACAAATGGACAAGCTTATAAGGGAAGCTGGTCAAAAGGTCCGAGACGGCCATAACCGCGAAATGGTCATCTATGAGAAAGCCAAAACAAAACGCCTCCTCCAACAGGCCGTGAAAGATGAAAATGCCGCTCCTTGTCAACCTGTTATAAAGAAGGACCGACGCAGGGGCAGAAACAAGTCGAAACGCGAAAAAGGCGCTCAACAGCAACGAAGCAGGGATAAAAGGCCACGCAAGCGGGAACCAAGCTGTTCCAATCTATCCCTCATAAGAAAAATGGGTCGGGCGTACTCTTTTCCTCGGGACAAGACGAAGAAAATACTTGACCTCGCTTTAAAACATCAGATGCTTACACTGCCGGAGTCTAAACACCTCGAACAAGCAGGCGAAGTCTCTCACCCAGACTATTGCTTTTATCACCAAGTGGTAGGGCATCCTCTCGAAGACTGCTTCACCTTCAAGAATTGGGTTGAAGATCAGTATCAGCTTGGCAAGTTCGCTCTGTCTGACAAGTAGAGGGTAGCGCCGCCACAGAAGCACGAACCCAAGGCCATGAAAGAAAAACCAGTTCCACATTGGGATTGGAAGCGAATTCGTACTTGTCACATGATAACAATGTCAAAAGAAGAGCCCGAGAACATGGATGACCTTCCTTGGTGCTTCGAAAACAGCAACGATGAGGTGATCTCAGAGTTCCCGCCTGCGCCAAAAGAGCTGGAAGATGGAATCCATACCACTGCAGATAACCTCAAGAAAATTGAGTTGGGGACGGCAAATGACCCGCGACCGACATTCATTAGTGAGCTGCTATCTGAAGAAATGGTGGCTGCGTTAAAGGACGTGCATCTACAGCATAGAGATTGCTTCGCGTGAAACTATTCCAAAATGCCGGGACTAGATCCAGAAATTGCTGTGCACAGATTGGCGATATCTCCGGACGTCAAACCAGTCAAACAGGCGCCGAGAAGAATGCGGCTCTAGCTTGAGATGGGTATCAATGCCGAGGTCAAGAAGCTGATCGACTCTGGCTTCATCCAGGAAATTCAATACCCTGAATGGATCGCCAACATCGTCCCGGTGATAAAGAAAAATGGGACAGTGCGCATATGCGTGGACTTCCAGGATCTCAATAAAGCCTGCCCAAAGGACGATTTCCCAGTGCCAGTCACCGAACTGATGATAGACAACACGTCCACTCATGAGGTTTTCTCCTTCATGGACGGCTCGTCAGGATATAATCAGATAAAAATGCATCCCGAAGACCAGAAGTACACCGCCTTCAGGACTCCTTTGGGTATATTCTGCTACAAGGTGATGCCCTTCGGTTTAAAGAACGCCGGCGCCACCTACCAGAGGGCCATGACGAAGATCTTCGATGACCTTATACACGAAATCGTCGAATGCTATATCGACGATCTTGTGGTTAAAAGCAAATCATATGAGGAACATCTCGAGCATTTGAAGACCGTATTTCAACGCCTTGGACAATACAACTTGAAGATGAACCCCCTCAAGTGTGCGTTCGGAGTTTCCTCGGGCAAATTCCTGGGATTCATCGTCCGACACCGAGGTATTGAGATAGATCCGTCAAAGATCAAGGCGATCATGGAAATGCCACCGCCAAGGACTCTCAAACAATTGCGGTCTCTCCAAGGGAAGCTCGCATACATACGGCGATTTATAGACAACCTTTCGGGCAAGTGTCGTCCTTACAATCACCTGATGAAGAAGGGAACCCCGTTCGTCTGGTACCAAAAATGCCAAAGCGCGCTAGACGAGATCAAACAATACCTGCAGAACCCGCCAGTGTTGGCTGCTCCGGTCAAGGGAAAACCCCTCATTCTTTATACAACCGCCCTCGAAGGTTCCTTAGGCGCATTATGGGCGCAAGAGAACGATCAAGGGAAGGAAAAAGCACTCTACTACTTAAGTCGAGTTCTGCTGGGGGCAGAAAGCTACTACTCCCCCATTGAAAAACACTGCCTGGCGTTAATCTTCGCGATAACAAAGCTTAGACACTATGAATTGGCACATGAAGTCTGTCTCATTTCGAAGGTGGACCCTCTTAAATATTTAATGTCAAAGTCCATATTGACGGGGCGACTCGCTAAATAGGCCCTGCTCTTGATGGAGTTCTCGATAACGTATCAACCTCTCAAGGCAGTGAAAGGCCAGGCCATCGCCGACTTCCTCGCTGAACATCCGATACCCGCCGATTCTCCTCTGAATTGCGATCTTCCAGACGAACATGCGTTTGACGCGATCGACAGTGGTGATACCCGATGGGAGCTTTATTTCGATGGTGCATCTTCCATGAAGAAGTGCAAACAAAGTACCCCTATAATCAAATCGGGGGTAGGCCGTATCTTCATAACTCCACAAGAAGGGATAATGCGCTTTGCTTTCTCCTTGACAGAGCCGAGGATGAATAATGAAGCCGAATATGAAGCCTTGATAGCAGGTCTCTAGATCGCCGTCGACATGGGAATTGAAAACCTCCTCGTATATGGAGATTCTCAGCTGGTCGTTAGTCAAGTAAACGGCGACTACCAAACGTGCAAGCCAGAATTGGTGAAGTACAGCGAAAAAGTGCAACAATTGTTGACCCAAATACCCTCCTACATTTTGGAGAACATACCGCGCACGGAAAACAGCAAAGCGGACGCGTTGGCCAAGCTCGCTAAAGAATTGGCTGATGAGAACCTCGATGACGTAAGAATCGTGGTACAAAGCCGTCGGGTGCTTGCCCCAGCAGAAATATCTCCGGAATCACCCGAAAAGAAGGGAGCGACTGAGCAGACGACCCTGCAAATAAAAGATCGGGAAAATACTGAGGATTGGAGAGAAGTCTTTATAGATTACTTCAAATACCGTCGAACGCCCGAAGATGCGTCCTCAAGACATCAGCTCATGAAACGAGCTCTGTCTTTCGCCTTCATCAATGATACTCTGTACAAGAGGTCACTTGATTCTCTGTGGCTGAGATGTCTCGGACCTGACGAAGCGAAAAGAGTCGTTCAGGAAGTTCACGACGGACTCTGCGGTTCTCACCAAGCGGGCCCGAAGATGAAGTTGAAGATTAAACGGATGGGCTACTACTGGCCCACGATGATCCAAGACTGTCTTGAGTATGCGAAGCAGTGCCACTCATGCCAAATTCATGGGGACTTCATCCACCAGCATCCAAATCCACTACATCCAACGGTGGCTAGCTGGCCGTTCGAAATGTGGGGGACTGACATAGTCGGCCCCATCGAACCAGCATCGTCCAGAGGACATTGTTTCATCCTGGCGACGACTGACTACTTCTCCAAATGGGCAGAGGCAGTACCGCTGAGGGAAGTTAAGACAGAGAATATCCTCTATTTCTTCAAGACGCACGTCCTATATCGGTTTGGAACTCCACGACAGATCATTTCCGATAACGGGCTAGCTTATAGAAGCCGCAAGATCAGTCGCTTCGCGCAACAGCACAATATAGACTGGAGATATTCCTCGGTTTATAATCCGCGAGCTAACGGTCTAGCTGAGGCCTTCAATAAGACCTTGACAAAGATCATGAAGAAAACGATGTCCCGAAATAAGAAGGACTGGCACGAAAGACTACAAGAAGCTCTTTGGGCGTATCGAACTAAGTTCAAGACGGCCACAAACACAACGCCATATGCACCGGTTTTCGGTACAGAAGCAGTACTTCCCCTCGAGATAGAGCTACCCTCTCTACGAGTGGCGGTCCATTACTAGCTAACGGACGAAGAAAATGCTCACCTTGGGCTTGAGGAGCTTGATACCCTCGATGAAACACGACTCATAGGGCAACAAAATCTGGAGGCTTATAAAGCAAAGATGACGCGCTCATATGAAAGATTGACCCGACCGAGGACATTCCGCCAAGGCGAACTCGTGCTAGTGGTCAAAAGGCCTATGATCCCCAATCGCGCCAAGCGGGGAAAATTCGAGCCAAACTATGAAGGCCCGTACATCATAGATAAGGTCTACTAGGGTGGGGCCTATCTACTCTTGGACATGCACGGTGAAAGGCCTTTCGGGCCAATAAACGGTCGCTTCCTAAAGAAATACTACGCTTAATGAGCCACAGCCTAGGTCAATGATAGATGACGACGACTATGTCTGCTCGCTATCTTCCTTGGCTCAAACTCTATAGGCAGTAGCCAATCTTCTCCATGACGGACCGAAACATCCTTAAACTAATGACGGACCGAAACGTCCTTAAACTATTACCACAGCATCTTCAGGCTGACGAGATCAATAAAAAAATATATGTATAAAAATAAAAAAATATATAATAATATAAAAACGGTATGTCCATAAGCAAAAAGGGCACGGATGAAAACCCGAAAGGGCTCCGTGAGTAAAAACAGCAGGGCTACCGGCGAGTGTTCGTGAAAACCCGAAAGGGCACGACCTCGTAAAAAAAGTATATATATAAAAATAAAAAGAATAAAAAAAAGGGTATGTCCATAAGCAAAAAGGGCACGGATGAAAACCCGAAAGGGCTCTGTGAGTAAAAACAGCAGGACTACCGGCGAGTGTTTGTGAAAACCCGAAAGGGCGCAACCTCGTTAAAAGACACTTATAGGGTCCTCTCGACCTTGTAAGGAGAAACCACCCGCGTGAGATCCTTACGACTCACAAGGGAGCAACACACTTAGGGATCCCCACGATTCCTAAGGAGAAAATACACTTGCGAGATCCTCACGACTCGTAAGGAGAACTCTCTTATGGGACCCTCACGGCTCATAAGATTTGAAAGTCTTAAGTTACAGAGACCTAAACCTGTGCTTAAGCAACCCCCACAACCTTCGATATTTCTCTACAAGTGGCTCAATACTGGCCCTTGTATACAATCCACGGGCGCGAATAAACATTTCCCTAACCAAGTCCCATCCATGACTAGGGATATGTACGCATGACGAACAACCCTTATAAGTCCTCTCGATTTATGAGGAGAAAACCCTCCTGTAGGATCCTTACGGCTTACAGAGGAACAAACTCTTAGGAATCCTCACGATTCCTAAGGAGAAAATACACCTACAAGATCCTCAAGACTTGTAGGGAGAAATACCTTTGTGAGACCCTTACGGCTCATGAAGTCAAAAGCCTTAGTCGACAAGACCTTAACCCTGTTCGCTAAGCCACCCTTGTTCGACATCGACAGAGGCAGATTATGATTCGCTCCTGGCAATATCCCAGTTGTAGCAGTGCTGATGCCGAAATCGGTATCTAATTTCAGGTTTACGGTGAAAAGCCGGTAAGCCGCACATGCATACGAAATAGCCGAAATGATAGGACAACTTGCAATAAAAAGCAGCAAGTAAAAATGTATGCATGCAAAATAGCCGAAATGATTGGGCGACTCGCAATAAAAAGCAGCCAGTAAAAATAAAATAAATAGCCGAAATGATTAGGCACCGCGAAAAATAGCCGAAATGATTGGGCAATGGCGACCTTCGCGATATAAAAGCTGAAATGATAGAGCATCGCGGAAATAAAAAAAAGATGATAAAACTTCGGCCCTACAGCTGAGATCACATCGATCCCTGTATACAATCCAAGGGCACAAACAAAGAAAGAACCATACTCTCCCAACAGGCTCCGCCAGAAAACGAAGCCAAATCTCGAGGTTCATCCCAACTCCGAAGAAACCAGTGTCTTCGGCAAATACCTCAACTCAGAGAAACAAACAATCCTTGACGAGAGCCTCCTGATCTGCGTCGACTCGCAGAGCAACCAGTGTCTTCGTGAGAAATTCTCGACTCGTTTCAACACCAGGGAAACAAATAATCCTTGGCAAATACCTCAACTCAGGGAAACAAACAATCCTTGACGAGAGCCTCCTGATCCGCGTCGACTCGCAGAGCAACCAGTGCCTCCGTGGGAAATTCTCCACTCGTTTCAACATCAGGGAAACAAATAATCCTTGGCAAATACCTCAACTCAGGGAAACAAACAATCCTTGACGAGAGCCTCCTGATCCGCGTCGACTCGCAGAGCAACCAGTGCCTCCGTGGGAAATTCTCGACTCGTTTCAACACCATGGAAACAAATAATCCTTGGCGCTAGGGAAACAAATAATCCTTAGCAAATACCTTAACTCAAGGAAACAAACAATCCTTGACGAGAGCCTCCTGATCCGCGTCGACTCGCAGAGCAACCAGTGCCTCCATGGAAAATTCTTGACTCGTTTCAACACTAGGAAAACAAATAATCCTTGGCAAATACCTCAACTCAGGGAAACAAACAATCCTTGACGAGAGCCTCCTGATCCGCGTCGACTCGCAGAGCAACCAGTGCCTCCGTGGGAAATTCTCGACTCGTTTCAACACCAGGGAAACAAATAATCCTTGGCGCTAGGGAAACAAATAATCCTTAGCAAATACCTTAACTCAAGGAAACAAACAATCCTTGACGAGAGCCTCCTGATCCGCGTCGACTCGCAGAGCAACCAGTGCCTCCGTGGGAAATTCTCGAATCGTTTCAACACCAGGGAAACAAATAATCCTTGGCGCTAGGGAAACAAATAATCCTTAGCAAATACCTCAACTCAAGGAAACAAACAATCCTTGACTAGAGCCTCCTGATCCGCGTCGACTCGCAGAGCAACCAGTGCCTCCGTGGGAAATTCTCGATTCGTTTCAACACCAGGGAAAAAAAATAACCTTTGGCGCTAGGGAAACAAATAATCCTTAGCAAATATCTCAACTCAGGGAAACAAACAATCCTTGATGAGAGCCTCCTGATTCGCGTCGACTCGCAGAGAAACCAGTGTCTCCGCGGGAAAATTCCCGATTCGTCTAAACTTGCAAGATGAAGCCTCAGGCGGTAGGGGCTAAAAAACTTGCTTCCTGAACAATGGGACCCTACAAGTCGATCTAAAACGGTCTCTTGCATACTATTCACGGGTCTCACTCTCCAAAGTCGAGTTTCGACAAGGAGGGAAACAACCGCTTACGGGTCCTCTCGACTCGTAGGAGGGAAAAATTCTCTTATAAGATCCTTACGACTTATAAGAGAAAACGCACTTAGGAGTCCTCACGATTCCTAAGGAGAAAACACACCTACGAAATCCTCTCGATCCGTAGGGAGAAAAATCTCTATGAGACCCTCACGGCTCATAGAGTTGAAAAGTCTTAGGCGGCAGATCCGAACCTGCGGCCTAAGCCATTGCTATTTTTTGGAAAAACTAAGTTATCTCCCAATTATGTTTATTAAGACAACATACTGATAATAAGAGAAGGGAGAAAGCAAAAGAGCATACAAGACATTGCAAAGCAAAAAGAAAAAAAGAAAAAATGTGTATCTTTATTTATTAATTCAATCAAGTACAAGGTGAATCGCACAAAAGAATAAAGAATAGATATATCTTATTCGAAAAAGAAATTTTTTACAAGTATATTGATACAAGGGTAGCTAATGGGAAGGAAGCGTCTTAAATAGCCCTATCAGTTGTTCACGCACTTCCTTCCATGCCTTCTCCTGATCGGCCACCACCGTCAGTTCCGCTTCCACTTGAGTCCGCTGCTGCAAGAAGGATGCAAGCCGCTCCCCAACGTCCTGCTGAGCTGCTTCGCGACCTTGGGCATCACGCTTGGCGGCATTGAGCTTTTGCTTCAGGTTTAGCCCACTTGAGATACGTTCCAGAAGGCCCTCGAAGATAGCCTTCACCTGGGCAGCGTTCGCCTCAACCTCAGCACGCAGACGAGCCGTCTCGTTTGAGGTCTCTTGGCATTCCCTCAGCTTTATAGCCGCTTCTTGTTCCAAGTGACGGAAGTAAGAAGCGCTTTGCTCGATCCATGCTGCTCTTTGATTGCTCATGACTAAGGTCTCGGGAGCAGGGCGCATAAACTCCGATTGATGCAGGCGGACCTCGATTTCCCTGCAATGATTAACCCAAAGCTCGACGACGCCTCCATCGTGAAAATTCACAAGCGCCGCCAACATCGGATTAACCTCCGCAGCGAAATCCGCAGCAGATGGGGGAGCGTCCGCATCAAGCTCTTCGACGTATCCGCTCAGCATGCCCAAGCTCATTACGGCACCCTTTGAAGACGGACGTCTCAGGAAGGGGCCTGCCGGCATTATAACGCGAGACTTAAAGGGCGCTGGAATTGGAACGACAGCTGAAAAAATAAAATACGATTAGATGACGGTTCAAGGAATATGAAAAAGTCATCGATGGGATAGTTTACTATACCAACGGTAGCAGGCGGCAAGGCCGGGAGAGCCGGTGGCATGACCAATCGTTCATCTCCTCCTTCGATTTGTAGCACTGCAATCAGGACAAGGAAGAGTCAGAAATAATTCCATCACCGAAAAAGAAAGATATCAGTCGGGAACTATACTCACCAGCGCCACCAGAGGGAGAAGCGAGTTCAGATGGGAAGGAGAAGTGTGGGAGCAACACTTGATAAAGATGATCAAAGCACTCCTAAAAAAACACAACAATACGACTTTAGTACATAAATTATACGTCTGAAAGATAAGATTAATAAGTTACAAACACATACCTTCCAACATCTTTGACGGTATGAGAGAGGGCAGAGAAGTGACCACCGCCAAGACAGTAGTTGAAGGCGCTCCCTCGAGCAATGGGGCATAGGCACTGGCTGCACCTGCGTTACGAACAAATGTGAACTTGTCAAAAAGGATTGTAAGGTAAAAAAGATAGTAACTTGGGATTTACCTGATGAACTGTCGGCCGAAACGGAGGCGACTCCCTCTTCCACCGACATGAGGCCACCGCCCGTGGCCTCATCACCCGACTCAATGGGGGCCGTCGTCGTACTCACGTGGCCAGGACACGGCGGAAGACCGTAGACGGGGAGGGCAATGATCGGAGCATTGCTAGACTCTTGAGAAAGAGCGGCTGGCTCTTCCCCAAGAGTTGTGCCCATCTCGCCCGCTACTTCTTCGGGCTCGGCGGTCACCGTCGTCTCATCCACCGTCACCACGAGGTCGCCGGCCTCAAGCGCCTTGTCCGCCACTACCCTGGGCTCAGTTATAACGACCATTTCATCTGTCGCCCCTTCAGGCTCGACATCAATGACCTTCTCGGCTGCGGATCCATCGGCCCCTAACTCAGGCTCCATAACCCCATCAACGTTGCCCACCGTCGGCTCAAGTTCGGCCAGTGCCTCCCCCCTGTGTCCTTGGGTTCGACAGTCTCTGCCTCCCCCTCGGTCGGACTTGGCCCTGCAAGATGAGATGCATGAGAACTGGCGAGTTTACAATTTTTACAAACAAAATTTTGAAAGAAGTATTACCTGAGGTGGACTTCTCGTTAGACTCCCTATTGGCGCAAATCGCCTGTCTATGAGCTGTAGACAGGGCGACCGGGGACTCTTCTGACGGGGAATCGGCACGAGGAACGCTGCTTGGGCCCGCTCCCGTGGCCAAAGCAGCCCGGCGCGCCTTCGCCTCGCGCCTCAGCCACTTCCTCTCTTCCCGGGCCGTTGAGACGGACTTCACCAAAGCATCTTTCATTGAAGCGTCCTCGTCCGTGTACAGGATGCCTCCAAATTCTTCAAGGCATCCCTCATCGACTTGTCAACTCGAGGCTCTTGCAGCAGCCCCGACGAGACCGGGACTTCAGTAACAGGCTTGGGGAGGATCCCCGCATCAACTGGTATAGCCCCTGCAAAGAAACAGAGGAAGAAGGTTAGGTTGACCATCAGAAGAGATAACAAATTTTTTTTTTTAAAAAAAAGGGGGTGGGACGTACCAGCGCCCGCCAGAGCGCGCTTCTCTCCTCCTCTTGGAAGGTCTTTAAAGAGGCAGCAATAGCTTCTTCGGTAGTGACACCTGTTGGAAAAGGGGAAAAGTATTAGTCAAAGATAATGATAAAAAAATATATATGCAAAAAAATGACGAAGAAAGCAGCTAATGGTTACCTGACTCAGCGAGTTTACTTAACATCGCTTCGAGCCTTGCTGATCGCTCAGAAGCTGCAATAGCGGCCGCCAAATTGGTGTCTGCGGGGTCTACCAAGAAGCCCTTGTTGCGGCCATATTCACTTATTCCTTCGGTAAGAGGGGCCTCAGGCTCTAAACCAAGGATTGCGTTGAGGGAAAGGATCGACTTCTTCTTCTTTTGCCCGCCAGCTCTAGAGGCGCCTGGGATTGATTTGCGCTTGGCAGGTACCTTGGGGCGGCGGGTACCGATATCCGCTCCTGCGCCAGACTCCGGCGATACTACACTGACCGTCTTTGTGGGAGCACAAGGCGCCGGGGGCACATCCACCTTAGCAGGCAGTGGCAATCCACGCGGGGGGCTCAGCACGCGTGGTCGGTCAACTCCTGCATCTTTCAGCGGAGCAATGACCGGGGTCCTTAGCTTCAAGGGGGCCTTGCGATCACCGCCAGGAGGCGCACCCCTGCGGTCAACCAGCAGGCGCTTCTCCATCAGGGTAACTGGGCCCATTGCATGCGCATACCAAGCCACGTACGTGCTGAGTACCTTGGGAACACAGCTTGGTTTGCTGATGAAGAAATAAGAACCCGTGTTAAGCCGCATGAAATGGTGCGTTGCATTCTTTATCCCCTCTCGGCTGACCACGGGCTTTTCCAAGAAGGCTTCCATCGGGATCCCCTGGTGATAGCTCGATTGCTGAACAAACCGGTGAGGGTTATACCTCATGAAGAGTGCCGTCTCATTCTGCCTAAACACCAAGTAGCCCGGCCGAATGGAGTAGAGGTGGAGGATTTCCCGAGCCTTCAATATGGAAGCCCCGTCCTTAAAATCATCGCGCAGCGGCACTACCGACTTGGTAGTCTCTGAGCCTATTGTTATGACCTTATCCACAAAAGAAACCTTCGCTCCGACCAGACGTGGACAGAGGAGCAAGCCCCTCGATTCCCATGGAGATGCAACCACAATTGAAGCGCCAACCAACCGAATAACTCTCGGGAGTCTGCATTTCTTAAAGAATGGAGGAATCTTATGGGCGCCGAACACCCCTTGCACGTGCATTTCCATCCAGGAGGTGAAGTAGTACATCGGGAAGTTAGCGGGCTGTACCCCAGGTTCACTAGCGTCCGCCGCTACGCTAAGTCCATTATAAAGGTAAGCCAGCCCGGCGATTCCTACCGATAACTGCAAGCCAGCCACCATCCGGTGCGCTGGGTAGAAAATAGATGACCGCATGTGGCACGGGTGCATGGGGAGCGCAAAGCTGCACAGCCACAAGCCCAGAAACCCTACAAAAAAGGTTTCCTCATCCATACCCGGGATCGCGATTTCGGAGAAAGGAACGACGGCGGCACCGGGAAGATAAAAGTCCCTTTGGTCATTCTCTGATATGGGTCGGCGGTCTAAGCCGAAGCCAAAAGGGTCATCAAGTTGGGCAAACTTCTCGCTCTGCTCCGATAAGAACTCTGGTCAGATAAAGCGGGCAATAAAATTGGCGAAACTGACGCCCCGGACACCCGATTCCAGATAGAGCCCTTCATAAATCTCCAGCACCTTCACCAAGCCCGGAAACTGGTGCTGAATGGCGTTCTCCAGAGTCAAGTCAAACACCAGTAGTTTGGTGGCAAAGACGTATTCATCAGGAGGAAGCAGCTCCTCGTAGTGCTCCCCCCTCATTGGTAGACCCGAGACTTCAGCGAACTCCTCCAAGGAGATGGAGACCTCCATGTCCGTCATCAGGAAGGTATGGGTGGGGATATTCCATTGTTCAATAAAGGCCTTGATCCACCACGTTGGAGGAGAGGGATACTCGAAAAGCGAGACGTAGATGGCCGAATATAAACCAATTTTCGTTAGATGGGTCCTTTATGCCGATAAGATGTACCGGGCCCACTGCAAATATCCGGCGGGCGGTCGCAGGACCAATCCAATATTGTAAGCCTGTCCCCAAGGGCATGCTTCACCCTGACAGATTCGCCTCCCTAGAATGTCTATTGCCGGCGGCAGCTGCACGGGAATGGCACCGATTACATGCTGGAGGAGGTCATCCGAATTCCAATTCTTAACCTCGACGGCATACTTCACCGGGGGTTCGTCTGCATAGGGGATCGTAACTATGGGCTCAGACGGCATGGCAGAACTGAAACTGCGGCGACCCTGGATGATTTCATTGTACCACCTACCCCACAAGTGAAGGTTTTTGTACTTAGGGTCGTGATCTTTAATGAGAGCAAGCACCACTCGGTCCACCGGTGCCTGGGGAAACCCTCTCTCCGAGCGAACAAATGGAAAGGACAAATTACCAGACATGTTTCCTGCGGAGGGACAAAAAATTTAATTAGCCGTCAGTGTTATAATTCCAACACTTGGCATTTTAAAATTTTACACTACACTGGAATGCAGTGGGTAGGGGACAAAAGGGGGACCCACAAAATCTGGATAACGGTGCATCATTTAATAAGACAATCCCATCATTAGATGAGACTGTCAATTAATGAAAAGATCCCCAAGAGAATATCCTCATTGATGGGAAGTCCCTAGGGACAAGGAGAAAATCTCCTCTTTTAGAGCAAAGCTCTGTCACAGAGTGACATTTGTCAAACTCTGATCTCAAAGGGATAAAATTTCTTTAAAAAAAAAGAGCCTAGCTCTATAATAATGATGGAAAAATCCATCAGAAAGGAAACTTTAACTCCTAAAAGATTAAAAATTTGGGATCTTAAAGATCCATGAAAACTTTTAGGAGTTCTCCATTTTCACATCAGAAAAGATCTACATTTGATCCATGAGCAAAGCTCTGTTCATGGGTTAAAACACATGAACAAGATCACTGTAGATCTGTAAGTTTTTGAGAGCAAGGCTCTATTAATTAAATTTAATTTAATTTAAGATTTTTACCTAAAATGATTCTAAGTTCTGAACTTTAAAGTTCTTGGGAAGAAACAAGAGCAAGGCTCTGAAAGTTCTTAAGCAAGAGCAAGGCTCTGAAAATTAAACTTCTTGAAAATTGTAAAGAATTTTCTAAGGACCAAGGGTCCTATTTATAGGCGCCTGCGCCTCTTCAACTTACCCCTTTTGATCCAACGGCCAGGATCTCGCCACCGCTGCACTCACGTGCGCGCCACGTGAGCGCAACGGTGGGGGGACATTTGTTTTCCCCAATCAGAGCAAGGCACTGTTTGAATTTCAAAAAAAATTAAATCTTGAAGCAACGCTTCAAATCCCGTGCGCTGCACGCAACGCGCCACGTGTCAGAAGTTGATGTGTCAGCACAGCGCCCAAGGCAGTGCGTCCAATCAGAGCAAGGCTCTTTAAAAATAAAAGTAAAGGAAGTAACGCTTCCTGCGCAAGCGCTGTGCTGCGCGACGCGTGTCTGCGCAGTTGAGCAGGCACAGCTGCGCAAGCGCTGCGCTGCACGACGCGTGTCTGCGCAGTTGCACACGCACAACTGCGCAAGCACAGCCGCGCAAGCATTGCGCTGCGCGACACGTGTCTGCGCAGTTGCGCAAGCACAACTGCGCAAGCACTGCGCTGCGCGACACGTGTCAAGCGCTGGGGCGTTTACGCCTAACAGAATTAAGATTCTAAAGAAATCTTTCTGTTCTTGTTAAAACAAGAAGATTTTCTTCTGTAAAACAGAAGCCCTTGGATCAAAGATCCAACGGTGGGAAAAATTCCCCAAATCACTCAGAGAAAGATCTCTTTAACTAATTTATGGGCAATATAAAAAGGACCCCAGACCTCAATTCAAAAAGATAAACATTCTGAAGAAATCAAGAGCTTCAAACAGAGAGAACTCTGAAAAAGTTTCAAGAAAAGGTTAAAAAAAACTTCCTAAAATAGAAGAAATTTCTTCTAATAAATCATTGATCTAAGAACAAGATCAATGATCTTCACATAATAAACAGTGCTTTGCACTTCTCATGAACCACTGGTTCTTTAAAACAAGAAAAACAAGAAATACTTGTTTTCTTTGATTCTCATTAGATCGAAGAAAACAAACAGTGCTTTGCACTTTATTATGAACCATTGGTTCTAAAAGATTCTCAAATCATAGTGCCTTGCACTTGCAAGCTGCGCTGTTGCGCTCCTGGATTGGCGCAAGCCACCAGAGCGCGCCACGTGTCAGCAGCGCAGGCGCAGCGCATTAGCGCATTGCGCTTGCGTGACACGTGTCAACACTACAAGCGCTTGCGCTCTCTGATTGGCGCAAAGCGCCTGACAAATGCAATGCATTTCTTGAAGGGCCAGGCCCAAATCAAAAAGACCTAGTAGGCCTAATTAAATTGCAGTGCAATAAAAAGGGCAGAGCCCAAACAAAATAGATGCTCTGCATCACTTATAAATGGGCAGAGCCCAAACAAAACAAGAATAATGCAGTGCATTATTTAAAAAGGGGCAGAACCCAACCAAAATAAAGAAAAATAATACAGTAAACGGGCAAGGGCCTAGCATAGATCCAATAAGCCAAAGACAAAAGAATCTTGAAACTGGACTTAGCCCAGTCATGGCCATAAGTCCTCAAATTAAATTGACTGAGCATGGCTGCTCCCGAAATCAATCTACCACCGGTTCGAGGGTACATCTCCGAACTCCTCTGACACCCATCGTTGTAATCCTTCAACGACGTCAGAGAGGTGACGGGTCCCGACGACCACACATCGATATGGACTGCGGGGTCCTTAAACTCATGGACCGAGACGTCCTTAAACTAATGTTGGACCGAAACGTCCTTAAACTAATGTTGGACAGAAACGTCCTTAAACTAACGATGGACCACCACATCCCTAAACTGGAACATGGACCACCACGTCCCTAAACTGGAACATGGACCACTACGTCCCTAAACTGGCGATGGACCACCACGTCCCTAAACTGGAATATGGACCACCACGTCCCTAAACTGGAACAATAGAGCCTCCAAATGCTCTTTTGCCAGATCTAAACTATCCCGTTTAAGTTGATCTTAGTCCCAAACACGGCTAACGTATCCTTAAACATTCAAATGGACTATAAAACTCTAAATCAACTTTGGTTCAAGGGAACATCTCTGAACTCCTCTGACACCTATCGTTGTAATCCTTCAACGACGTCAGAGAGGTAACGGGTCCCAACGGCCATATATTAAATGGATCATTACGTTAAGTTGATCTTAGTCTCAAATCAGACTAACGTATCCTTAACGAACGTTTAAGTTGATCTTAGCCTCAAAGTGGCTAACGTGTCCTTAAACTAAAAACACCAAACCCAAATCTAAGTAAATACGGATTTGGACTAATCCACGTCCTACGGGCGACGGCATCACTTACTCTCCGTATACAATCCACGGGCAACCACAAACAAAACAAACACACACGACACGAAGTGAAATTCTGGAGAAGAAGAAAGTTGTTACCGCGATGCGGTAGCGTAATTAACTGCAGGGGCTTACGCCTGCAGGGAAGAGCGTCCCCACAATCAAAAACCCCTCAAGCGAGGGGGAATCTGATGAAGTCTGCTACATCGGCCGCATCCGTCTAAACCTCCGATACACGGTGCCATAAATCAACTTGGCATCTTCGGAGAGGTAGACGGATAAAACCAAATAACATCTGCCCCGAATCTCAGGCAAGACGAACCTACGCGGTACTCGTCTCTGTATTCGAAGGGGAACGCCGCTCAAGTCTCTTTCTCTCTTCCCTCTCCCTTTTCTTCTGGTCAGTTTGCTCTGCTCCGGGGAGATTTGCATTCACCTCGAACTCAAGCTAGATTTCACGCTCTGTCCAGGCTTTTACCTCAGCCATGGTCTTAGGTTGCGCTAATGCAAATGAGAGTAACCACTCCTTGTACCTAAGACCAGACCTCAGGGCTGTGATAACTGTCTCGTCCCGATGTTCAAGGAGCTCGATAAGGGCATTGTAGAAGCGGGTGATGTACGCTTTGAACGTTTCTTTGTCCCCGCTCTTGATCGTGAAGAGCTGGTCGACGGTTCGTTTCTGCCGTCTATTCCTGACAAAATGGCCGAGGAATTGGGTGGCCAACTCGTTAAAGGTTGAGATCGAGCGTGACGCGAGTGCTCGGAACTAGTCTTATCCGGAGCGGATGAGAGTGGCCGTGAAAGCTCGACATTGGGCGGCGTCAGAGTTGTCTTGGAAGCTCATCCCGGCTGTGAACGCGTCCAGATGGTCCTTCGGGTCTGACTTCCCCTCGAAGAGCGAGGCCTTGGGGGGCTTGTTCTAGAAGGAAACATGGACGACGAGAAGCTCCTCAGTGAAGGGCATTGTGAGCGAGTCGGCGGTATATTTAGCCCCGTCGCTGGAGTGGCGACCTTCTCGATGCATGCCCTCGATCTTCTTTTCGAGGGCATCGAGCTGGCCATGGTACCCCGACGATTTGGCACATCCCAATCTTTGGCCCATGCCGTTGGAGATCTGTGTCTGGCCGCGGCCCTGGTTCCTCTCGATGAGGTTCCTCAGGTCCCTTAGAGAGGTAGTCTTCGAGCTGCCGTGACGAGTCCCGTCCGTGCGACCCCGTCGAGAGAGGGAGTGTCGGTCATGCTTTGGAGCAGGCGAGCTGACCGACATCTCCTCGAGAGGGATAGGAGCGCGTAGGGGCTCGAGGCGAGGCACTCGGGCGACAGACCTCGGTGTTGAACTGTCGGGTGCCCATCGGGTCATAGAATATGTTGGCCTAGGAGATCGGCGGCCGTGGGTGGTAGCGAGGCAGTGGTTGGCAGTGCCGACGCGGGCAGAGACTTCTCTCCCTCTGTAGGGGTCCCGGTCCCGAGGTGGGGGAGCGGCGACCCGGGGAGCTTGCCCCGCCGTTTGGACACGGACGAGCACGTCCATGACGGACGCGAGTCGATCTATCCGGGCGGCTAGGGTGTTGATGGTGTTCGGGGGAGGAGATCCGTCCGCGCCTCCATTTTGGGGGAGGCGATGGCTAGTGCTTGGATCGTCGTGGTGACCGCTCGTCATTGGGTTGAGATCGGAAGATGAACTTTGTTGAGCGGAATCAAGAGTTTCCACAGACGGCTCCAGCTGACGCGGGTCGAATCGCGTCAAGATGTTACCTTCCGTTGATCTGCTGTTGGCGATGATGGATGGCTGAGATTTGAGTTGGAGGATAGCTCCTGAAGTGTGTAGATCTCAATGGGTTTGAGGTTGTTGGGGCCGAGCTACCTGCAAGGAAGTTCCGGGGTGGTTGTACCACCGAGGACCCTCCGACGATCAAGTTAGACAGGAAATCCGAGCAGAGTAATGGCCTAGTGAGTGGAAAAATGACTTACTTGAATCGTTTGAAAGAGGGGTTTATATAGCGGTGTGAGCAGGTAGGCAGGTGCGAGAATCACGCCGGCCGTTACGCCCCCAACGTCACACCCGCGTGATGGGCGGGATCTCCCATTAATGGCGAGACAGGCTCGTTAATGGGGATCGTGATGGCGTGGAACACGGGATTGTGGGCAGCGGAAATTTCGCGCATGGCGAGATTCACGGAGGCGAGGCGGAAGCACATGCTAATGATGCCGTCGGTCGGTCGAAAGGACCGAGGAAGATGAGCTCGTCGGGGGATCGGGACCGGGCGAGAGGCAGAGCTATCTCGGTTTTGTGGTTGCCCGGAAGCGAGCTGAGAGGGCCGATGAGGCCAAATGTGCAGGAGGCTCGGAGGCGAGCCAGCGGTTGTCTGTAGGACGGGCATAGGAGTGGTCTGGTCAGCCACTGCAGGTCCTTTCTTGCATGCTTCGGGACACGTCATCTGCCATGTGTCATGATCTGGGAGATCACCGATATCGAGCATCATCAGGGTTTTTGAGATAACACCGTCCCGTCCCGTTTCCCAAAATATGGAATACGATGGTGATTAGACAAGCCATGCTCCTACGGTCAAGAAATAATCATGTCGTAGTCACACTTCGGTTTCTAGCAGTATATGGCTACAGCAATCTGACTCAGATGATGAGATAATACAATCATTAAAAATATCAGATATAAAGGAAACTGAGCGCAATGGATACAAACAAAAGAGACAACTAACCAGTGATATCCAAGGAATGATACAGTTGGTTCACTGGTCTAGATCTCCGCGATCTTCTCAAAATAAGGCATGCTCACTTGTTCCTCTGTGCATGCATTCTCATGTTGTCAGGGCGACATAATATTATAATACAACAATACCAAACATGTGACAGTAAATAGTGAAACATGAAACGGCATATATAAAGCACTAACATGAATGTATAAAATAACATAAATAGGTAGCAATAGTGGGCATGGATCATGGCGGTACTCTAGCTTAATATGCAAGTCACTAAACTAACAGTTTTTATGTCAGTTAAAATTGATTGGTGGAATGTTTCTCATGTTAGGAAAGGGTCTCGTGCATGCCCAAGACAACGGTTACAAATATGCCCGAGACATAACCCTGTCAGCCGTACCGCTAGGCACAAATACCAACGCGTATCACTGTCACTAATATCAAACGATCATCCTCTAAAGCATTAAATATCTCGTTAAATAAGAGTTTGATTCCACCTTGATTTTCTCATTTTCCCAGATTTCAATATATGTTCATGTATCTGTTAGTGATATATGCCATAGAGGCCATTATTGTATAGTACTGCATTGTATATTACATTTTGGAAGCTTAGGATATACACAGATATAATAACAGCCTTTCTCAAAATGGTAGTATGCTACTTGGTTTGATTCTACCTCAATATGTGTATATATTTCTTTTAGCATATCGCTAATACATATTGGTAGAGCCCTTAGGATATTTGCTTGACTACCAGCGTTGTGACGACAGTCACACTAGTGGGGGCTGGGTAGTCTATAAGTATATCCTTATAAAGGTCCCTAGTCGTAGGATTATCGAGACGGGGCATCGATATTCCAAAACAGACTAGTGTATACGCTTCTCATCCCAGCAGGGGAGATGGTCTGTCCTACAGTCATTGGTATGTCGTACCGAAAATAGTATACAGGTGCTCATTGGGTTATGAGTTACACTGGACGGACTCGTTGGGAACTGCTGGTTGGTATTATACCTATCTTCAGGTAGCAGTTCCCGGATGGCATGAGTACAGGTTAGTCCATTGACTTGACATCACTATTTGTCTTGAGTGTGTTCCTACTGTACTTAGATTACTACCCTACCATGACTCAAAGGAGTCGTGCAAACATGTAGTAGTTGGGTGCAGTCCCGAAGTACTTGGAGGCAGTAGTGGTTAGATAAGATTCGTTTCTTCCGGTATTGGGGGTTGATATCTCGCTATGTTCGGAAAGCCATTACACAAAGTCCCTGGTAAGGGCAAGCGAGATTTACTGGTAGGTACTCTAGTAGTTTCTCAGAGTGTATTGGGCTCTACCCCAGCACGACTTATTGCGCTATTAGGGGTATGAAGGTTACCATCCCCTAGGCCCGATATGCGAGTATCTTAGATGAACTGCCGCGCCACGCTTCCCAGTGTACGGGCAGAGGACGCGACTGGCCGCTACGTATTTACTCGGAAGTAAATACGCTAAGCGTAACTAAGAAATATAAAAGAAATATACACAAGAGATAAATGTAATGAACAACAACTTTATTTATTAATATTCTTCTGTACAATGCATCTGAAAAATAAATACACTGAATGGAAAGCAATGCCTAAACGGTGGCATAACAGAAATGGAAAGTACTGAAATGAAATGTACAAGTACTAGAGCTCAGGGTCGTAAGCTAGCCGGTCCAAATCCTCATTGGTGGGCTCAATCTCCTGAGGGTCCGAAACACCTGACAACATTCTAAAGAAGAAAGAAAGGGAATGTCGTCAACAAACAATCGCTCGGTAAGTCCTAAAGATAAGGGAGAAGTAGAATAGATAGAGAGAGAGAGAGTGCGTGTGTGTAACTTTTAAAGTGGTATTATATTGTTATAATGTTGTATTTAGTGTTAACACTGGTATTTGCAGTTTGGTACAGAAGAGGCCAGTGTATATGTTCATACCAGAATATTGCATTTTATACCGCCCATTCTTACGCTCGTTTGTTTATAGGTAGGTACTCTTGAGCCGTGTTTGCTAGTTAATTGCAGGATACAGGTTCTCAGCTCTAAACAGTGAAATTCATGGAAAAGTACGACAAAATCCGGATTACTGCCAATCACAGATAAAACACGGGTCTCCGCTCTCTATCCGTATGTTTCCACACACCAGTTTAAGGGACAAAATGGCAAATCAATGTCATTTTCATGCACAAAGCTCAATGTCAACACAAGATCCAACATATCTACGCGGAGCTCAAGGAAATCATGGCAAAAGATTCACATCACATCACCTTTTGATCTACTGAAATTCTGGAAGAAATGTGAAGAGCTTCTGAGAATCAACATATACCACACTGAAGAGTACTGAAAACCAGGAAAACCCACCAAAGCAAATGACCTAACCCCTCTTTATGGCCGCGGTTCCGCGGCATAAGCATGCTTAGGCCGCGGAACCGCGGCCATGTGGGCTCCGCAATTGATGATTTTTCAGGGGTGTTTTGGTAACTCTATTTGGGTTCAGAATGTTGCCCTAGGTTCTCTATTTCCTGCCTATAAATAGCCCAGAACTTGCCAAGCCATGGATGTTGATTCTTATGCCCTGTTTTTGTTAGTTTTTAGTTTACTTCTTCTTCTTCATCTTTCCTCCATTAAATTGTTGTGAGAGCTTTTGAGTGGATGTTAAATGAAGATGAGGGTTATTTTGTATCATTCTTTTGCTTAGCTTCCCCTTGAGATCCTTGCTTTCTCTTGATCTTTCAACCTCTTCATTGAGCTTGAAGGTTTAAGGGTTGGTATTTGATCTCAAGGGTTGTATCATCTTGGAATCAATAAAGTCTTCTCTTTTGTGCTTCATTCACCATGAGTTCTTTGCCTCTTCTTGATCTTGCAATCTCTTAATTGAGCTTGCAAGTTTAAGATTTGGTTATTGAACTCATGCCTTGTATTTGGTTCTATGGTTCTTATTGTTATTTTCTTGCTTATTTCTTTCTTGCTTTTTATTAACTTGCTTTACTTTCATGCACTTAAATTCCATGCACTTTTAATTACTTGCTTGTAATCTTTTCTTTTCTTTGTTTATCTTTTCTTTTGCTCTTTTTTGGTTCGTTTTGTGAATGGTTGTAATATGTTGTTGTTAAGAATAAATACAATATTGTAAGTTAAGGTTTCTTTCCTCATTTCCTTTTCCCGTTATTTTCCTTTGAACTCCGCCCAAACTTTACGCAAGCGCTCCGTTAGGCACCCTACTCTACCAAGATAACGGTGATTCCTAACCGTGACCGGTTGCGTTCGGTTTGGCCGGAGGCGAAAGCAAAAGACAAGAACGGAAGGACAAGGGTAAATAAGCCGGATTCCACGAATACCGTGCTTAAATCCCTTAATCCATGTTGTTGCCGATTGCTCTAGCTTCAATTAGTCATGACTCGGCTCAAAGATTTTGAGTGCGGATTTCCTTAGCTTACACTTTCGTATCTTTTTCTTAACAACTTTATACTTGCATATAACACATAGGTTAGATTTGAACAAACATATACACATTCTTTATTGACTCGTCTAAAACTCGAACGGACATACAACCATCTCCCTGTGGATCGACCCGTGCTTAACCAGCTAGCTGCATAGCGACACCGTCTTGATCGCGGTTATAACTTTAGAACTTTGAACATCCGACACGCTTTTGGCGTGCGATCAAATGGTGCCGTTGCCGGGGAGACGGTAACGTATTTTCTTTCTTGTTATTCGGATTAATATTCTTTTTGTATATATTTATAAATAAAAAAAATAAAATCTTTTTGTAATTTTTGATAATTTTTGTGAGCAAGTGTGCAGGCTAATCTGGAGCAAGTACAGTAATCCAAAAAGAAAACAGAGGTTTTTATTTTGGAAAAAGGAAGAAGTGGAGTTCGTTAACCAAAGACAAATCTCCAAGTCAACATTTTGACCGCGGAACCGCGGTCAAAAGGTGCCTTGCGCGGCGGTTCCGCGGTCCCATTGAGGCCTCTGTGCCCAATTTTTTTCTCCACCCCTTTCTCTTTTCTTTTATCTTCTCTATGAATTCCACTATACTGTATTTTTGCAGATTTTTACGGATTTGCAAACTGCGCTTGTGGGGAGCAAAGTGTACGTTCAAGGCTAAGGTGATTGCAAAGTACAGTGCCGAAGATCCGGGTAGTTTGACCCGCGCAAGCGAACTTTTCAAGCTTCCCGGATTTGATTCAACGGGGGGTTTTCCTAACCCAAAAACTTAATGGTACGTATTTCTTAAACACCTTCTTCTCAAATCCGACGCATCCAATATACTATTCTTTGCAGGATTTTTTGCAAGTTCGCTAGCAAATGCTAAAAATGGACTAACCCGTATTTGTTGCAGTGCCGTGCTTAAACTAAAAAACGATTGTTTGATTCTTTATAGAATTTTTATTGAATTCCGCATTGCATACATTAATACGGACTTAAGGGCAAGCGAACCCCACAACATACGGTAAAGGATTTCATCACCTTTTCCGTGGCCCACAAATCACGAACTTGAGCATAACGTTTACCCGCACAAACTTTAAAAGAAACTAGACTTTAAGCTTTAAGGACTTCGCGCTCACTAGGAGAAGTTAACTGTGTTTAGAACCTCGCTTAACGGTACATTGTTTACGGGGTGTCTAGGAAAGTGTTAACGGCGAAACCGCCAAAAGAGAAAGGGTTATTTAATTAAGGACCTTCGCGAAAGCGTCGGAAAAGCTCCCCTTATCTCTGCACTTACCTGGCCTCGTGATCAGTGTATCTTAAGCCCGTTTCTCGACACAGTTTTACTTCGACAATCAAGTTCTGGAGCAGGTCTAGTTGACCTAGGTGAACCCTAGAACGATTAGGTGTGTGGTATTTTTGTGTCGTGATTGTTTTTTGTCCAGATTCTTTTTGTGTGTATATTTCATTCTTTGTTAATAACTAAAAAAAATAAAAAAAATCACATTCTTTTCCCCCTCCTTTTCTCTGCCTTTCTTTCTTTCTCTCTTCATATCATGGGTACCCCACCTCGCAAAACTCTTGCCGAACTTTGGTACCCACAACCAGACATTACTTCTTACGGTTCTTGGTTTGGCCGAACGTCGAACGATCCCTCCATGCCCAAAATCTCTTTGAAAGATCGGATAGACTCGTCTAGGACAAACACTTGCCCTCCGCAATCCACTTTGTATCAACCTTTTCAACCCCCCACCCTCTTATGTTGATACCCCTTTTGCAAGTCGTCTTTTGTCCGTCGCTGAACATATTGAACAATCCTGTAGCCGATCTTTCACTCCTTTCACCAGAGACTAAGGTGAACGGAATGTACAAGGAATCGTTTATGCCACGGTACAACAGCAATGGAATACAGGTTAGGTGTCTTAATGGTTGCAGTCTCGTGCCATTTCTAACACCTTCCGTACCAATCTACCCCTTAAACCCCTGATGTCTTATTTGTATCGTTTGTATTGTATTGTAAATTATATTGTCTTTTATTATAGATTGTATAGATGGATGACTTGCCGAAACCATGATATCAGTAAATGGATGTAACTGGAGAATCATGTAGATGGATGTATATTCATGGTTCGGTTCAGTCAAGTTGTATAAATTGATAGATTGAACAGATTGAATATATGGATTCATTGATTCATATTGTAATGTAGTTTTATACTTGAATCTCATTCAAATCAGATTGTATGTTTTGAGACCCAGTCTGAGTCAGACAATTAGAAAAGAAATTGAATCCTAAATTAGGTTTTGGTGTTATCGGTAACCGCTGCACATGGATGACAGGATTTGTGTCTTTTTCAAAGACAATTACCGTGTTGATAACACCGTTTGTTAATTTGTCTGCCTTAAATAAGCAAGCACCCATATCTCTGGCTCCCTGAGGCTCAACAGACTGGTCTCGCTTAAACCTATATTTACTAGGGTCCTTATTGTAATTTATACAACTTGAGGGGGTTTTATGTAAAAATAATTTTGTATAAATTTCAAAATACACTTCAAGTATTTAATTATCGTCTTTAGAGTTTTCATAGATGTAGATTTTATATGTGACATTTCTAGTGAGTAAAACCTAATTTCATAATATATATGGTATTTAATTGTAAAGTAACGAACTTGTATGGAATTGCATGGTATTTTCATGTAAAGTGATTCTTTTTTATTTAGAAAAGTTGGAATATTTATACTATATCAAAAATAGATATTTTAATGATACACACACACGCACACACACACACATATATATATAATAATAATTTTAATTTATTATTTTTTTTCTAGAAATCTTATTTTCTTAAGATATTTGTATTTTTAAATCTTTCGAGACCGTATACTCCTTGCGGAGGTCTGCATCTCGCACTACTATGCCAGAGAATGTGAGATATTTCGCACCATCCCAAACGAGTTCCCCAAAAGGGTTGTAACGGCGCTTTACAAAGATTTGTTTAAAAATACATAATCTTGTAGAAAACGTTTTTTTTTTATAATTTTGAGGTAGTTTTGTGTAAAACCGTATTTTCCCAAATGTATGTTTCCCAATATCATCGTGCTATATTACATATGAGTGTTGTGAAGAGGTAGGTCATTACCTCGTGAACTATCTAAAGGGATGGCAAGGGTAATGATGTTTTTATGTCGAAGCTAGACTATATGGTATTTTTCTGAAAAATGCAATAAAAATTACAATATACATTCTTTTGTATTGTTGTATTTAAGAAAATTGTAACTTTTTAAAGAAAACCGAATCGGAAGTCGGATTAACTCCGCTTCCGTCGGGTTTTAGAATTACGAGTTTATAGATTAGAAAAGAGAAGAGAGAGGAGGGACTTACTGGATTGTAGGATAGAGGAGAGGAAAAGGAAGAAGTGGGAGACGCCGATGCGTCGTTTCGTCGTCGGAAACTCCTAGGGTCGTCGTCGGAAATTCGTCGGAGCTTCGCCCTTCGCTAACTCCACTTGTACACTATTGAACTTAGAATTTTCTTGAGAGTTTTGGACAGAGATTTGGAGTGAGGAGGTGGAAAAGAGTATGGGTATTTATAGGAGAATCTTAGGATTATGGTAGATGAAAAGATGTATTAAAAATAAATTAATGGGGTTTAAAAAAGGCTCTGTTAATGTGCAGGAGGTTTAAAAAGGCTCTGTTAATGTGCAGGGGGTTTAAACCATACAGGAGTTATAAGGATGCCAAGAGTCACAGATTTCATGAAGGCCAACTCGGATTTTGAGATGAATCGACCGGCGGCGCCGGCCGATTCAGGCCGAGTCGAGCCCCTTCCGACGCCACGTGGTCATTGTCATTTGGTCTACCTCCTGGACTCATTTGTTTTTAGTGTGACCTTTGGGTTTATGGGTTAAGCACGTGTAGACTTTTGGGCTTCTAAAAAGATTAACAGAAATCAATATAAAAAATAATATAGTTGATAGGATTTGAACTTTGGTGCTTTGGTTCAGCAGTGCAAGGTATTAGCAATGAGCTACAAGCTCCCTCTTGCTATTAAAAAGCAAAACAAATACTTATAGTACTCATAGGAAATGTAAATACCCTAAGTATACATTAATTTTAAATGAATTTTATGTACACTAAAATTGGAGTTGTTACAGTCTACCCTCCTTACAAAATTTCGTCCTCGAAATTTACAATTTATTTTAAGAACTAGTTTATAAATAGGTGAGGGTATCTTGCACGCATCTCATCCGTCGGTATCAGGTGTTCCGCAAATCTGTTAAAATATTGTGTTAGATGTGTAGTATGTGATTTATTGAAAAATTGAATTATTGAGACATATCTTACCGACTGAGCATGGTGAACTCAGCATCGTATTCATCCACCGATTTGGTCAACATCGAACCCTGTTGTAAGTGAATGAACTGTTGTTCCATGTCAAACCTGGCAGTCTCAGGGAAGTACTTTGCGTCGAATATGTCATGGAAAGTCTTCCATTCGATGGGTTGATCAAGACGGTTTTCTTCCGCCTTCCACCAGACCCGTGCATTGTCCGTGAGTTGTAGCTTCGCAACTCGGACCCAAGCTATCTTTGGCACTTGTGTCGCTGCCAGATCATTTTCAATGCTCTAAGCCCATTCCTCAGCTTCTAGAGGGCTCTCTTTTTCTGAGAATTGTTTGGGGTATAAAGCTCTGAATTGCTTTACCCCAGGTGATTCCGCCTCTGATCGGTTCATTAGGATAGCAGTCCGCTGCTGCTGTCCTTCCAGGAGGCTGCGGATCACCTCAAACAGAACTGTCTGCTCGTTGATCGGAGCAAGGACAGCAGGTGTAAGTGGTAGTGGTGGAGGTGTATTGTTGACATTGGTGCTGGTGTTGTTTGGGAAATCCATAACCTTGAAAGAAAATTTTTGGTTATGACAGATTCAAAGTATATGAAATGATAAGATTCAAGAAATATGAATTGTAAAGAATGTTTTAATTGCTGGATCTTGTGTTATATTGCTTAGGTTGTCCACGCAGAACTGAATTGCATGGTAGGCTTCCATACAGCTTTGACCTGCATGGGCCACCAACGAAACATGTCACGCCCCGCTTCCTAGTGTAGGGCAGAGAACGCAACTGGCCGCTACGTATTTACTCGGAAGTAAATGCGCTAAGCGTAACTAAGCAATATAAAAGAAATATGCACAAGAGACAAATGTAATGAACATCAATTTTATTTATTAACATTCTTTTGTACAATGTATCTGAAAAGTAAATACATGGAATGGAAAGCAATGCCTAAACAGCGGCATAACAGAAATGGAAAGTACTGAAATGAAATGTACAAGTACTAGAGCTCAGGGTCGTAAGCTAGCTGGTCCAAATCCTCGCTGGTGGGCTCGATTTCCTGAAGGTCCGAAACACCTGACAACATTCCAAAGATGAAAGAAATTGAATGTCGCAAGCGATCAATCGCTCGTTAAGTCTCAAAGATAAGGGAGAAGTAGTGTTATTTGTAGCTTGGTACAGAAAAGACCAGTGTATACGAGAGGAGTCTCAGTAGACCAGAAACTGAGGTGAACGGAATGTACAAGGAACCGTTTATGCCACGGTACAACAACAATGGAATACTGGTTAGGTGTCTTAATGGTTGCAGTCTCGTGCCACTTCTAACACCTTCCGTACCAATTTACCCCTTAAACCCCGTGATATCTTATTTGTATCGTTTGTATTGTATTGTAAATTATATTGTCTTGTATTATAGATGTATAAATGAATGACTTGCCGAAACCATGATATCAGTAAATGGATGTAACTGGAGAATCATGTAGATGGATGTATATCCATGGTTCGGTTCGGTCAAGTTGTATAGATTGATAGATTGAACAGATTGAATATATGGATTTATTGATTCATATTGTAATGCGGTTTTATACTTGAATCTTTTCAAGTCAGATTGTGTGTATTGAGACTCAGTCTGAGTCAGACAATTAGAAAAGAAATTGAATCCTGAATTAGGTTTTGGTGTTATCGGTAACCGCTGCACATGGACGGCAGGATTTGTGTCTTTTTCAAAGACGATTACCGTGTTGATAACACCGTTTGTTAAGTTTTCTACCTTAAATAGGCAAGAACACATATCTCCAGCTCCCTGAGGCTCAAGAGACTGGTCCCGCTTAAACCTATACTTACTAGGGTCCTTATTGTAATTTATACAACTTGAGGGGTTTTTATGTGAAAATAATTTTGTATAATTTTCAAAATACAGCTCAAGTATTTAATTATCGTTTTTAGAGTTTTCATAGATATAGATTTTATATATGTGATATTTTTAGTGAGTAAAACCTAATTTCATAATATATGGTATTTAATTGTAAAGTATTGAACTTGTATGGAATTGCATGGTATTTTCATGTAAAGTGATTCTTTTTTATTTAGAAAAGTTGGAATATTTATATTATATCAAAAATAGATATTTTAATGATACATATATATATATATAATAATTTTAATTTTTTTTCTTCTAGAAATCTCATTTTCTTAAGATATTTGTATTTTTAAATCTTTCAAGACCGTATGCTCCTTGCGGAGGTCTGCATCTCGCACTACTAAGCCCGAAGATGTGTGATAATCCACACCATCCCGAACTGGTTCCCTAAATGGGTTGTAGCGGCGCTTTGCAAAAATTTGTTTAAAAATACATAATCTTGTAGAAAACGATTTTTTTTTATAATTTTGAGGTACTTTGTGTAAAACCGTATTTTTCCAAATCTATGTTTCCCAATATCATCATGCTATATTATATATGAGTGTTGTGAAGAGTTAGGTCATTACCTCGTGAACTATCTAAAGGTATAACAAGCGTAATGATGTTTTTATGTCGAAACTAGACTATATGGTATTTTTCTGAAAAATGCAATAAAAATTACAATATACATTCTTTTGAAATGAAACTTGTTCAATATATTTTGTTAATGATTAATGGTCATGATGTGAGATTTTGGTATTGTTGTATTTAAGAAAATTGGAACTTTTTAAAGAAAACTGAATCGAAAGTCGGATTAACTCCGCTTCCGTCGGGTTTTAGAATTACGATTTTATAGATTAGAAAAGAGAAGAGAGAGAAGGGACTTACTGGATTTTAGGATAGAGGAGAGGAAAAGGAAGAAGTGGGAGGCACCGGTGCGTCGTTTCGTCGTCGGAAGCTCCTAGGGTCGTCGTCGGAAATTCGTCGGAGTTTTGCCCTTCGCTAACTCCACTTGTACACTATTGAACTTAAAATTTTCTTGAGAGTTTTGGACAGAGATTTGGAGTGAGGAGGTGGAAAAGAGTGTGGGTATTTATAGGAGAATTTTATGGTTAGGGTAGATGAAAAGATGTATTAAAATTTGTATTAAAAATAGATTAATGGGGTTTTAAAAAGGCTCTATTAATGTGCAGGGGATTTAAACCATACAGGGGTTATAAGGAGGCCAAGAGTCACAGATTTCATGAAGGCCAACTCGGATTTTGAGATGAATCGGCCGGCGGCGCCGGCCGATTCGGCCGAGTCGGGCCCCCCTCCGACGCCACGTGTTCATTGTCGTTTGGTCTACCTCCTGAACTCGTTTGTTTTTAGTGTGACATTTGGGTTTACAGGTTAAGCACGTGTAGACTTTTGAGCTTCTAAAAATATTAAGAGAAATCAATATAAAAAATAATGTGGTTGATGGGATTTGAACTCTGGTGCTTTGATTCAGCAGTGCAAGGTATTACCAATGAGTTACAAGCTCCTTCTTGCTATTAAAAAGCAAAACAAATACTTATAGTACTCACAAAAAATGTAAATACCCCAAGTATACATTAATTTTAAATGAATTTTATGTACACTAAAATTAAAGTTGTTACACGAACAGGATGGACTGTACGGAGATTGTCACAGATATGCTCAATAGGAGTTCAGATGAGTTTGCTCATCGGCCTTCTTATCGACAGATACCTGGTTGGCCGTTACGTGCAGTTAGTACCGCTGACGGACTTATGGTTAAACCCACTGCCAGCGTATTGTCGAGTCTTTAGAGTCCCACACAGAGGGTTTCCCTGTTCAGGCAAAACGATGTAGAGGCCGTATGGTTTTACGGCAGGGTTCCAATCATATACGTGTACTGGCTATAGGGATGTTGTTCGAACGGATAATACTAGTGGGCTTTGGTTTAAACCGGATTCTAGTATTATATTATTGGATTATTATCTCATCGTATTCGTATTTTTCGGAATACAAATACGGATATGTATATACGGTGAGGGCATTCTTGTAATTTCACAAGAAATACTTCTAGAAGGGGCACCTCATTATTTGGTTTATCTATTTTTGGAAATAGATTAACGAGGTGGAAAATGGAGATATTTATGGCATGGAGTGAAGCATGGTTCATTAGTTTATTTTATTGGTTTGGACTCACTATTCACGCATGGTTGACATTTTTAATTAGAAAATATTGCATGCTTAAGTGAAATGAGTGTATGAGCCATTCTTCACTTGTCATAACCTAAGCTCATCTGCATTTTCACTTTCTCTCTCCATTTTTCTTTCCTTCTTCCTCAAGACCTAAAACCTTCACATGTATTGTGAGCCATTAGGCCTCTTGAGATAAAATACTCCATTAGATACTCTACATCTTCTAAGCTGCCTAGCTTAGTGAACTAGGTACCTTGTTACTTCGGTTTAGAGGTTTGAGCTTGAAGTATAGACTCTCGGGTGGATCATCTTCGACATGAGAAGACCGACAATCAAGTGCGATCCGGATTTTTGAGGAGCTCAAGGAGAGGAGAAGAAGAAGACCTGAAGGATTAGAGTCAAGGAGGTATAAACACTTATCATAGTAGTTAGAACCTCCAAGTAGATATATCTAGTTAAGATTTCCATAAAGATCCTGGAGTTAAAGTCGGTGTTGCGAAGTAAAAATATCACTTTTTTATAAATTCCGCCTCCCCACAAGTGCGTGGGGTGTGCGACATCGACTTACAGTATCTAACTGGTTGTATACAAGCACACATCCCCATCGCTTTTCAATCACCATCACTGTTCAATCACATCATTAGCATACTTGATACAACCAATCAACACCACTATCACTCGACAATGCATTATAAACACTAGGGTATCAATATAAACGGTCATTAATCACTAGAGGTAAAACGGTCAAGTTATATAATGAGAATGCAGTGAAATACCCTAAGAATATAACACGGGCATTCAGTGTTGTTCATGTTGTGAAAATCACGGTTAATCATACGTGTAGAATCATGCAAAACAATATATAAGACGTAAAAGGTAAACTCAGTTATCTAAGTAACAAAATTAGTTTCGTATCAATCGGGGTACTGGTTAGGAAGATACGGTTATTTTGAAACAGATGTTCATTGCTGGAATTCCGGTTTCTGAACTGGAAGTCCAATTTCAAACGCATTTTTCCAATAGTTATATTCAGATTTAGGCATCGTTGCAATTCAATGAAATATAGTAATATTGGTTAGGATTCTAACACAACTAATGGATCAGTAATAGACATCGTGTACTTCGAGTTATGTTCAATTTAGTGTCACTACGTATAAACTGATATTGCAGTAATCAGCCGGACATGTCGACGATCTAAAATACTTATAAAAAAACAATACTTAAATTGAATGAAAACAATACCATCAGTTATATAACTTGATTATCTACACAATGATATAGGACTTCGCATATTTTCAGATTCATACAGGGATGTATAAACATTTAAAATAAGGTATCGTCGGAAAATTCTGCTCTGGACTGTAGTCCAGATCCGTATTCACCTTAAGTTTGCGATATTGTAATTAAGAAATATTCAGTAGAAATTATCACAGGTTTATAGATTATCTAGTCTATTTCGCAACGAGCCTAAACACGTTACGATACGATTTATATTCGATTTAATATGAATTTAATACGATAATAGGTTCAGTAAAGTCCAGATTTAGTTGTCGCCGTATGGGGCATCATCTCATGTTCAAATTATTCACGTTTTGATCCCAACGTTCTATATATTGTTAATTATCAGTAACACGAACTATTTAACATGATTTGGGAGTTCTACCAACAGAAAATAGTTATATAATGACAATCATTGACTTTTAATAAATATTAACCATGGAATCACACTTATATTTTATAAGTATATATTTGTAGCATGATTTAGCAAGTATTAAACATGCTTGACGACGGTTGTCCAGGGGCGTTGGCGGCGTGAGGCGATTGCGGTGACGGCTAGGGTTTAAACGCGGCGATGATTTCAGCTACTTCTAGGGTTCGAAGTGTGGCACGGTTTTGATGGTGCATCGGGGTCTCGATGCTGGTGTAGGGTAGTGAACAGTGAGGGCCTTCGAGTTAGCGAGACAATCGCTGACGACGGCAGTAGCTAGCAAGGTGGTGCAGTGTGCTTGTGAGTGTGGAGAACAACTTGGTGGGTTCGTTGGCCATGATAGAAGATGCCGGTGGTGGTGTGTGTCGAGAGGAGCCCGAGTTCATGGGGTAGCCGGTGGTGAAGTTGGCAGCGAGGAAGTCGGCGGGGATTGCAGACGGCGGTGAGCTTGGGGTTGGGTTGAGAGGATTTGGGTAGCTCGGGGTGTAGTGGTGGTGATGAGACGATGATGGCAGCGAGGAGGTGAGTGGTGGGTTGCTGGCGATGAGGTGAAGATCTCGACGACGGCGAAGGGAGAGTGAGGGTCGGTGGCGGGATCTTTGAAGGAGGAGTGGGGAACTGAGGAGACTGGAAAAGATGGTGGAGTTCAGGTAGGTAGGCAGATGTTGCGGTGATGTGAGGAGGAAGTGTGGTGATGGGTGGACGGCGAGCTATTGGTCGCGGGAAGGTCCATCGTCGGAGGGCGGCGGCGTTGGCGGAGCAAGGCAGCGGCCGGCGAGGATTTTTGATGAGGAGGAGAGTGAGGTAGAGGGAGATTATGAGTTTGAGAGAAGAAATGAGAGAGGGAGGCGAGGATCGTAGTGGGAGTGCGGGTCGTGCGTCAATGGATACGGAGGACCGTTGGGGAGCCGTTTCAAAAAATAGAAGGAGGAAGAGAAATGGGGAGGGGGAGAAAGAGAGAGAACGAGAGGGGGGGAAAGGAACCGGGTAGGGTTAGGGCTTAGGGTTATGGGGTTTGGGCTTAGTTGGGTGGACCCAAGAGAAGAGAGAAAGAGAGAAGGAAGAAGCTTTGGCCGGTTAGGGGTGTGGGGTTGGGCTAGGGTTTTAGTATAGGAAATTAGTTATTAGGGTTAGTAGAAAAATAGAATAGGAAAAACAGAGTTATGGTTTGAGTAATTGTAATATTTTGAAAATGTTAGATAATAAATTAATCTAATTAGTAAAATAATAAAATGTTAATTTAAAAGGTATTGAAACAAAATAGGACATTTTCATAAGTAGTGTGAAACTAATTAAATTGAAATTTTAAGTTGTAACATTAATGAAATTCAAGGGTTTTAGTGAAAAGTTTAGCTTCATTTGTAATATGATATAGTATGAGGGGTTATATGAAAAGGTTAGTTTCCTTATGCAATTTAGAATTTGCTTAAGGGTTTTTATGCAAAAAGGGGTAGGAATTGGTTAAGGTTAATTTAAACCCTTTGTGTATCATACCACCATGAAGACACCTCCTTCTTGCATATACACCTCATGCACACACTTCACCCTTGCATGAAAACCCCACCATTTTTGTGCACACACCTCACCCTTGCATGAAACTACCATATCTTTTTGGTGACACCTCCTCCTACAACCCCCACTCATTCTCTTTATATTGTTCGGCTCATATATCTTGTGAATTAAAGAATTAGCTGAAGGGAAAAAGAAAAGAAAAATATCTTAGAACAAACAACAAAGAAAAGGAAAGGAAAAAGAAGTGAAGAAAGAGCTAGATGCTAAAGATTTCACTACCACCCTCTAGGTAGGATCTTGAGATTAGGCATTTTGGAAGAAGCTTTTCCAGTAAACTTCTGGAGGTATAATCTTTAATCTCTGTAGAAATTAGTTCTGAAATGTTTAAATTTAGAAATCGGATATCTGATATATGGTGTTTTAGGAAAATATAGGCTCTTTGAAGATCTGCTGTAACTTAGATAATAATTAAGCTAACCAAACAGTGCCATCATTTTATAAAATGGACCTAGAATAAACTCTAGGAAAACGAACCATGTAGCTCGGAGTTTGGCCGGCGACACATAGGGTAATTCCGAGCTCGCCGGTTTTTGGGGGGATTTAGGTGTTGTGGTTTTTAGGGTAGGTCTCTGTATAGGGGTTAAGATATTTGGTATTGTTTATTTAAGTTATTTTAACAGTATATGAAATCTGGAACCTAATATCTGAAAAGGGGTTAAAATTCTAAAATACGACACGGGTGTTTCGTAACGCGTTTCAGTTTTCTGTTACGAACGGCGATTGATTAAAATCCAGTTAGTATAAGTGTTAGATAGGTTACGATAGTCATACTTAGTATAGCTAATACGTAAAACTTGTATTTTCATGTTTTCGCTATATTGGAGTACGCCGTTTCGTATACAAGTCAATACCGATGTAGATTTGAGTACGGGAACTTCGAAGGCCGCAAGGAAAAGAAAGGGATTGGTGATTTCTGAGTAGACTCGACGTATTCCGGTGAGTAGACTAAACATCTACCGGGGGATTTTGTATGGATGGCGTGCTACGCCCGTAGTTTAAGTTTAAATTTTAAATTGTTCCCTTGTATATAAAGTTTGATCGTAAGCATTCATATATATAAATATCATCATGTTAATAATTGTTAGAACACTGCACAAGTTATCGGCGAGTCAAGCTGCACATGCACATATCTACATGTTACACTACACCTCGTCGATATTAACATGTCATCCACACACTTAGTATTTGTTATGTTAAACATGTTTCCTATTTTACCTTAAGCATTAATAATGGTAGTTAAATTGCATCAATTTTATTATGAATATTTATCATGTTTCATATTCGAGTATTAGTAAGTATGATATAAGATGCATTGGATTATTTCGGATTTCTGGTTTTGAGTTTTATGTACTATTAAGTATATTCAAGGATTTTCATGATTTATGTGTCACGTCCACTATGAGATGTCGTTTTTATGATTTGGTTTTATTCCGAACCGAGTGGGGTAGCTTTACGGTTGTGGATTTTTACATATATCTGGGCTGAGTGGGATAACTATACAGCTGGATTCATGGTGGACCCGGTCGAGACCGAGGGGCAGGAAAGCCACATTGAGACGGGGAGCCTAGCGAGGATACTAGATACCGGAGACAGTTATGAACACGGCGGATATCTAGACGATACCGACTAGTATTATTGAGTGACAGGATCGTTCGGGGAACGATGCCTGATGGAACACCGAAGATTTGTGTCGATATTGGACACGGTAAAATGAACCTTATTTGGAAAATAATTGACGAGAATTCAGTTTTGATTTATACATTGAGTAGTACATATTCATACTTCCACATGTTATCATGCATCACATTCATTGTTGTTGATATTAGTTCTAGTTCGTCATACTTACGTTATCAGCCGATATATGTTAGTTTTATTCACTGAGTTGGCAACTCACCCCCGTTGTGCCATAGTTCTTTGCAGGAGTCGTGTGGACACGTAGTAACAGTGTGGATCCACCTATCAGCTTCTATCACTTCTTTTTGCTCGGTGGGTTACCTATGCAGTAACCTCCTATTTTGGTTTTGTATATTGGATCTAGTATTACTCTATCAGACCCTGTATAATTGATTTAGAATGAGATGTGGTTGTATGTATATTATTTTGACTGTTAAGATCGTTTAGTTGTGTTAAATTATATTTCTCTTACTTATGCTTGAGATTCTTCATTTTGAGTGTCGTATTAATTGGCGTTTTGATTTCCGCTGTGTGGCATCGGTTGCTCCCAACTTGGGATACAACCTATTCACGCATCCTATAACTGCTTATTTAATAATTAAAACGGAAGTACCGTCGAAGTTTCAGAACCAGTTGTTTAAACTTCCCTTATTTAAAAATCATTCGGCATGCTACTTCATTCTTTTACTTAAAACTAAATATTTTCTAATTTCTGCAAAAAATGTTTTGATCTTGGTTTTTGGCTTACTCAGATTGTGTCGACATCTTTAGATATCATACAATCTAAGTACCGGTCACATCCAAACTTTGGGTCGTGACAGTAATAAAAAATAATTTGGAAAATAAAGTAGGAAAATTATTTAATAAAGAAACTTTATTAAAACATGAAATACTTCTTACGACAGATACCGGTTATTACAAATACTAATGAACTTTAGAAAATCTATAAACCCCCCCCCCCCCCCCCCTCCTAATGTTGTCTGAGCTTGTAACTTTCGTTAACTCGTGCAAAGCAGAAATGGGTTAAATAACCCCAAATGTCATGTACTTAGACCGAACAACATCAAAATTGACTAAAACTACCTTCTTCTTATTTTGACACAAACAACCTTGGTTTTTTATTTTGACAAAAACAACCTTTAACTTCATGGTGCTTTTTAAGTTCAACGGCGTCGGCTTAAAAACTCGGCAAAGTCCATGATGTTTTATAATATTTAACCCTTAAAAATAAATTGCATATTGCTAAGGTTTGGACATCTAAAGGCTGACCGAGACCTTGCTAGGACTTATTAATCTATAAATTTAAATAAGCATCCTAGAAATTACTTGACCAAAGCTTTTAAGAAATAATTATGTGTTTTCTTCTTATAAGTGCCAATTATCTTGGACTGGGTCATTTGTGAAAATTTTAGACACAATTGGTTAAAAAAAACGAAAGAGAAAAAATCTATGCAAGGTAATGGATGTGAACACTCAATTAATGACTAGGCCCAACTCTATCTCCACAACTTAGATAACTTTATTTACTAAAATATATAAAAGGTCAACGCCTTGATCTTTCAATTAAATTATATTAAATTGTTTTGAGCTATATGGTCATGTTCTTGGGGAAAATTTGACGAGAACGATTTAATAATTCAATATTGACTATTTTCCAGATAACCGCATCTTTTTCCCATGGTCCAATGCACGGATACACCAACCTTTATGTATTTTTGGATACATTTTGCATTTTGATCTAAAAATATAAAACATTGTATAGTCGAAAAACCATTAATTTTGTAATCATCTAATACAAGAAAAAAATATCGAAAACGGATGAAACTATTGTATACATCCGATACGAAAGACGTCAATTATCAAAAAGATTGATATTGATTGATTGAGCAGGAAAAATTCATTCTTGAGACGATTTTTCTCAATTGTTTTAGGTAACGATTTCACATAAGTATCTTGCTACGAATTTGATGTTTAACAATTTTAGTTTCAAGCTTTTTTTAATTGGCTCTCTAACCTATTTAATATTAAATTTGCATACGGACATCTAAATTAACCCCAAAACCTCACGGAGCTTAGATCAAATGCAACAAGGTTAGGGTTTGTATTTTTGTTTAAAAGTTTTGCTAATTTTTAACAACAAAAATTTTATAAGCATTATTTTAAAAAAAATTATCTATGAATTTGTAGTGATTTTGAGACCTAAGTTAGGCATATTAAAATCATGTTGTCTTTGATCAGGGTTCTAACTCAAAAGGTCGCATTCTTCTTTAAAAAAGGAGGAATTTTTTTCTTTGGGATTTTTCAATTTTCCGTCTTTTCCTTTTTGTTTATGTATTTCCGCGTATGGTTTGAGTTTGGTTTTCATGAAAACTTTCTTTATGCGGGGGGGTCTGAATTTGGAGAACCTTGGTAGCAAATGATTCAAGTCATGTCGTTTGTGCTTAGGCTGTTGTTGCTGGGATCCGGGAAAAACCCAAATAACCAAAAAGAACGAGAAAGCCATTTAGAAGAAAAAGAAAATGAAATAAAAAATATTAAAGATTGAAATTTTAGTTTTAAGTTAGGAGAAATGGGTTAAAGATGGAATTAAAATAGAACAAAACAGGACACATGCATGATTCATAACCTATCCTTCTATTTTCTCAGAATTTAACAGAATCAAACCACATGCTAATTATTAAAAAATCTACGGAAGAAAACAAATGGGTTATTGCGCAAGGGCAAAAACAGAAGCTGGTATGTAATAAAATGGTGCCCTAGGCCGGGGTTTTAAGAGCCTGTTTGGATTGAATTATTTTTGGTCAACAAGTGATTAAAAATTACCGTAGGGTGGGTCTCAAGTAGATAGGTTGTTTGGATCTCCCTTTTACTGTTCAATAAGTGATTATTTTATAATGGATCGTACTATGCCTAGCTTAAAAATGACATCTTTTCCCACTTAAAAATAAGTTAGGAATTCCTGATTTATTCCATAAGTGATTATGGAATAGTTGAATTGACCAAGTAATATACCATAACACCCATTATATTTTCATACAAATTTTAAGATGACATCAATGATACGTCATTTTGATCATTTTATGCTCAATAATCAGTTATCTATCTTTTCATCCAAACACATTATCCACTTTTAATCAATTTTCATACAAAATTATCCAAACACTAGAGAGCTTATTTGCGATAAGTACTTAAAAATGTTTTTTCATTTTTTTCAGCAATAATCAATTATGAATAATTATGAAAAATAATCGCTTAAAAATAAACTGGGTAAATGAAAAACCGAGCAATTCCCATCATTTTCTGGAACAAAATCCTAAATTTCCCTTTAAAAAAAGAAGCTAGGGTTTTAAGCTTTCCATGGCCTCCGCCGCCGTCGTCCTCGACAACGGAGCCGGCCTCATTAAGGCGGGCTTCGCCGGCGACCGCGACCCCGCCGCCGTCTTCCCCAACTGCGCTGCCCGCACCAAGTCCAAAACCCTAATCGCCGACCAGCTCCTCTCCGATGCCGCCGACCTCACCTCCGCCTCCCTCCGCCGCCCCCTCGACCGCGGATACCTCATCAACCCCGACCTCCAGCGCGACATCTGGCACCGCCTCCTCCGCCACAACCTCAACGCCGACGCCTCCTCCTCCTCCCTCCTCCTCGTCGAGCCCCTCTTCAACCCTCCCTCGATCCAGCGCTCCATCGACGAGATCGTCTTTGAAGATCTCGGCTTTAGGTCCCTCTTTGTCGCCGATTCGCCGTCCCTCGTCCATCTATACGAGGCGAGCCGGAGGGACGCTGGGGACCAGGCGCAGTGTAGTTTGGTGGTGGACTGCGGGTTCTCGTTCGTGCACGCGGCGCCGGTGTTGCAGAACTTTACGGTGAATTACGGGGTGAAGAGGATGGATTTGGGAGGGAAGGCGCTCACGAATTACTTGAAGGAGTTGGTTTCATATAGGTCGATTAATGTCATGGACGAGACTTTTATTGTCGATGATGCCAAGGAGAAGCTTTGTTTTGTGTCTCTTGATGTTGCAAGGGATCTTCAGCTTGCTAGGTAATTGATTCTGATCTTGAGCTCTTTGACAAAGCATTGACCCTTAGATAATTTATGCAAAGTTATAATTCTATACGATCAATTGAGCTTTTCAAATTATCCTAGATTGAAAGAAAAGCTTAGAGAAAGAGAAAGATGATTGGTTCCTATAGGGAATTATATTCGACTGTAAGGTATATGTTCTTCCACCTAAATTGGAGATTGTGATTGTGATGTGCGTTGATAGAACTGGACCTAAATGAGGTCCTTGACAAAGTTTTGATATAAGAAATTATGCCCGACTCTAAGTCTCACATTCCCAAGCGTTTTGGGTTCCTAATATATCTGAAATCTGGGATTGTGGTTGGGATATATTTAAGTAGGACCTAACTTGATGAAGATCAACTTCAATTAGGATTAAATGCATGATATTACTTCGTCTTATCTTATATTACATAATTAATCACAGCCCTAGGCATATTAGTATCAACCATTAGCTTGAAGATTGGACATTTTGTCATCATACATATGAGTGTCTTAAGAATGCTCTACTTCTAGACAATGTGCAAGCAAACAACGATAATGTAAGTGAAGGATGGTGCAAACTTGCGGAAAGATATATGTATGATAAACCGTGTGAATTTTATCAACGAAATGGAATTTTTAAATCAATTTTATAGAAATATAACGGATTTGGAAGGACAAAGTACATATGAAAGATATTAAGGATGTAAATTCAAAAAAGGTATTAAGAATAAATTTATAAAAAAATTAACCAAATTTATTCCAAATAATGAAAGTGAATTATAGTATTCTTGTGCTAAATTAATGATGTGAAACTTTTAGTATCACCTTACTTTTATTAATGCAAATGGTACTTTCTTTAGAGTCATTGTTATTTGTTGAGTTGTAAGTTTTTTTGGATGCCCCTCCTTCGGAAATCGAATCGGCGACCTCTCACTTTGGAGAGGAAAGTTATACCAACTTAGCCATGCCTTGTTGGTTGTTGAACTGTAAGTTGCTATCTTGAAAAAATTAATAGAAATAATTTAGGTTCTTAACCAAATATATTTCTTTATTCATTTTAGAACTTAAAGATTAATTATTTTTGAACCGAATTTTATTATCCAAAAATTTATTTAAGATTTAACTTGATTAGTAAAAGAAGAGAAACTTATTCATGAAAGTAAAATTAGGTTAGCCACAAGTAATATACGATCAATTACTAGAAAATTAATGAAGTTAGTATATAATGATCCGAAAAGAAAAATTAGTATAATTTGTTTGAAGGAAACAAAATGGATAGGTGAAAAATATAGGGAGATAGAAAATATAAGATATAAAATATGGGTATACGGAAAAAGATACAAACAATTGGCGGGAATACTAGTGGATCAAACACTGCAACATTGTTCATGTAAAAATTTTTGTAGATAGAATAATACTAATAAAACTTGCATGTAGAGGAGATAATTAACATTGTTAGTGTTTATGCATTTCAATTAGAGTTACTGGAGAGGATTAAAAGGAACTTTAGGAAAAAATAGATGAGTTAATTTAATAAACCTCGGAAAATGAAAAGTTATAGAAAGGAAGTGATCTAAATGCTCATGTTAGTAAAAATTCTAGTTGATGTGAAGGTGTACATGGAAGATATGTTATGGAGTGAAGAATGATATGCGGGATATGATATGCATCTTGTAGTGTCATACGATTTTGTAGTAACAAACAATGTTGTAAAAAACGGATTTGGAATTTGTTTGGTTGGCTGGCGAATAAAAAATATCTGGTTTATTCGGTGAATATTCGATTTATTCGGATTATGCGGCCATCAATATTTTCGTATAAATGTTATATATAAATATATATAAAACTAATATACGCATGGCCTGATGGTAAGGCGTCCGAACTAATAAGGATAGAAATGAGGAGAGAGTGTCTGTAAAATAATAAGCGTGTGTCCCATTTGTTTTTTTAATTAAGTTTTGGATCTCACACTCCGTTTTTAGATGTGGTTTTTTTGTTTTGGGCCTAATTGGCTAAATCGACCGAATATTCGTGTCATTCGGCCGAATATTCGGTTTGTGTGGCGAATATTCGGTTTGACCGAGTATTGCAGTTTATGTCCGTTTTGTCACGGAATCCGAATATTCCGTTTTTTCCAACAGTGGTAACAAATATATATTTTAAGTCTAGATATAATCATTTCATATCATTTAAAATTGAATTAAACAATAGTGAGATAGATTTTTTTTACCTTATTAGAAGGATGGATAAATTAACATACAAAGATTGTAAAGTCATTACAGGTGAGACTTTTACGAAGCAACTATGATGGATGGTTTTAGATATTTATATAGAGTGTAAGAGAAGCTAAAATAGATGAGATTTAAAACTAGAAGGTAGAATTTAGAAAACGATAATACAAGGTTATGTATACATTGAATGATAAACGAAGGCAACCGAAATTCTGAAGATAAAATTAATGTTATGTGGGGAAATATGACTGGATGAATCAAAATAATAGCTAAAGAAATTCTTGGTGGATTTGAAGGTAATGAAACACCTAATAAAAATAGTTGGTGGTGGAATGAAGAGGTTCGAAAGATTATAGAATTGAAAAGAGAATTTTATAAAAATCGACATAAAGCAAATAAAGAAGCTAAAAGGACGATTATTGAAGTTAAATTTAAAGCTTATGATAATTGTTGACACATAAAAAATGTGTTCATATCTTATATCCAACTTATATATACATGTTGTATAAATGATATCAATAGAAGGGTATTTCTTGGAGTAACAAATATTGATTCTTAGAAGTACTCAAATCGGGTACCGATGAATCTGCACATAGGCTAAATTCAAATACCTATAGAGTTCAGCACACTTAGTTAATGGGGTTAAATGAGGATTCACTTGAAACCCCATTGAATTTAGTTTTCAAAAGATCAAACGATACATCGTTTGGACTTCCGTAGAGAAATTTATGGCCAAATCATTGAACCTTACGCGTGCAGATTGTCGGGAACCCCCTATTTAGGATGTCGGGAGACCCATTTTGAGGCCGGGAGCCTCCTTTTTGTGTCGGGAGCCTTCTTTTGAGGCCGGGAGCCCCCTTTTGAGGTTGGGAGCCTCCTTTTGATGTCGGGAGCCCTTAAAAATAGGCAGTTTGGACTATTTTTTAGAGGGAGTGGGCTTTGAGAACATGAGGAGTAGTTTTATAACTTCCCCCTCTCTGTTGAGAAATATATATACTTCTAAATTAAGAAAAACGAGAATATATACAGAGAATTCTAAGGGAGAAAATTTGCAAGTGTTCTTATATTTTGAAGAAGGTGGGAAACACAGGAATGAAATCTCCGCCCCCCTCTCTTTCTCACACTCTCTCTTTCTCTTTATTTTTATCTCTTTCCGATCAAGGATCAATAAATAAAAGATCCATGAAAATTTCTACAAGTTTTCATCTTCAAATAGAGAAGTTAGATAGTCATGACCGTTGGTTCCCCGTTTCTTCAGGAAAGAAGAAAAGGACTCTTAGAATATGAATTCACATGTTCTTGACAATTGGGACTGAACCTAGGGCATAGGCCATCCAATGACCTGCATAAAAATGAAATAAACCATCATATTTCTTCATATTCAGAAAATGAGAATAATCTTATTTCTGTTCATAAAACAGAAATATGGATTGAAACCCCCATGATTTCTAATAAAATATATATGAATAGGGAAACCCTATTTTCACTAAGATATGAAAATCATATTTCTATAATGGAATTCAATGTTAAATACACCGCATTCTTTATTTGGAACATGGTTTAAACTATGTTCTCTTGTTAAACACAAAATATGTGTTTATATTGCATAAAAGTTATAAGAATGATAAAATATATCATTCTTATGTTGTGCAAGAAATTCAAATACATGAATTTCTATTTGATCATAAAAGAAACTTCTTCTATCCTGACTAAAATAAGTCGCAGAAAGTCCCATAGTAAGGATTTCTGTGCACCATCGGGACCCTTCATGATGTCGGGAGGCCCCAAAAATGAGCCTTTCAGGACCCCCGACGTTAGGAAATCCCCAAATTTGCGCTTTGTACAATGAAACATGGTTGTTTCATGATAGGTTGGTGGCCCCCACATAGGGTGACCCTATTTTGATAAACTTTGCCATGATGTGGCCCCCCCTATCGGGCAGTGCCTATCCATATATGTCAAAATGGACATTAAAATACCTCTAAATATAGAACCAAACTCTTAAATTAGAGTTTTCATACAATTTTATACTTTTTGCAATATTGATGTAATTTACATTCAAGTTGTATACAAATATAAATGAAATGCAATAAAATTCCTTTATTTCTCATATTTCTCTGCTTGCAAGTATTATACATATTTAAATATGATCTCTATGATGCGATTTGAGCAACTTAATAAGGTGTCCCGTCTAAATGATTCTTAGACATTATGATATAATTAACCATGCGTGCTTGCGTCTATGAGAAGTCCCAAACCTCAGGACTTTCTGGTCAACGTTTAAACATAAATATTTTGTTTTGTTTAAACTCTACCTATTTTGAACCTTCATTTCATTAGAGGTCTTTAAAGAGGGTAAACAATAATTTATGTAAAAAATTAGAAACAAAGGAAGAAGAAGAAGAAAAAGATATATACAAACTTGTTAAGATTGGAGAAAAAAGTAGAGACTTAAGTAATATTAAGTAAATTAAGAATAAACATGAAAAAGTAGTTAAAGACGATGAAAAATTAAAGAAAGACAAAGGAGTTGCTATAATGCTATCATAAATTATTGATGAAAATAATATTTAGAATTTAAGGTAGAAACAAATAATTTAGGTAATAATAGAAACATTATGTATTGTCATAAGATTAGAATTAATGAAGTGAAGAATGTTTTAAAAAAGGTCAAAACGAGAAAATCAATAGGTCTTGATATTCTTATCGAAATTAGAAGTGTTTAGAAGATATAGATCTTATGAGATTTCCCAAGTTATTTTATATAATTCTAGATACAAAGAAAATGCATGATGAATACCGACAAGTATCTTAAAACCTAATTATAAGAATAAAGTTTATATACATAATTGTTTAGACTATTGTGAATTTAAGTTTACAAGTCATATAATAATACTATAAGAGGATATTCAAATATAGATTAAAGAAACATCTATGTATAAAAATCAAGTTGGTTTTATGCCATAAAGGTTCATTGTGGAAGCGATTTATTTATTAAAGCGATCGATAAAGTAATATAGTGAGAAGAAGAGGGATCTATATTACTAGATATGTTTTTATTGGTTTAGGAAAGGCTTATGATAGGAATCGGAAGAAGAAATATGGCGGGATTACAAAAAAAACCTAAATATGTAGATGTGAGTAAAGATATGATGGTGGAGCGATTACTAGAACGAGGATGATTGGGGGAGACAAAACTTTCACTCACAATAAATCTATTTCAAGGATCGACATTAAGTCCAGTTTCTTTGCATTAGCTATGAATGAACTTACCTGACTTTGTCATGGTGTATGTTTGCTAATGATATTGTTGTAGTGGATGAATCTATAGATGAGATTGAGAAATATAGAGAGGCTTTACAATCTAAAGATTTAAAATTAGCAGAATAAAAATAGAATATACGGAATGCAATTTTTGTGTTTATTCAATCGATTTTAGAAGATTTTCAATAGAGTGATATGTTTTCAATCAATTTTAGAAGATTTTCATAGTTAGAATTAATTATCATATGAGTTTTTTTGCTATTAGTAAAGTTTATCATAGATATATAACAATCTTTTAATTTAAAAGAGTTTAAAATAGAACGGAAAGGAAAAAGATTACTCAAATTTGCTTTTAAGAGTATTATGAATAATTTCAAAAATCAAATTGGGCCCTACATGATGGTATTAATCTGGATTTGGATTCCTGCTTAAACTCTGACAATTCTCCAAACTATTTTCGCTTTAGACACTGGCTCCTGGTTATTTCCAGTCCGTTTAAGCAAGTATGCATATTCTTATTTGTTATTTCCAACACCAAACTATCAAGTATCACCGCTAAGGTATTTCCAACACCAGACCCTTTAGCTATTTGTTATTATGAACAATTCTCCAAACTATCAAGTATCACCACTAAGTAAGCATATTCTTCTTTTAAAGTTGCTAATATGTTGCTCATACTTTTTAAAGGAAAATATGTTGCTCATACTGGATAGTTTGTGTTATATTTTTTTAATTCTTCGTTTAGGGTTAGGCATAAGTTATAGTTAGAGATTGAGGCCACAAAGGAGTTGAGGGCAACAAGTCGCACAACTATACTATAGTAGTCATAAGTGATTCTGGGAGTTTAGACAGAGTTGTTGAAAACTGGTTCATCCTGAGAAGTTCAAGAAGAGAACTGCCAAAAATGGTTGGGCACTATTTATATAAACTATATTTTTATCAATAGAAGCTAATTTTGTGCACATGGAGGATTTGGCCAAGTTAGCAACATGCAGACTATGCTTTAACCATTCCAAAACTTGTGTGATGAATACTCTGAGAAAAATCAATTTTAGATTTCAATTTGATTTGTATATTATTTAGTTAGTTTTAACTAATTAGCTTAGATATTTAATTTATTAGATTTGATTATTGATTTAGTTAGGTTAGTTTTTATTTTAATTGATTAAAATTTTAAGGTTACAAAAGAATGCAATTTTAGTCTATTGGCTAGCAAGGCTTTTGTTTAAATAAATTCTTGAGCTGATCTCAACTCTTTTGCTGGATGGATTCCAAACTTGTTCGATGTGTTTCGAGCTAAACCCCCATAATCAAAAGCTTTGGATTCTATTGTCGTCTACCATGTCAATGCCTGCTTCATGGTATATCTCTTCCGTTCCACATCCATCAGGCAATAGGCTATCTAGTGAGCATATTGATTGTCAATGGTACCTGGAAGATGAGATTTTGTTGGTATTAAATTGTTAGATGTTTTTTTTTTTGGGGGGGGGGGAGTTGGAATAGTCTCGCTTGAAAAATAACAAGAGATGCACATCGTTGTAAGATATAGATGAACACCCCACTAATGGCTTAGACTTAGGCATTTTGGATGGAACCTCATCCATAATGAAAGCCTATGTACACTCATATAAGCCCGATACTCTGAATATCATATTCCAATGTGGTATTGGAGCCCAGGTCCAATAGTACCTCTAAGGAGCAATTTACAAGCACACCAAAAGAGTGCCTTAGAGATATTAGCTCTACAACTTATGCATGATTCGCGTGACAACCACGAAAAAATAAAAATAAAAATAATAAAAAATAACAAATGAAGATAGTGGTTGCATGAGAAGGGGAGTGTTGGAAGATGAAGTGAGTAGGTGTTGGAATAGTCTCTCATGAGAAATAATAAGAGATGCACATATGTGTAAAATACACATAGGCACCCCACCAATTGGCGCAGGGTTACACGTTTTGGATATAACCTCTATAATATTGAAGGCAGTTGTGTTCTCATGTGAGGCTAACACTCCAAATATCGAATTTTAAATGATGAATGTCTCCAGATATATTTGGTTCGTTGCGTTGACGACCTGATTGTGGCTGTCCTTAAATGAATGCCAAGGAGAGCATGTCAACCTGACTTGCTAAAGCATTATTGTAAAGTTCATTCACTGTTCACCTATTTTGAATTCATTCACTTGTGGGGATCGGCATAGAGTCTATAAGAGAGGAAGAGATCTTGATTCGAGTCATGTTTCAAATACATGACTATATGCTATTTGATCATGGAAGCAACTATGGAAGTGGTAATGCATTAACTAACGCATATCCAATCCGAATGCACTTCCTACCTAGAAGCCGGATTTTAAACCTTTCTGACAGTATTTTATGAGCACAACCATGAAGCACCCCCTACTATTTTACTGGATAAAAGTCTGGGAGAAGAGTAAAGATTTGCAATGCATGCAATAATCAATAAAATAATATACAATCACATTCCTATGTGTTTATATATAATATTCCTGAGCAGATTATTATAATGTAATTCAATGTGTACACATTCTCTAGGAAATCAGGGAAAGATAACCCATTCAAGTGCACATATGTTCTTCCTGATGGTATTACACACACAAAAGGTTATGTTAAAGACATGGTTGAAGCACAAAGGTACCTCACTCTGCAAAATGGAAATTCAAATATGTTGGTGAAGGAAGCAGAAGATTCAGAGAGCGCCAAGGATAAGAAGAGAGCTGCTCCGTCAACAAATGTAACTCTAAAATTGATTTCTTAAAATAAAAAAAAATTATGATAAAGGCTTAATCTAATGTTGTCATCTAAATGTTCTATGCAGGAATTCAACTTGACCAATGAGCGATTTCTTGTGCCTGAGATGTTATTCCGACCTTCTGATTTGGGTTTGTATTTAAATTGAATCTTGGAGATAGCATTCCTTTCATATGTTTATGTTATAAAATCATATTTAAATCGGGCTTGATTTAGCTAAACTTTCCCTTCACTATGAGGCCCTGTTCGGGAATGGAGTCAAGTTGTCTAAACTGAAGTTGCATAAAGTTAGCAAAACTTTACCCCAAAATGCTGAGTTTGCCCTGTTTGGTATTCATAGCTGATATAACTTCCGAACATGAGATAACTACTGTTATCTGGCCTCCAATCTGATCTAATTTTTCTGAACTCCATTTTTTTCAAACATATCTCTTATGACAAAACTAAAGTTTATTTTTAAGTGGAGGTGGAGGGAGATGCAAATTAATGGAGTTTGGGGTTTGCAAACCGTTGTTTGCATCCCCTCTACCTCCACTTAAAAATAAGAGGTAAGGGGGCCTGCTAACGCCTCCGGTGAATGCCCCTGCAAATCAGGGGTAAAACAGGGGGCCAGGTCCAGCTGTTTAAGAGAATTACAGCAAGCTCCCTTAAAGGCTACATTTAAGGGTATTATGTAAAGAAAAATAGAAGTCTCTTAAAACCAAAGTTTAAGAGAATCTCATGTTATAAAAAAAAATACTTTAAGATAATTTAGTAGGAAAACAGATATTTAAGGGTAGTTTGGTGAAATTTAGCTAATGTTATGTTCTTTTGAATTATTATGAGAGCGCTCCATCTAAATGATCAGGTGGGTTCTTTTCTTACAGGCATGAATCAAGCAGGACTAACTGAATGCATTGTTCGAGCAGTTCATTCTTGCCATCCTTATCTCCATCCTGTACTGTTTGAGAGGTTTTCTTAATCTCATTTAAAAATATTCTTTGTTATTATCATATTTTGGTTTGATCAGAAAATTGCTAATCTTAACATTCTCTATTTGCAGCATTGTTTTGACCGGTGGAAGCACGTTGTTTCCTGGATTTGCAAAAAGACTGTAAGCTGATTTTACCGACTTCAATTTTTCGCATCTTTAATGAACTTGCTAATCTTTTACCTTCCCTTACACTTGTTACACAGAGAAATGGAACTTCGACCTCTTGTACGCGACGATTATCGAGTGAAGATAATTACTCAAGAAGAGTACAGTCAATTCTCATGCCCAACTTTCTCCTCTTTATATTTGTGTAATTTCTTTGATACTCAATGTTTTTTTTTATATCTTGCCAGTCCAATTAAAGGTGTATGGAGAGGGGGATCTCTATTGGCATCTAGCCCTGATTTTGAATCCATGTGCATTACAAAATCAGAGTATGAAGAGCTTGGATCAACTCGTTGTCGACGTCGATTTTTCCACTGATTATTACCCCCTAGATGAAAACTGGTGTAATGCCGGTTGATTTCATTTGAAGGTGAAAGTGTTTGCATCACTCGAGTTAAATTAAAGCTCACAGCGTTTGATGTTTTGACAGGTGACAAACCGAATGCTAAATTACACTATAGTACCTTTAAGCCATCATCATTTTTAACCAGACTCCTATAGTTTTTTGTTACACCAAACTCCCTTAAATTTTGATGTTTAGCCTTTTTTGCCCTTGTTACTAGAATACGCTTTAATCCTAAGTGGAAGAACGCTCATTGTTAAGGATAGTTGTATCATTATATGTAGTAATTGAAGCATTTGCCTCTATCGAGAGGTCGAAGGCTTTTTGCCAAATTTGCAGCTTTTTCTACTGCTAGGAAGCCTCCAACCAATTGGATTGGTTATATAAGATTCTGGCGCATCGTAGGAATTTTTTTTGGTTACTTGCGTTGTATTCATGCATGTTGTAAAATTTGGAATTCGCTGTATGATATAATATGTTATGTGAACTTGCAATCAATTTGGAGCCGAGTTTTTGAAGATTTTGTCCAGGTGTGTTTGGTGGATTCTGTGCTGAGGTTGTTTCTTTATGGCTGTTGGGTGTCAGGAATAGTAGTAATAGAGGAGTCCCAATTTTCTTGCTATGTATTCACAGCGTTAAAGACGATTCATGGTTTTTGTAATAATGTAGGAACTAGTGCTCCTCATATTTGTTGTAAATTCGTTGTCTTTGTTTATTAAGATGTATGCAAATTGAAATGGTTGCAATTAGATGTATTCAAATACGTATTTGTAAATCTAGGTATATTTGAAGGCATATTTTTGTATTATATTGATTCCTAAATAACTTGCATTTGCAAATAGATACTCTTGCATTAAGATGGACACAGATTGATATTTTTACAATTGGATGGATTCTATCTGATATATATTTATTTATTTATTGCCTAGATGGGAAAACGAGCCTGCAGTGTAGCGGTTTTTCATATGGACCAGTGAGATCAAGAGGTTTAACTGCAAAATAGCTAGTTTGTCTTATGTTTCAATAGAAGTTTAAACATTTAGATATGTATTCAACCATGTCTGTTTTCTTTTTTGTGGCAAAAGCCCGTAATGCTTTGTTGTGGTGGTGGTGGTGGTGGGGTGAGGGGGGGGGGGGGGGGAACTTTCTTCATGTAATTGATTGAAAATTCCTCTTTCCATTACGAGTGGGGGGTTTTGAATCAAAGATCATCCGTCAAATTGGGAAGGCTTTTTGGCACTGCATTTATATGTTCTGGACTTGATCAATTACATTTGTGAATTTTGATGTATTCAAAGAAATTTGTAGATCATGATCTGTTCAAGTACATTTGTAACGTAAGATGTATTCAAGCAGATTTTTAATTCAAGTATATCTGTAACTTCAGATGTAGTACATTTGTTTAGTACATTTGTTTAATCAGATGCATTCAAGTACATTTGTAAGTAAAGATGTAGTCAAGCAGATATTCACATTTAGATCTATCCAAATACATTTGTAGATTCAGATTTATTCAAATAAATAAATTTGCATTTAGATGCATATAGATACATTTGAACATAGAAATGTTCACTTTTCAAATGTGTGCGCATATGAGAATAAGGGAGAAAGTGTGCCATATGAGGTAGTTTCAATCTTTTTTTCGGTGCTATCGGCACCAATCATCATCTTTACAATGTAAGATATGGATACACCAAATTTCATGTGATTCCATCACTTTTTCACCATTGATTTAGTGGGTTCAAAATATAAGATGTGGATACACTAAATTTCATGTGATTCCATCACTTTTACATTGTTAATTCAACGGTGAAAAAGTGTTGGAATCACATAAAATTTGGTGTATCCACATCTTATATGATGATGAGGGATGCTGATCGTCGAAAAAAAATCATGGAGGATATAGATTTTTGACGCAACTCGCCACCTCATGAAAAAGCCACATAGGGCTCCTCTTCATTACATATGTACATGAGAATAATGGAGGTAAGAGGCCATATGAGGCTTTTTCGTCAGGCGGCGTTTAAAATCTATATCCTTTATGACTTTTTTCGACGATCAGCATCCATCGTCATCATATTTATCATGCAAGATGTGATTACATAAATTTCATGTGATTCCACCACTTTTTCACCATTGAATTAACAATGTAAAAAGTTCTATTGTCGTTAAACCGTTAATTTTGCACCCATTAAATCAGCGGTGAAAGGGTTAGAAATCAAATGAAGTATCAACATTTTAGATGATAAAGATGAAGATGATGGGTGTCGATCGTTGAATAAAATTGTGGATGGTGTACTTTTTCGACGCCACGGGAGGAAATTCCCTCCTAACACACCTCTCTCTCTCTCTCTCTATATATATATATATATATTTATCCTTTTTCATCATATATACATATACGAGGAGACGGGTTATCAGCTAGCTAGCTGATATTAAACCGTCAGCCAGTCTATTACATAACCCAATCCGACCGTCAAATCGACGATCTGCTCCGGCCACCTTATTCCACACATGGAGTGATATCTGTGTGTGAAATTTTGATCGATATGATGCATTACAAGTGATAGATCAAGCATTTAAAAATGGATGGATGTTAAACATAATAAAAATGTCATATATTGGGGATACTTGATCGAAGACATAGTGTCAAAGTGGTTAAATTTTATACATATAGATCACTCTATGTGGAGAACAGGGTGGTCGAAGCAGATCGTTGATTTGACGGTCGGATTAGACTATACAATAGGCCAGCTGACAGTTTAATATCAGCTAGCTGGGTGATAAGCCGTTTCCTCTCTCTCTCTCTCTCTCACACACACACACATTAGGTTTTTGCACACGCTATGCATGAGGAATTATGTTATCTATATATCTATATAAAGATGTGTTAGGTTTATAAAAAAAAATGTGTAAATTCCATATATATTTGATAGTTAACTTTTATTCATGTTTTATTCATCTTTATATAAAAATATTGGTAAACAAGTTGAAAACACGATTGTTGTTTGCACTTTAATTCTTATTGACAATAAAATCCTTGTTTTTGTTATAGGATATGAATCTTTAATTGGTTTAAATGAGAATTTAAAGATTCGAGAATATCTAATTAGTAAGTCAAAAACATTTTCCACAACGATGAAAATTGTTCTTTATGGCGTGCCATGTTGATAATTAAATTAGGATTTCAATATAAAAACCACTCTTCATTTAGCATTAATAATAGAGATATGAGTGTGAGTTTTGTTTACCTATTAAAAAGAAAATATATCTAAAATTGATCATTTTTACGATTCACAATTTTGAACTAACCAACCATCATGTATACACCTTAATCAATTTCATACCAACAAAAATCATAATCTTGAACAGTATATATTATTCTTTTAATGAGGTATACCACATGGCATATATCAATTTCATTTAAATTACATAACAAAGAAAGAATTATTCTTTAAAAATATTTTTAAAATAAGCACAGCGGCAATGTAAGTTATAAAATATCTTAACAAATACAATGATTTAATTTTCTGGCTGAAAAGTTATTTTTGCATTAAAAATGTAACAATTAAAGGTTTGTGAATTTTATTGTTATGAAATATTTGTTTATTCCAAAAAATTTATTTGGAGTTTATTTGAAAAATTGATTTGATTTTATATCACTGATTTCCATAAAATTTAAATAGTAAATAATATATGCATGACTTATTTATGACTATATTTGTTCTTTCTTTACAAAATTATTGATATAACAAGATGTGAATCTTAAATCACAAATTTGATTTCCATAAATTTTAAATCGCACATGTATGATTTGTTTATCAATAAAAGTTTTTTTGTTATAAAAAATATTGATATAATTGTAAGGACCGGAGCATATATCTTATGATTGCATTTATGTGAAGGATAATGACTATTGTGTGTTCCTCTTCCACATATAAAATCGCGAGATATTATCTCTAGCATTAATTGTTTATCTCGATACATAAATGTTTTGTTCTATAAATATCTTTTTCCGTCAAAAAAAAAATCGATATAACAAGATTTAAAAAGTACATTCCATACCAACAAAAGCATAATCTTGAATGTTATATATTATTTTTTTGCACATGTCACATAGCAATCTTATTAAAATTAAACAATTAATTTTTAAAAAAAATAATCCAGCAAACAATGGCATAATCTTTTCATTTGATATATTTTCGGGTCATACTGAAGATAATCAAAATATGTCAAGTCCCACTTTCCAAAATACGGAATACGAGAGGTGACTAGACCAGTCATGCTCCTACGATCAGGAAATAATCCCACCGTAGTCACACTTCGGTTTTTGGCATTACATGGTAGTCAGTAAACAGTATAAGAGTAAAGAAAATCACAGTTCACAACTTTATTACATTACAATAAAAGAGTTCGAGTTACATTTATTTCGCAGAATGAAATAACTAACCAACGAAAAACAATGTGCTTAAAACAAAAAGAGAATGGCGCTGATGTTGCGGTCTAGACCTCCGCGAGCTCGAATGACAGGTCTTGCTCTTTGACTGGGTCCACTTCGTCGTCTGAGCTTGCACACTCAGGTCGTCAGGGCGATCCATATAGCAATAAATATATATGATGGATACAATACTATTAAATATGAAAAATGCAAATGAATACAAAACATGAAAGTAATGAATATCATTTGAATATGAACAGTGCGATATAAGTATCATATCAGCAAGCCAGACAATGTGTATGTCACTACTTATCGGTCACTAAGTCAATAAAATCAATTGGTGGAAAGAATGCTCGTGTTTAACAAGGGTCTCGTGCATGCCCGACACTACGGTCCACTGTTGCCCGGGACATAACCCTGCAGCCGTGCCGCTAGGCCCACGACCTAATGTGAGTGTGTGTGTAATACCCAGTTCCGAGTATACCATAACCGTGTTGTAATAAATAATTTCCAAATATTCTCTCCCAATTTTCCTACATAATTTCCTATAAATTTCCTATATTTTCTAGAACCTAAAAACCTAAACCATAAACCCATTTCATTATTGTTTTTACCTTATCTATTTTTCCCAACTCCCAAACCCCTGCCCAACTCCCGGCCCATGACCCTAACCTGATCCGTGCTCACCATACCCGACCCGACCCGAACCCCTCACCCACTCCTCTTCTTCTCCCTCATCCCTTTTCTTTTCCCGCCATGTTTCCCCAACGGCTTCCGCTTCTCGCGCCCGCGACGACCCAGCCATGCCCCCTCTTCTCGCAACCACCACGGCCTCCTCGTCTGCATTTCTTCTCTCTCTCTAACCTCCTCGCTCCCTCTTTCTCTTCACGTCTCTCTCTCTCCACCTCTCTCTAACTCACTTTCTCCCTCTCCCATCATCTTGCTACCACCTACCACTACGCTACCACCAGTCACCGGTGACCCCTTCTCGTCGTCGTCAACCATCCCTCGATCACCTCCTCTCTCCTCCCCTTCTTTCCCCGACTGCGAAACCCACGCTCCCGAGCGCTCCCTGCACGAACTCCATCGCCTCCGTTCCCCGACCTCACGCCGTCGATCTCGACCACCCCTCCTCTCAACACGACAACCACCGACGATTCCCCTGCATCACTGAACTCCCCGAGCAAACTCCTAGCCATCGCCGCTTGAGCATCGTCGGCAACCGCGCAGCCACCACCTCCTCTCCTCGAGAACCCTCGATCTGCACCACCCCTTCTCCCTCTTCATCGACCAAGCTTCACCTTCGCCGTCGGCCGCCTCCCAGAGCCCCAGCAACCACCTCTGCAACCACCATGTTGCTGCCACGGTCCCTCGCCATGACCACAGACGCTTTCAAGCTTCCAAGCCGAGCCCCTCTCCCTGCTGCCCAGCATCGCCACCCATCTCCGACGACTGCCGCTGCCCCGTCACAGCATCCAAGCAAAAACTCGAGCCCCGGCATTTAATCGAACATCCGCTGCAATCGCCGTTACCGCTGTTCTAGTAGTCATCATTGCAGTCCAAGCTGTGGCCTCAGTCTTTGTGACTATCATGGTCATCGATGTAATCGCCGTCGCAACACCGCACAGGTCCGTCACTGTGCCATCTCTCCTTTAAGACCTGGCAGGACGAGTTCCAGTCAGGCAAGTCTCGGAGTCGGGATTAGCTAAAGCATTCGAGTCACCTTAAGGCGTCAACTGTCTAGCCTTTGCTCGTGCCAGCCACGTGTCACCGCGTGCCCAGACGTGTCGCGCCCCGTACCCACTCCCCGTGCCACATCGGACTCACTCCCCGTGCCACGTCGTGTCAGTCTCGTGCCACACCGTACTCGATCCAGTGCACGCGCCGTGCCACTCCCGAACCACGCACCGGGTCAAGACCGTGCCCAGCACCATGTCGCGCCCGCGTCATCGCCAGGTCCACTACCGTATCACGCCCGCGTTGCCACCGCGCCCAGTACCGAGTCACCACGCCCGTGTCCAGTATCGCACCGTCTCGTGTGTCGAGACAAACTCTGCGCGGCATTGCTTTCCTATCAAGTGACCGAAGGCAAGTGAACCCCTCTCACTTGCTTTACATGCTAAACGAAATGATATCGAGTAAATAGATGGTTTTAATTATAATATATTAATGTATATGTAGTATCATAATTTATTATCGAACATATAATAGCGACTACTTTGCATTAATTGAATTGGATGGAAAACACATATGGGTTTACTTATTGTCTGACCAACTAGATGAAACCGATGTTCGATTGACAGTAACCTAAGCGCTCGATGTGAAACCCCAAGCGAAAACCTATTTTAAAATGACGGAATTTATGACCAATAAGTCCTTTTACTGATAACGAATATCACATAGAGATTTGGGTTGAAAATATTGACGTTTACAATATGAAATGACATCCCCGATAACCGACATGAAATCTGGAATTTACTGCATACACCGCCATATTAAATTCATAGTAAATCGTACATAACTCGTTTCGTGACTTGCTCAAGCTCGTTACGGAGCAGACTGGATAATCTGTAAACCCCTGATGATTATTACTGAATATTGTTCTGTTATGATGTTGAATACAGAGGCGATTCGCGGCCCTGAACTGCAGTTCAAGGCAGCGTTCGTTTTGAATGCCTGATTTTGGAATACCTGTATACCCCTTATTTAAACTGAAAATGCGCGGAGCCCCATATGGTTGCGTAGATAATTTAGTCAGATAACCCCTGAATCTGGGCCAGTGTCGTTTTACCGTCATTTGATATTTAATTTGTATTTTAGAATACCGTGGTGTTCTGCAGTGACCCCTCTTACACCAGCACCTTGTACATAACCTAACTTCTAATACATGAATCCTATTGATAATCCGTTTAATGCGTTGGTAAGATAACAGAAAAATATACAATTAGTTGAACTGTAGCGTCGCCTAATTATACTCCCAACTTAGAGTAAAACGTGTTACAAAACGGACTTCCAGTTCTGAAACTGGATTTCCAGCAGTGAACACTTAAATTGAAATGACCATTCTAGCGAACCTGAAACCCGAATGACGCGAAACCGATGGATAGATAATTAAACATACTGCTTACCCCCTTTATATTGTTCCGCTTAATTTTGCATGTATGATTTATAGTAAATTTTGCAAGTGGTAGGACACTGGTTGCTGATATTTTATTCATATCGTAATTATTGCATTCTCATCATATCATGTAGTGGTCATGAAACATTGATAACCTAGTGATCATACACATTACCCAGTGATAGATATTAGTGATTGGATTGTGGCAAGTACGTTAGTGTTAAAGCATGAATGAATAAGTGAAGTGACACGTAATTGTACACAATCAGCAAACCCAGTTAACTCATTGCATTGTCGACGTCTATGGGACATATATAAGTGTAACTATAACTGGTATGGGACGGTTATGGAAGCACTTATATTAGTGTCATAGGTAAGGCGTCAAACGCTGTCCATTTATCTTGGGTACCAGTCGAGACATGCTTGATGGAGATCCTGTCTCCAATTCTCGTGTAGACTTGTCATGGACCGACTAGTATTTGGATGCATGGTTGGTATTTGATGTAGACCACGGGGTATGGGGTAGTTTGAGTGTAAGTTCAAGGGAATCTCGGGAGTCCCATTGCTGGCATATACAGTGATTCTGAGAGTCATATGTGTGGTATTACTAATTATTAGCGAGCGTTTCGGGCCCGTGTTCCCTTGCCCCTGGGGCCCTACCTTTGGGTTGGAAATACTCCCGCGTGGTTGACACTCACACTTGGACTGACGATAGGTTTAGTGACCTGGACAGTGAGACTTAGAGACTGATAGATTTAGTGACATGTACATGCATTGATTACTGATTCGATATACCTGCTTTACTGTTTACCTGTACTGGTTATTTCATGCTCATGTCATTACTTCATGTTTACTGTTTCATGTTCATCATCATTGCACGTATTTACATTTGCATTTATATATATTGCTATTGTGTCATTTTGACGACCTGAGTATGCATGCTCAGAGTGAGAAGTGGATTTAGCTTGGATCAGGACCTGACTCACCTCGAGGATATTGCGGACATCTAGATCAGCGACGCCAGCGCTATCCTTCTTTGACTCTATCTGGTTAGTTTTATATTTGTTTTGATTTAGTGTCTGCATTTCTCATTACCTGTGCATTGATTACTGATTACCACGTAAAGCTAGAAGCCGAAGTATGACTACGGCAGGATGTTTCCTCGACCGTAGGAGCATGGCTGGCCTTGTCAACCCCTCGTATTCCGTATTTTGGGAAGCGGGGCGTGACAGTGTATGTGTGTAGCGAATGATCATCCTCTAAGGCACTGTATCTCGCTAAATACGAGTTCAATTCCATCTTGATTTCTCCATTCCCTAGATTATAGTATGTATTCAAGTATTAGATAGGTTGTGAACAAATATGTATCGCTTTCACTTTCAATCATAGTTCCACTTATCAATATCACATTCGTATTTGCCACAACCCAATCACTAACACTTATATATCGACAATGCACAACAGTCGGTAGGTCTCAATATAAACAATCACTATGCAGAAGGTATAAAGCAAGCACAAAATAGGTAGAAATGCACTAAAAAGATATTCATTAAATTATGATATCCAACGCCATATGACTTGCAAAATTTACCATAAATTACATGTATAGAATCGACCAAAACAATATAAAAGGCATACGAAGTATACTTGATTACCTAAGCAGTAAAATTGTAATACCCAGCCCCTTTTGTACCCAAACCTGTATTTTGTTACTCTAGAATTCTATTTATTTTTATTTATAATTCTATTTATTTTATTTATAATTTTATTTATTTTAATCCCCATTTATTCTTTTATCAATAAAAAACCCAAACCATCAAATAATTTCTCTCATATTTTACCCTCAGCCAATTCCTTCAGCCCAGAGTCGGCCCACTCCTCTAATCCTTTTCTCATTCACTTAAAATCCCAAGCCCGGTCCCTTTCTTTTCCCTACTATCTTATCCCTTGGCCCGAGCCCATTTTCCCTCCCCAGCCCATTAAAATAACAATTATCCCACCTCACTTCTTTTAAATCCCTTCAAATCCAAACCCAAATCTCCTCTATAAATTCCTATTAAACCATCAAGTTAATGCCTCTTTAATCCCAATTAATTTCCCCCATTAATCCCTTTTAAAATCCTATTAATCACCACTTAATTCTCATTCATTCTATTCACCCTCTCTCATCTCACCCACATTCTTTCTCTCTAATTCCCTCTCTCTCTCTCTCTCAATTTCTCTAATTCTCTCTTTCTCTCTAATTCTCTCTTCCTCTCTCTCTAAATTTCTCTCCCTTTATCAGCGTCTCACCTTCCCTCACATCAAATCAAGGAACAGCGTGAAGCAGTGAAGAAAAGGAGGGCACGAAGAGCAGCTAGATCGAGTGAAATTGTCGAATTCCAAAGGACTGAGCCGGTGCTGCGTTCGTGGCGCGATCGTGCTGATACCACTGCAGTATTATTGTCGACACGTCCCCAGGCAAGTATTTTACTTGCTTACATGCTATATACTCAAGTTACAATCTTTAATTACATAGATCATGAAGTTACAATTTTAGATCAATTATGTGCCATACCTGTTCGAGGTGTGTTCCTAATGAAAATACTTGTCTATTTTGACGGAATTAGATTGTTTGTATTGGCCCTTGTTGTGATGAATACCTTGTGCAAATTTCGCTGGAAAATATGACTGTTAACGACTAAAACAACTACCCTCAAGTTTACACGTAAAACTGGAATTTTCTTGTACCTGAAAACCGTTAAAATCACCATAAATTATATACACACTGGAACGATGCGCTCGAGGGCTTAAATCGAAGCCGACTGGACGAACTATAATCCTATACAAGTTTCTATTAGTTTCTGTACTTAAATGGTGACAATATTTGGATCGGAGTGCGACTCTGGACTGCAGTCCAGAGCGACTCTATTTACTGTGTGCTGTCCCGTAATGGGTACCACACTGTTTCCTTAACTCGTAGGTTGCGGAACTCCGCTGTTTATTATAGGTGAATGTGTTAGATAGACAACACAAGTGGTTTCATCCTATTTCGTTATCGTTTGTTATTTAATCTGTAATTTAATAGATGTGGACGTATAACAGTCCATAACAGATTCTGACATGACATATTAATGTTAAACAGTGTATAACTCCTGACGTGCAGATGCGATTGAAGATCCGTCTATTGCGTTGAAAACCTTACTGAAAACCCTAGATTTCATCTAACTGTAGCGTCGCTAAAATCTGATCCCAATTGGGATTAAAATGCGTTGCGAAACGGACTTCTGATTCTGAAACCGGATTTCCAGCCGTGAACGCTTAAAATGAAAGGGCTATAATTAGTGATCCTGGAACCTGATTGGCATGAAACTAAATTCGATGGATAGATAACTGAACATACTAATTATTACCTGTTCTCTGTTTCACTAAATTGTAACCGTACGATTCATGATAAATCGTGCAACTGATAGAATACTATTTTATGACACCTTAATCATGCTTTACATACTGTTCACGCATCATATCATATACATGCCATTGCATTTGATAACATAGTGATAACGTGCACTTACCCAGTGTTAGGTTTTAGTGATGATTGTGGCAAGTATGTTAGTGTTCGTGTATCAGTGAATAAGTGAAAGTGATACGTACTTGTACACAATCAGTGAACCTTATTATTATATTGCATTGTCGACGTCTGTGGGATACGTGTACGTGTGACTATAAGTGGTATGGGACACTTATGAAAGCTCTTGCATGGGTGTCACAGATAAGGCACCAGACACTGCCATTTATCTTAGGTATTAGTCGGGATGTGCTTGATGGAGGTCCTACTTCTAGTTCTCGCGCAGACTTGTCACAGACCGATTGGTATTTAGGATTATGGTTAGCGTTTGATGTAGACCACGGGGTGTGGGATAGTTTAAGTGTGGGTTCAATAGAATCTCGGGAGTCCCTTGCCGGCTTATATATTTAGGGAGATATATGGAGATTTACAGGGTATGTGATTATCACCGTGATATACATGTTGGGCCCGTGGTCCCTTGCCCTTGGGTTCTATCCTTGGGTGGAGGACACTCGCGAGTGGTTGACTCTCACACTTGGACTGACGATAGGCTTAGTGACCTGTACAGTGAGACTTAGAGACTGATAGGGATACTGGTATTGTGTAATACCCTAGTTCATTCATACCAGTTTTCTGGGGTTGCCAGTTTGCATTCCGTTCCGGCCGGTTTTCTCTTTTTCCTTCCCGGTCGGACTTTTCGTTGGAGGGTGTTAATTGCAAGTTCGCAATTAACAATTTGTAAAGGAGATTCTTTAAGAAATGGGCCGGCCACTAATGGGATTAATTAATATTGTTTTTATTGGGCCGACCATTATAAGTGTGTGCTGGTTCATGTTTGGGGGGAGTGGATTAATTTATTGCATTGGTATTAATTAAGTGTGCAGGAGATGTTGAATGAAGGATTTATATGCTTGATTAATTCATGAGTGCATGCATTATATAATGTGGTGCATATCATGAATGAGTGTGTGCTGATAGTGAGTGGGCCGGCCAATTCAAGGCAGTGGAATGCAACAGGCATGATTTTGATTATGTTGATTAATTAATTAATAATGGATGTTGCATCACATTATAAGAGTGCAGGGGCTGTTTCATCCAAAGAGTGAGTGTGAGAGCATTCGTTTAGGATTTATTCAATTCCACAGAAAGAACAAAGAGAGGGAGAGCTCATTTTCTGTTTTGATAACAGAGCTCATTTTCATGCTCCATTTTTCCTTCAAGCCTTCATGAATAATCCTTGTGAAAAATTCCTCCATCATGGCAACTCCTCCACTACCCCAAAAAGAGACAATAGTTCACTAAATATTCTACAGCAAATCTTGGGCGTGTCGGCTAGCCAACTTCACGCCCGAGTTGCCTCGGTATTGAGGTGGGAGCCCGTAAAAGACGTAGGCGATGTGGTGCCCTTCCGGCGACGAGATGGAGACCGGACATTCCGCGGGAGATCGGGACGTCAAAGAGAAGACCCGAAGGACCGTATCACAAGAGTTGTGGGAGCATGCAGCACTCACCTACACGTTCGTGACGACGTTGCTGCCTCGCGACCCCGAGACGTTACCAGGCAAGTTCTTACTTGCTTCATGCTAAAATATTAGTGGTATAAACCTAAAATATCTAGTTTACGGATTTGCCGAATACCGATACATAATAAGACATAAGTGTTCGATGCTAGTCTCTCATGGAAATAATAATTTTTGACGGAAACTGATACTTTTATTGGCCCACTTGATAATGAATATTGTATATAAATATTGCTGGAAAATACGATCGTTCGTGACAAAAATTGATACCCCCAAATATGCCGTTAAAACTAGAATTTTCTCGTGTCTGAAAACGAATAAAATCACTATAAATCATATGCATAACGGATTGATGTGTTCTAGGGCTTAAATCGAAGCCGACTTAACGAACTTTAACCCTATGGAAAATCCTAATGATTTATGTTCGGTGATCATGATGATATCTGGGTCGGAACACGACTCTGGACTACAGTCCAGAGCGTTTCTGATATTTGTGCTCTGTTCAAAGATCTGCACCACTGTGTTTCTTGAAGTCGTATGTTACGGAATCCTACTGTAGATTAAATATATTTCTATTAGTTTAACAACCCAAGTGGTTCCATTTCATTTCATCGCCGTTTGCTATTTTAAAATGTATTTAAAAGGGCAGAACGTATAACTGTCCATAACAGATTCTGAAATGACACACTGACATTAAAATGTGTATAACTTTCAACGTACAGATGTGATTGAGGATCCGTCTGTTGCGTTGAATACTTTATCGAAAACCCTAAATTTCATTTAATTGTGACATCGCTAAATTCTGAGCCCAACTGGGTACAATTCGTGCCGCGAAACAGACGTTCAGTTCTGAAATTGAAATTCCAGCCGCGAGCACTTAAACTGAAACAGTTATATCTTGGAAACCGAAACTCCGATTGAACTGAAACAAATTTTGATGAATTACTGACTGATTGTTCCATATATCTTACTTACATCATTTTTCCGAATTCATAACATATTAATTTATGCAATTTATGTAAGTTAATGACATGCATATTGATTCATAACATACAGAGCTTATTGGTAGCATACATACATATATCATACCCTTGCCATATACTCAGTGTTAGTGCGTGTGGACATTGCATTATCGTGCGCGATAGATATTGATTTAGGAGTGACGAGTATACCAATGGAAAGTGAATATTCGTGACAGTGATAAATACAGTGAACAGTGATAAAATCGTGCTCAATGGAAAGTGAATATTCGTGACAATGATAAATACAGTGAACAGTGATAAAACCGTGCCCAATGAAAAGTGAATATTCGTGACAGTGATAAATACAGTGAACAGTGATAAAACCGTGCCATTGGTATACTTGTACACAACTAGATCAATATCTTAAATAGTGTAACCTGGGGAAAAAGGGGAAATCAAAGTGGAAAGAGTATCGTATTTAGCGGGACCGTGTTTAGAGGATGATCATTCGAACCGTGATACTTATACGTGTAGGACAGGATCTAGCGATCCGGCTGACAGGGTTATGTCCCGGGCATGTGGACCGTTGTCTCGGGTATGTACGAGACTCCTGTTAAACATGATCCTCCTTCCACTATGTGATTTCAAACATGACCTAGAGACCGATAGGGACACAGAACATATTCTGCATCATATAGCGACATAGTGATTACTTGCACTGTTCTTATACTAGTATTACCTCACTTACCTGTTTTATCTTATTATAATAATATTGTTGTTGCGTCGCTCTGACGACCTGAGTATGCATGCTCAGTATGAGGAGAAGATTTAGGCTGGACCAGTGCATCACAGACTTCTTGTCTTGCCATTCCGAGTTACATTCGTTTGTTCCACTTCAGGTCAGTCTTCACAGTGTTCCTTTCAGTTACTGCATTTCTCATTATCTGCGCATCTTTACTGTTTACCATGATAAACTAGAAGCTGAAGTGTGACTACGGCAGGACATTTCCTTGACCGTAGGAGCATGGCTGGCCTTGTCTACCCCTCGTATTCCGTATTTTGGGAAGCGGGGCGTGACATGGTTTTGTTGGTATCAGAGAAAAGGTTATAGGTTAATCGAGTTTGATTCTTTTGTAGTTGGGTATTGGACCCAATACGCGAATCAGAATACTCGTGATTAGGAACATGTCGTGCCACATTGCTCTTGAATCCTATCTTTCTTTTATCCTTCGTCTTGACGATATGCAAACCACTTTGCATCTCGACTTGAAACATTTTGGTTCTCTATTGTTTCTCCATATTCCTTGATTCTAATACTAGGATTTAGGCGACTTGAGTGGAGTTATGTGATTGTAACTATGAACTGCAGCATGGTTACAATGCGGTACTCTATTTAAGTAACTTGGAGTCCTGGTCTTGATTAATTTCCGTGTTCCATGGTCTTCATATTGCCTTGATTCTCTTACCTTCCAGTTCATATTTTATCGCAAGCTTGAATCCTGTTTACCGTGCTTAATCCTCTTCAGTATCTTGACGTTGGATGAAGTCATCTCGGTATCTTACTTGTTCTTGTTTTTCCCCGCATTAGGATTATTCAATTCTGGTGCATCCCTTTGTTGTTGTCTTGGGAATGGATTTTCGCAGCACTTTCCACACTCATATTGATTGTAAGGAAAGGAAAGTGATTCTCCAGATTCCCGGACATCCGGAGTTTGTTTTGCTGGAGGAGGCAGTTCTGTAGGGCCAGTCGAGATTAGGGCTAGAACCGACAAACAATGTTCTTTCGTCGATGGAAGTGGATAAGGAAGATATGCCAACTGTTGTTCGAAATTTCATGGACGTGTTCGAAGACATATCAGGTTTACCGCCGAAGCGAGGCATAGAGTTCGCGATCGATCTTGTTCCTGATGCAGCGCCAGTCTTAAGGTATACTATCCAATGGCACCAGTGGAATTGGAGGAAGTCAAGAAGCAGGTTGCCGAATTGCTAGAGAAAGGGGTTGGATTCGCAGCAGCGATTCACCTTGGGAAGCTCCAGTCTTTCTAGTTAAGAAGAAAGACGGCACAAGAAGGATGTGTATAGATTATCGGGAGCTGAACAAGGTCACAATAAAGAACAAGTACCCAATCCCGCGCATTGACGACCTATTCGATCAGCTAAGTGGGGCCAAGATATTCTCGAAGTTGGACCTCCGTTCTGGATATCATCAAATCAGAGTAGCAGCCGAGGATGTGGGCAAGACGACTTTCAGGACCCGATACGGACATTACGAGTTCCTTGTAATGTCGTTCGGTGTTACCAATGCCCCAGCAATATTCATGGACTTGAGGAACAGGGTGTTCGCAAAGTACTTGGACACGTTCGTCGTTGTGTTTATCGACGACATACTTGTCTACTCGAAGACCTGGGAAGAGCATGCTGAGCATTTACGCACGGTCCTACAAATTCTTCGGGAAGAGAAGCTGTATGCAAAGCTAAGCAAGTGTGAACTCTGGCTCGACAAGGTACAGTTTTTGGGACATATTGTTTCGAGCGAAGGCATCTCGGTGGACCTGGCAAAGATAGAATCGGTCAGAGATTGGCTGATTCCGAAGAACGTAGCAGAGATCAGAAGTTTTCTTGGACTTGCCGGATACTACAGAAGGTTTGTGGAGAATTTTGCGCGTTTAGCTGAGCCTTGACCAAGCTTACGCGAAAAGAGGTACCGTTCATATGGACGGATAAATGTGCGTTAGCTTTTGAGGCGTTGAAGCAAAGGTTGATAACCGCACCTATTTTGATCGTACCCGACGGTTTCGGAGGATTGGTGATTCACAGCGACACGTCTGAGAAAGGTTTGGGATGTGTTTTGATGCAGCACGGGAAAGTTATAGCCTACGCATCGAGACAGTTGAAGACTCATGAGAAGAATTACCCAGCTCACGATTTGGAACTAGCAGCTGTAACATTCGCTCTGAAATTTAGAGACACTACTTGTTGGGCGAAAAGGTGGAAGTATTCACCGATCACAAAAAGCCTAAAGTATGTGTTCACACAGAAAGAGCTTAATATAAGACAACGTAGATGGTTGGAGCTGATGGCTGATTACGATCTTGATCTTAAGTATCATCAGGGAAACGTTAATGTTGTGACGGATACGCTTAGTCGGTTGCCAGCAATACGAATGTTGACAACACAGAGAGAGCTTATCGATGATTTTCGGAGATTCGAGTTGGAGATCCTGCTACTGTATTTTCGGGACAGTTAATGCAGCTGCAAGTACAGTCGTCGTTGATCGATAATATTAAAGCAGCACAGTCGCACGATCCAAGATTTCAGAAGTTTCGAGAGCAAGTTGAAGCAGGATTTCGAACAGACTTGTGGATTCATGAAGATGGTTCGTTGCGATATGGTAGCTGTTTGTGTGGGCCGAAAGGAGACATTCACGAAGAAGTTATGAAGGAGGCGCACAGTTCCGCATATTCCGTACATCCAGGAGGCACGAAGATGTATCGTGATCTGCGATAAAATTTCTGGTGAGAAGGCATGAAAAGGGAGATCGCCCGCTTTGTAGCAAAGTGCTTGGTGTGTCAGCAAGTTGAGGCTGAACATCAAAGGGTAGCTGGTTTATTGCAACCACTTCCGATTTCTCAATGAAAGTGGGAACATATAACCATGAATTTTGTGACAGCTTTACCGCGGAGTCCTAAGGGAAATAATGCAGTTTGGATGATCGTTGATCGATTGACCAAGGCAGCTCATTTCATACCGTTTCGAGTTGGTCAGTCGACAGAAGTGTTAGCAGAACGGTACATACAGGAGATTATGAAATTGCATGGAGTGCCTGTGAGCATCGTTTCCAATCGTGATACCCGATTCTTATCACACTTCTGGAGGAGTTTACAAGAAAGTTTGGGGACGCGATTGAAGTTTAGCACTGCTTATCATCCCCAGACAGATGGCCAGTCGGAGAAAACAATCCAAACTCTTGAAGACATGTTGAGAGCTTACATGTTAGATTTTAAGGGTTCAATGGAGGATCATCTACACTTGGTGGAGTTTTCGTATAATAACAAGCATTCAGGTGACTATTCAGATGGCTCCATTCGAAGCGCTATATGGTTGCAAGTGTCGCTCACCCGTCTGTTGGGACGATATTGGAGAACGAAGATTGTTGGGACCGGATCTGATCGTGCAAACAGTAGAGAAGGTTAATATTATCCGGAATCACATGAAGGCAGCACAAGATCGACAGAAAAGTTGGGCCGATACAGCAAGAAGACCTTTAGAGTTCGCAGTTGGTGATTTGGTATTCTTGAAGATATCACCAACCAGAGGAGTAATTCATTTTTTGAGTCGAGGCAAGCTTAGTCCTCGATTCGTAGGGCCTTTCGATATCATCGAGCGCGTTGGAAAAGTAGCATACCGATTGGCTTTACCACCATCTTTGGCAAGTGTTCATGACGTGTTTCACGTATCTCAACTCCGTAAGTATGTTCGAGATGAAACACACGTGCTAGATCATTAAGAGCGGACAGTAAGGGAGGACTTGACCTATGAAGAACGGCCAATGTCGATTATTGATCGAAGAGAAAAGGTCCTTAAGAACAAGATAATCCCTCTCGTACTGGTTTCATGGAGGAATCGCTTGCACAAAGAATCGACTTAGGAACGAGAAGACGAGATTCGGTAGAAGTTTCCACATCTCTTCTCGTAGATTCATGTTTGATTACCTTTCCTTGTTTTAGGAATTTCGAGGACGAAATTCTTTTTGTAGTTGGGTATAATGTAATACCCTAGTTCATTCATACCAGTTTTCTGGGTTTGCCAGTTTGCATTCCGTTCCGGCCGGTTTTCTCTTTTTCCTTCTTGGTCGGACTTTTCGTTGGAGGGTGTTAATTGCAAGTTCGCAATTAACAATTTGTAAAGGAGATTCTTTAAGAAATGGGCCGGCCACTAATGGGATTAATTAATATTGTTTTTATTGGGCCGACCATTATAAGTGTGTGCTGGTTCATGTTTGGGGGGAGTGGATTAATTTATTGCATTGGTATTAATTAAGTGTGCAGGAGATGTTGAATGAAGGATTTATATGCTTGATTAATTCATGAGTGCATGCATTATATAATGTGGTGCATATCATGAATGAGTGTGTGCTGATAGTGAGTGGGCCGGCCAATTCAAGGCAGTGGAATGCAACAGGCATGATTTTGATTATGTTGATTAATTAATTAATAATGGATGTTGCATCACATTATAAGAGTGCAGGGGCTGTTTCATCCAAAGAGTGAGTGTGAGAGCATTCGTTTAGGATTTATTCAATTCCACAGAAAGAACAAAGAGAGGGAGAGCTCATTTTCTGTTTTGATAACAGAGCTCATTTTCATGCTCCATTTTTCCTTCAAGCCTTCATGAATAATCCTTGTGAAAAATTCCTCCATCATGGCAACTCCTCCACTACCCCAAAAAGAGACAATAGTTCACTAAATATTCTACAGCAAATCTTGGGCGTGTCGGCTAGCCAACTTCACGCCCGAGTTGCCTCGGTATTGAGGTGGGAGCCCGTAAAAGACGTAGGCGATGTGGTGCCCTTCCGGCGACGAGATGGAGACCGGACATTCCGCGGGAGATCGGGACGTCAAAGAGAAGACCCGAAGGACCGTATCACAAGAGTTGTGGGAGCATGCAGCACTCACCTACACGTTCGTGACGACGTTGCTGCCTCGCGACCCCGAGACGTTACCAGGCAAGTTCTTACTTGCTTCATGCTAAAATATTAGTGGTATAAACCTAAAATATCTAGTTTACGGATTTGCCGAATACCGATACATAATAAGACATAAGTGTTCGATGCTAGTCTCTCATGGAAATAATAATTTTTGACGGAAACTGATACTTTTATTGGCCCACTTGATAATGAATATTGTATATAAATATTGCTGGAAAATACGATCGTTCGTGACAAAAATTGATACCCCCAAATATGCCGTTAAAACTAGAATTTTCTCGTGTCTGAAAACGAATAAAATCACTATAAATCATATGCATAACGGATTGATGTGTTCTAGGGCTTAAATCGAAGCCGACTTAACGAACTTTAACCCTATGGAAAATCCTAATGATTTATGTTCGGTGATCATGATGATATCTGGGTCGGAACACGACTCTGGACTACAGTCCAGAGCGTTTCTGATATTTGTGCTCTGTTCAAAGATCTGCACCACTGTGTTTCTTGAAGTCGTATGTTACGGAATCCTACTGTAGATTAAAGATATTTCTATTAGTTTAACAACCCAAGTGGTTCCATTCCATTTCATCGCCGTTTGCTATTTTAAAATGTATTTAAAAGGGCAGAACGTATAACTGTCCAGAACAGATTCTGAAATGACACACTGACATTAAAATGTGTATAACTTTCAACGTACAGATGTGATTGAGGATCCGTCTGTTGCGTTGAATACTTTATCGAAAACCCTAAATTTCATTTAATTGTGACATCGCTAAATTCTGAGCCCAACTGGGTGCAATTCGTGCCGCGAAACAGACGTTCAGTTCTGAAATTGAAATTCCAGCCGCGAGCACTTAAACTGAAACAGTTATATCTTGGAAACCGAAACTCCGATTGAACTGAAACAAATTTTGATGAATTACTGACTGATTGTTCCATATATCTTACTTACATCATTTTTCCGAATTCATAACATATTAATTTATGCAATTTATGTAAGTTAATGACATGCATATTGATTCATAACATACAGAGCTTATTGGTAGCATACATACATATATCATACCCTTGCCATATACTCAGTGTTAGTGCGTGTGGACATTGCATTATCGTGCGCGATAGATATTGATTTAGGAGTGACGAGTATACCAATGGAAAGTGAATATTCGTGACAGTGATAAATACAGTGAACAGTGATAAAATCGTGCTCAATGGAAAGTGAATATTCATGACAATGATAAATACAGTGAACAGTGATAAAACCGTGCCCAATGAAAAGTGAATATTCGTGACAGTGATAAATACAGTGAACAGTGATAAAACCGTGCCATTGGTATACTTGTACACAACTAGATCAATATCTTAAATAGTGTAACCTGGGGAAAAAGGGGAAATCAAAGTGGAAAGAGTATCGTATTTAGCGGGACCGTGTTTAGAGGATGATCATTCGAACCGTGATACTTATACGTGTAGGACAGGATCTAGCGATCCGGCTGACAGGGTTATGTCCCGGGCATGTGGGCCGTTGTCTCGGGTATGTACGAGACTCCTGTTAAACATGATCCTCCTTCCACTATGTGATTTCAAACATGACCTAGAGACCGATAGGGACACAGAACATATTCTGCATCATATAGCGACATAGTGATTACTTGCACTGTTCTTATACTAGTATTACCTCACTTATCTGTTTTATCTTATTATAATAATATTATTGTTGCGTCGCTCTGACGACCTGAGTATGCATGCTCAGTATGAGGAGAAGATTTAGGCTGGACCAGTGCAACACAGACTTCTTGTCTTGCCATTCCGAGTTACATTCGTTTGTTCCACTTCAGGTCAGTCTTCACAGTGTTCCTTTCAGTTACTGCATTTCTCATTATCTGCGCATCTTTACTGTTTACCATGATAAACTAGAAGCCGAAGTGTGACTACGGCAGGACATTTCCTTGACCGTAGGAGCATGGCTGGCCTTGTCTACCCCTCGTATTCCGTATTTTGGGAAGCGGGGCGTGACACATTGATATACCTTACATACTGTGTTGACATACGTGGCATATCATTCTACTGCTTTTACTGTTCCGCTGCATTGATTACTGCATGTTCATATCCATACTGCATTTGATCGACTGTTATATATATTATCACTGTTAGAATTGTCATATGATTTTATATATATTATACTGCTATTGTGTCGCTCTGACGACCTGAGTATGCATGCTCAGTGTGAGGAGAAGATTTAGCCTGGACCAGGACTAGACTTACATCACGGACATCTTGTTTAGCTATCCAGAGTTATATTCGTTTGTTTCCCCTCAGGTCAGTTCTTTACATTGTTTCTTTCAGTTACTGCATTTCTCATTATCTGCGCATCATTTACTGTTTACCATGAAAAACTAGAAGCCGAAGTGTGACTACGGCAGGACATTTCCTTGACCGTAGGAGCATGGCTGGTCTTGTCTACCCCTCGTATTCCGTATTTTGGGAAGCGGGGCGTGACAAAAATTAGTTTCATGTCAAACGGAAATCAGGTTAAGGACTTATCATCATTTAAATCAGCGATCTGTTGCTGGAATTCCAGTTTCAGAACTCGAAGTCCACCTTCGCGTGCAGTTTACTAGGGATTGTGTTCAGATTCAGGTGTTTCCACAGTTGAATAAAATCTAGTTCTATCTCTTAGGTTTCCAACGCATTAAACATATTAATAATATCCTTTCTGTACTAGAAATTATGCCCTGTTTAATGTGAAGGTGTAAGAAACGTTACTGCAGAAATTGCAGAACACATCGATACTCTAAAATACAAACTAAATAGCAAACGACGGTGAAACTGCACGGGAATATATTCATGTGTTAGCTAACTAAATTATCTACGTGACTATATGGGGTTCCACGCATTTTTAGTTTTAACCAGGTATGTATAGGTATTTAAATTCAGGTATCCATGTGGAATGCTGTCCCGGACTGCAGTCCAGCGCCGTGTTCCCAGTCAATTCTCGTTGCCGTAATCTATCAATATCGAAAAATAAACTATATATGGTTCTAGATTATCGAGTCGGATTCAATATGAGCCATAGAACATCACATTCCAATCTGTATTTAATTTACAATGATTTTAATAAGGCAACATGCGCGGTAAAATTTCAGATTTGACGTAGCTAGATGGAGGTATCATTTCATAGTGATGAAGTCAATATTTTCATCTCAAATTCTTATAAGTTATTTATTATCATTAAAGGGATTTATACGCCATAAATTCCACCATTGCAAAAATTAGTTTTAGTTTAGGTTTTGCATCTAGCACAACATATCGATCCCTATAGTCTCTATACCTTTAACACTTGATTCTAAACTCGTCCCAATCATTCACGCATAAAAATCCAAGCACTACGGCGTCGTTGTCATACGAATGACCATTTGCTACAAATATATAACTATATATATAGTTTAAATGAATACTTAGCACTAATTAGTATAATATTAGCATGTATGAGCAAGTGAGGGGTTCACTTGCCTAGCGATGGTTGGATAGTCGGGATGACGACGACGAATGGTGGCAGCACAGCAACGATCTACAACCACGGCACGGAGACGTCACGACACGATACGCGCGCGATGGGCACGGGCTCTGGTGAGGATTTGGGGAGGCTTGGCACTGGCGTGGAGGCGGGCAGCGAGGCAGTGGGTCGCCGACGGGTTCGCAGTGGCTCGGGTGAGACGTCGTAAAGTCAATGGAGGTGGCGTCAGCGGTGTCGAGCTCCGGTGGCGGTTGTAGCGAGGTGGGACGCGCTCGGGTGAGGGGATGGAGTTGAGGAGGCGATGAGGTCGGGGTTCGTCGGCGAGGTGGAGCTGGTGGTGGCTTCGGCGTGGATGCAGGGGCTCGGTGGGTCGATGGAGGCGGTGAGGTGGCAGTGGGTTCGTGGCGTTGGTGGGCTCGAGCTGAAGGAGGAAGAGCTCGTCGACTGTGAAGGAGGAGTTCCGGGGAATGAAGTTGGGTCGGCTAGGGAGCTCGAAAGCGTCGGTGGTCGCCTGAGGTGGTCGTGGCGAGGGGCCACGACAGCGACGTGGTGGTTGCAGAGGTGGTCACACTCGGGGGCGTTGGAGCTTGGTGTGAAGGGGATGAGGGCTCGGTGTTGGAGGAGCACGTCGGCGTCGAGGCGATGGTGATGAGAAGGTGACTGCGGTGAGGGAGATGGGGTTGGCGACGAGAGATGATCGGCGGTGGAGTTTGTAGTGGGAAAATGAGAGAGATGACGAGAGATAGAGAAAGAGATTATGAGAGACGGCTATAGATCAAGTTGTTAGAGATGAGGGGGGTCGCAGGGGATGAGTCGTGGGAGTTCGGAGGCGGTTGAGACGTGGCGAGGATGAGGTCGTGGGGGGAGCGGGTCTCGCGGAGACGTCGGCGAGGGGGAGAGGGAGGGGAGCAGTGAGGATCTGGGGGAGGTGATCTCGGGGAGTTGGCGAGCGGAGCGGGGGGAGTTGGCGCGCGGGTCACGTGGAGGTGGACGCGGTCGTCGCGGCGCAAGGAGAGAGAGGACGAGGGAAAAGAGGTGGGAAAAGAAAAAGGGAGAAGGAGAAGAAGCGTGGGGAGCGGGTCGGGTCGGCGTGAGTCGGGTCGGGTAAGGATCTCGTAGGGGTTAGGTTTAGAATTTAGATTAGGAAAAAAATAATTAAATTAATAAAAATATATATGAAAAATGGGAAAAATAGGGGAAAATCTGGAAAAATACGGAAAAATATATATACGAAAACTGGGGATTTACAAAATATATACTGATTTATTAAACTTATGTACTACAACAACTGAGCCTTTTATTAAACTTATCTACACAAACCAAAAAAAGTATATACTATTATTTCCGCATGTGCTATGAAAATGGCATATAGTAATTTTAATTTAAATATTTGTGAAATTTATTGATATGAAACTTTAGTTTATATCAAAATTTAATTTGGATTTTATAAACAAAATTTAATTTTTAATCATAAATTTGATTTTCAATAAATTTAAGGAAAATTTCACCATGTACTATAACTTTGGTTCTCAAAACCATCCAAGGTAACACGTGGCCTCCTTTGCCGTTGGTTTCTTTATGAATCTTTTATATTTTTTGTTTGGATTTGTTATTCCTTAAATTTTAAAAAAAAATTCCTTTGAACCCATTTGATTTATTGTCCGTATATTATTTTACAAAGCATCTATGCAAATTCTTATTTTGGTATAACTTAAAAATTTGTTAAGTATTATTTAACTTCTTATGAACTTACTTTAAATTTTCTAAACTTATTGAAGCTATAGATGAAAGAAAAGGGGATCTTTGCTACTTGCTGCTGCTTGTCAGCTTGATCTCTGATCTTACTCGCTTGTTTCCGCAAAACGTCTATTGATTCTAACATTCCCTTCGCAATTCTTGACTTGATTTTAATGTGCAAGAGAGCTTAGGATTTGGCGATATGAATTTTTTTGCAATTTTTGCGCGTGCTGCACAAATACAATTATATCTATATATAAGAGATTTGTAATATAAAATCAAATCTAACCTTTTATTTTATTTTATAAAATCCAAATATAATTTTGGCAGAAAATCTTTTTCATATACTATAGATAGTGTTAAATATATAAAAATAAATAAAGAAATTCGGTACTGTAGAGAGAGTGATAAATATATATTAAAAAAATTTGATTTCCATAAAACTTAAATTAGCAAATTATGATAAAATATTTTTTAAAAAATATGATACTGGATTTGAATATGCTGGGGAACAATGATTTGATGGTATGAATAATTAGTTGTTATGAAAAGGCGGCGAAAAACCTTTCTAATTTGCTTTTAGGAGTAATACACACACATTAACTATTTCTATAAGCAAATTGACACTTTTTGGTCCGTATATTTAGTTAAAATTTGGTATAAACTAAAATAGCATTACTATAACAACAAATTCAAATATAAGATTTAAAATAACAAACATGAATTTTGAAAATTTTAAAGCATTATATATTGATCATTTTACATAGAAAGGAAATCTTTTCAATACAAATAAATCATGTGCAACTAAATGTGTTTGAATTTTAAGTACTATACTATTTGTATATTTTATAAGTTATTTCCTTCAAAAGATAAAGTAAATTTTAAATTTTAACAATGCACATACGCAATTATCAATTTAGTATCTTTTCAAAAAGAACAAATCAAGTGCAAATAAATATATATGAATTTTAAGAAAATACTATTTGTATTTCTATTAGTTATTTCTTTAAAGATAATGAACATTTAAAAAATTTTAAATTGCACATATGCAATTATCATTTTTTAAATAATAAATAATAAACTATATATCTTTTTCCGCATATGTCTATATGATTTTTTTCAAAGTTAGTGATAAAGTTTAATATTAAAAGTTAGTTAATTTTAAATCTTATTGGATATGGTCTGTATATTTGTTATATCTATATAAATCATGTTTTGCTTGTACCAACGAACTCATATGCTATATAAACACCCCTCATCTTTTCTCTCTTTTCAAAATAAAATCCATGGCGATTATTTATTTATTTATATTTTTTATTATTATTGCAAAATTTGCATATTTCTCTTACACATGATATGATGTTTAATTTATCTTTTCTTATTTTTAAAATATTTTTCAGAAGATAGAAAGATGCTCGTTTGATACGCCAAACAGAATTCCCAACGAGTACAGTCTTTTTGTAGCTCATCACTCTATTGATTGTGTTATTTTTTCTTGTACATATTTTATTTGTAATATGTTGGGAATAGGGATTTTCCTACCTTTTTGCTTCCATATATATATATATTGTAAAAACCTTTACATCTTTTCCTTAAATATTATGACATACGAGTTTTAATTTCCTTCATTTTGTCGTATTTTTATTTGTTTTGTAGAAGATAGAAATCGTGTCCTTGAATAGGCCAAGGAAGATTACTCTCATTCTATTCCAGTAATTACTAAATTTTCTTTTGTTCTTTTTGCTGAGAATAAAATCATATTGCCTCATAGGGCAAAGAGGAACGCGCCTACCCGATTTAGGTAAATATTAACTAAAAATATTTTTCTATTCAAAAGTAAAGGGAGTTTTATGATTCTAACCCAAAACTGTTGATAGTTATAAAAGCAAAAGGAGTTCTCTGATTCTAGCTCAAAACCGTTGGGAGTTATCAGTAAATAAGCCTTTTTTGCATTTTAGATGTATCCAAATAGCCATTTTGGCATTTAGATGGATTCCAATACATTTATACTGCAATTACCAAGCACTCAAAACATAAAATCGGCCAACGAAAATTTTGCAAATCCAGCAACAATCTACACTCTATCTCGAAATTTGGATGATACATATAATGTAAATTGAATTACATTGTACACATTAAAAAAACACATCATTTTGCTGACTACCAAATACTAAAAGGACCTGTATAATTCACTTCTTTAATTTCTACCATAAAGCACATTCAATAATATTTTTGCATTTGCATTTTGGATACATGGACAGCAAATGGGCATATAAAATTGTTAAATGTGCATTCTTGCCAATATAAATCCTCCTGGATTCCTCTTCGCATAATCGCTCTCACTAATTATCCAGTCCGCAAATGGGAAAAAAGCAACCGTGTTGGAAACTGTCTGCAGCAAACCATCAATTTTGGTTCACTAACGTATTTTTTTGCAAATGACCCCATAGTGCCAATCATATTTGCAGAAGATTCAGTCGAGTAGCGGTTCAGCATCCATGCACAAATGCACCAACTTTCGCTGGTACTCTCCAAAAAACTCACTAACTGCTACCAGATCCTCACCTTCTTGATTTCTAAAAGGCAAGTTAAACTTGGGTTTATCTTCTTCAGTAAAATTTTCAGATGGCTTATCTTCACCAAAAGACTTTGAGGTGATTTGTCCATATATATCATGACAAGCAAGCAAAAACATGGCAGCAGTGTCAGGTTGCTGTGCTTCACGGAGTGCAGCCAATGCATCATGCAGTGATCCCGCAGCCACGTATAAAATAAGAGCCCTGCAAAAAATTAAAATTCATAAATATGTTAATATGCAGTATAACAACAAGAGGAATAACCATTGTTTTCAACTAAACTACCTTAATTTTTTTTAATTACATTGAACCCCCTTGAGCTTTGGTTTTACGGGATTCTTTTTACTAAAAGCATTTCAAGGGAGCTTATTGTAATAAATAATACTTCAAGGTAGTATAGTGAAAAAACAGTGACATCTGAGGTATTTTAGTGTAATCTAGCCAAGAGACATGGTTGAGGTTATCACCTCCAAATGTTATGTTCATGATGAAGAATATAACCAGCCCATCTCTGCAACACTCTGCATGCAACCGAAAAAACATATTCAGAACAAATTTAGCAATTCTCTACCGGGAAGAGATTGTAGCCCATTTCCGCAACATGATATCTAAACAAATTAATACTCAAAACAAAATATAGGCACAAATACTACAATCATCTTATTCTATCATTGGAATATGAAATGTAAAAACGATTTCACTCAATTCAATAAAAATAAATGCACCTTGCATAATCAGATCCACGCAAATGTGTAGCAGCTAAAGTTGCAGCATCTATCCAGCATCCAGCATCTTGTAACTGTAACAACAACAAACTTTAATTGAAAACCGTAACGACCATATCGTTTTTGAAAAAATGAGTATCTTTTCGTTTGAAATTTAAAAAATTTCCGGATATTTACTTTTAACGAGATCTTTATTTTTCAAAGAAGAACGGATTTATTCAAAAGAGGTTTTTTGGGGAAAAAGAATTTTTGAAGTGAAGTAAATTGGTGATTTGTATTTTTAAATGACAGAAAAAGTGCTTTTAGAAATTTTTACAAACTTATTTGAGAATTTTCGGAGTTAAAATGGATTTATTAGAATTATTTTAAGTAAAAAGAATTTTGAAATTCGAATTTTAAAAAAATAAAAATGTCTCTGACATCAGCGTGGGGCCGCCGCAGCCACTTAATGACACCTGTCCTCGCGCGTGGTGCGAGCACGAGCAGCCACAGCAGCGGGGATTTTTCTAGGGGCCTATTTGTAAATTTACACCAAATTTTTACCCGTATAAATAGAGCCCTAGCCATTTTAATCTTTTACAAGTTCGAATAAAATCCTAAATTCATGAAAAATTAACCAAAATTTCCATACCCCTTATTCTACATCATATCAAAATTTGGGAGCATTTGAGCTTACAGTTCGAGAGAAAAAAATTCGACAAGTCGTAGTTTCTATACCGGCTTTGTACTTTTGATGCCACTACTACCGAGTTACTACTATTTTTGATGTGTTGTGAAATTTAGCAATTAAAATTTATATCTAGTATATTAGATATCGTTTTCGGAAAAATTCACTTTTCGGTTAAGGTACATTTCATTGTCTTGTTACCAATTTAGTTGTTAATTTACTACTAATCACCCATATTTATTATTATGATAGTTAAGAATCTAAAATTATCATTTCGATACGTATATCTGAATTATTTCAAGTTTTACCGATATCGGACGAAACTTTGTCTGCAAACCCTAGCAAGAACTGAAGTTGCTATTTTTGGTAACTTGATTTTTTACTCATAGTACTAGTCACTATAATCATGTCACGCCTGTTCAAGCTAGATCACTTACACGGAAAACGAGATACGCTATTTTGAACTTGATCGGCCAGTTAACCTAATTGACACATAAATCACATGCTTATTTATTGATTGCTTATGCACTTTACCACGCTCTGCATTATGTATTGCCATGTATTGATTGACCACTAGAGAGGTCTATATCGGGAAGCATACGCTATTGTATGGCTGAGCTAAGACTTGGAATAAGGTACATGCGCGATGTGCCTTTCGATCCATGCTATTACCTCTAGACTCCCTATATGATGTTCCGTTTGCGGATGGAATATTCACTAGTTCATGAATTTGCATTGCATAATTGGAGTCTTGACCAAACTCATATCGTGAATGAGGATAGTTACAATCATGTACAGAACAAACTACACTAGTGAAACAAAGTAGCAGTTCGGAGCAAAGCGTAGTTATGACGATGACGTACATTACTTGAGTCCGGTTGGTTACCTCTTGAGTCCCTGGGGGCACCTATCGAGTCCGTATACATGTGGTACCCATCGGGAGACGTCTGTGGGTTCGCACAGTAACTTGACGTGACATGCGTGAATTGAGAATGATTTACATGTGTGAATTGAGAATGAGATGCGTGAATCGATTATTTATCATGATTATTGATGAAGTATTGCATGATTCCCGATTAAAATATTTCACGACTGTTATCACCCCCACACTGGCTACTTGATAATTCCTTATCATATATTACCATTACTTTATGACCCGGTAAACTTACTCGAGCGCCAGCTCGTTGCTGGATATTTCTGTTTGATTGAAATGTCCGTTAGCGATGGTCTTTATGGAAGATGAAGCAATCATGGTGAAGTAGGAACCTTCTGCAGAGGATCTGGCGTATGCACAGGCACAAGTGGAGCTCGACCCGATCCACCCTAGATCAGTTTATTTGTTTAATGGAATTCGTGATGTAACTTAACCTTATCTTTTGGATGATGCAAGACTTATATTACTTTTGTCTCTCTGTGTGTGTAATAATGGAGGAAAGAGGTCATAGGAGGGAATTTCCTCCTATGGCGTTGAAAATATACACCATTTTTTCCGACGATCGACACCCATCATCTTCATCGTTATCATCTAAGATGTGGTAAGATGTGGGTACACCAAATTTCATGTGATTCTACAACCTTTTCACCTTTGGTTTAGTGGGTTCAAAATTAACGGTTTACCGACAACAACATTTTTTACAATGCTAAACCAAAGGTGGAAAAGTTGTAGAATCACATGAAATTTAGTGTACCCATATCTTAGATGACAACGACGAAGATAATAAGTGCCGATCGTCGGAAAAAATTAGGAAGGGTATATTTTCTCGACGCCATAGAAGGAAATTCCCACATATGGCCTCTTTCCTCCATTATATATTTATCGTATGTGTTTTGTTGGTTGTTGATTTAAGAGACTTGGTATATTTCTTAGTGAAATTACTCATGTGTGATTTATTTTGGGAAGCGGGGCATAACAAAACCAGTAAACAACATTTACGAGATAGTTCTGCAGAATCGGTTGACGAAATGGAGTGTTTTATGAATTTAGTTACCTTGATGCTAACCAAATGCATAAGAAATGCTTACTACCATAGGGTTATCTTACAAAATTACAGCTTAGCTTCTCATCATGTTATAATAATCTAATTATTACCTATAAATTCTAGGCATACCTACTACTACAAAGAACCGGCATATTAAGAGAATTTTTCCTATGATGAGTTTTGTACAGCAAACATTACAAACTGAATTGGTAGTTGTCGCTCTGCAATGAATTAACCAATAGAATAGTTCAACATGTAGAAGAAGATCCTCAAGATCAAAGCTATGTTTAATCAAGGATGGTTTGACCGGTCCATACGAGAAAGGAAGCTAAACTAATGTTTGATTTAAAGATCATTAACTAGGTCATTTCAATTTGATAAACGATATACAGGCATTAAAGCTTACCTTGTTACTCAACTTTGAAAATGCAGTATAACCTTGGACTCAACCATCAGGCCTGTTCCAACAACTCCGGGTTGGACCTAAGAATCATTATCTGCCAAGTATTGGTTGTAGGCATTTTGCAAGATAATTTTTTCCCACGTCATCCCTTTAACTTACATCCATCCCCAGTCTAGTCATTTCACTTTCCCAAGAGTTAATAGTTGAACACATTACCTTAAGCTCTACTTCATAATAGCACTCATATTCTCATACAAGCATTGTTCTAATCACACTAACATTTCAATTAAATTAATCTTGTCTGATTGAATGTCAGTTATTGCTACTTTTTGAGCTTAAGGGTTAGGGTTTACTGTTGTAATATAAAAATCCTCCTTGCATCACTAAGGCGTGGACAGAGTCACACACCAGCCCTCCACATTCATTTAATTTTACTCATCTTCATCCACATCTCTGCACTTTATTATCTGTATTCCAACAATTTGAAAATGATCACACCCATGAAATCACCTGCCGTTAACTTCAATTAGAGCGTTGGTGTTCCCATGCATTTATATTCTTCAAGTTGCTCACGAAGTTTAGATGAACTTTTCACATCAAACCAGACCTTGTCCTCCTAGTGAGGATTATTGATTCTATGAATTACACATGCTGTGGTGAGTTTTCTTGCAAAGTAATCATAAGTACACGATGACAAGCATAAACAGATACACATAACCTTGCCATAGTCTCGCCGGTACTTCTCTTATCACACCAGGACCACTCCTAAGGTTTCTCACTTTTGTATCATACAATCCTTAGCAACTTCTAATATATACTTTACAACCTTCTTTTTCCTTGATATCCACCAAATAACCGTTTTGTACTTGAGTACTTCAATTATATATGATATATTCAAATCAAAGTCATTCATGTTTATATTTTTCCTTTTCCTTTGGAGCGTTCAACAAAATCCATCATCTTAGCATAAATCCAATCTGTTGATTCTGTTCTTTAACAGGACCTGATAAGGTTGGTTCACCTGTCACACCAAGATTACAGATATAAGTGGTCGATGTGTGCTTATCTTGAGTATGGTCTACAATTTCACTCAAGCCCAATAAAGGAGTCCAATTGAGATATTCATTTTACAGGATGCCATGCCCTTACCCATTACATCCTTTTGTCTGCAATCACTCCTACTATAGGGCGAGTGGCAACCTGTCAAACCTATAAGCATGCCTATAATTTGATGGAGTCAGTCAGTTTATGTCACTGTTAGGCCTGGTTTAGAATGAAATACAAAAATTACATGCAACTTATATGCCATTGTAACTTGAGGTAAATACATGCGCATATTCATGACGTTGCAATGTCATACATTGCTCGTCAATCCCTTGATGCAACAGTAATAACTAATCCTACTTTGATATAAGCATGATTTTCTGCTAAAACATAGAAATAAACTAGGAGTATATAGTTGCAACATTTAGCTAGGAGATCTTCACCTGTGAGCAAGCCTCCTGATATCTTCCAACAGCACAAAGAAGATGAGTCCCGGACAGTGACTTATCAGTCCTCACCATATTGGCTGCGACCACCTACGTAAGGGGGAAAAATAAGCCAAACTAATAACACACATAAAGATCACTCAATAATTTAGCTTCGAAAAACAATGTTATGTAGCCTTTGCATAGAATCCTAATGACAACAACAAGCCTTTATTCCAATTTTCTGGGCTGTTTATACGAATCTGTTTCTTCCATTTTGCTCTGTTAAGAGCCGTCTCCACAGTTAAAGAATAAGTATTTTAGTTGCTATTATTTCTCTGTAAAACAAGCCAATGCAATGTATAACTAACCTTCACAGCAAGTTCATGTAATGATCTTGACACAGCAGAAGAAAGTGCCACTGCACGCAATGCATTTGGATAAAAGTGAGATCCTTCTGGAGGGGTGGAGAGAAGTAAAGACACAGCAACTTCTAGATCTCCAACCGAGATGAGCCTGCCATTATCAAATAAAATTATCATATCCATAAAAATAGCGAAACTGTATTGCCATAGCTTGAAGGTAGCTAAACAAACCATTTAAATGGGTACAATGTAAATCCAAGATATTTCCTTTTTCAGGGAACTGAATCAGAGATCTCTAACAAATAAAAAGTCATTAAGGACCACTTCATTCAAGCTGGTCTAGAATTGGTCAATCAATTAAGATGGCTAGGGTCTTTCCATTTTCTTCGGACAGACTTATTGCCACCTTTCTATCTAAATTAAAACACTGGCGAGAAATTAAAGTTCCTTCAAGTTCTCTGAATCTCACCTAAGATCATCAGAACTTGTTCCTGATGCATTTCACTGCCAAACAATGAATTCTTGAACGTCCCTGTAGGATTCTTTCTTACAATCATATATTACTAATGCAATCTGTCTGTGAACAATCCTCTGGCAATACAATTGTTATCTACATAATCATGAGCCATGGTAACTCTACCTAAATGTCACTGTTTTAGGAAAATCGAACATAAGAAATCAAGGAGTAACACTGAATTTTGATTAGCACAAACAGTGCATGAAGAATCACCTCTACCCCCCCCCCCCCCCCCAAAAAAAAAAAAAAATACCCCACAAAAAAAGTCAAAGAGCATATGGAATATGCTCTCCAAAAAAAATTTAACCTAGGAGAGAACTTAGTTTTTTTTTAAAATTTTATTTTCATACAGGTTGGATCATGGTTGGAAACAAAGATCAATTTATTTCTGGAAATGGTGTTTACAAGTTGGCCTATATTTGACAGACTGGACAAGATGGATTTGAATTAGTAAGCTGACACTTGATGGTGATGGTAAATGAAACTTTAATTATTTTTTTCTTCGAAAATAGTTTCTGACGCTGTCAGAGAAGTTGTAAATAAATATACATTCAAGCTTTCAACTGGAGATTACATTAATGCATATAATATAGCAAGAAATTTATTCAAGAGCCCCTCTTTTTGTTGAACATTACCAAAAAAATACCTAAAATATGTAGCCTCGACATACAAATATAGCTTTTATTCTTTCCTAACTCCTATAAATATGGCGCAGCTTCCTAAACTTATGTCCCGTAAAGTGTTGGCGAAATTTTACTAAACAAATAGGAGCATCGTTGCATGGACACGGATCTGGCACAATGCGATACAGTGGCACAACAAAATCCTAAAGTATAGAATACGGGGATACTGCTATATATAATCTTATAAAGATAAATAAGATATCAAACTATTATAATGACATTAAACAAGGAAAAAATTAACAAGTCTAACATGCTATACATTAATAACATACTAAAAATGTTTATTCGCATGACTCACATAGAACACATACTATACGTATACGACATATATACAATGCGTCCAATAAGTATCGTGCAAGTGTTGGTGTCCGATACGTGTCGGACACGAATACAACAACCATTGGAAGTGTCTGTGCAACCTAGGATAGGAGGAACGAGAGGGGGAAGATGTAATATATTAATATCACACGAGAATGAAACTTGAGGTGGGTTTGGTAGCTACTCACTCATGAACACGTTTCTGAATTGCTTCTTCCCCATTTAATTTTTCATGCCAGGGAATCCTTTCGTTTGCATTTTCCCGCAATTCCTCTGGCTTAAAGGACATCAGATTAAGCTGGCCATGATTCTGCAAATAATATCATCATGAGTATGCACTGCAACAATAAGTTTTCTTGCTTGTATATGTATGCAAAGTTGGATCATGCTAGGTCATTGTGGGTTTCCAACCATCATAGAATCAATCAGGTCAGCCAGTATAGAAATACAAAGATCCATCAAGACAAAAATTAACAAGGTAAAGAACACAACCCTAACAGCGTTGATTACCATTTCATCTTTCTTCTTGACTGACACAGACCTTTCCCTTGATGCTAGCCTGTTCAGCATAGATAGACTTTCGGCCTCTGAAATGTGTGTTGATTGTGACATTTCTTGACTTCGGTTTGCTGATTTATCCACGAAATGGGAAAGCGCATGAGGCAGCTGCAACCAGAATAGGGCCTCTGAAAAGTCTCCAAAGATGGCAGCAGCAAAGGCAAACCTTGCTGCGGAACCTTTGTTCACTATTGAAGTATATAGTCTAGCCCTTTCATCGTCAAGTATGCAACCTTTTCCAAGTATTGTGAAAGATCGGGCTTAATAAATGTTTCATAATAACAAAAGAAACCCATTCTCATCAAAGAATAGATGCATACCTTCTTTCCGATAAGGTTCTAGAATCTTCAAAAGCAATTCAGGCACCACAGAATCACCTATTGCAGGAAGAGTTGACTCAATCATATAGCTGCGAAGGTCTCCAACAGATGCTGGACCAGATTCAGGAATACAACTATGTAACATGTCTGTATCTTTAACATTCAAATCAAACCAAGAGGGTTTTACGCCCAGTTGCAATATCATCCGTAGTGCCTGTGTAGGTAAACAATAAAGCATGAGATCAGATCTGTCTGTCAAACGAAAATTTCACAGTAAACAAAACACACATATATAGGCTTGAAATGGCGTGGTAACTCCATTATCTGAACTTTCTATGTTGCAACTCATAGGCAAATCTTTACTTTCATAGCAAACCTTATCATACCACCTATCTTTCGGATCATTCCTAACCAATAGGAATTTGGGAGCTTTCTCCTTGGTTGCATGACCTTATCTTGTTTGGCCATAAAAAAGGTTGGTCTATCCCTCAACATCTGGCCTTTTATGTTTTATGGCCAGATTTTCTTCAACTCCCGTCTGGCATCATTTACAGTTTACACTGGTACCCAGAAGTTTCGAACCAATTATACAGCAATTTTCCGAATCATTTCAATTAAAAATGATGATGTCTGGTTGATGACTGATCTTAACTTGCTAATTCTAGAGCTTTATGACTTTGGGTTGTTTTCCTTAGCCTACCAGATCTTCGAAGAAAGGCCTGGAATACAATGATGATCCATTCATACATAAATAGCTATAAAACACTTGAATATATCATGCATAAGGTGGATTGCATTGCCATAGCATCTCCTAAATATTAGTTCGGGCACTTGTATGGCATTGACTGCAGCGTAGAGTAAGAGATGTTCATCCATGTTCACGGATGCATCTCAATTTCATACATCAATATCAATCATCGGAAATAGTCCTATCACACAGTAATAATCATAATTCAAGGTGCTATTTTGGGTAGGCCAAAGCATGGATTAAGATAATAAAGAAAAGGATTCATGCAGCAAATAGGAAATAATTCAGATTAAAGCTTTGTTATTGCTGTTTTGTGGTATACACAAGTATTCATGTCACTGCATGATGTGTCGGTGTAGAATATTTCAGAAATTCAGATTTCAGATACACTTTTCATAGCAAAGAAATACTCAAAAGTTAGCAAACTAATTCAATGCAGTAAAAATCATGCTAAAAAATACAAAATAGTTAAGAGAATATATGCTTCTTACCAAGGCATGTGCAAGGGGGAATAATGCAGGTAAGCACAATGGCATTGGTCGGAATCTTTCTTTGGTAGCCCTCTTTTGTGGGGTGCGTGGACTGGCCTTAGCATCATTACTGAATACACAAGACTGAGATAATGATTAGTATCAAGAAGCATATGTAACCAATTGAATTAAAACTTACTAAGGAATTTCTTTCCTTGATAAAGTACAAAGTCAATTCTAGGAAACATAATATGAAAAAATTCCCATGAGCCATCAATTATTGTTCGTTTGATAAAGTGAGAACCAACAAGAGACAAAAATAAAGAGAGATAGGCACTTGCTCTTTATACTAAATCCAGAAATTTGTAAATGGTTCTTGAACATGAATGATTTGGGAACGAGATAGAAAATGTATCAGGTCAATCATCTGGAATTATATTTGATTGCGATTAAAATATTCATTTATTTGGATCAATTCAATCATATTAAGTTTAATGTCTAATTAAATAGGTCTTCATAGGGAAAAGATGAATGATCTCTGGTAAGTTTAGAGAAAAGGGTAGATAAAAGAAAGGATGTTTTAGGTACCAGTTTACAATAACTGTTCAATATAAAGAGGAAACAAATAAATGAAATTATTTATATACGCAAAATCATGGTTTGACCAAGCCTTGGCATTGGATATGGTAAATTATCACATCATCGATGTTAGCAATTTGATGCTAGTACAATTGATCCCGATCTCTTTCATTCATTAGCAAAGGATGTGACAGACGAGCATATCTTGAGAGAGAACTGCAAACATTTTCGTGCGCGCACGCACGTGCGTGTGTGAATCAAACAAACATGCACAGCTTGAGAGAGAACTGCTGACGTTTGTGTACAGTAAAATTTAAGCAGTCAGGAAGGTAATAGGTCGTAACATTCATGCAAACTAAAGTTAGTACAGCTAGTAAGGCACTTGAATGCATTCACTATAATATACTAATGAACTAAAATAATCAAGAAAAACATACATATTAACCTCGATAAGACGGAAACTACTGTCCGCTCCAGCAATACATAATACAAATGGTTCATTTTTGTTTGATCGCATTGGCAACCAATCAAGTTCCAGCACTAGGGTACCAGGAGATTGTGGCTGCAGGAGGGCATTGGCTAATGGATCTGATGTATCCTGCAAATTAACAATAAAAGGTTTGGTATTAATATTTGACAAAATGGCTCACCTTCAATCAGTAAAGAAACAAATTGTGGTAATGGCGCTGAAATTAGAGTATAATTTATGATAATGATATGGTTTTTTTATTTTGCACCCCCAAATCTTTGGTATTTCTGAAAAACACGCCCAAAACATCATAATTCTATAAAAAAAAAAACACACAATCTTCTACGTTAACTAAAAAGCACCCTTCCGTTAGTTTTGTTTTAGTTTAATGGTTTGGTTAAGTTAACTATGTTTAGATTAAAAACTGATTTACACCATCAATTTTTAATCTTTCTTCTCCTTCATTTTTCTGAAGAAACCCATCTTTTTTCTCTCATCTTCACCATCTCACTTCACTACCAACCCGACGAGAAGAGAAAGTCCACCTTCTTCTTCACTTTCTTGAAGGAAACCTTCTTCTTCCTCTCATCCTCACCATCTCTCTTACCAACTCAAAAGGAAGAGAACATCCATCTTCTTCTTCATTTTCTTTTGGCAGAACCCATCTTCCTCTCATCCTCACCATCTCTGTTCTTTACCAACTCAAGAGAAAGTACAATCTTCTCATCTCCCTGACTTTCTTTCGCCTCCATACTCCTTATGTCTCACCACCATTTACCCAAACTCATTCCATATTCTCTTTGCTTTCATTCAAAGCAAACCCTACATCGTAGAGTTCCTCCATCCATAACACCACCCTCCTCTCCTCTCTCCACTGCCATTCTCTCCCTCACATCCATCCTCCCTACACCGCCTTGCATGTTCGTGCTCTCCGGCGACAAAAAGAAAACAAGAAACCTCAACTCAAATCTTAACCCTCAGCATGAGAAGTCATTGGAAGGTTAATTAGTCATTTAATAACTATAATGATTATAATTAACAACTAATAATCGGAATGTGGATGTTAATGGATGAAGGTTAACTTAGGAGACTAATTTAGTTTATTTTGAAGAATTGAATGTGTTTTTTTAAGATTTATGAATTTTTGGGTGTGTTTTTAGGAAATACCAAAGATTTGGGTGCGGAATTAAAAAATGTAAAATTTTTTCCAATCAAACATTGAAGTTGAACCAACATCAAAAGTAAATGGTGCAATCGGTTATGCAGAGAATTCAATGGAGAAAAGAAAAAGAAAGATTTTGCATTCCTAGAAAATTGGTTTAGGTCTCTCTAATCAATAGCACACTTTATTATAAATCGAAACTTCCAATGTTAACGAGTTTTCTGTTATTTCCTATGTGGAGACGGTCAATGTTGGAGCAAAATCATTACTGCGGATAAGTGTATATATGTAATACTGCCCATGCAATTTCAATGGGTTTAAAACCTAACTATGATTCCATTAGTATTGTCAGAGTGTCCTCTTTCAAGTTTCAAGATATTTCAGGATTATAATAGTTCAAAATTCAACACCCGAACAATAGTTTAGAAGGATTCTGACTGGGCAGGTCTCTTTCTAGAACTTTAGGTGACATTTCATTTGTACAGAACATATATGACTTCATTATGCATACATCCATGATACACAAATTAACAATGAATATATCAAAACTGAATGCCATGGACATAAACTATGGTGTGCAAGCATTAAAATGGAAAGAATAAGGGGGGAAAGAGAAGAAACAAAAGGGGTAGTAGAAAAACGATAAAGTCTGAAAAAGGAATAAATGTTCAACAGCAGTCCCCTCTCTGCCCCAATCTAGTTACCAAATACAAGGAAAAAAATCGAGGTGGCTGCAATTATCCATATGCATGACCATAAAGTAGACGCAATATAATTTGTTTGAGGAATCAATGCCATGCTAACAAATTAGCTGAAACAATAACCTGATCAAGAGTCAGAACATACCACCCACCTATTATCAGATGTTAAAAGATAGAAAGCCTTTTAGTATTTATGGGCAAACTCAAATTTAATGTTTGGGAATGTTTAATATGGGTCCTTAAGCGATGCTGTCTGATGGCCTTGAGCAACTTATTCAATAAAAATTGTGTATAAATTTTAGGTATAATTAACAGTCGTGTACTCAAGTTGTCTATGGCCCTTAACCAACATAATATGGAGACAACCATAAAAAAAGAAAAAGAAACATGTTCAACTCAACTTCTCTTTCCAGTTTAGTATGTTTTTCCAATAAATTTGTAATATATAAGCATAAAATCATCTTCAAAGCGCTAACTACTAAGTAGGGGTGTCAATCGGATCGAGTCGGACTCAAGGTGGGTCAAGTATGACCCGACCTCTGACAGGCGACCCGAACCCGACCTGATTATTAATCAGGGTAGGATTTATAAACCTAACCTGACCCACCCTTAGTCAGGTCAACCTAACCCAACCCAGTTCGACCCGATTGGCAAGATGAGAACGTAGAGAGAGAGAGAGAGAGAGAGAGAGATGGCCGTTTAGGGGGCTATCATTTAGCCGATTAGAGCTCAAAGGAGCCGCGACCATGGTATTTCACGAGAGAGTGAGAGAGAGAGAGAGAGAGAGATGTTGTTGACCATCTAGGGAGAATTACCCAATTAGGATTTCGAGATAGGATATTAGCCTATTTAGGTTCTGGGAGACAATGGATCATCCTGGGATTGGACTGGAAACTTAGGGCCTCACATGCTAATAATTGGGTTTGGGCTTACCACAATAGATTAAGCATATTAAAATTCAAAGACAGGTCAACCTGGGTCATCTGGGTTAGGGGATTAAACCCCAACCTGACACGATTAATTATCGGGTTGGGCCGGTAAACGGTCGACCTGATTACACCTTATCCGAACCCACTAAATATGGTTGCGTAATGTATCTTGACACCCCCTACTTCCAAGTACGTTGGCACAAATTTTGAGTTTTAGTTTGGACTCAAACTCGGGCATCAATGTCAAAGCTTGCTTAAACGAATCGTATTTGGACTCATTGAAAACACATGGATTTTTATTCAGGTGTTTATATTTTTTTTTTCAACCCTGACAATAACTTCACAATTCGTGGATCAAAGTTGGGAGTCAGTCTCAGAATATCATCACAGCCCAGTTTTTACTAGAACTTGATATATGATCTAAAGTCTCTGCAAAAAATGCCCTATAATGAGCTTGGCAACAACTGCACAGAAGTAACAGATTCTTTCCTATCCCATTTTTTTCAGTTGATGTTGCAGTCAACACAATAAATTAATCCCTTAAAAATTAGCTATACGACTGATAGCAAGGTCAAGGCAAATTTCGATATCAACTATCATCATCATATCCGAGCCTTTTCCCATCAAGGTGGGGTCAGGTAGAAATACAAGGCTCCACGAAAGGGTTGACAAAGTTTTATAATCAAGCTTCAATCTAGCATCAACTCACTCTTAATTAGTGTAAAATTTTGGGAACCTATTAACAAGAGAGGGACATGATATGTTAGCAATTGATGCGCTCTAGATTCCACTGCAACACAGGGAAGTCTAGAAGCAGCGGAAAATGGTGCATCTGCTTAAAGGAATTAAGCTCAATTCTAAGGCTTGTTTATGTCGCGATGAAGGCTAGAGGTAGGGCAAAACAAACTTGGATAGAGGCCATTACATCAAAGTATGTCATGTGTCAGTGTAATTGAGATGGACCCTAACAGAGTTACGTGAAGAACAAGAATTCATGTAGCCAGCCCAGAAAGTGTAGTCAAGGCTTGTTGATAGTTTGTCTCCATAACAGGTGCAAAGTAGCAAAATGCTTGGAAATGACTGGACCGGTTTCATTTCCATAAACCATTTGGCCATATAGTTCAGATTGAGGATAGAACTGGTACGGTTTATACTTACAAGATCAAAAATTGAGAAAGTATTATCATGAAATAGTACAGCAATTCGCCCTCTGCTGCGATCTCCGGGAGTAACAGGGGAGAATTTAATCCTCCTAATTCCTTCTTTATGAGTATTAAATGATGACGACATGCCTGTTGCTACATCCCACCACCGTATGTTACCTGATCTATCCCCCATTACCTGCAGACAATCAATAACAAGTTGTGACCCCTAATTCAACAGTTGACTTTGCTAAACAGTATGCATTTGAGCAGAAAGAACTAAACGCATCATACGTACTACATGTGGAAGGCGATATGCCATAGCGGTAACTAATCCGTCCGAAGATGCAAATGATGATGAGGGCCACTTTGGTCTGATGACAAGGACAATAACACATTAAATGGATGGAAGCGCAACTGCATGAGAAATAAATCAAAAAACTTAAAAGCAATTCTGTTTGAAGTCAAAATATTCCTTCAGCATCTGCAGGGCTTGTTAAAAATATGCCAATTGTTCCCCCCCCCCCCCCCCCCCCAATCACAGAAAAGCTTCTCTCATCCCATCTGATTTTTTAAAAACATTTTCTTATCAACTGTATCAGGAAAATTTCCGCCCAAACTTCACCAATACAAGTATACAACTAGTTTGGCTGAAACTTCCACGTTACGTGGTTTTGTATGAATTTAGCAGATCGGCATCCACTGTGCCAATCCAAAACGGACAAAACCCATGCGTTTTGTTTGATTTCACAGACAATGTGTCTTCTGATACAGGATACAGTACAATAAATAATAAGATACTTAAGGAAAATGATACATGATATGTATCATGATCATAATACGACGACACTGGTCTTCTTTGCCACAAGAGGCGAATGCAGCGTTGAAATCGGCCAAAATGACCAAAACCCAAGTGTTTTGGCCGATTTCACAGACAATGTCTTCTGATACAAGATACAGTACATAATAAGATACGTAAGAAAAATGATACATGATATGTATCACGATACGATGACACTGGTCTGCTTTGCCACAAGAGGCGAATGCAGCGTTGAAATCGGCCAAATCGGCCAAAACCCAAGTGTTTTGGCCGATTTCACAGACAATGTCTTCTGATACAGGATACAGCACATAATAAGATACGTAAGAAAAATTGGCCAGAATCCAGCGTTGAGGGAGCATGGGTACCCTTTCATTATAGTTCTCCTGTGGTGGATGTCTTGTGTGTGCAGACATAGTGTGTGTGTGTGTGTGTGTGTGTGAGAGAGAGAGAGAGAGAGAGAGAGAGAGAGAGACCAAAGGTTGACACATAATGGTGTGTGTGTGTGTGTGTGTGAGAGAGAGAGAGAGAGAGAGACCAAATGAAGGGTACATGAACTTAAGGTTGGATAACTTGGATTCCTTATTCAAGTGAAAAAATTAATAAATTAGAAACCTGTCAACCCCATGTTGTCAATAACAATAAACTACGTAAGACGACAACCAACTTCCAATACTAATGGACAGACTTTGTATTAAAATATTAGACAAACACAAAAATAGATATATGAAGGAATGTAGATTTAGACTAGGATCCTATCCATAGGAATCGAATATAAACCCTATCAACTTTTTAACCAGTAGATGCACATTGTGATTTGTGCAAAAAAATTTATGGAGAAAAGCTCTCATTCTTTCCAACAATTTCTTATTTGTTTGCACAACTCCCAATCTGCATGTAACAGTTATGAAGTTGATAGGATTTGTTTTCAAATCGTATCAATAGGATCCTAGTCCAACTCAGAAATATATTATGAATGAACAATAACTATTACATGCCAAATCATGGCTAAAATACAAGAAGTTATTAGGTATTAGAGCCAACTAGATAATCGTTAGGACCCATCTAACCACTTGATTCTTAGAATATAAAATATGTGATGTTGTCCATAAACACTGGTGCATGCATGATTTTAAGTTCAAAGGAAGGCATAATAACCTAGAATCTAATTTAAATTTAGCTCATTTTGTTTGATAACTTGATGATTGTCTGCTAATAGCATTAAGTACCTAAAATCTCGTATTCGTCGTCCATGAACTTCAAATACGCCAAGGGCACCATTGACCAATGCAAATGCAAAACTCTCGGACATCTCATCTCCAGCACCTTCAGAACTTGTTATCTCTAGACAATAGTCACACCTTTTTAGCATAAGCAAATGAGTAGATCCATGATGAAAAGCAAAAAAATTATTGAATATCACACTATAAAATATCGACATAGCAAAGTAATAATCCTCACTGGAATCCGTAGATGGTGCGTCAGTAGTGGCAGTTGCACCAGATGACCTTTCCTTGGATGGGAACGAAGGTTGCCTAGAAGGTGCATTTTGGGGAGGCCGAGGTACAGAAGGGAGAGTCCACTCTAGCACCGTAAATGGAAGTGCTAGTGATCTAAGCTACAAGGTAGAATAAAGAATGATAAACATGAATATTCAAACAAAAAAATTTTGACAGGATATTTAGGGGGGGGGGGGGGGTTACATGTATTTCCTTGGCGCTCGACTAGCGTCCCTTTAATAACATCACTATTCTTCTATGTATGTTGTTACAAGAAATGTATCTCCTTAACATTTATAGGTCTAGAAATATTGAAAGAGAAGTAAAAGGGAATTCATACCATTATAGGAGTCTTTGTCATAGCCCACACCTCGACAGGAGCATCTCTAAACAATAGTAGGAGATACCTACAAAATTCCCAAACAATATTACAGACCAACATTATAAGTCACATCAGTTGAACCAATCTTCAGGCTACAATCCAATGAATACTTCAACTTATTTACGCATTATTATCATGGCCCCTGCAATTTTCCTTGATGAAAGTAAAGTTATATCTTAATGAAGTTTCACATTGACTATATGTCATGAACTGTTTAGAGGACAAAGGATTCCACAATGGGATGGTAAGTACGTCAACTAAACCCAACAAATAAGTATGAAATTTAAGCATTAAGATAAGGTTCCACCACAGCAAGTGACTAGGTTTGAGCAATACTTACGTAGAATAGTATATGATACTATAATTTGATAATATTAAAACAAAAGCATTAGTCCTCCAATATGGTTATGCCAAATTTGAAGCCAAAGATCAAACCTATTCAATGAGGGGAGTTACAAATATAAAGAAGTTTATATGGACCATGAAGCAGATGTCATCCGATAACCTTGGCTTGATATTAAAATAAAAGGTTCAGATACATGCAAACAGACACCAATATTGAATTTCCACCAGAGAAACAAGACATTTGGATAAGATTTTTATATTTAGCTGCAAAATCACATTACGAAGATAGCTAACACATGGAACAGAATGGTGGAGACCCAATCAATAAGAAAAGACTATATTCCCAGAAAATGAACTCCCCTGTGTACATACATTATACACATTAGTTTAGAGAAATAAAAATTCCCTAACTCATCGGAAATACATTAAGATGGGGGACAAAAAACATTAGAAGTGGTCTTCATCTATCAATGAGATGAAAATCCATAAATACCAACCTTCCAGATGAAGAAGCACGCAAGGCTCTTATTGGAGCACGCTCTGGCTTTTGGTGTACTCGGAATGGACGATTAATGCCACTTCTCAAGCAAGTTACAACAAGTCTGTTATTATAGCCTCCTGTTTTATCATTCCCCTGGATTCATCAAGTTATCAGTCACAAATTTTTGTTAACAATTGTGAAAGGCAAAGAATGAGTGAACTAGTAATATATATTCTAGGCACCAAAAGTCAATAAATTTCAGGAAAATGATAAGACAAACAAACTAAGCCTGTGTTTTAAAAGGAAAGATGGAACAAGCAACTAGTAAATGCATAATACAAGGCAATGTTGGGAGATCCAATCAAGGTGAACAAGAAATATTCTGCATACTTTCTCCAAAAAGATGTTAATGAAAGGAGAAAATGTTGACATCAAGATCATAATATAGGCTGTTTCATATGTCTGCCATGTATGCATGTACTGTGCCCATGCATTTCAGATATCTTCCATATGCAAGTGTTTTTCACACAACCCTACAAAGACAATTTGAAAGTTTACATTGTATCTTGTGTTGAAATAGGAGGATACAAGGCTTTAAGCCTTTAACTGAACAACAAAAAAGAGTCCAAACAGACTTTCATTTATAAGAGATAGCATCAAAGTGCATTCAATATAAAAATCTATTTTTTCTTAAAAATTAATGGCACTGCTTAAAAGTCTGAAGCATAAATGATTAAAACGAATGATATAGCGTTCAAGAATATAGGATGAAGGTGCAAACTGAAGCAGCCTGATTAGAAGAATTAATGCACTCAATAGATATTGGAAATTTATATTACTTGTGGGACCTACAATAGAAAATGTAGCAATGTTTTAACATCAATGTCTATCATCCTCTATTTATAAAGGTGTCTCAACTGCTTCAGTCAATACGTGTAAAATAAACAGCATTGAACCATAAAGATTTAGGTCAGTAAACAATAAATGAGCACTGATGGCTATAACATATTCTTAGCAAACAAAGAGTGGCATTCCAAGATGTGCATGCTTACTTGTATATCAAGCCTGCATACCTGGCTGTATGAGAACGAAACAAGCCGAGAATTCCCAAGCCATCTCAATCCCCTGATGGTGCCACTGTGAACAGAAAAACTTGCTGCTACCGCATTTGCGGAGACATCGATTACATCGATAGACCCGCTCTGAGTTCCTAAAGCGACAAGCGGAACTGTTGGAGCAGGGATGTTACCTCCTCCTAGATACAGAATATGTAATCCAGAGATATAAATTATACGAACACTTTAAATGTATTTAAACATGAAAATCATAACAAATAAAATGTATTATGAAATGGTGATGCAGAAATTACGGGCCAAAGTAGCAGTAAGAGATGGAGAAGGTACAGCTAGAGTTGTCACCGTGGAAGAAAGAAGATGAAGCTGGCCGATCAAGCTGATCTGCATGAGTAACAATGAGAGACGTAACATTTTGATAGATGCAGAGATAGCCATAACTAAATTTTGCAGCACTAAACAAAAATAATACAATGTGATTTAAAGAATAGGAAAAAAATCCCACAAAAAAATGGAATGGCCAAAACTATCTACTTTGTGTCAACATTATATTTACTGAAATGCGACATGTTAAAATAAATTTATAGGTGATCTTTAATAGGTCATGCATTTCTACAAGCAGTCAGTCATGTGTACATGTGGAATGGGTTACAAGTATGCTGCAGTGATGAAGAATGGGAAAGCTGAGGTAACTAGATAAGTATGTCCTAACTGAAAATGGGTATCAGGTAATGGCAGTCAAAATTATTCTTCATGGCCTCAAACATAGATACACCAAATTGAATGTGAGTTTCATACTTTGTCCGTTGATCAAGAGTGAAATTATTCTATTTTATCAACAAGCCATTAACCGTGCAACCATTTGATGTGTGGCACAGATTAGTAAGTTCACACAATTTTTTGCAAATCTCAATTATAGGCCATAAAAATCAAGATAAATGTAATAATCATTCCAAGAAGTGGACAGTTGACTTTTGACCACCATGGGAGAAATTTTCCAACGGCACCTGGCATTAATCTCTTAACAATACCTTTAAATAGTTCCAAGGAGACTCTTGAGGGTTCAAAAGATCATTCATTGTAGTTGGTCTGGCATCAAGCGGATCAAGTGTCCAACACAGGAGCACAAACCGGTAAAAGGACAAGCCTATATTTTGTGCACGTAAATATGTGTGTGTCATAAATTGAAAATACAAAATATGGACTTCAATTCAATACAACTTAGGGGAAGTGTGTAAGTTGAAGAAGACTTTTTATAGCCTAAAGAAGTCTCCTTAACCATGTTTTGAGAGGTTCATCAAGACCCAAGAAGTGTGGATCTCTTCAAATAAGTGAGATTGTACTTTTTCTTTGAAAGGAAGGTCAGTTGTCTACTGCATTAGTCGTAAATGCGATGGTACACTAATTGCATGTAAGGATCCAGTTGAAGCCTGGCAGTTTAAGAAATTCATGGGCCTTGGCTACAGAAACTGAAGTCAAGAATTTGGAAAGACGAATATCACTCAGGTTTTGATGGTAGGTCAGGAAACAAAAATGTAGCATCAAAGAGGCAAAATTATACATTTGACAGAGAAAGAAACTAAAATGTTGAAAGCAAACCAATAGCTTACTCCTTTTGATAAGAATGTAAAGATCCCAACCAATGTTTTAAATGTCATATCAGTGTTGTGTCGGTCCAAAGATTTTGACATCGGATATCGGAGAAATTTCGGTGATATTTCCTAAATATCAATTCTATGGTTTTGTATAATAAATGTCATTGATATAACTTATATTTTTGACAAAAATGACATTGTTATAATTTAATATAAATATAACTTGTCGAAGTCAAGAAGGTCAAAGTCAAAGAACAGAGAAAGGAAAAGCGTTGGGTTGAGGAAAGATCGAAGTCGGAGTCGAGAAGGATCACTAATCGATGAAGGAGCTGCAGATGGAGCTGCAGTTGATGTCAAAGGCTTCAAGTCTAACTGGAATTGAAGTCAAGTCGAAATCCTTGAAGATCTGAAACCCGGGGGAAGGAAGAGGATGAAATTCGAGAACGAAGTCGAAAGATTTTCTTATTGAAGACCGAAGTTGAGAGGATATCAATATTGTATCTGAGAACTCAAGTGATGAGAGCTGCCTCTGAGTAGCTTTGAGAGAAAATATGGTTAATAAGGTAACGGGTTGGGTATGTTTCATGCCCTGAAACCAAAAAAACAAAAAAAAAACCATAACAAGATTTTTTATCAAGTATCACAGATATACATAAATTTTGCTGATATACTGAAATATAGGTAAATATACCGAAATTTCAGGCAATATATTCTGCATTTCGAAAAGAGAAATAATTTGGCAATTTCGTGTTGATTACTCTGTAAAACCGAAATTTCGGCGACTTATGTCGGATGCCGGCCGACATTTAAAACACTGATCCCAGCAGAACGCTGTTCTTCATCAATTAGATTATCATATGCTAAAGTTTGATGCCGGACAGTATTAGAAACTGGTAGGAAAATTGACCTGTCTTTCTAAAACCTGAGCAGATATATTAATTAATGATAACATATGCATACTCCATAGACTCAAAGAGTAGTGCTGTAAATTCTTAGGTAGTTGAGGAAGTCTTGGTAAAGGGTTATTGATTTCTAAATGTAGCCACATGTTGCTCAGAAGGAAATCTGTGTTGATTTTACCGAATAACAGAATTATAAGAAATTTATTGATGGTTGAGATATCTATAAACTCGATGGCTTGCCTTCGGTATTCAAGCAGCTGGTTTAGATAAACTTTTAAATAAGAAGCCCGTTTATGCTGGTATTTTTACATAAGAATTTACATATTTACATGAATTATGCAAGAGTTGTCTAACATATATTTCGAACCAACCCTCCAACCCTAATTTTTTTTAAAAAATAGTTGAGCTAAAATGCACAATTTGAATAAGTATAGTCAAAGATTAAACACCAAGCTTCAATTAGAAGAATCCTCACTTGCAGCGACTCATCCAATAATTATGGGAAAGGTCAACCTCTACTACTAAGACCGAATCATAGTAGCTTGATCATAACTTATATATGACCGTTTCAACAAATGGAGATACACAACTTTTTTCTTAAGCAACCACATTCCCTTCAAAAACAGAAGAAAAATCTTAAATCACAATCGAAGTAAAATTCACATAGCAGGTTCATCAGTCAAATGCAGGAGATGGTTAGCACGTCATATGTCTCACTTTACAAACCATATGAAATAGTTTGTTGTAATCTCCAAGATTTTGCAAAGGCACCTGTTTGCATCCATGATGTTGTACCTAATAGTTGTGTAGTAATAGCAAAGCATTAGCGGAAGCAATGATATTCACCAACACTCTTAACACACCCGAACTTGCCTCTAACGACTCCAGAGTCTTGATAACTTGAATCTATCTTCTTATTTTTGCTTCGGTTGAGCAAAGCTTGCTGTATGGACACGGATACGAGGACACGACACAATGTGACACCGAGACGATAAAATCTAAAATTATAGGGTATGGAGACATGGCTATATATATATGTATGTATATGATGAAGGAACGGGGCCATAAGAGGGAATTTCCTCCTATGGCGTCGAAAAAGAATACCTTCCACTATTTTTTCCAACGATCGGGACCCATCATCTTTTTCATCTAAGACGTGGATACACCAAATTTTATATGATTCTACTACTTTTCACCATTAAATTAGCAATGTAAAGTTCTACTGTCGGTGAACAATTAATTTTGCACCCACAAACTCAACGGTGAAAAGTGATAGAATCATATAAAATTTTGTGTATCCACATCTTAGATGATACAGATGAAGATGATGAATACCGATCGTCGAAAACAATTATGGAGAGTATACTTTTTTGACGCGATAGAAGGAAATTTCCTCCTATGGAACATTTCCACCATTATTCTCTCTCTACACATACACATGGCTTTTTACTAAAAAGCCCTCTCATATTTTGCTAATTACTAAAAAACCCTCCATACTTCGTATTTACTTAAAAGACCTCTCATAAATTTAAATTGCACTAAAAACCCTCTCACTAGTTTTACTAGAAAATAGCGTCATGTTAGGAAAATAGAGCTTGAGTTGTTCTTTTATCTTCTAGGTATTTAGGTTGGTAGTTCTCTCATAAAAAAAAACCTACATTCTCATTTAGTAGAAGATTGGGATTGAGCACAACTAAAGAATCGCTTTCCTTTCAAATGAGGTTGTCCACGAACTCAAAACTTGTAATTGAAGAGACAATGACACTCAATAATCTTGTTGCTGAAGAAGCTTGAGAAAGATGTGCCGGTTTCCATGGTCAATTTAAAAGATACTTGATCGAAACCCCTAATCCTAAAGCCAATTTGATGAAAAAATTAGGAATTTTGGGAAAAGAAGGGTTGTAAAGGTTTTAAAATCCTATAACAATACTCACCGTTAGTTTCTTAACGAAGCAATAAAAGATACAGAAAAGATTCTCTTTTTGGCATGTTAGAAGGTTTTTTAGTGCAATTTAAATGTATGGAGGTCTTTTAAGTAAATACAAAATATGGAGAAACTTTTTAGTAAATAGCGAAGTACGAGGGACTTTTAGTAAAAAGCCCACATATATAATTCTATAAAGGTATAAATATCATAACCATCGCAAAAAACAATAAGAAAAAGTAATAGGTCTAATATCACAATGAACATATAATAACACTAAAATACAAATTAAGTTATGTCGGCACAAATTCAACAATTCAGCAATAGCTATAAGATTCTAGCATTTTCCTAATTGTACTTAAAATAATATCAGCAAAAATTATACGATTTCTTAACTGTAATTAACATAAATCCAATAAAAACATATAATTTCAGTAATTTCCTAACAATTTCAGCATTTCTCTAGCAAAAACCCACAAAAACAAGTCCGATTCATGCCTAAGACGTGTCATGCCTCCCAATTTGAAGCGGAACATGGAATTTTTATATCAAACACGTTTATGTCGAGCACGAATCTGTGTCTTGAGTCTCTTGACACGGAGACGATACTAGAAAAATTGTGTCGAAGCAACCTTTATGATAAAAACACAAGAATTCTTATGGAGGTTCAGCTTTTATCTAGAAAATTTGCAAAAGTATTTTAGAAAGAGAAATATAATTTAACTAGAATGCTTTATGAATTTAACCGTAGGCTTGAGTTTCACATTGTACTATTTATTTAATCTTTTTCTCCATAGGGGTTGCTTTAAGGTTTTATTAAGTAAATATGCTTGTCCTTGAAAAATAGAGTAGAGTGTATACTTTTAAGGTTCTCCTTTGATGATATGTGTGTTCATTCCTTAGGTTTTTTTTACCTCGGAATATATTAAGGTTTGGGTCAGCTATTAAAACAAAAAAGATAAACATAGCCGAATTAGTTCATGCTTCAAAATTTGAGAGGAATTAGGATTTGAAATTTTCCAAAGTTTTTATTATTGATATACCGCATCTATAAAAAACAGCCAAAATCTTCGATTCTTCATTTTTAGGAACCCCACACATAGGCCTGGCACCTCTACCGGTTGGCACATTCAGTAAAGCATTCTGCTAGTGGCGCATGGAAAATAAAAAAGTTTTAAAAAATCAAGATCCGGATGTATTAATTATACACTTCTTTCTTTTACTAAAAGTAGGGAATAGCTCTCTCCTTTATCCCGCTTTGGTTAGCACGGTCAAGCTAGTTTAAGTCCGTCTTTCCAATCTCTTCCCTTTTGTGTCCTCACGATCTCTTTTCTTCTTTCCGTTCAACTTGGTAAAGGTTGTTGAAATTTATATTATACCTATCAGTTCAATTTTGTTTCGAAAGTTAGAAATCTATACTTTAAGTAAGCGATTGACTTTATAGAGAGCGAGGAAACACACATCTCTAAATTAAACTAAAGAAGCACCTGTAGTTACCTTCCATCCAATTTTCATCCATAATCCATTAAATAGATCCATCCACTCGAGCCCCGTCGAGCCTCAAACCCTGACCTCATAATTCATTAGATACTTTTTCTCAATGTCAACGAAGTATCATAAGTAAATTGATCTCGGTTGTTCAATCATTTGATAACCAGAGTCATTCTTTGATAAAGGATCACTATGAGTCAGACTCAATAGAATTTGATCAACCTAACCCTAACCCTAACCCTCTTCTCTCCATCATTCTGTTTTTTTGCTAATACTTTACTCTCTCTCTCTCTCACACTCGCCGCCAATGAGCTTAAGGCGACAGTGTTGAGAATTCTTCTCTTGAAGATTGGTGGGCAAATAAGCATGTGAAAGTGTTTCGTAAAAGCATGCATCAATTAATACCGCAAATGGTCCAAAGTCTCCTGACATCACATGATGAGACACATTAAGATTTAGGGTAAATTTTATCAAGCACCATCAAACTTTCAGGGGTTTTGGGATAGCACGCCACTGAACTTTAAAAATGACATGGCCTTGAATTGACAATATTGAATGAAAATATTGGTTTCCTCAACTCGTTTACGGCATGAGCAGATTGAATAACCCCAAGATGATCTTGTACATGGACTGAGTAGTTCCAAAGTGAATTGAAACCGAAATACCTTGACAACGGTACCCTCCAAGGGGGATTCATGAAATTTTTGAAGTTTGATGTGTTAGTCTCAAAAAATCTAAATGGTGGATAGTGGTTTATGAAATTTAAAGATTTATAGACACTTCAGTAGAGAGTGGGTTTTCAAAAAGTATTCCTTATATTCCTTCATGAATCAGATTGAAAGATGCCTTCATTAACAAAAAAACAAACAAAACAATTCAAGCTACAGGTCCATACTGTTTTGTTTAAGTTGAGCCAGTTAGAAGTCATCTTCACTGGCGGGAGGGGGGGGGGGGGTTGTAAAGAAGAAAATGGACTTGTATAAACAATAATAACAAGAAGCCATTATCCCTAACTTTTTAGGTCAGTTAAATGAGCTCTTTTCTTCCAATCTACTTTATTAGCGGACCATCTCCTCAACTAAATTTGCAGCGTTTATGGACTTCAATATAATTTGTATAATTGTATGGACTTAAACAGAGAATACAAATCCAAGGACATTTGTACTCCAACTAAAGTCTATAAATATGAGGTTCGATGTGCTGGGTTATCCTTCTCTGAAACTTTAAATGGTACATTATTGTGGCAGGTGTATTACCAGGTTGACAAGCCAAATAGATCATGTGAGTGACATGGAAACTAATCATGAAATTGATGTGTTATAAGCACAATTTTATTAGTGTGAGAACACAAAAAAGAAACTGATGTATTTCCCATTAGTACGTTAAACCAGATATCATGTTGGTAAAGAAAGAGTATAAAGTCAAATGGTTTATCCATTTACCTTTATGACACGCTCTACTCCAGTAAAACTTGAATTACTCGGTTGAGAGGAATTGTTATTGGCAGAGGGTTCTGATTCTTTTACTATATCTGCAGAAACTCCTATAAAAGAATCACCAGGTGTATGTTTTTCTGAAACTGCTTCCCCTCCTATATCAGCAGGCATATTTAATGGTTTTTTAGCATCTTTAGCCTTATCACAAGTAATAAGCCAGTTCCATATTTTCCCATCATCAGAAATGGAGAGCAAGTATGTCTTATAACCATCATTCATTTCACTAGAAACATTTAATGGTGAAACGCCAGTGGCATCAAACAGAGAGTCAATGTGTGATACATCTGTGCAAAGCTTGCTGACATTTTGAATAACAGATTCTGACGGGCAGAGGGTGACAGCAAGAACGGCTGGAGATGGAACAGTTGTACCAATTGAGGGCATTAGTTCTTCCATTATACAAAGCACATGCACCTGTTCCTCCCTGAACTAAATAGGTCAATAAGTACACTAGGCAGGTTTAGGAAGAAAGAACTGAAAGTTTAAAAGAAATGTACAAAACTTGTTCCATGATAATATGCCACCCTTGTTTTATTCACAATTATGATATGTATGTTGTTTTTTTTCCTTTACCAACATCAGTAATCCAACCATCAAATCATGTTACATAAAACATATGAAAGAAACTATCCATGTGGAGAATCCTAGTTCTTCCCATATCCAAATGAACTGAAAAAACGAAATAACAAATAAATAATGCATGTAATATTTATTCATTCCTGAAGGGGATCTGCTCGTGAGAAACTGATAAGATATGATCTTTTACTTTTTCTACACTTAAGTAGCTCAATTCCCAATTGTGGTTGCAACAGTTAATATGCAATCCCTAGATAAACTGCAAACAGCACATCATTTTGGTGATAAATCAATAACTAAAACCAACTAGCCTACTGCTAGTTATATGGTTGAAGTTCATTCAAATCAATGAACCCCTCGTATAGGGGGCGCTCCTACTTCACAGCATTACATTCAATCTGTATCCTCCTCATTATTTTCGAAACAGACAACTAAATTTGTATTCAATGGACGATTGCAACCCTTATTTCAAATGAGAACCAGACCACCTAGGATGAAAATCAATAAGTAGATTCCTAAAACTGAGAGACGTAAACTGTGTTATGATTACAAAGGGTATTTGGTTTGTAACTATGCACTATCCAATCAAAAAAGGAAACGTGATACATCGCTTTGAAATTAAGTTTATTTGGCCATTAACTGCAGATAATGCTTTGAGTCTGGAGCAAGACTCATAGCTGATAATAAATCTCACCAAAAGATGTTTCATTGGTAATCACGACCAGCTATTGAAACGCCAAGTCTATCCCTTTCTAAGTCATGCCAAATTCCTGGCTAAAGCCAATAGGTAAGAATTAAAACCCAAAGTAAGCTCGACAGCTTGGAAACCTAACAAATTGGTGATGTGAAGAGAGCAGTTAAGGAGAGTGAGCCTGAAATCTGCATCTGAATCCAATTTCTAAGATGCTACGGATCTTCAGAACATTAGTTTGGATACGAAATCAGCAAACACTGTTCAAAGTTATATATAATGCGAATTTGATTACCTAGGGCTTTCAAATAAGCCAAATAATGAATGTTCAATCATCTATGAATTCGATAAATGATGACCCAATACATATTTTAACAAATGATAACAGCACCACAATTTTTAGCCAAAGTAAAGATTAACTAAGTTTATAATTAATAGCATGTCAAATATATATATCTTCAATACATATGCACCAGGAATGAATATATATTATATTGAGATTTATGTGCAATTTTTAACAAAGCAGATATTTTAATATTACAAGCGAAATTTGTTATAAACGTAAATCCTTCAGATATATGTCTAGATCCGAATCTGGAGCAGATTCATATTTGGGCCATCTGCTTACACCCGTCCCCTGATTGGTCATGCAGCTTATCTTAGACAATTAGGAAGCTCTTCAAGTTTCCATAAGCTACAGGCTTTCAAGAGAAAGAGCTAAGTACGCAAATTTCCTATAAGAATCACATCCTAACTTCTATATATGAGATTTGAGACTCTACCAAATCCTGAATATATTACTGACCTTGTGAAAGTGGTATGCTGTATGCAACATAGCCGGATTGAGATAAACTCTAAAGTATCCATGCTTCCTACCATGAAACTACAGAAACCACCGTATCAAATGGAAGACATCTAACATTCTAAGAGATGATTAACTTAATATAGAGATTTATATCCTTTTTTCGGGAATGAACAGGACTAGGAATGAGTCCATCTCATTGTTATTAAAAATAAAAATTAATGTAGCAGTACAAATCAAAGGCCACGGAACAGGATTACAAACACCACCTATACAACAATTGTGATTGTTCTACCTTAATCAGTGAAAATACCATGCATATTGTTGCTGTCTGTAAAATTATGTTAAGTTTTAGTTGAACATCTTATAATTTATAACACTTGCCAAAATTATCTCCATGGTTTATTCTTGTTATAAAACAAGCATGCATTTATCCAATTGTGACCGGCATACATTTTGTACAACAATTGAGCTTTTTATCCCAAGCATATGGGGTAAGGCTACATGAACCAACATGAGAATCACGCCGGGTCGAGCACATGAATTCTCCGCCTCCACTCACTCCTATCGAACAATATACTTTCATTAAGGCCTTTGGCATCCATATATTTTCATATCGCCTTCATCCACGTTTTCTTTAGTTTTCCTTTAGCTCTTTTGACTTGGTCTAAATCGAGAATATCCATTCGTCGAACCGGTACTTCAGTAGGTTTGCGTTGCACATGACCAAACCATCTTAGACGGTTTTCTCGCATCTTATCCTCCACAGGTGCTACACCAACCTGTTGGGGTCAAAATTTGCACCCCCAGTTGACCGAGTCAAAGTCAAGGTCAACCCCAAGCCGGGTGGACCCAAGCCCAGATCAAGTGGGCCCATGCCCAAGTCGAGCCCAAACATGAAGCGGCCAGCCTCCCCATGCCAACAACAAAATCATGTAATAAATAATTTTTATATAATTTTTTATACATGAATGTATGCAAAATGGGCATAAAGCCAATATTTTGTAAGCCCATGGCTTATGTGCAAAAATGAAATGGCACATAAGTCATGGGATGGGCAAAATGCTATTTTTATAAAGCCCAGGGGACTATATGTAAATATGTAAGCCTATAAAAGGCAACATGATGATGAATAAAGTAAAACTTTTTCATTCTCTCAAAAAACCTAGGATTTGTGTCTCTTTCTCCTTTCCTGAAGGTTCCAAGCCGTCTTCTTTCTTTTAAATTAAATGAAGAGTTTTACTCTTCCTTTTCCAAAACTAAATAGTTTTTCACCACAAAACCCACAAAGGGGAACTTGGATCTACCATTAGATCTCAAAAAGAAGAGATTTTTAGATCTCTTGATTTTCAAGCTCCAGCCAACAGAGGAGGAAGAAGAAGAACCCCTTAATCAGCTTCAAAACATCCTAGGAGTTTAACTCCATATATATATATATATATATATATATATATATCCTTTCTGAAGCATAGCTTCTAGTTCTGGGACTAAAAGCCCCTTTCTCTCGCCGGCGCCCAAGCGTTCAAGCGCCAAGCGCCCACGTGCCGACACGTGGCGTGCTAGCGCTCGAGCGCAGAGCGCCCACGTGCCGACACGTGGCGCGCTAGCGCCTGAGCGCACAGCACCTAAGCGCACAGCGCTGACCCCATGCATCCTTTGGATGCCCTTTCCTTTTTTTTATTTATATATATGTATATATAAATACACACACATACTCTACAACACTCTCCCTCCCAAAAAATTTTGGGCTGGGGTGCTGCCCCGCACCCCGCAAGGGGGCTGCTAGCCCCCTTGACTCCCAGCCCGCTATCCGGGTAGCAGGACCCCCGTAAAAACTCTGCGTGGCTCCCGATATATCCAAGCCCCCTCTAAAACAGAACACAACACTGCACATTGAGTTCGCATGACCAGTTTAACCCGTCAATCGGAGGTTCTCTCGCCCCAAAGGCGAGGGGTAATTAACGGCAGCTTAGTCCGCGGCTGCCGGAGATTCGGATCCCCACAATCAATAAACCCCGGTCTACCCTAGGCAGGGGGAATCTGTAGTACGCCTGACAAGCGCGCGTATATTCCCATCTTAATGGGGTGACGAAAAACACCCTACAAATTCTGGCACGCCCGGTGGGACCAATCTCTCCTCCCATATTTCGGGTTAAGCATTCATGTGAACTCAGTCAATATACATACCTATATTTATACTGAAATAATGCTTTTTCATGCAGGTTTTCAAGCAATCACCTTTTAACAATGTCTCCAAAGATGAACTCAGCTCTCATCTCCTACACGATGAAGATAGACTCCAGGACGGTCCTTCCGGCCAGTCTCGGGCGACAATGGGAGGAGCCGCTGCTACCATTTGGCGCCATCCCAGCTCCTCAAGCCCCGGTGAGACAAACTGGTCTCGAAAGGCAAGAGGCCAAATGTGGTGGTCTCGAAGGTGCCCCAACTCAAAAGCAAATCGGTGTTTGAACGACTCTCTCTGGCCCCAGCTGGGGGCAAGGCCATCAACACCAACAAAGCAACAGGGCCTCTCGAGCTAGCTCTGGTGGTGCCCCTGACAACTGCTCGATCGGGTGTTTTCTCTAAGCTCCCCGCTAATCGACTCACGGTGGCTTCCCAGAAAATGGATGCCCGCCGAGCCCTTAAAATTGAAAAGTTAAGACAGAAAAGGCTCAGATATAGAGCCAACAAAAGGGCTAGGGCTCCTGCTAAGCTGAACCTCATGAGGTTCGAAGAACAGGGTTACCCCAACGAAGATGGGGAAATGGCTGGGTATGTGGTCCATACTGTCTACATGGTGGGCACGTGCAGCAAGAGCAAGGACGGGACCACCACATCTCAAATCCAATCTGGCTTGAATGTGGTTGCCGCTTCCTAAGAACAGCCGCCCCCGCTGGGTGATGAAAACCTTCTCGATGAGGATGATAGGCGGAAAGACCCTTCGGTTCATGAGGAGTCGGGCTCGGAAAGCGATGATGAGCCAACTTTCCAGCCTAAGAATGCGGAGCAGCAACTTCTCCAAGAGCTTCGAAAACAGCTCAGAAGCAAAGACAAGGAGATGGCCAAGCTCTACCCAAAGATCGACGACTTGATAAATGTCGTCTTACGGCTTACGGCCCAACTTGCCTCTCAGCCGCCCAATCAAGCACAGGGCTCTGCTCATGAACCGGAAAACGTTATCCCGAGACAGCCGGTGCCTATTCCCTCAAATCCAAAGGTGGGCGGACCGCATGAAAGTCAATCGCATCATATCTCAGGAAATGTCTTGGCTACTGATGACAGTAGCCCGCTAACTCAAGATCAAATCATGGATTTGGTTGCCAGCAAAGTCAAAACATTGGTGGCCGAAGCCGAAGCGCAAAAAGATATCAGCAGCAGTGGGAGACCATATCCTGCTCAGTATGATCTGGTAGAATTTCCTAGCGGCTATGTCATCCCCAAATTCGGAAGATTCGATGGGACGGGAAATGCGAATCAACACATCGCCCACTTCAAAGCCTCATGCGGGAATACTGGGGGCAATGGTGCGCTTCTCCTCCGCCAGTTCGTTAATAGCTTGACCGATGTTGCTTTCGACTGGTACGCGAGCATACCGGATGGCTCCGTTACTACATTCGTCCAAATGGAATCTTTGTTTCGACAAAGATTCATGAGCGTCAGCAATAAGATCACCATTGCCAAGCTCGTAAAGACCAAGCCCAAGAACAACGAAAGCAGCACGAATTTTATAACCCGATGGCGCAATCTCTCCGTCAAATGCGAACCGCCGATAGAGCAGGACCAATCTTTCAGTCTCCTCATCGGAAATCTCAACAATTGGATGGCCCCGTTTCTATGCACCGCGGGTCTCAAAACATTCCAAGAGCTGACCAGGAAAGTTCAGATGCTGGAGCGCTCAAAACAGGAGTCCTCCTCGGATTTCCAAAATAACAATAGGTCCTGGAGAAACCGAAAGGACGATAATCGCAAAGGCGGAAATCCCGATGATTCTAAGTCTTTCAACACTTCGGCTAACCGAAATAAGCGAGTGATAAGCGGGCCTAGTGCCAACCAGCCTCGGAAGCCAGTGTTCGGAGAGAGAGGAGAATCTCCACTGAAAGAGAAGCTGGACAAGGTTTATTCCTTCAGAAGGGACAAAATCCGTAAAATATTCAAAGACGCCCTGAGGAACAGTCTACAACTGCCAGAGTCAAAAAAAACGCAGGAAGCGAATATGACCGACGACCCCAGATACTGCCCCTATCACAGAGTGACAGGTCATGCCATTGAGGACTGCTTTGTCTTCAAAGATTGGGTCAAAAAGCAATACAAGGCAGGAGAGAGAACTGTCTAAAGGCGTGTTAGTAAACAGTCAAGCTGCGACCGCCAATTTCATACAAACGGAGACCGAAGTTCTTCGTGAAACTGATTCTCTCAAACATCTGCCTTTCTCTGAAAACAATCGACCACAACGTCATTAAATTGGGAACAGTCGACCTCTAAGTCGTTAAACTGGGAATGTAAAAAAAAGAAAATATGTAAATAAACGAAAAATGTGTAAATAAAAGAAAAATAAAGAAAAGCCAAAATGATGGGGCAACTCGCAATAAAAATCAGCGAGTAAAATAAAGATGAAATAAAGCCGAAATGATGGGGTAACCGCGAATAAAAGCCGAAATGATAGGGCAATCGCGACCTTCACGATAAGAAAAGCTGAAATGATAGAGCTATCGCGGTAAAACAAAAACAAAACAAAAAAAACAATGGCGAATGATGAGTCGCTCCGGGTACCATATTCCAGTGTAGCGATGCAGACGCCAACCAAAATCCAATTTTTCAAAATTCTCCCAGCCCTACGGTTAGTCCCCAAATTGACTTCCGTATACAATCCACGGGCTCAAAAAATTTTCATCACCCTCATGTCCCACCACAATCACCAGTTACGCGGCTAGTCTCAGCCCTTAGAATTATGCTCCATTGAGAAGACCCACTCATGTGTCCTCACGATACATGAGAAGAACAAACCATTGTGGGATCCTTACGACTCATAAAGGAAAAACACACTTAGGAGTCCTCACGACTCCTAAGGAGAAAATACACCTGCGGGATCCTTATGACTCGTAGGGAGAATGTTTTGTGGACCCTCACGGTCCATAAAATTGAAAAGCCTTAGGCGATAGGGATCTAAACCTGTCTTCTAAGCCATCGCTCCCCCAATCCCCAAGTGGCATATGATGAGTCGCTTCTGGTACCATATTCCAGTGCAGCGATGTAGACGCCAACCAAATTCCAAACGCCAATCCCCAAGTGGCGAATGATGAGTCACTCCTGGTACCATATTCCAGTGTAGCGATGCAGACGCCAACCAAATTCCAAACGCAAATCCCAATGACGAATGATGAGTCGCTCCTGGTACCATATTCCAGTGCAGCGATGCAGACGCTAACCAAATTCCAAATCCCATACCCCAACGGCGAATGATGAGTCGCTCCTGGTACCATATTCCAGTGCAGCGATGCAGACGCCGACAAAGTCCCGAAAAATTTCCGGCCCTACGATCTGGATCATACATCCTGCAAAACCGTATACAATCCACGGGCGTAAAACAATCCCAATCTCTATTAAGTCCTATCGGTGAGACCATATTCAAAGTCCCACCAAATATAAAAAAAATAGGTATGTCCACAAGCAAAATGGGCATGGATGATAACCCGAAAGGGCTCCGTGAGTAAAAACAGCAGGACTGCCGGCGAGTTTGTGAAAACCCGAAAGGACGCAAACTCGTGAAAAAAGAGATGAAATGCACTCATAAAGTCCTCTCGACTTTATGAGGAGAAAATTCCCGCGTGAGATCCTTACGACTCACAAAGGAGCAACACACTTAGGAGTCCCCATGACTCCTAAGGAGAAAATACACTTACGGGATCCTTACAACCCTTAGGGAGAAAATGCTTTGCAAGACCTTTACGGCTCACAAAATTGAAAAGTCTTAGGTGATAGGGACCTAAAACCTGTCTCCTAAGCCATCGTTTCCTAATAAGCAAACGCAAATGATGATTCGCTCCTGGTACCATATTCCAGTGTAGCGATGCTGATGCCAAACAAAAAAAAAAACAATTCCCAAATCCTCTCATGACAAATGATGATTCGCTCCTGGTACCATATTCCAGTGTAGTCCTGGTACCATATTCCAGTGTAGCGATACTGATGTCAACCCAAATCAAATCAAACCAACAACCTTTATGGCGGAATCATGCTCCGTCCCAGAATTTACCCAGTGTCGAAATCATGCTTCGCCTCGGGATATCTACCTTCCCTACCGGAATTATGCTCCGCTCCGGAATCAAATCAGCCAACAAGCTCTGCGCCGGAATCAAGCTCCATCTCAGAATGTATCATGTGTCGAAATCATGCTTCACCTCGGAGTATTTACCTTCCCTGTCAGAATTATGCTTCGCCTCTGTCAGAATTATGCTTCGCCTGGGAATCGACCTCTGAATCGAAATTATGCTTCGGTTAGAATGTCTGTCGCTCTTCGGAATGATGCTCCGATTCTTGGAATCATGCTCCGCTCTTCGGAATGATGCTCCGAATTCTGGAATCATGCTCCGCTCTTCGGAATGATGCTCCGAACCCCTGGAATCATGCTCCGCTCTTCGGAATGATGCTCTGAATCCTTGGAATCATGCTCCGCTCTTCGAAATGATGCTCCGATCCTTGAAATCATGCTTCGCTCATCGAAATGATGCTCCGATCCTTGGAATCATGCTCCGCTCTTCGGAATGATGCTCTGAATCCTGGAATCATGCTCCGCTCTTCGGAATGATGCTCCGAACCCGGAATGATGCTCCGAACCCCTGGAATCATGCTCCGCCCTTCGGAATGATGCTCCGATCTTTGGAATTATGCTCCGCCCTTCGGAATGATGCTCCGAATCCTGGAATGATGCTCCGAACCCCTGGAATCATGCTCCGCTCTTCGGAATGATGCTCCGATCCCCTGGAATCATGCTCCGCTCTTCGGAATGATGCTCCGAACCCCTGGAATCATGCTCCGCTCTTCGGAATGATGCTCCGAACCTCGAATCATGCTCCGCTCTTCGGAATGATGCTCCGATCCCTGGAATCATGCTCCGCCCTTCGGAATGATGTTCCGATCCCTGGAATCATGCTCCGCCCTTCGGAATGATGCTCCGAACCCCTGGAATCATGCTCCGCTCTTCGAAATGATGCTCCGATCCCTGGAATCATGCTCCACCCTTCGAAATGATGCTCCGAATTCTGGAATTATGCTCCGCTCTTCGGAATGATGCTCCGAACCCCTGGAATCATGCTCCGCTCTTCGGCATGATGCTCCGATCCTGAAATCACGCTCTGCCCATCGGAATGATGCTCCGATCCTTGGAATCATGCTCCGCTCTTCGGAATGATGCTCCGATCCTTGGAATCATGCTCCACCCTTCCGAGGGATACTCCGACCCTGAAATTATGCTCCGCTCTTCGGAATGATGCTCCGATCACCTCCGATCCCTGGAATCATGCTCCGCGCTTCAGAGGGATACTCCGACCTTGAAATTATGCTCCGCGAATCAGAATGATGCGCCGATCCCCGGGAATCATGCTCCCCGGGATGATGCTCCGCCCCCGGAATGATGTTCCACCTCGATGTTCAGCTTCAAGATCCATCAATTTCATGCACACAACTCAAATATGCGGTGTGCATTTATTGATGGAGTACACTTTGTTGGGGTCAAAATTTGCACCCCGGCGAGTCAAAGTCAAGGTCAACACCAAGACAGGTGGGCCCAAGCCCAGATCAAGTGGGCCCATGCCTAAGTCGAGCCTAAACATGAAGCGGCCAGCCTCCCCATGCCAACAACAAAATCATGTAGTAAATGATTTTTATGTAATTTTTTATACATGAATGTATGCAAAATGGGCATAAAGCCAATATTTTATAAGCCCATGGCTTATGTGCAAAAATGAAATGACACATAAGCCATGAGATGGGCAAAATGCCATTTTTGTAAAGCCCAAGGGGCTATATGTAAATATGTAAGCCTATAAAAGGCAACATGATGATGAATAAAGTAACACTTTTTCATTCTCTAAAAAAACCTAGGGTTTGTGTCTCTTTCCCCTTTCCTGAAGGTTCCAAGCCTTCTTCTTTCTTTTAAATTAAATCAAGAGTTTTACTCTTCCTTTTCCAAAACTAAATAGTTTTTCACCACAAAACCCACAAAGGGAAACTTGGATCTACCATTAGATCTCAAAAAGAAAAGATTTTTAGATCTCACATCTCTTGATCTTCAAGATCCAGCCAACAGACGAGGAAGAAGAACAACCCCCTTAATCAGCTTAAAAACATCCTAGGAGTTTAACTCCATATATATATATATATATATATATATATTCTTTCTGAATCTGGTTCTGGGACTAAAAGCCCCATTCTCTCGCCGGCGCCCAAGCGCTCGAGCGTCAAGCGCCCACGTGCCGACACGTGGCGCGCTAGCGCTCGAGCGCAGAGCGCCCACGTGCCGACACGTGGCGCCCAGCGCCCACATACCGACACGCGGCGCGCTTGCGCTCCAGCGCCCTGCGCTCCAGCGCAATACGCCCATGTGCCGACACGTGGCGCGCTTGCGCTCAAGCGCAAAGCGTCCACGTGCCGACACGTGGCGCGCTAGCGTCTAAGCGCACAGCACCTAAGCGCACAGCGCTGACCCCACGCATCCTTTGGATACCCTTTCCCTTTTTTTATATATATGTATATATAAATATACACACACACATACTCTACAACACTCTCCCTCCCAAAAAATTTTGGGCCGGGGTGCTACCCCGCAACCCGCAAGGGGGCTGCTAGCCCCCTTGACCCCTAGCCCACTATCCGGATAGCGGGACCCCCGTAAAAACTCTGCGTGGCTCCTGATATATCCAAGCCCCCTCCAAAACAAAACACAACACTGCACATTGAGTTCGCATGACCAGTTTAACCCATCAATCGAAGGTTCTCTCGCCCCAAAGGCGAAAGGTAATTAACGACAGCTTAGTCCGCGGCTGCCGGAGATTCGGATCTTCACAATCAATAAATCCTGGCCTACCCTAGGCAGGGGAAATCTGTAATACACCTGACAAGCGCGCGCGTATTCCCATCTCAATGGGGTGACGAAAAATATCCTACACAACCTTTGCACGAATATTCTCATTTTGCAACTTATCTTTTCTAGTGTTACCATAAAGCCAACAAAGCATTCGCATCTCCGCTACATGCATTTTCTGTGCATAATATTTCTTTGCAGCTCATTATTCCGTACCATATAATAAGGCAGGCTGAATAACGCTTCGATAAACTTCCCTTTCAATCTTAACGGAAAGTTACGATCGCACAAAATCACTGTTGCACTCCTCCATTTCAACCCACCAGCCTAAATCCTCTGGTTGACATCGCTATCGATCTCCTAATCCTTTTGGATGATGAAACCTAAATAACTAAATTGATCGCTCGGTGATATCTCTTACCCATCCAGTATTATACTACCATGATCTTCACTTCTTTGTTAACTAAATTTATATTGCATATATATTTATCTTGGACCTACTCAATCTAAACTTCCGAGATTTCAACGTTTGCTTTCATAACTCCAATTTGGTATTAACCCCTGCTTTCGTCTCATTTACCAGAATAATATCATCAGTGAATAACATACATCAAGGCATCTAATCCTGAATAGTTCTAGTAAGTTCATCTATCGCTATGGTAAACAAAAATGGACTTAAAGCATATCCTTGATGCAAACCAATTGTGATTGGAAAATCACTAGTTAGATCGCCGCAAGTGCTTACATTTGCCACTGCTCCATCATACATGTCCTTGATTATGTCAATGTACCTGATTAAGACTCTATTCTTCATCATTGTCCGCCATAATACCTCTCTAGGTATCTTGTCGTAAGTTTTCTTTAAGTCAATAAAAACCATATATAAATTCCTTCTCCTCTCTTGAAAACCTCGACGAAACAAATGAATAGTTTTTGTCATTGATCGTCCAGACATGAACCTAAACTGGTTCTCTGTTATCTTAACATCTTACCTTAGCCTTTATTCAATCACCTTCTCCCAAAATTTTATAGTGTGACATATGAGTTTTATTCCACGGTAGTTTGAGCAATTTTGAATGTCACATTTGTTCTTATATAGAGGTACATAAATATTTTTTCTCCACTCATTTGATATTTTTTTGGTTTTCCAAATCTTATTAAACAGTCCGTCAGCCATCAAACGCCTATCTCTTTTAGACATCTCCATATCTCAATAGGAATCCCGTATGGACTGACGGCTTTTCTTAATTTCATCCTCTTTAAACCCTATGTTATCTCAGGTATCTTATTCTACGCATGAAATCACGATTTATATCTTGAGATTGAATGGCATGTCCATCCAAATTCTCAGTAAAGCACTCAATGAACAACTTGTCAAAAATCTCTCCACCTTTTCTTGATATTCTCATCTTGAATTAAAACCTTCTGGCATATTGCATGTTCTTTAACACACATTTTGCATGTTCTTAAACTGGCATACATTTTGTATCATCTCAAAAGGTAATTGCATGTTCTTAAATCTACTTATGTTTTCTATGAACAAATTGTATTATATATAGCCAAACAAAATCCTTGACTAGCAACTGCATTCTTTATCTTGAAACTATTCTCACTTGAACAAAAAGAATCCAAAACAAAACAATGAAACATTATGACGAGTCTCACTGCTATTGTATTTAATTAAAAACTTACATTTACTTAACTCCTAAACTTGCTAAATACAGCATTTATACCGCGGTTTGGTTAATTTTTAGGCATCCATATACTAATAATCAAGTTCATATAATAATATATATCACAAAATTGTATGGTCTCTATTAACAGACGTCGCTGATCTTCTAACTACCCTTATAACCCAAAACATGATCTTCGTTCATTAAGGTTCAAACTATGGCACCGCTATCATTGAAACAACCATAAGGATAAACTGTCGATAACTTCAATATGTACCAGTAATGAGTAAAGGTGGCAATGCAACTTACTCTTTCCGCTTCCAAACGCTTAGCTTCCCGTCCAAATGCACACAATAGAGAAAATCCAGGTCAAGGTCCGGCATCAAGTCCATAAACTTGCTGCATCCTCGAGGCAGCAGGGTAGAGGACAGTGCTGTTTCATATTGCAGATCAAACACAATCATCTCCTTTGGGAAAGTAACCGTAATGATATGCCTCCACCTCGGCGAGAAGCAGAACCTCACAAAGAACGTCGGAAACGCCCCAAGCGCGGGCACGGAGGAAGAAGACGAAGACGACTCCTTCTCTTTCTCCAGCTTCTGAAGATCCACGGCATCGCCGCCGGAGCACGAGATCTGATGCTCCTGCACTGAAACATCGCCGTCTCCGTCCCCGACCGCGATGGCCGAGACCAAGAACCCTTTCAGCCCAATCACGCAGAAGTGCCTCCAATCGAAGGGATCGCGTCGGATGCACGAGAGGTACTCCGGCGAGGCGTCGTACTTCCAGATGCAACGCCCGGAGGTGACGTTCCATAAGCAAAGGAGCGAGGCGCCGTGGATGGAGGCGAGGAGCCAGGTCTCAGATCGGATCCAGCACAGATCTTGGATCCCTAGCTTCGACGAAGGGTCGAGTTCGAGCCAGAGGACGACTTGGCGGGAGCGGAGGTCGAAGATGGCGATGCGGCCCTGGCGGTCTCCGGCGGCGAGGCGGCAGTGGGAGGAGGAGGGGTCTGCGGCGGCGGAGAGGGAGGAGGAGAGGGGGAGGGGGGACCAGCGGAGGGAGGTGACGAAGGGGGCGAGGGAGGAGGGGGAGGAGGCTGGGGGCATGGGGAGGACGGCGATGAGCTGCATGGATCGGGGGTCGACGACGGCGATGCTGCTGCCGGCGGCGTAGGCGAGGAGGCCGGCGGGGCTCAGGTCAGCCGCGCCGAAGTTGCTACGGCTCGGCGGGCCCGGCAGCGTCGAGTCCCACGATTCTCCGCCGGATCGAGGCGGCGCCGGCGAGTCCATGACTTCAGCTCTGCTTCTTCTTCCTCCTTAGGTTTGGGTTTTGGAAATGGGGCTCGTTTCTTTGAGATCTTTGAGATCGAGATCGTGAGAGAGATGAAGAATGGAGTGGCTGTCATGTGACACGAGGAAATGGTGCTCGGAGCATCACGTGCCTGAATTGAGGCCTGAACCCGGCCCATGTATATTGGTTCCGTTTTCGTTGCATTGAACCGGAGATAAATTATCAAGGGTAAATTGTCAAAAAGCCCCCGGCCTATTTCAAACTTGTGTAAGAACGGCTGGGCTTTCTGCTCAGGTTAAAAAAAGGTTTTTTCTAATGTCACCCCCAAATTTTCAATATTTCTAAATTTCCCCCCTAAAAACTATAGTTCAAAATTTCCCTCCTAAAATCGTTAAGTTGTTCAAAAATATCTCCTGGTTAATTTAAACAAGTATTTGAAGAGAATACTTTTCGTATTGAGTTTAAAACAGTTATTAGCTTAGTAAAAGAAGAAAATGCCCCCAATGATCGTCATCTTCTCCATTCATGTTATAAATTGGGGGCTAAAGCCAGGGTTCTTCTTAATTATCAAAAAAGATATATACTCATTTCCTATCCCATTATAAAAAAAACATAAGATTTATTCTTAAATGTTATTCTTAACCCAACCATGAGAGTTGCATCTCTTCCATTACTCATTTTCTTCGTTGGAATTGTTATAATTGTAATAATAAAGATCACAATTGTCACGCCTCGCTTCCCAAGATATCAAAATTTCAGGATGTAACTCGGTCATCCATGCTACCTATGCTAAGGAAATATCCTTCCATAATCACATTACGGCTATTAATCAGTGATCAAGAACAATAATATAACTATCTATCACCAAACATGTTCAATAGCCACAAGAACGATAACAGGAAACAATAGCGGAAGCAATAAAAATCCAAGGAAAAAAATATCTAACCATCAATAAGAGCTATGTTGGATATAGTGCCCCCTCAAGGCAATTATTGTGATCACAGGTAGGCGATTATGATGATTGAAGGAGAACCTATACAGGTATAACAATTTTACTGGAGATGATAGTGTGATATATGGTTTGTCTTCATCTTTGATGAAGCCCATAGTATTGTTTCTTGACAACCAGCATTATGATGGCGATCATATATGTAAGAGATGGGCTGTCCATAAGCACATCCTTAAATGTCCCTAGTCGTGGGAATATCGAGACTGGGTATTGATATTCCGGAGCAGACTAGTGTATATGCTTCTAGATCCCGAAGAAGGGCGGTGACCGGTCTCACAAGCCATTGGTGTTGTGTCGCCTAAGATAGTATACAGGTGCTCACTGGAGGTGAGTACACTGGACGGACTCGCCGAGAACTTCTAGATGGTATTATATCTATCGTCAGATAGAAGTTCTCACGTGGCATGAGTACATGTCAGTCCTTTGACCTGAAGTCGTCATTTGTCTCGTGTGTGTTCCCACTGTACTTTGATTACTACCCTACCACGGCTCAAAAGAGCCGTGCAAACAGGTTTTAGTTGGGTACAGTCTGGAGCCACATGGAGGCAGTAGTCGATTGTCAGGGATTCATCTTTCCTAATATCAGGAGTCGATGTCGCGTTGTGTTCAATTGGATATCATCAGAAATCCGTAGCCACGGTGGATGAGATTTACTGATAGTTAATCAGTAGTATCTATGTTGGTGATGAGCTTGACTCAGACACGACTTATCGGGTCAGTAAGGATCTGACGTTATTCGCCCCCTAGACCCGATATGCGATACTCTTTGACGACGAGACTGGACTATATGGAGATTGTCACATTCAGGCTTAGTAGGGTAAGGACGTACTTGATTGTCGGCCCTCCTTTCGACAAGTACCTGGGTAGCCGTTACGTACAGTTAGCGCCGCTGACGTGCTTGTGGTTAAACCTACCACCAGCGTATTGTCAAGTATTTAGAGTTCTATACATAGGGTTTTCCCGGTTCAGGCGACAGATATAGGAGTCGTACGTTGGTATGTGCAGGGGTCCGATTAAATACGTGTACGGGATAGACGGGCTTTAATCGGATGATTGATAATACTAGCCGGCTTAGAATTAAGCCGGATTATTAAATCAGGATTTGATTTAATAATTTATATATGTATTTTGATACATATATTTTAGTATTACTGTTCACCGTTTATTTTTTCTCTTTGGTGCTATCCGTATTTTTATACAGATACGCGTATATGAAGCGATACATATACCAGGTGAAATATTCCGTATTTATAAGGGAATGCTTCTAGAAGAAGGACATCTCATATTTATTTTTCTATTTAAAAAATAAAAAGAAATGAGGTGTAAAGTGAGGAAACAAGAAGCATGGCTGTGGACTTGTAGGAAAGTATGGTTTGGGATTTTATATTGGAAAATTTATTTGGATGCACTATTGCACCATGGTTGGTTTATATTGCAGCCATTCCTTTCTATACGTGAGACCACTTGATTTTTCTCTTCATCTCATCCAACATATTTCATGGTTGAAAAGTTTGAGCAACCATTATCCTCATTTTTCTCCTTTTTCTTCTTGTTCTCACTTGAGCAAAGATTCTAGAGAGAATTTTTTAGTGAAGTATTTCTACATCACCGACCATCCACACCTAGCAAGTATGGATCATCGGTTAGAACCTCCTCCGGTTTCTCTCGGGTGGTCGATTTTCAAGCACGATCCCGGCGGCTGTGAGCTTGGAGCGGCCCTTCACAATTGGGTGGACACGTGACAAAAGTTGTAAATTCTCAACCCTTGCACTCTTAGTTAGCTGGTTTAGATTATTGGACCGTATCTTGGGTTTTATGGGCGTTCGGTGCTGGCAAAAGTTTTGTTTTCACTTCTGTCTCGGCCGTGACTTCCGCGGCACGGCACCGAAACCCAACATGGTATCAGAGTAACCGCATAAACCTTAACTAGCTAGTTTGCACTTATTTAGAGTTTCGATTGAAGGATTTCTCCGAACCGCATTTCTAAATCGTTGCCCGCTATTTGAATTTTAAAGTTGTTCAAAAAATTGTTCCGGGTTCCTTAAAATTATGTGCAGGCAATACTAAAGGCCACGAAGAAATCGGAACACATGATCCTAAGTTTTGGCTGCGGAACCGCCGCCTAACATGGCATTTGGCCGTGGTTCCACGGTCAACTTGAGGCCGTTGTGCCCTAAATTTCTTCAGGTGCTCTAGTATATGGAAATATGATTTTTGGGATATTTGGTATTGGCCCAGATTTGTTTGAGTATTGATTTGTGATTGGGGCCAATGCGGAAAGTTTTAATCAACCAAAATTTTGAATTCGTGTTTTTCAATGCGTTTGTTAGTTTCTACGACCGTGAATATTATAGCGCGGTACAATCCGACTGGTTGTTATATGTACAATCAGACGGGTTTACGAACATGATATTCATGTTGATGTTCTGCGTTGCACTGATGTTATGGATGGTTGTTGTGATGGATAGCCTTGTGTGCAATATTAGATGTATAGTTCAGATTCATTTGTATATTCATTATTACGGGGCGAGCGTCCGACATGTGAACTGCCGTTTCTGCCAGTTTGTATATTCTTTTATTGGGGCACGACCAGGTTGAGGTTGATGTTACCGTTGTATATATATTTTCTTTTCTGTATTAGGATTACCTTGGGGAGGAGTTCTCGAATAGCCGGGTTCTAGAAGGCAACGAGCTTGCATCTCATGGTGTTGAGATCGGAGGCCTTACTCTAGAATTGACTGTCTATTCACTGCACTCGTAGGGGGGATAGGTTGACCCACGGAGGGGTGCTTAAACCGGATTCTGTGAAGTGCTGGATGGTCCATTCACTTTGTTGATTAGGGTTGCCTCACTTCGGGGATTGGCAGATAACTTGCCGCACTCGTAGGGGTCTAGGTTCTTCATTGCACTGGCTATCCACACGACCGGGGTTCGTCGCGTCTCATTTATGGCTCAAAGGAAACGCGGGGCTCCTAAATTATCTACCGTTCCATATTATTGTCCGCATACTTATGATGATTTTTATCGGCCTGTGATGACAATTATCTGCCTGCGATGTTGATATATATATATAAATATATTATATTTAGTAGATGTTTCTATATGTTTTGCATCCGTGCTAGTCCTGCCCTCGCTCTGCTGTTATTTAAGTAACTTAACGGTGCATGACGGGGCCCCGTGGCGAATGCGGATGGCATATAAAAACATATTATTTTGGTTGTTTCTTTTGTGGCTTGGAAACATAAAATGATGGAAACACGTTATCTGAATAATGCAAGGAAAATAAACGTAAATGATGTTGTCGGAACCAATTTTAAAACTACTCGGTTTTCTTCAAAATGCATGGTCGTATTCTTTTGCTTTACATAGAGGTATTCGGTCAGGAATATCCCACACTTCATTCTATGAGAGAAGAGCCTTGATCCCTTTATTGGGAGTTCACTCTTAAGAAAAAGTTTATGTTACTAGTTTTAAAAAGCGGAACTTAAACCACTCCATTTCAAAGCCACTCGAGTTCCTTCAACGATATCAAGTTCATTACGTTAAATGTTTTTCGCCAAAAACCAGTCGCAGCCTTCCGTCATTTCAGATTAGTATTACTTAGTATTCGTGCTATGTTTGTTGTTACTACTCACCGAGGCGTACTGTGCGGTAGCTCTGCAATACTTTTCTGTCGCAAGGACATGTGGATTGGTTAAGACAGTTGTACGATTTTGTTGATTATTCGTCAAGGGTCATGCAGGTGGGTTTAACGCAATCAAGATAATGACGGGTTGAACTTTACTATGACTTTTGATTTGTTGATTATTCGTCAAGGTCCTTGGGTCCTAGGGGAAAAAACCATATCGGGAGTTTCAAACATACGGGAAATTTGTGTCACGCCCTGCTTCCCAAAAGAGCGGTAATGGCATGTGACAAGCCCGCGACGTATTTATTCCGAGAAGGTCATTTCTCAAAACAAATATGCTAAGCGTATATAAGCAGTATAAAATGATAAGAAAAGACATGATAACGAAAATCCAACTTTATATATTTACATTCCCAATTTTCACAAGTTTCAAACTGAATACATGATGTCTGAAAACAAAGATGCATAAAAAAGTGCCTAAATAGGTAGCATACAGGAAGTAAAAGCTGAAAAGAAAGAACCAGTAATCGGCTGCTCTGCAAGCTAAGAGTAATTCTCCTGACTCGGCCCGATTTCCTCAATCTCTAGATTATCTGACGAACATTCCAAGGAAAGAAAAAATAGGTGGAATGCCCGTCAGCGAATTTGCGCTCGGTAGGTCCCCAAGAAAGGTGGGATGTGAAAGTATATAAATGAATATGCAGGGTAACATGTGATATAGTATGAATGGAAATAAAATATGAACAAGTATAACATGGTAATGTTAATGACAACTATGTAAGTATGGAAATATAATATGAACATAGTAAACAAGTATAGCATGACCGTGGAGTGTAGGTATAGTGAACATGAAGTGAATATAAGTGTCCTAAAAGGTCTCTAAAAGAGTAAAAGTAACTAATGTGAGTTCAAGTGTGAATTTCAACTAATCTCAAAAGTATTTTCGAACCCAAGGCTATCGTTCAGGGGCAAGGAATCACGGGCCCAAAATAGCGGGATTTCAATTGTTATTGAAGTGTTCCAAACCCAACAGGCTATCATCCATGGGCTTGGAAACACGGGCCCTCATTCGTGAATTCGTGATTTGTACCATTTTAGCCCGATACCACATCAATATGATTTGTATTAATGGGACTCATGAGATTCAGTTGGATTCATACTCAAACTATCCCAACACCTCGTGTTTATTAGTTTATGATTAATATTATGAGTCTTGATCGAATCCATGAATACAAAAGGTGATGTATGATACAAGTTTTCAAGATTGAGTTCATGTAGTCATGTCAAGTGCAAGTCATGCCAATTGTATTCATGGTTCGAGTCAAGTTGGTTCAAGTGTACATACTGGATTCAAGTATTCATAATTGAGTCGTGTCAAGATCAAGTTAATTCTAATATGTAATGATTTAATCACAAGTCATATAAATAAAAATAAATAAGCAATTAAAGAACATGATATGAGATAAGTATACAAGTAACGCCCAAAATAATGTTGTAAATATGTGATATGTATGACTAGTTAATCAAGTCATTTGAAATCGGAATATAAAAGAAAACATAGCCTTAAGTGTTATGCACACGTGAGTTCTAGTCTCGCCTAAATACGACTACCGGTTTGGAAGATATACATGTTTTCATATCGTCGCGCAAAATAGATCAGAATCTATTTAGCATTGTCACACATTTTTAAAACGCAGTTTGAGTTAATTTTTATCGGGTTTCAGGCTACAAAAATTATTATAAAATTGTAGGTATTTCGGAGTACTTATCCAAAACACTAAGATTCGTGGGATTTGGATTTCTGAAACTCTAGTTATGATCATTTTAATATCAGCGTTTAAAACAGAAATTCAGATTTCTGAACAGCAACTATATGTTATATTGCAAAGCCTATATCGAGTTGTTTCATGCGTTTATAAGTAATCTAGTATACAAAAAATTATAGTTCTATCAATTGTGCATCTACACATCTAAAGTTTTTCATGAAGAGATATCGGGAGTTCGAGTTATGTCCTATTTTAAAATAGTGTGCGAATCATGATAGATTCTGTCCAGACTCGTCGCTTAATGTTGTAACGCAGTTTTCTATATTTTACGTCGATTTTCAGTAAAAACTTAAAACTAAGAGAATATAGATCATTCAATGTATATATTCAAAACATCTGAAAACACTTAATTTGGATCAACTATTATACAGTTATGGTCTCTCAAATAAGACCCTTATTGGCAGTTTTCTAGTTTTAAAAACAGTGAATAAAAACCACGCAACTTCTAAACCGTTATTCGGTTTGATATGAAATTTTTAATATAAACCTGATATTCTATCTATTATTTATCCTAATTTTCCTTAGATTTCCATATGTGAAAAATTAATTTTTAAAAATTATTTTAAGGACAAAAGTTATCTAGGACCGTATTTAAAGGTGACAAAACTACTGAATTTATTTGCAGCTTCGTTTTTCTCTTTTATATAAAAAAAATAAATAATTATAAAATAAATGGCACATTCAATATATACTTCAAATTGGATCCCCTAATGTCAATATATGGATCATGAATTTCGACAACGTCCTGTACCAGGAAAGTCCTAATTTCAAGAGAGTTTATGTAAAGTTGTGTTATCGCGCATCGTTTATTTATATTCAGTCCATGATATTCCTAGTTAACGTAAAAGTAAATCTATGATATGGAGGCATTTTTATTTTATAAGAAAACAATGAATAAACATGAAAATTAAGTATAAATAAACAATATTGTATATATATGTATGTGTGTGTGCGCGCGCGCGCGTATTTATCCACTCGATTAGGTACCATGGTCAAGAAAATGAAATTATGCAGAAGACACAATAATAGAGTGAAAAAGATGTAGAGGGAGAAAGGGACTTACTGCTTGTGTGAGTCGGTATAACAACCGGCTCACCATTTAGATAAAATTCTCAACCGAGTCTTTGAAACTTGATGGAACCGGTGTTTCTCCAAGCTCAAGGAAAAAGAGATTTTATTTTATTTTATTTTTAGAATTGATCAAAAGAAAATGGCTAAGGTGGGATGAAGAAGAGATGAAGAGAGAGAAAGAGATGTCAAATGATAGAAATGTGAGATGAAGAAAAAAAAAGAGTGACATATAAAAAACGTTTATGGCCACCATAATTCTAGTAAATTATTGCTCATAATCATTCTAATTATTTTGAGAGTTAAAAAGAAGATGAAATGAAAGGTCTCGTTTGTAGGTTATTAGAAGAATAAAAATTTATATAATTTTTTTTCCAAGAATAAGGATTTGAACATGTGACTTATGAAATAACAATGCAAGGACTTAACCAATGAGCTATAAGGTTGTTCATGCACATATTTAATTAGAATTAAATATATACTGTTGCTTGAAAAGAAAGTGTGCTTTTGGACTCATAGTTTTATAAAAGAAAATGAAAATAAGATGGGATTTGGGTTATGGGCTGGTCAGGTCTTGCGTTTAATTTGAAATAGATTAAGAATTAGTTTAATGAAATGGGGTTGGGAAAAATAGATGGAATAATAAAATAATATATTTAATAGAAAACAAAATATACGGAAAATACTAAGTAAATAAATACAATTTTTTTTCCTAAAAAAAGAAAATACGAAGGTATAACAATATTGGAGTTGTTACAACTTACCAGGCATGCGCATACCTTCTGAAGAATGGTGACTTAAGTGGATTCCGCCAGGTTATCACATGATGATAGTTGGGTCTCGATTCCTACTGATGAGTATGTATTACTCCTCGGGAGATTTTTCACTTCACAATTAACTAACCTATTAGGAGGCTAGAAAGTGTTAACGAGATTACTCCTTTGCAAAAAAGGGGTTATTGATTGGGTCTGTGTGAAAGCACGGGGAACCTCCCTTGGAGTACCAACACTGGCCTGGCTGAACGGTTAGTGAACTTGTAAAGTGTAAATGATCCTGACTAGTTCTCCTTTTAGGGTTTGAGGTTGGAGCCAACCTGATTAAATAAAGTGAAAACCAATCTAATTTTGATAGAGTGCACGCTGAGTATTTCTTTTCCCTTTCTCTGGTACAGTGACCCATGAATTACCTTAAAAACTCATGAACCAAGTCAACCAAACCTTCTTATACCCTTTGGTTTTGGCTTGTTTTGATTCGTGACAAAGTCGCACATATCCCTGCCACTCCTTCTTTACCCTTTGTATTTCTTCAGAACACTTCATATCACTACGATGATCCATATCGCTTGAAACGACCATCGTATAGTTACACACGAACTTGAAAAAATTACTTCAGTCTACGATGGTCACAGGTTCTGAAGAAATTGAATATAAATTATTCGGTTGTCTCTTCTCTTTACCTTCTCTCAGGTTGCAAGAGCTCCTTGTATTAGGGGAGTACACTTATTACGCTTATTGGATAGTCTTCTTTCAAACCTTAGACTGGTGCCGAAAGGTAGGGAAGAAAGAAAATCAATTAGCCTATGTGCGGTGTGTAGAAACTTAAGATAAAGAGACATATAAAGGGACTAAAGTGAGGGCAGAGCAAATTGCGACTATTGTCATGAATCCGGATAATGAAAAAGGCATTACTAGGAATACCTGACCATACCCTATGAAATATTTTCACGTTTCAGTTTTTCTATGTACATGGAAAAGAGAACTGTTTTCCCAATTAATTCTGACTCCAGGGTATGCATTTACCAGATTTGGATCTCACATCTAAACGGTGTTACAGATGTTAAGAAGGAGTAGAGTATTAGGAAATTGACGATTTGATTCTCAATATTGGAATTCGTTGTAATTGGTAATATTAGATTAAATCGCCTGGGTTTTGCTTGGCGATAAATATTTGGTTTCGAATAACTGTTGTTATGCACCAAATTTTTTAAATGAAATATCTGTCCCTTTATTTTATAAAGTGAGATATACATTTTGAAAATTGTGCTGTAAACATTTATCTTTATCAGTTGAGAATAAGGTAAGGTATATTGAATAATGGTGTAAGGCATTTTTAACCAAGTTACATTTTTCAATTTACAAAACACAGAATTTGAGTTGGTATACTCTTGGGACTTATACATGAAAATGTATGTTGTCCAGTGTCCTTCGGGACAGGGGGTTGGTACTCTTACTTCATTTAGGTTTACCTATGAGTTCTCTGGTTTTAGATACGCATTCGTAGTAATGCAAGGTCCAAAATTTTTGAGAATTTTGTAGGTATAAGACTAAAGTAGAGAACCATACATTGGAAGTATCGGGATTCTTCGAGCTGATCGAAAATGTAGATACTTATGCTAGATATTCCATCGTAGTAATATCGAGAATTTGATTTTCTCACAGGTTACTCATCCGTGGACACGCTCCATGATAAGTAATGTTGTATTATCCCTTTTTCCATTAGGTAATATGCACTGAAAACAACTGCATGACATTTGAATCTGATTCCATCTAAATTGGTACCTTGATTCTATATGGATATAGAATGGTTACATATCTTGAGGTTATTAAGATATGGAGTTATCCGGTTTTTGTTTAAAAGTAGAATCCGGACAAATTCGAGAAATGCTTCGGTAATGGCGGTTTATGGATTATCCCAAACATTCGCTAGGATTTTGTTTCTATCATTTTCAAGATCAATAGTTACATTGTTCTTGACTCACCACCATTTTATAAAAGGATCTTTTTGCAAAAGAAACTAGTGGGAGTATGGTAAAATTGGAAGTGATTCTAAAACCACAAACAGTTACAGAAAATTTAGTAGAACCTAAGAATTCAATTGGACTTGACAAACTGTTAGCCACTTCGCAGATTTTAATAGGTGACCTTAGTCACCCGAGAGATACTTTGATTTTCTCGCAGACAGTGACAGGGAGGTCAGTATCATGGTGATAATGGTCCTACTAGTTGTCAGCAGGTCATAGGAAGGGGTAACTTCTAGGTAACCAGATGGTTATATCCAAGATGGACTCCACGCACTTCAGCAAAATTATGGATTTTAGACTTTGCTGGGTGCTCCTGAAGGGGTAAAACCCATTCGGAGTAAGTAGATCTTTCGAGAACTGTGCAGGTGGAAAGGTGCTAACTTAATGAGGCTGGACTTATTGTATAGAGTTTTCATTAAATACCCGTTGTAGATTGTGATGAGATTTTTACCTTAGTGTTTATGCTGAAATCCGTACAGATATGACTTGGCACTACTATTCTCCCTACTTGTTATCGGCAGGTCATAAGAAGTGGTAACTTCCAGGTGACTAGGTATTTCATACATAAGATGGACTCCACGCACTTCAGCAAATCATGGATTTTGGACTTTGTTGGGTGCTCCTAAAGGGGTGAAGCCCTTTAGGAGCAAGTAGATCTTTCGAGATATGTGTAGGTGGAAATGTACTAACCTAATAAGGCTAGATTTGTTGTAAAGAGTTTTCATCAAATACCCGTTGTGGATTGTGATGTGATTTTTACTTCAGTGTCTACGCTGAAGTTCATATGGATATGCTTTAGCGTTGATGCAGTTCATGGCTATGATATCTGGCAGGTAGATGACTATAACGTTTTTCCAAATGGGATTTTGAAAGTGTACGTGTATATGACTCTGGCAGAGGGTTATCGCAGTCAGTGGGAGCAGCGGAAGGTGTGCAAGTTGCTTATATCTATTCGTAGACTAAAGCATGGATAGCGGAGACAGATCATCTATTTTGATGTGACAGTCAAAGTGATTAACTTCATCAAAACAAATGATGAATCTATTAAGAAATATGTAAGGAGTACTGTCCTGAGATTTGGATAACATACTGAAAATAGGAAGTAATGTTCCTATATTACAATCGGTCAAAATTTGGTTGTCACACAGTCTTTCTCCACGTTGGATATGGATAGTATATCAGGAATTCTGGTAACTAGATATAGATTTGGAATGTTTCCCAAATCGGGTACTTAGATAACATTCTAAAAGTAATTTAGAATGGACGACTCCTGACGTTGCAGTGTACCCGCAGGTGATGGAGTCCCCTTCTCTAAAGAGATGTTTTCTAGACTGATGAGGATAGCGACTGGCATGAATGATATATCATTTGCTTAGGCAATTGAGTCAATCATGCAAATGTCTTGTACAAAACCAGATGGATAATGTATCAGGGGTTTTGGTTTTAGATCTAGATTTGGGAAGTTTTCCAATCGGGTACTTGGACAGTATTCTAAAAGTATTTTAGAATGGACGACTCCTGTCGTGATGGTGTACCCGCAGGTGATGGAGTCACCCTCTCTAAAAATGGATGTCTTTTAGACTGATGAAGAGAGGGACTGACATGAATGGCATATCATTTGCTTAGGCAATTGAGTCAATCATGCAATGTCTTGTACAACACCAAATATTGCTCGTACACTTGCTGTAATAAGCATATATTAATCCAATCCTAGAGAAACAAATGGAAGCAATAAAGAATATAAGAGGATGTTCTTGGTATAAGATAACGGAAACCTTCTTTGGGAGGAGATTATCCGTTCATGCTTCCAAGGTGACCTGGATGATAAAAATGCAGTCAGAGTTTTGAGTTTAGCCTCTTCTGAGGATCAGTGTATTGGATAGTGTTCCAATAGGGATACTGAGGTAATCATGGTGCAGGATGCCGGTTATAACTCAACAGAGGATATAACCCAAGAAGTTTGTTGGATGGAGTTGTTCATTGATGAACTTAGTCCCATCAGGTATCTAGACAAATTCTTGAGGCGGGGTATCGCTCAGTTTGGGAGATTATTAATCTCCGCAAAGTTGAGATATAGAGAAATGAAGTTGGAACATTGTAGCGGATTCACTCACCGATGCTATTTCTCGAACAAATTAAGTTTCACAAACATAGTTTGCGAAACTGATTAGTATAGAAGTTGGGTATTCGGTAGCATACGAGCTGTGGATACGCGATACCGCAATAATTGGCCTTAAGTGCAAGTGGGAGATTGTTGAATATAGTGCCCTCAAAGCAATTATTGTGATCGCAAGTAAGCAATTATGATGATCGAGGAAGGACCTATACAGGTATAACGGTCTTACTCGAGATGACAATGTGCTATCTGGTTTGTCTTCATCTTTGATGAAGCCCATAAGATTGTTTCTTGACAACCAGCATTATGATGGCGATCATATATGTGGAAGCTGGGTTGTCCATAAGCACATCCTTAAATGTCCCTAGTCGAGGGAGTATAGAGACTGGGCATCGATATTCTGGAGTAGACTAGTGTATATGCTTCTAGACCCCGAGGAGGGGCGGTGGCCGGTCTCACAAGCCATTGGTGTTGTGTCACCTAAGATAGTATACAAGTGCCCACTGGAGGTGAGTACACTGGACGGACTCACCGAGAACTTCTATATGGTATTATATTTATCATCAGATAGAAGTTCTCAGGTGGCACGAGTACATGTTAGTCCTTTGACCTGAAGTCGTTATTTGTTTCGTGTGAGTTCCCATTGTACTTTGATTACTACCCTACCACGGCTCAAAGGAGTTGTGCAAACAGATTTTAGTTGGGTACAATCCTGAGCCACATAGAGGCAGCGGTCGATTGTCAGGGATTCGTCTCTCCTGGTATTAGGAGTCGATATCGCGCTGTGTGCAGTTGGTTATCACCAGAAATCCATGGCCACGGTGGATGAGATTTAATGATAGTTGATCAGTAGTATCTTTGTTGGTGATGAGCTTAACTCAAACACGACTTATCGGGTTAGTAGGGGTCTGATGTTATCCACCCCTTAGACCCGATATGCGATACTCTTTGACGAAAAGACTGGACTATACGAAGATTGTCACATTCAGGCTCAATAGGGTAAGGATGTACTTGATTGTCGACTCCCCCTTCGGTAAGTACTTGGGTAGCCATTACGTACAGCTAGTGTCGCTGACGTGCTTGTGGTTAAACCCACTGCCAGCGTATTGTCGAGTCTTTAGAGTCCCATACAGAGGGTTTTCCCGGTTCAGGCGATAGATGTAGGAGCCGTATGTTGGTACGTGCAGGGGTCCGGTTAAATACGTGTACGGGATACAAGGACTTTAATCGGATGATTGATAATACTAGCCGGCTTAGGATTAAACCAATTTATTAAATCAGGATTTGATTTAATAATTTATATATGTATTTTGATACATATATTTTAGTCTTATTGTTCATTGTTTATTTTCTCTCTTTGGTGCTATTCGTATTTTTATACGGATACGCGATACATATACCGGATGAAGCATTCCGTATTTATAAGGGAATGCTTCTAGAAGAATAACACCTCATATTTATTTTTCTATTTAAAAAATAAAAAGAAATGAGGTGTAAAGTGAGGAGACAAGAATCATGGTTGTGGACATGTAGGAAAGCATGGTTTGAGATTTTATATTGGAAAATTCATTTGGATTCACTATTGCACCATGGTTTGTTTATATTGTAGCCATTCTTTTCTTCATGTGAGACTACTTGATTTTTCTCTTCATCTCATCCAACATGCTTCATGATTGAAAAGTTTGAGCAACCATTAACCTCATCTCTTCTCTTTCTTCTTCTTGCTCTCACTTAAGCATAGATTCTAGAGAGAAATTTTTAGTGAAATATTTCTACATCACCGACCATCCACAACTAGCAAATATGGATCATCGGTTAGAGCCTCCTTCGGTCCTCGGATGGATCATTTTCGGTGAGGGTGGTCGATTTTCAAGCTCGATTCCGGCGGTTACGAGCTTGGAGAGGTCTTCCATAATTAGGTGGATATGCGACAAAGGTTGTAAATTCTCAACCCTTGCACTCTTAGTTTGCTATTTTAGGTTATTGGACCGTATCTTGGGTTTTACGGGCGTTCGGTGCTCGCAAAAGTTTATGTTTTCGCTTCTGCCTCGACCGTAGCTTCCGCGGCGTGGGCACCGAAACCCAAGAAGCTATATCAGTGAAATGATCCTCACTGATCGGCAATCTTGTAGAAATGCTCACGATTGTCATGTACTAAAGTCAAGTATTTCAGCCATACAACGCCCAGACGTCAGTGCATCATAAATATAATAATAATAATAATAAACTGAACGGTGTGCTATACAGGATGTCACATGCAAAATAAGGTATGAGTATAAACAAAACAATCACAGGTGTTATAACAATATGTTATAGGTATGTCACGTGTATCTTAAAATCTGTGTTTCTAGGTTAACTATCCTACTTGTATTTGAAACCAATGAATGTATTCATTTATATAACTCAAAAGTATATATCTCATTACCCCTGGGACTACGGATCAAGATATATGAATCAAGAATGATTTTGTTCCGTTACCCCTTGGAACCACGAATCAAGTAGTAAGAATCACGAATGATTCTGTTCCGTTACCCCCCGGAACTACGGATTAAGTAATATCCTTTTAAATTACACTTTAGTTACACTTTTGATTTCCCCATTTTTCCAGGTTTCTTTTTCCAAGTCAGGTATGAATGATATCTACCTAATTCCAACACAGAAATATGCAGGTACAGGTTATGTCTATCTAGACAACAGATCACGTCCATCAGGACAACAAGTTAGGATTGTTGTTATCGGTAAGTATTATAATCAAATAGGTACTAGCATGATAGCAAAGTAGTAACAGTGTAGCATGGTACAAGTATGTTAGGGATGGTGTAACTAAGCAGATTGGTTGTATACACCACTATTATGATATCACAAGCATATATCATAGTCGAGTCCTTAGGATAGAACAAGCAATATAGTTATACCAGTATATCGGTAAAAGCGAATTGATATATATATATATATATATATATATATATATATATATATATTAACAGGCATTTAAATTAAATGGGTAACAACTACTGTTAACCATATAATGGATATTTTCTAGTAATAGGATATCACATGAAATATTGTTTTCAAAATGGTTTTATAAAACCTATCTAGATACGATACATAAAATATCAACAATGATCAAAACAATACTATATGTTCAATATATCAATTTGACCGTATTAAAATAATCTTTTGTCATAATTATGAAATATTGTTTATTAGATGTATTTACGAAATATTATAAATTAAACTTATATTGATTAAATTTAATTAACAACATGAAATGATAACGATAATAGTGTTACGACATGTAGCAATGTGTGTGTGTGTATTGCCGTAACTCTAGCATGTAGCAGGTAAAGAACTTACCTGGAGACGAACACAGAACCACAACAACACGAAGATGTGAACACCATATGACTCAAGATCGAAGCTTTGGACTTCGAGTAGGGTGCTACGGCCTGTAGTAGTGTTCGGGTATGGGTTTAATTGAGTTCAAGAAAAAGATGATCACGGAGACAAAGAGACGAGGCGATGGCTGGAGTTTGCTTGGCTAGATGCTTGCTTGAGATGGAGACGATGATCTCACCGATGATGAATGCAGAATCTCGACTCTCTGCAGCGATTTGAATGGAGGCGACTGGAGTTGGGAGTAGTGATGACGACGGCGGCGGCGACGAGATGGGTTCTTGTCGAAGTCTTGGTTGAAGTCGAGAAGATGGGTAATAAAGCAACAACGATCTTAAAGAAAGTTTCGAGACTAGGGAGGCAGGGATGATGATGATGATGATGCTTAGGTCAAGATTTTAGATCTCGGGTTAAGTTCTGCTCGGCATGAGGGGAGGCAACGAAGATGATGGGTTCAAAGGAAATGATGATGGTGTTAATGAAGATGTAGGTGATGGGGTCAATGAGCTTTGATGAAGAAGGATGAAGTGGCTGGTAAAGTCTCGGAGATGGGTGTGTGACGCTTGGGAAGCGTCGACGGTCAAAGGAGGCGAGTGTAGGCGAGGTGGAAGGAGATGATGGCGGCGGCTGTGGATTTTGTTTTATGGAGGTGGGTTCGGCTTGGAGAAGAAGAAGAACAAGTCGGCGGAGAAAGTAATGACGAGTCGGAGGCGATGATGATGATGGTGTTGGGTTGCTGGTAGTGGAGTGAGGAGATGAAGACGAGGAAGAAGGAGAAGGTGAGTTCGGTGATAGGTTAAGAGTGATTGGAGTTAGGAGGAAGGAGGAGTTAGGGTCGGTGTTAGAGGTTGGCGACGAGGAGGGTGCTCTGGTGTTTGATGGCGATCAGAGGTGATGGTCGTAGTGAGGGTGATGATGGTGTGCAGAGTTGGGGACGAGGAAGGCGACGATGTGAGGGTGTCGGTTACGAGGGGAAAAAGAAAGAGGAAGCGTGAGAGAGTGATGGAGCATAAAGAGAGAGAAAGAGAGAGAGAGAGTTGATTTTTAAAAAAAAATATAAATAGTCTATAAATAGTTCTATTATATTTATATATGTATATAGATTATATATAACTAACAATATAATAAAAGATATTACCAAACTCTGATCCGTCTATACTAAATTTAGAGAAAAATATATATTGGAAATTATATATACTTACGTAGCCTATTTAACCATAACCTGGAGGTTAAAATAATATATTCAAATCTAATATATATTGGGTATTTAGGATGTTTGAGATTTAGGCGTAATAGATAAATATCAATATAATCCCAGAGATGTGAAAATAACGTGATGACAATTAGTATATGAAAATACCCCTAACGTATAGCTATAGAAAATACACATATATAGTTTAAATATTGTATATTTGTTATTTAAGATTCATATGAATTTAGTTTATGAATAAATTTTAATAAATGATAATCTAGCACCATAACTGGTTCATACAAGCGGGTCGGGTTGGATGAACAAATCTACTATCAAACCAATCATAACCCAAATAATAATTAAAAAAAATACTAATTAATATCGTACGATCGTGTCAGAGTGTTACAACAATCTCTCTCTGCATCAACATACTATAAATATTAAAGAAGAATTGCTCTAATTTTTTGTCTAAAGAAAACCCTTAATTTTGAAATTATGAAGAACCTTAGCCATAGCCCCCAATTTATGACATCAGTAAAGAAGATGATCGGGGGGCTTTTTTGTCTTTTACTAAGCCAATAACTGTTATTAACTCAAGATGTAAAATATTCTTTTCAAATGTTTAGTTAAATTAACCGGGGGTATTTTTGAACGACTTAAAGATTTTAGGGGTGAAATTTAGAAATATGATTTTTTAGGGGAGAAATTTAGAAATATTGAAATTTTGGGGGTGAGATATAAAAAAAACCCGGGCACAATCAAAACCCCATGTATACAAGTTGCCTGCAATATCTTTGCTTGTAATATCTAAGCAATTACAGTTGCCTGCAATATCTAAGCTTGTAGTTGCCTGCAAAATCTAAACAGTTACCTATAATATCTAAACAAGTGCATGTTATATCCAAATAACTGAGGGAATATAAGGCCTAAATAAAATACAATCCAGATGTTTTTTCATAAAGATTTTGAGCAGTAAGCCTTTCCCAACAATTTCGAAAATTTTAGAGGGTTTTAGACAACTCTCGAGTGGGCCAAGGGCTTTTTGAAAATTTACCCAATTATCGAATAAAAGAACTATTTTTATCAGGTAGCAGGAAACAGTTGGCCGAAAAAGCAGGAAACCACCAAATGAAAACTTCCATTTTGATTTCCTCGGTTAACCACTATTAGATTTTTCTTCCAAAAATAAGATGACTTGACCAAAATTTCTCTACATAAACCGTTAATTTCGCACCCACTAAATCAACGGTGAAAAAGCGGTAGAATCACATGAAATTTGGTGTATCCACATCTTAGATGATAAAGATGATGATGCCACATGTCGATCGTTGGAAAAATCATGGAGGGTATACTTTTTTCGACGCCATAGAAGAAAACTCAACTTACAGCCTTTTCCTTCATTATTCTCTTCACACACACACACACACACGCACACACACCCCATCGAAAACGGAGATGAACTGGGATAGGACGTCTGGCCTGAATCTGGGGGCAGATACTATAAGGAATATATCCATCCACCTCTCCGAAAATACCAAGTTGATTTATGGCACCGTATATCGGATGTTTGAATGGATGCGACTGGTGCAGCAAACTTATCAGATTCCCCCTCAATGATAAGGGTTTTTAATTATGGGGACATTTTTTTTTCTGCAGGCGCAAGCCGCTGCGGTTAATTACGTTACTGCAAAGCAATAACAATTTTCTCATTTTCTATGGATATCATTTCATGGCGTGCTATGTATGTTGTTTATTTTGGGTTGCCCTTGTATTGTATACGGAGACTAATATGTCATCATCCATAGGGCATGAAATAGTCTAAATCTGTATATATCAGATTTGGATTGAATCTAGGTCATATGATCTATCAGCTCAGAGTATATATGAATGTTAAAAATAGCGATAGTGTACAGCATGGCGTTTCACTGCCGAATAGCGAAAAGGGCAAATAGCGTTGCGCATAGCGTAAGCTATATGATTTATTAATTAATTTATAATAATAATTATTATGATCTTATCCATAATAAATTATATTATTATAAAAATATAAAATTAGTTTTAGAACGTAGAACCATTTTAAAGAAAATAGTAGACGTCATAACAATAAGTAACACAATAATATTTTCTAAATTTTCAATCCTTGAGTTTATATTTAGTATTAGACATATCTACTAGGTCTATTAGGTTTCTAAATCCAAATTAATCAAAACCCTCAATGGAAAATCATATGTAAAATTAGCGTACACGTAGTGCAGCGTAAGCTATTTATTAAAAAACGTAAGCTATTTGACAGAAAAACGTAAGCTACTATGTATTTATCAATTTTCGAATTCTACATAGCGAATGGATTAAGCTACACTGCATAGCGCAAAATAGTGAGCTACGTATTGAGCTATCTTATACATTGGTGTATATCTAAGGATCATTAGCCATATAAGACTAAGATTAACTTAAATGATATGGTGTATAAGATCGTGAGTCGTATATGTGAGACTAAGATCAATTTGGAAATATAATTAAGAACCGTTAATCTTGTTTTAGATTAAAATCAACTTAAAAATTTTATTTAAGGATCGTTAGTCATATATGAGACTAGGATTAACCTAAATATAGTAGGCATATGGGCTCCGTTAATTTAAAATCAAAGAAATTTAACTTCAGAGAACTTAGGCAATTTTAAGTTAAAAGATGGGTTTTTATGTTACCCAGTAGTGCTAAGCACTCAAATATATGCCGCTCACATGTGCATTACGTGAGGCGTTAAGTCGGTGATGCTCACGTAAATGACACGTGAGATGCAGGGTTTTCAGCCTCCGAGAGCTAACGCGTGCATCACGTGAGACGCTCACTTTTAGATTCTCATGTGTATGGCACGTGAGGCGTTGCCTGTTTGCTTCTTTTAGGCGCTCACGTGTATATCACATAGCACACTCACTTTCAGGTGCTCACTTGTATAGTACGTGAGACGCCGAGTCTTCTTTTTCTTTTTGTTTGAGCGCTCACATGAATGGCACGTGAGGCATTGTTGCTCGCCTCTTTTGAGCACTCATGCATATAGCACGTGAGACACTCACTTTCAGACACTCACGTATATGGCACGTGAGACGTTGAGTCTTCAGTTTCTTGAGCGTTCACGTGGATATCATGTAAGGTGCTTCTCCCTTAGAGATTTAATCTCTATTTTATTTTTGAAACTTAAGTTTCAGAGAAGCTTAAGCTTCTGTTAGTGGTATTTTGGCCATTAACGATCAACAAGAGCAATATATGATGATCTGGGATCAAAAGAATTGAAGATCTTGTTCATATAAGATCTAAGTTCTTGGCATGTTTTTAAAGGATCTAAGTTCCTGAAGATAGGAAACTCCATCTTTCTTCCTTCTCTCCTTATATCTTGATGGTGGGCAGAACACTAAAATTCTTTCCTGGATCTTAAGTTTAAGATCAAGATCCTTCCATGAGAATTAAATTCTCTCTTGTGGATGAATTGTCTTATGGATCCTAGATCCATAGAAAGAATCAAGTTCTTATGATGGGTTAAACCCAATTTTATAGATATGATAAGTACAAGGAGATATATTTCTCCATTATTTTTACCTAGGGTTTGTGTCACACCCCGCTTTCTAGTAGACGGAAACGATGACGTGGCAAGCCTGCGACATATTTATCCAGAGAAGGTCATTCTCTAAATAAATATACTAAGCGTATTGAAACAATAATACACAATGCAAGAATAAATGAAGACTGTAAAATTTTCAACAAATATCTTTATTTACATTCAACTTCAAATATTTATAAGTACATGAGTTTCAGCTGGAAAGTAAATACATAATAAAAGAAAATACCTAAACATGCGGCATACATAAGCTGAATAACAAGTGAAACTAAGTTAATCCTTAGTAGCAATCTGGTTGTAGTCCTCCTCTGTAGCCTCCGCTTCCTCCGTCCCGACTGTATCTGACGAACATTCCAAGAAAATAAGGGTGGGTGGAATGCCCGTCAGCGAACTAGTGCTCGGTAAGTACCAAGGATAAAGTAAGAGTAAAAATGACAAGTGTAGAATATATATATGACGTGGAAAAGTATATATTTATAAGTAAATATATACTATATGTCTCTATATGGTCACTATGTTAACGTTAAGTTCCAAGTGTGAATAACAACGCGACCGTAGAAGTATTCATGAGCTCAAGAGTGGGGCCCTAGGAGTAAGGAAACACGGGCTTATTTCATGTGTTAGCATCGGGGCTTTAGGCTGTGGATGAGTCGACCCGACTGATATTCGAGTAAAATAAAAAAGAGATTAATACGGGACTCCTAAGCTCCGTTGGATTCACACAAGAAACTATCCCAAACACCCCGAGTATAAATAGTCTATAACTATATAATATACTTAATTAATTTGATTAATTGATTATAACATGTCTTGATCGAAACCATAAATTATAAAAGATGTAGAATGAAGTCGAGTGAGTTGAGTAAAATACGAGTCAAGTCAATTGCAATCTTGGTTCAGGTCAAGTTAGTTCGAGTAGACTGGGTTCGAGTTCATGTTCAAGTTTAGATTCGAATTTGGATTCGAGTTCAAGTTCAAGTTTAGATTCGGGTTATAGTCCTTTTCATATGAATTGATTTAACTGGTAAATATCTTATGTTCGGGAGAAATCGGCAACTGCTACACATGGACGGTAGGATTTGTGTATTTTTCCAAGAAAATTGCCATTGATAACTCCGTTAAGTTGTGTAACCTGAATAGGCAAGTACTCACTTTCTCCGGCTTCCCGGGGCTCAAGAGAAATGATACAATTTAAACCTATATTAATTTAGAGTCCTTAAAATATTGTTTGCATGTCTCGAGGAGGTTTTATGAAAATATGTTAATATTGTTTAAAAATAATGCTCGAGGGTGATTTTTAATATTTAGAGTTTTTATGAAGATATATTTTAGTTTTAGTGGTATTTTAGTGATAAAACCTAGTTTTTAAAAGTTTATGGTATTTTAATGAAAACTATCTCTTTTTGTAAACTTGGTGATATTTTATTAAAATTTCAATCTTCATTTAAAAATATATATTTTCACAAGTTGTTTTTATTGAAAATACGGATTTGTAGTTTTATATAAAATTTTCAAAGTTTGTTTTGTTTGGAAAAGTCGTATTTCTTAAAAACCGCATTTTTATTTCCTTTCGATACCGAATACTCCATGAGGAGTTCTGCATCTCGCTCTACTATCCCAAAAATATGCGATAATCCGAACCATCCATTAGCGGGTCCCCTAACAAGGGTTGTAGAGAAGAAATTGCCAAGAATTCAAAATTATCAATTAAAAGAAAACCCTTTTTGAAAAAACTGTGGTATTTTAATGAAAAGATTATTCTTTGAATTAACCATATACTTAGAATACCGTGCTGTAAAACCATAGTGTGCGTGTGGGTTAGATCGTTACCCCGTGAATGATCTAAAGGTATATACTCTAGTTATCGAAAATACGGTTACATTAAAGTTCATGGTATTTTTATGAAAAAGTTCGCTATATGATTATTGGATATGAAATTATGGTTATGTAAGAAGGTGTTTGATGTGAATATTACTTGAAGTGATATTAGGGAATTGTTATGAACTTTTAAACATGGAAAAGTGACAAAAATTTGTTTTAAAGACAAAAGTTAGATGCTAACTCCGCGTTTGTCGATATGTTTTAATGATTATATTGAACTGAAAAGAGAGAGAGATGAGGGACTTACCGGTTTAGATTATTAACAAGAGAGTGAGGGAAGCCTTTGGGGGTCGTGGTTTCGTCGAAAAGGTTTCGGTCGTCGAGCTTGGCTTGCTACTCCACTTGGGTGCTTAACTCCACTTGGTTGCTTAGAGAGTTTGAGAGAATTTTTGATAAAAATTTCAGAATGGGGGAGAGATAGGGAATGTGATGCTATTTATAGTTAAGAATTTAGGGTTTGGAAATTAAAAGTTGGATTAAAAGAATTAAAATCGATGTTAAATGATTAATTGAATAGTCTCTGTTTAATTGCAGGGAAATCAAACAGTGTAAGGGAGTAGAGGGGAGCTGAAGAGGCATGTGTGCAAAGCACGGATGTGATTGGGGCAAGGAGGACCGTCGGTGGTGGCCAAGATGGAGAAACAGACAGTCAGATTTGAGTCAATTGCCTCGAGATTCGTGTTACGTACTTTAATAAGTGTTTACTCCTCATCACGCCTGTTTGATTTTTCTAAAACTTTTCGTTTCTCCGTGTATTGCACGTGCAACTCTTGGGCTTCGAAAAAATTAAAAAGAAAAATATTAAAATTTTTGGGACTGATGGGAATCAAATACACAGGCTATGTCACCACAGTGTAGATGATTTAACAGTGAGCTACAAGTTGTTTCTTGTTTTTATTGAACAAAGATAATTTATAACTCTTACCTAGACTGAAATACCATTTTCTATACATTAAACAAATAATTCTGTACAGGGATTTCAGAGTCGTTACAGTTTGGAAGGACGAAGATGATCTTTTTTAGGAGAAATCAATTCTCAGTTTTTTGTAGAAGCTTATGGGTAGTATTCTCTATATCAAATTTAATCTCATGGGTCTTTTATATAGGGCATGGGAAAAATCAATTAGTTTGAAAGAATCTCTCAGCTTAGATATTTCAACTTGATTTCATAATCAAGTGGTAATTTTTTTATTACCGATGAATCTTAGATCCAAGGGCTCTCTGTTTAACAGAGTATATCTTTCCTATTTTTAACAAGATCGAAGGAAAATATTTTCCATATAGAATTTAATTCTATCCTCTGATTTGGACGGTGATTTTTTAATCACCATTGGATTTTTTAATTAAAGGGCTCTCTGTTTAACAGAGCAAATCTTTCTTATTTTAAAAAGTCCAGGGAAATATTTTCCCAAATAGAATTTAATTCTATCAGAAGTGGCATCCACATGATTGTTACGTGAGGCACTGCCCTATATGTAGCCGATAGTGTCCACATGTGTCATGACCCGAAAAGTACGGCACATGACCGGCACTTAAATTACGAAACGTCTCGAGGCGTACGTAATCTAAGTAAGCCAAAACCTAGAAATCCAAACCAAGTAAAGCAGTAGAGTGAAGGAAAAATCAATTTAAATCAAGTAGTTTAGCAACATAAGCCGAAATATGTATTTTTAAAATCACAAGTTTTTACTAAAAATTTCGGCAGAGTTTCCTTTGTAAATACTGGCCCCGAACGGGGTACAATAATGATAAAGCATATATAATGAATAAAGGCATCTCCAAGCGGGAGCTAGCTCTTCGTCAATCGACGGACAAAACCACACAATACAATATAATATACAACGCCGAAAGACGAGATTCAACTCAGGATAAACATCCAACATCGTCAAGAAAACCAGATGAAACCATAATAATACAAGCGCGACTCTAAGGTCGAAATAATAAACACTGGTCTTCTATGTCTATCAAAATAATACAAGTCTGGTTGATAGAGTTTTACTCGATACAACTGAAATAATAAATATACAATGGTGGTCATGATGCAAAAGAACCCACCTATCAAAGCAATCACCCGGAAGGGACAGTGTGTCAGCAAAACCGCAACGAAACCTGTGCGGCAAAACCTGTAAGAAACTGTGGCACAACGGGGGTGAGTTGCCAACTCGCGAGTAGAAAACATCTACGAGTAGAAATCACATGCATAATCCTAGGTCATATCAAGTAATATCCTCAAATAAAAATCCTGGTCCATCTATGTATAAGTGTAATACTACATGCTCGAGTCAATACCTCAGATAGCAACATATCGGATATATGATGTATGAATGCATTATAAATGAAACAGAATACATCATGAATGAGACAACTGTTTTCTTTATTTTATGATATTTCTGTATGTATATAAATCGCATGTCATCAATGAAATCGACAGATAAAACAGTGTCCAGTATCGACACAAAACATAAATCTCAGTATCTCAATACCCCAGGTTCCGGCTATTCGGACTGGCCTGTATCAACAAATCTCAATACCTCAAAATCTCAAAATCTCAGTGTCTCAAATCTCACTATCTAGGGCTCCGTCAGTCCTGATCGGCCCCTAACATCAATCACACGATCACAAACGGTATCCTCCGGATATCCGACGCGTTAGGTAAAATCACCGGTAGGCAGTCTGCCCCTGCCGGGCTCATCGTCTACACCTCGATCTTCTTGCCCCGGGGTACCTTACCGGGTCTACCATGTACCCACAGACGGTTCATCCAACTCCTCGAATCGGGTCTCGAAATCCATCTCATAACCGAGAAAACATTATGGTGGACGACTCATACATCATGAGAAAACCGCACTTTTCATTTTAAAGAGAGAGAGAGAGAGAAGTTTATATATATATTCTTACGGTTTTCTCCCAAATCCAGGAAATCTCATGAAAATCCGAAATCCAATCATCAATAGCAAGTAAACAGTGAATATCGGCATAAAACACCATGATACTGCATAACAGTGAATAATAATATGCATGCGGTAGCAAGTAATAACTGCAATGTCTAAACTAGCATGAGTACGCTAATACCATGTTGAACTATCAGTTAATAAGCTATGTCCATGAGTAATATTCTCTAAAGTGTTCGTGACATGGAAATTACCGATGATGATGTGTGTGAGCCGGCAAGCAGGTGTACGTGGAACATACGCATCATCGGTAATGGTGCTGGTGTCCTGATAGCAGGGTTTCATGATAATTACAGATAACATATGCACAAGCATGCAATGCAATGAAACATCATGAATATACAGAAAGCGATGTAGTAACAGCAACACCGAATACTATACCTACCAAAAATATAAGTCATACTATTTGGTATTTAAAATACTCACGATTACCCACTTTTGAAAAAGTGTATGACTCGAGCCCAGTCAAAAGGGTAAAGTAATCCACCTAAGTCTGAGTCGATCTATATACATAGCTAGTAGTCGGTGATCTCGCACCAATGGTATCACGTACGACACAACAACTAATAAGACATCCTCGAGTTAAGAGTGCGAATCTATCCTCATAACTATATCTCGTATGGTAAATCTATCGTACGACATCCCAAATCTGGGTACGGATCAAATTTCACATTTATCTCATTATTCATCTAACATCCTCATCATCACATATAGTGAGCAGGGGTACTGATCTCAGTCTAGTACACTGCTAATATCATCAACAATATCATGCTCTGGCTACTGATCTAAATCTCCTACAATCCGATGTCATCCACACATATCATCGTATAGAGGTATACATCGCCCAAGCGATCCATCATAAATATCTTAACATATCTTATCTCATATCTCGATCACATGTCAATTATCTTCATATATACCAACAGCATAGTATTGTCGTCCAACGACCTGTTATAATATCATGACATATCTCGGTCACACATTAAATATCTTATGGCATCATGCCCGATCAGATCGACTCATTCCCGAGTATCATATAACATTCTCATCATCCAAGCATGCGAATATACCAATCTAAATATATCCCCAATAGGCACAAGGATATCAATGTATGCGAGTATGTATATGTGCGTGTATGCAAATCTTTACTCTAGGGTTTCGTGCCTAAGAAATCCACTAAAGTCCTTTCTTCAATTCTCGCTAACACTAAACCCATGATCACCTAAAGCTTATCTTGCTAAGTGTCCCTATCTCTCAACAACATATAAATGTATATCTATATCACAACACATCAATTCTCACAACTTTGTGGGGGTGCTATATGCCATCCACCCGACTTCCCCCGTAGATATAAATCTACCCATCTTGACTTTCGCTTGCCGATGTCTACATCGCCACGCGCTTACTTGTCGCCTCGAAGTCTTCGCGAGCGTACCTACACATCATAACATATCGTGCCGCATTAAAATCCAAATCAAAACCAAAACGACACACGAAACTCACATAGGTCAAAACCTATGGTTTGCTCTCGCAAAAGAACCCGATATCACTCGATATAGACGTACAAACGTCATGTGATCGAGATAAAGCACAAATACAGAAATCCAGAATTTAAAATACGCAAAATCATAACTCGAATCAAAACAACAACACATGTATTCAGTCCCAGATTTTGATTACGGTGTAAACAATGTTCCAAAACAACACTAGGGTGATATATAGGGTGTATGTGACCTACAGAAGAAACCTGGGACCACCCCCTCACCAAGTGGCCGAGCACCCTCCCTTAGAATCCGAGCTCGCCGGCCCTTGGTCCTTTACTGGGGTTTGTCTTGCTACAGGGGGTTCCTAGGGTCAATTCAAGTCTACAGGGGTTGTTTGCTTATCTCGTATCTGTCCCAGGTCATCCCAGATTTCTCTGCACACCCTAAAAGTTCACAAACCGACATGAAAAGTTCTGTAATTCCGTATTTTGGGTTTCAGTTGGGCTTGGTCTGGGTTTCTATCATTAAAGGGGGTCTAAGGTCACCAATAAGGCTCAAGTTCACCAACACAACTCAAATAAAACCCCAACCCTCTCTAAGGATTTCCAAAGTGCACTAAACACCACCAAATTGATTTTAAATTTGAATAGATGCATAAGCAAATAAAATACTACACAAGTTGTGAAGGGATTTACCTCATTTGGCACTCATGAATCCCCTACAGCGTCAAAATGCAAACTTTCTTGGTCCAAAGGGTAGCTTGAGAGCTTGTGCACATTTTTTGTGAAGTCGAAGTTGGGTTTTGGGGTGTTTTTGATGATGAAGTGGGGGTTTTGAAGAGTAGGGAGGAGAGGTGCTGCCATGGAGAGAGGAGAAGAGAGAAGGATGAAGAAAATAGAATGAAGGAAGAAGAGCCCATGGTCAACTTGACCCTTCACCTCTTTCTCTCTCATGCCCATTCCTCTCACTATTCTATTCTTTATCTTTTCTTTTCTTTTATTTCCTTTTCTTTGCAATAGTAAACCCAAAACAATAACCATACACCCAAAATCATGTAGGAAAAAATGTAACAGTGTTAAAATGACATGTGCATGTCATGTGCACAAAACACGCTTAAAGCCCGATTAGCGATTTTTAATCGCGATTAGCACTAAAATAGTGTCAAATAAATCATAAAATTTCATAATTTGCATAAATCACATAAAGCACCCTCTTTTCAGTAATTTCCATAATTTTCCAAAATTTTCCCAATTTATCGGTATTTAATTATACCGCCTTATTAAAATATTCAATATTTTATTATTAAATTATAAAAATTCCCAATAATAATATTTTATTTTTTTGAAATGTTACAACATGCCTTGTACGTGAGACACTGCCGTATTATATGGTTTGTAGCGCTCACATGCCTTGCATGTGAGACGCTGCCATGTTATATGGCTTACAGCGCTCACGTGCCTTGCACGCGAGCGCTGATATTGATATATATATATATTTATTTATTTATTTATTTTAAGAGGGAACAAATACCCCCACCGCTGTTCTCACGTGCATTGCATGTGGGTGCAACGGTGTCCAACCCCTAAGCCGTCTGATCATTTTCGGGATGTGGGGAATCTGAACCGACCCAACATCCCTATAAATAGGGTATTAAACCCTAGGGCCCCGCTTCCGTCATCGTCTTCTTCCTTTGAGAATTTAATTCTTCTGTCATTGAAACTTAGTTCTTTATCTTTCAAAATCTTTTGAACAAGCCCGGTCTTGCCGAAATTTCCGGTAAACACCGATATTAGCAGAGCTTAGCTCTCATGTTTGATTTTGGAAACTTATCTATTAAAAGAGTATTCGATTTGACCATTCCCTTTGGGAATTTTGGTGTTTCATTATTTTTTATAGATTCTTGAATCTGACGTTTGAGTTGAACTCCATTTTATTTCTTTAATGCCAATCTGGGAATTTCCCAATTAGGGATTTTTTTGGAGTTTAACTCCGTTTTATCACAGATCTTAGATATGATGTTTATTTTTAAGCACTCCCAATGGGGAATTTTGGAGTTTACCTCATCATTATCACCATTATCTTTTCATTTATTCAGAGCTAGGTTATGATAAAAAAAGAATTATTATCCCTCTTTTGGGTCTTTTTGGAGTTCAACTCCAACATTTATATGAGAAGAATCTTTTTAGATCCTTTCATTAAACCCATGCTCTAATTTTAATGAGTCGTCATGTTGGCTTGGTGGGCTCTATTAGCTTTATAGCTACCGACTCCACAGTTTGAACTTGCATCCCTTTGCTGATACTTCTTTAGTCTTCTTTCAGGTACAATGGTTAGTCATCTGTATTCTATCAGGGAGATTGTTTCCCATGCTAACATCCGCTTTTACGAGCCTACCTATACCGATGCCCAATGTGAGACCATGCTCCGTCGCCTCGAGGATCATTGTAGGCGGTTGCTCTCTCGCCGGTCTTCTCTTTTACTTTCATTGCGATCTGGAGCGCTACACCCGGGCTCGTCACGGCGACGCCGCTTCATGCACTAGATCGAACTGAAGATAAAATGCACTCGGTCTATCTAATGTTCTTGATTTCCAAGAACCGAAGGGACCGTTCAATAAATGTCTTGTACTGGATTTATCAGCAAATGGCAATTATATTCTCATATGCGAGTGCAGAAGATATCAGCGGTAACCCTGATACTTGTATTCGTGAGCACAAGCACAAGCAGATGGAGGATGCTGCCTGGGATGCCTTACATGACCTTCTTTTTAAATTTCAGAATCTTGTACTAATGCTAGTCTTTTGCCCCTCCCCTAGACTTTGGGTGATGATGGTCTTTCGTTTGGCTGTAGTCGCTTTGTTTTGGTAGTCTTGCTTCAACTTTTGGATGTATAAATGAGGAAATATCTTTTGGACTTTTCTTATTGAATTTTCTGTGAATTGCTTTTCCTTTCTTTCTGTTTGCATTGAAATGGTTTAGTTTAGTTTATTTACTTGTTCCGGAGTGTTCAATTTACCCTTCTTTTAGGCATATGGATAAACTTAGGCTGACGTTAATATACCCTTGTTAGTATAAGAGTCCGTTAGGTTTGTGGTATTGGGTTTAGTCCGTCGCACCGTTGCATCGGCTGATATCTTCTCGATATGTATTCCCTTAGGTTGAGGCTCGAGTAGCTATGCATCTGTCATGTCTCTGATCCCTTCTAAGGCTGGACACGACATCTTCAATTAATCTTCTTAGATTGGAGTATCCACATTACCACCAGAAGATTCAGTGTTGAGCGTCGCTATGGAGCTTTACCTGGAGGTTAGGCTTTATTTGGAGCCCCAGGGGAGTCACAACCACACTCTTCTAAGTTGGGATGACATCCAGCGGTCTTTTAGTCTTTGTGTATATTTGTTTATATCAGAATATTGCATTTAATACTGCTCATTCTTCTACACATTTTTATATAGGTAGGTGCTTTTGATCCGTGTTTACTACATGATTACATGTTACAGGTTCTCAGTCCAAAATAATGCAAATCACACACATTATCTACAGTTATGAAAAATTTAGAACAACTACCGACAGATGGATAAAATACGGGTTTCGGTCATCCACATCTGTCAGGTGTCGCTTACCAGTTCAAGAGACAAGACAAGAACAACAATCATTCATGTTTTGGACAGCTGTTCATATCAGAATTTTGCGCTTTTATACCACTCATTCTTGATCGCATTGCATATAGGTAGTTGTTTTTGATCTGTGTTTGCTACATAATTACAGGTTACAAGTTTTCAGTCTAAAACAATGCAAATCACGCACAGTTATAACAAATTCAGAACAACTGCTGAAAAACGGATAAAAATACGGGTTCCACTCATTCACATCCGTCAGGTGCCGCTTACTAGTATACGAGACAAGATCAAGCGATGGTCATTTATGTCTCAGACAAGCACAAAGCACGAGGGTAACCGCACAAGAATCAAGAAAGGAATACGGAGCTTGAGGAAGATCAAGACAATAAGTCCAATCATTTTTCATTTTAGGACTGTCGAAAATCTAGGAGTATTTTGGATTGATTATGCAAATATAGATGTACCAAACAGAAGAATAAAGTAATACAAGAAAGCATAAAAAAAATTGAAGATCCAATTCACCAAAACGACCGTGGAAGTGCGAAATGTTGGGCGTTTATGCGGCGGATCCACGGCCTAACAGTTGTATCTCGCGACGATTTTTTATGGGTGTTTTGGTCATTGTACATGGATTCAGAAAAAGTCCCTAGGGCATCACTTCACTGCTTATAAATACTCCAGATCAAAGGCAAATAAAGGATATATATTTTCCCCCAGTTTTAGTTATAATTTAGTGTAAACTTCTTCTTCTTCATTTTTCCTCCATTAAAAATTGTATGAAAGCTTTTTGAGTGGATGATATATGAAATTGAGAGTTTTATATGCATGTCTTGCTTAAATTGTTAACTAGTTTACTTACTTTTATTTTTCTTAGTAGTTTAAATTGTTATTTATTGGTTTTCATTTCATCTTTTTCTATTTTTGTTTATCATTGCAATCATGATACTCAAGTGTGATTCTTGCTTAGGTGAGATCCCAAGTAGTTAGTTTCCATCTTCTACCTCATTTCTTTCTATTTTCTCTACTTTTTTTTATTTTTCTTTTTTTTATAACGAGTGAGTAGTTTTTTCACTTGTTAGGGAAGGATAAGAGAAGTTTGAGAGAAGAAAATCTTCCTCACTCTTTTCTTTACCCAACAGATTGAATTGAACTCCCGTCAAGGCATCCACAATCCGTTCCATACAGTACCCTTTCCTCTATGATAGTGGTGACACCCTAGTGAGATCGGTTGTGGTTGGATTGACCGGAGGTTATGGTTAAGATCCAAGAACGAACGGATAATGACCAAAAGGAAGGAACTAAGCGTTGCAAAGCCTAGTTTATACTCACAAGTATCCTTCCTAGTCGTGCTAATCCCCGTTGTTGCCGATTACCATAACGTCAATATCAAGAGAAGCAAATGAAAGAAGTGAGTGAACTAACTCAAACTAATCTAATTCTAACCCTAATAAGTTTCCATTAGCATACATATCAAAACACATAGTATCGAACAAACTTGGACAAACTTGACTTAACTCGTTAAAATATAAAGAAAAAGACTCTCATCTCTCTGTGGATCGACCCGTACTCAACCGGTTAGCTACAAAGCGAACCCGTCTTGATTACTAAATAGGACTTTAAAAACTAGGGCGAAAAAACCCTTTCAATCAAATGACGTCGTTGCTGAGGAGACGGTAGTTTATTTCTTTTTATAGTTTCAGGTTAATTTGTGAATATAAAAAACCATAAAAATTATCTTGTTATTCTTTGATTCTTTTTTTGCGAGTGTGCAGGATAGAGAGAAGAGCAAGTTCGGTGCCAAAATCGTTGGAAGTTAGACCCACATCCCGCGGCTACACCTCGGCGGATCAAGACGAAACCGCAGTTAACCGTACTAAAATCTGGAGCAAATTCAGTGACCAAATTAAGATCTAGAGGCTAAAATCCAGAAGAAGAGATCAATTTTAGTGCACAGAAGAAATTTGTAGGTCTAAGTCTCCAACTCCACCACGAAATCGCGGCCAAGAAGGGTGTTTGGCCGCAGATCCGCGGTCAAAAGATTGCTTCAGGGCCTAAATTTTTCGTGAGTATTTCTTTCTTCCAGAAACCCCATTTGAACCCCACTGAATTGCTTTTTCTGTAGTATTCTTTGCGCAAACTCTCCCCCTTTCCAATAAACTATTTTTGTGCAGGATTTTATACGCCACCGCAATATAAATTTTTTTGCAAGTGTTTTAGATTTTGTTTGTTATTGTTTTGCATAAATAATACGGACTTTAAAAGGATATAACACCAATTTAGATTGGGTGGGGATTTCATCACCTTTCTTAAGACCCCAAAAATCATAAAAAGTATACGCATTACCATTGAGCTTAATTAAAAAATATTTAGACTCAGCCAATTAAAGACTTGTCGCGCTCAATAGGACAAAAGAAGGTTGTGGGCATTCAGTTGTTTATCTAAACTTGATTTTATGGTGCCTAGGCTAGACAAGTGAGGAGGTAACTTTAAAAGGCCCGTCTCACGGTGATTCATAAGCGGAACCCTCCTTACCTCACTTGTGCTTATCTGGCCATAATTGACAGTGAAGAGGCGATTCGAGAGTTATCTCACAACTTGTCATTTTGGAACAGTTAGGAGCAGGCTAATTGGATTTTGAGGACCATAGCTCTAGGTGTGATTATGTATATTGTGACTGTGATTGTTTGAAGTTGTGTCCTTAATTTTGTATATTTTTTTCAAAACTTTATAAAAAAATAAATTAAAAAAACCTTCATAAAAACTTGCCATTTGTCACCAAATTTCCATTCCATCTACCTTTCATCTACATGTCTCATAATCGTTTTCTTACCCTTACATTCTCCAACAAGCTTTGATAAACACTAAACGTGTTTAGTGTATATCCGCTTGGACTCGGGACACTAGTGCTCGATTAATCCGCGTTACACTAGTCCCTACCGACTACGCGATCGACTCCGAAATCGATTTATTTTTCCCTACGCACACCTTACCTTTGTCAATACTGAGGTTGACTGAGATTCTGTTCACACATCTTCACCTTCTTTATCTTATACCTCTTCTCGAGAAATGTCGGGACCTCTACCTTTTCTCGACCAAACCAATCCCGCGTTACATAATATGATTCCACCACTTCTTGGTGCGAATAATCCACTTCCTCGGGAATGATTCCACCCCCTCTCGGTGCGAATAATCTACCACCTCCCATAGGAGTACTGCCACGCATCGCGTTACAAGATGATGCTATCCTATCTGTACAGCTCTTCCCACCCGCTTTTCTGTACCACTAGCCAATGGGGATAAATTTGAGATTAAGCACTATTTTCTCAACATTCTGCCAAAATTTCACGGGCTTGATTCTGATGACCCATACGTCTTCATCAACAAATTTCAGTAAGTTTGCCAGATAATAAAAACGACTCAGTTTTCTGATGATGCGATCCGCTTAAGAATGATCCTTTTCACCCTTTGTGATTTAGTGGAAAAATGGTTTTATTCCACCGTATCTCATTCCATATCCAGCTAGGATGAGTTTGTAAAATTCCATTTAAAGAAGTTTTACCCAAATCATAAGACTGTGCGCATCAGAACTGAAATCAATCAACTCACCCAGCTTCCTAATGAACCATTTTGGAAGTGTTTTGAACGGTACAAGAATCTCCTTGTGCAGTGTCATCATCATGGTTTTGAAAAATAACAATTTTTCCGCACTTTATATGAGAGACTGCTTCCAGAAACTAGACAATTGCTGGAAACCATTTGTCAATGCTACTTCTTATCTAAATCCGACGAGGAAGCCTGGCCATTCTTGGACGATCTCGCTGAGAAAACTCTGCAATGGGAAAGCACCCGATCGACCTTTTCATCTTCTACATCTTCTTCTGGTCAACCTAGAGCAGGAGTTCACTATCTCGATGTATCAATTGTGATGAAAGCCGAACTGGCCTCAATCACACGGAAACTTAAAGCGATTGAGAGCAAATTTTCATCCCCTGCCCCTAACCCTGTTGCTTCCCTTCGCACCATTTATGCTTATTGTTCAGATCCATCACACTTGATGGAAGAGTGTCCTTATAATCCACCATCTCAAGGACATGATCAGGTTAATGCTGTATTTCAGTAAATACCGAGGAACGATCTATACTCTTCCACTTATAATCCCGGTTGGAGGAACCACCATAATTTTGCTTGGAACCAGAATCAAAACCAAAACCAGTTCCAGGGCTAAAATAACTTTCAGAGAGCCCCTCCACAATAACAACCACAATAAAAACAATTTCAGCAACCTTTCCAACCACAACCTTTTCAAAACCCGACGAACCATGCTACTCCGTACAACAATTCGTTCCCTCCGAACAATAACTTCGCTGCGTTCGGTACTGATAAGGTTTCTGCTCTCGAACGAAGTATGGAAGCTTTTGTTAAGCTATCCACACAATCCACCGTAAACATCCAATCTTTGATCCAAACGCTTGTGCAACACACAGCTTCTCATGGACAGAGCATAAAATCCATCGAGACCCAGATTGCACAACTAAACGCTGCAATGAGCGAGAGGGAGAAAGGAAAGCTCCCATCTCAACCCTTACCAAACCCTGGTTACCCATAGAATGCGCATGTTGTTCTTGAACAACAGAACCATAATGTGAGTGTTGTTACTACGTCGAGATCAGGGAGACTGCTGAATAACCACGTTGATGCCCCAATTGCTAATGATGACACCCCGGTTGCTTCTTCTTCCATCCCACTTTCTTCTTCTTCTTCTGAACTTGTTCTCCATAATCCACCGGGTTCTTCTCACAAACCTGCTAGTTTGAACGGACCACATCTCACTCAACTTAAACTCTAGATTTGAGTTTTGTTCCCTCTCCATAACTTTCCACATGGGTATTGAACTCAACCAATTTAAACAAAGCTCATTTTCCAAACCGGTTGAGACCCAATAAGCCCAGTCTATAGATGGAGAAGGTTGTGAAGCTGTTCAAACAAGTTAACATCAACATCCCTATTTTAGATGTGATCCAATAAGTTCCTTTGTACGCGAAAATCCTTAAGGACTTATGCACTAAAAAGAGGAAATCTCAAGTACCGAAGAAGATTTTCTTGGCTAGTAATGTGAGCAAAGTTCTTACCCTTGATTTGCCGAAAAAGGAAGGACCCTGGGTGTCCTACAATCTCAATTACCATTGGAGATAAGAATATCAACCGTGCTTTTCTAGACCTCGGTGCCAGTGCTAACTTGCTCCCATATTCAGTTTACGAGCAACTCGATGTAGGGGAACTGAAACCCATACACTGCACGCTGCAAATGGTCGACCGAACCATTTCCCATCCTAGGGGTGAGTTAGAGGATGTGTTGATTAAAGTCGGGGACTTCATATTCCCTATGGAATTCATAGTCTTAGACACACATCCCGTGGCTAACTTTCGGAATCAAAATCCGGTGATTTTCGGTCGTCCATTTTTGGCCACCTCAAATGCTATAATCAACAGTCGCAATGGTTCTATGAACCTATCATTCGGAAAAATGACAATTGAGCTCAACATTTTTAGGTTGGGAAATCATCCCTTTGACCCGAGTGCTCATATTCTGGATATCTGTTCCATCTAAGAAATCGATCCCGAATCTTGAAAGTTTGAGAAATTTCTTATCGATGTGGATTATCTCAACGCCACTAGTGCGTATCTTTTCGATCTAATTGCTTCCGGGACAGTGAGGGAATACTACTGTTTCACTTTTTGGATACTCCTGACATGTCACCACCCGAGTTGGAATCCTTCGAATTTGCGGATGAGTTAATTGAGCCATCCGACTCTGTTTCCTACACTCACTTTGAGCCCCTCTTGGAATCATTTGAGTTCGAGACACGTTCTCCGATCTTACCTTCATGTGTTTCTTCACCGGCGCTCAAACTCAAGCCTCTGCCGTCTCACCTTAAGTATGCTTACTTAGGTGAAAACGAGACTCTCCTGGTGATCATTTCGGCTTATCTACCTTTAGAGCAAGAGAAAGCCCTGCTTTCGGTCTTGCGATCAAATCGACAAGCTTTTGGATGGACTTAGTGATATATGCCCTAGAGGCCATTATTGTATAGTACTAGTTTGTATATTATATTTTGAAAGCTTGGGATATACACGGATATAATAACAGTTTTGCTCAATATGGTAGTATGCTACATGGTTTGTTTCTATCTTAATATGTGTATATATTTCATTTAACGTATCGCTAATACATATTGATAGAGCCCTTAAGATCTTTGCTTGACTACTAGTGCTGTGATGGCAGTCACACTAGTGGGGGCTGGGTAGTCTATAAGCACATCCTTATACAGCTTTCTAGTCGTAGGATTATCGAGACAGGGTATCGATACTCCAGAATAGACTAGTGTATACGCTTCTCATCCTAGCAGGGGAGATGGTCTGTCCCACAGCCATTAGTACGTTGTTCTGGAGATAGTATACATGTGCTCATTGGGTTATGCGTTATACTAGACAGGACTCATGGGGAACTGCTGGTTGGTATTATACCTATCGTCAGGTAGCGGTTCCCAGGTGACATGAGTACAGCTTAGTCCGTTGACTTGACATCGCTACTTCATCTCGAGTGTGTTCCCACTATTCTTAGATTACTACCCTACCATGGCTCAAAGGAGTCCTGCAAACAGGTAGTAGTTGGGTGCAGTCTCGAAGCACTTGGAGGAAGTAGCGGTTAGATAGGATCCGTCTCTCCCGGAATTAGGGGTTGATATCGCGCTGTGTTCGAAAATCCATTACACAAAGTCCCTAGCTAGGGCAAGCGAGTTTTACTGGTAGGTACTCCAGTAGTTTCTCAGGGAGTTTTGGGCTCTACTCCGGCACAACTTATTGCGTTATTAGGGATCTGACGGTTACCGCCTCTTTAGGCCCGATATGCGATACTCTTAGACGAACAGACCAACCTGTACGGAGATTGTCACAGATAGGCTCAGTAGGAGTTCGAATGAGTTCTCTCATCGACCTTCTTATCGACAAATATCTGGGTAGCCGTTACATGCAGCTAGTACCGCTGACGTGTTTTTAGTTAAACCCACTGCCAGCATGCTGTCGAGTCTTTAGAGTCCCATACTGAGGGTTTCCCTACTTTGGGCGAAACGATGTAGAGGCCGTATAGTTTTACGGCAGGGTTCGATCATATACGTGTACTTATGTACGGATCATGATTCGGGCGGATAATACTAGTGGGCTTTGGTTTAAGCCGGATCCTAGTATTAGATTATTGGATTATTTTCGTCTCTTTGTATTCGTATTTTTCGGAATACGGATACGCGTATGTATATACGGTGAGGGGTATTCTTGTAATTGTGCAAGAATGCTTCTAGAAGAAGACGCCTCATTTGTGGATTAAATCATTTTGTTAAATGGTTAATGAGGTGGAGGTATGAGGTGTTACTTATTATTTAATGAAGCATGGCTACTTGGTGACTATTGAAGCATGCTTGATTCATTGGTTTGAATGATTGGTATGCTTTATCTTCACAACACTTAGCCATTCTTCATAGAATGCTTATCACTACACTCTCATCTCCTCAAGCTTTCTTCTTCTTCCTCAACCCTAAAAGTCTTATGTGTTGAGAAACCTAGAGTATTTTGAGACAAATTAATTCATCATCACTCTCTACATCATCTAGGCTATCTAGTTTAGCGAACTAGGTACCTTAGTTACCTCGGTTTAGAGCTTGGAGCTGAAAACACATACTTTCAGGTGGATCATCTTTGACGTGAGGAGGCCGACCTTGCAAGCTCGATCCGATCTTCGAGGAGCCAAGGAGAGGAGGACTAGAAGACCCGAAGCACTATATACTAGGAGGTATAACACTCTTACATAGTAGTTAAACCTCTATATGGTTAGTTAGTTAACGTTCAAGTTAAGATCATGGAGTTTAGTCGGTGTTGCGAAGCTTGAAAAAAATCGTTTTTTGTATATTCTGCCTCTCCGCGAACCCGCGGGGGTGCGCGACATTGACTTACAGTGGTATCAGAGCCTACTAAATCTTAACCAGCTAGCTAGCAAGTAGTTAGAACTTCAATCGTTGAAAAAACCCGAAATTACAACTTCAAGAACATGCTTACTGTCGTTTTTAAAACGTGCTCTAAAAATTATTTCAGAGGCCTTAAAATTATAAGCAGGGTTTTCTAAGAACACAGAAGAAAAACGAGATCGTTACTTGCCAAGACCACCGTGGAAGCGCGGCGAAACAATGCATTTCGCCGCGGTTCCGCGGCCGAGTCGAGGCCGAGTTGCACCGATTTTATTCTGTGGGTCTATTTTGTGGTATTGTGATTTCTGGTATATTTGGTTTCTATCCAGTATTATTTGTGTGCTGGTTTGTACATGGGATAGACACGAAAAATATGTTCGATCAAAATTCTTAAGTTACTTGACTGATCGGGTTTTTTGTGTTTGAATATATGATGCTTAACGTATGCTAATTGCTATACGTCAATTAGTGGGGGTTGCACATAACTGTGATCTTGTTGTGGTTTGTGTATATGAAATATTGGATCGTCGTGGATGAATAGCCAGGGGATATGAGAAAAGAGTTTTCTTTCTTTCATTCATGTAAATTTGTAAAGTGATATAATATTCTTTTGCGGGGCACATCCGGGTTGAGGTTGTAGCCACCGTTGTATTATTTTATTTACCGTTTTTGCTCCTAGGATAGACCCAAGGTGGGGTGCACAAACTACCGGGTTCTTGAAGTGCCGAGTGGCCTACTCATTTTACCGAGGGAGGTTGCTTCACTTCGGGAATTTGGCGGGTAGTTTACCACACCAGTAGGGGTCTAGGGTGGGGTTTGGCTATTCATCACGACCGTGGATTCCGTCTTTCGTTATAGGCTTAAACGAAACGTGGAATTCCTAGTATATCCAATATGTTCATCTGTGATCTGGAATGCCTATTATTGCCTGAGACGAATGGATATATATATATATATATATATATATATATATATATATATAGTAGACGTTTGCCCGATATGCGATACTCTTAGACGAACAGACCAAACTGTACGGAGATTGTCACAGATAGGCTCAGTAGGAGTTCGGATGAGTTTTCTCATCGGCCTTCTTATCGGCAAATATCTGGGTAGCCGTTACATGCAGCTAGCCCCACTGACGTGTTTGTGGTTAAACCCACTGCCAGCATACTGTCGAGTCTTTAGAGTCCCACACAGAGGGTTTCCCTACTTCGGGCGAAACGATGTAGAAGCCATATGGTTTTACGGCAGGGTTCGATCATATACGTGTACTTATGCCCGGATCATGATTCGGGCGGATAATACTAGTGGGCTTTAGTTTAAGCCGGATCCTAGAATTAGATTATTGGATTATTTTCGTCTCTTTGTATTCGTATTTTTCGGAATACGGATACGAGTATGTATATACGGTGAGGGGTATTCTTGTAATTGTGCAAGAGTGCTTCTAGAAGAAGACATCTCATTTGTGAATTAAATCATTTTGTTAAATGGTTAATGAGGTGGAGGTATGAGGTGTTACTTATCATTTAATGAAGCATGGCTACTTGGTGACTCATGGGGTGACTCATACTTTGGTGACTATTGAAGCATGCTTGATCCATTGGTTTGAATGATTGGTATGCTTCATCTTCACAACACTTAGCCATTCTTCATAGAATGCTTATCACTATACTCTCATCTCCTCAAGCTTTCTTCTTCTTCCTCAATCCTAAAAGTCTTATGTGTTGAGAAACCTAGAGTATTTTGAGACAAATTAATTCATCATCACTCTCTACATCATCTAGGCTATCTAGTTTAGCGAACTAGGTACCCTAGTTATCTCGGTTTAGAGCTTGAAGCTCAAAACACATACTTTCAGGTGGATCATCTTTGATGCGAGGAGGTCGACCTTGCAAGCTCGATCCGATCTTCGAGGAGCCAAGGAGAGGAGGACTAGAAGACCCGAAGCACTTGATACTAGGAGGTATAACACTCTTACATAGTAGTTAAACCTCTATATGGTTGGTTAGTTAAGGTTCAAGTAAAGATCATGGAGTTTAGTCGGTGTTGCGAAGCTTGAAAAAAATCATTTTTTGTATATTCCGCCTCCCCGCGAACCCGCGGGATGCGCGACATCGACTTACAGTGGTATCAGAGCCTACTAAGCCTTAACTAGCTAGCTAGCAAATAGTTAGAACTTCAATCGTCGAAAAAACCCGAAATCACAACTTCAAGAACATGCTTACTGTCGTTTTTAAAACGTGCTCTAAAAATTATTTCAGAGGCCTTAAAATTATAAGCAGGGTTTTCTAAGAACACAAAAAAAAAACGAGATCGTAACTTGACAAGACCACCGTGGAAGTGCGGCGAAACAATGCGTTTCGCCACGGTTCCGCGGCCGAGTCGAGGCCGAGTTGCCCCGATTTTCTTCTATGGGTCTATTTTGTGGTATTGTGATTTCTGGTATATTTGGTTTCTACCCAGTATTGTTTGTGTGCTGGTTTGTACATGGGATAGACACGAAAAATATGTTCGATCAAAATTCTTAAGTTACTTGACTAATCGGGTTTTCTCTGTTTGGATATATGATGCTTAACGTAAGCTAATTGCTATACGTCGATTAGTGGGGGTTGCACATAACTGTGATCTTGTTGTGGTTTGTGTATATGAAATATTGGATCGTTATGGATGAATAGTCAGGGGATGTGAGAAGAGAGTTTTCTTTCTTTCATTCATGTAAATTTGTAAAGTGATATAATATTCTTTTGCGGGGCACATCCGGGTTGAGATTGTAGCCACCGTTGTATTATTTTATTTACCGTTTTTGCTCCTAGGATAGACCCAAGGTGGGGTGTACAAACTACCGTGTTCTTGAAGTGCCGAGTGGCCTACTCATTTTACCGAGGGAGGTTGCTTCACTTCGGGAATTTGGTGGGTAGTTTGCCACACCCGTAGGGGTCTAGGGTGCGGTTTGGCTATTCATCACGACCGTGGATTCCGTCTTTCGTTATAGGCTTAAACGAAACATGGAATTCCTAGTATATCCAATATGTTCATCTGTGATCTGGAATGCCTATTATTGCCTGAGACGAATGGATATATATATATATATATATATATATATATATATATATATATATATATATAGTAGACGTTGCTTATGTTTTGCACCCGCGCTAGTCCAGCCCCCGCTCTGCCGTCAGTTAAGTAACCTAACGATGCATGACGGGGCTCCGTGGTGAATGCAGATGACATAAGCGTACGTTGTATTTTCGTTTCTTTCTGTAATGATAGGATTAAATGATGGGACATCATTAATTGATTAATGCAAAGAAAACAAACCAAAACTGAATTGCTGGAACATTTTCAAAACCACTTGGTTTTCTTCAAAAAGCAATTTTTAAATGCGGAGCCTAAACCACTTTTTTAAAAGCTATCATGGTTCCTTCGATTATATCAAATTCATTACGTTCACAGTTTTTGCCAAAACCATTCGTAGCCCTCCGTCATTTCAAATGGGTATTCAGTAATATTCAAGCTATATATTTTGACCTTCGCCAAGGCATAGTGATTGGTAGCTGCTGTGCATTCATCTGTAGTATAGATAGATGTGTTGGTTTGGGACATCCGTACTAATATTTTTTCCTTCGTCAAGGATATGTACGGGTAGGTTCAAATTAACTTGGACAATGATAGGTAGAACTTGACTTGCGACTTATGATATGTTGGCTTTCGTCAAGGTCATAAGAGCTTGGGGCAAAAATCCACATCAGGAGTTTCTAAGGAAATTGAAACTTGCTAGTGTTACATACCATTTGGAGTGTGATGATTTTAGTAGGATTCCTTCAAGGTTGTCACACGATAATATTTGGATCCCGATTTTACTGTGAGTATCCGCTACTCCTCGGGAGATTTTTTCACTAAACAATCAATGCTATAAACCAAGTAGGTGTCTAGAACGGTGTTAGTGGGGCTACGCCTTTAGTGAAAAGAGGTTATGTAATTAAGGAATTTCGCGAAAGCATTGGAAAACCTCCATCGAAGTACCAATACCAGCCTGGTCGAAAGGTTAAGCAAGAATTGTAGGATGAGATTAATCCTGGCTAATTCTTCTTTTATGGTTTGAGAAAGGATTCAAGAAACAGTGGGAGCCATCCTGTTTAGATAAACTTAAAACCAATCTAAACTTGCAAGAGCATCATACTAAGTGTTTCCCTTCTCTCTTTTGACTACAGCGACGAAAATGACCGGGCTTAAGTTACTATTAGATAAAAACATGGCCAAACTATAAAGATTGGCTAAGAAATGTCCAGATGGCCATTACCTATGACAACCTGGGCTACCTCCTTACTACTAAAGGCCCCGCCGTCCTAGGTCTATATTCCACCGTCGCGGATGTTGATATCCGTCAGACATGGGAAATTGACAGTGCGAAAGCCAAGTGCCTCGTACTAACCTCTATGGATAATGAACACTAGAGACAGCACGAGAAGATGGACTTTGCTTTCATCTCCCTCCATACCAAGGATTTATATGGGAAGCAATCTCGTATCGCAAGATACGAGACCTTGAAGAAATTATTTCTAGCGAGATTGGCTGTCGAATCATCTGTAGGGGACCACGTCCTTACGATAATTAGCTATATTAAAGAGCTAGCGGACCTTGGGACTACGTTAGAGAACGAGTTATTTACTGACTTGATTCTACAATCGCTCCCCTCCACCTACGCCCAGTTTATCTTGAATTTCAACATTCAAGGGAAGGAAGTTTCACTTTCAGAACTGCTCAACATGTTGAAGAGCGCTGAGGGCATCATGCAGGAATCCAGGGAGACACCCGCTCTACTCATTGGGGAATCTTCCTCTTCTAGATCCGAGGCGAAAGCCAAGGGAGAGAAGAAGAAGGCCTCCACCAAGCTGATAGGTGGTGCCAGTAAGGTAGAGGGAAAGGACAGGGCAAAAGTTTCGGGCCTAAAAATAGGGAAGGAAGAATATTTCTATTTTCACGGGAAAGGGCATTAGCATAAGGACTGCAGGGCTTGGAAAGCCAGAAACCAGGATTCGAAGCACGTTTTAGCTTCGGCTTTGGGCGTGTTTATAATTGAAAACTGTCTGTCAATTAACTCTATGGGTACTAAATACCATATCCGGATCTCATATCTGTAATTTATTACAGGCTTTGAGAAACCGTAGAGTTATCAAGGCACATGATATGACTCTCAGGGTTGCTAACGGAATGAGCGTGGACGCTGTATCCGTAGGGGAATATCACCTACGATTGACAAGTGGGCAGATTTTGATTTTGCGTAACTGTTTGTGTGTATCTAGTTTGACATGTAATACCATCTCTATATCTTTACTATCTAAAGAAGATTATGATTTTACATTTGTAAGCGATGTGGTCCACATCCACCTAAATCAAGTTTTGATTGGGTCAGGTACACGGTATATACGTATTAAATCAAGTTCAGCTTTTCAACGTCCAGAACAGACATAAAAGAAAGTCTCCAGAATTAAATCAGGCATTCTTATGGAATCATAGACTGGGTCACATCAATGAAACACAGTTGATGAAGTTACATAAAGAGGGATATTTTGACCTGTTCGAATATCGGTCTTATGCAACTTGTCAATTATGTCTCAAAGGAAAGATGACAAAGACTCCGTTCACTGGACACGGGGTAAGAGCGAGTGAGCTCTTAGGACTCATACACAGCGACGTGTGTGGTCCAATGTCTACACATGCAAGAAGTGGTTATTCCTATTTCATTACTTTCATGGATGATTTCTCTAGGTATGGGCATGTATTCTTGATGAAATATAAATTCGAGACCTTTGAGAAATTCCAGGAATATAAGAATGAAGTGAAAAACAAACCGGTAAAAGTATTAAGACACCTAGATCTGATCGAGGCGGTGAATACTTAAGTGCCGAGTTCCTGGGTTATTTAAAAGAGAATGGAATTCTCTCTTAGCTTACTCCTCTAAACACACTTCAACACAACGGTGTATCGGAAAGGCGGAACCGAACCCTATTGGATATAGTATGTTTCATGATGAGTAATGCCGAGTTTCCGCGATCCTTCTGGGGCTATGCACTAGAATCAGCTGCATATCTTTTGAATAAGGTTCTTCCCAAGACTGTACCTACCACACCATATCAGATGTGGAGCGGGAAGAAACCATATCTTTAGTATATGAAGATATGGGGGTGTCCAGCTTTTGTAAAAAAGCAACAAGCGGACAAGCTTGAGGCACGCTCAGTACTGTGTAATTTTGTGGGATACCAAAGAACTCCAGGGGGTATCTTTTCTATTACGCAGATGAACAAAAGGTTTTTGTTTCTCGGCATGCCCACTTTTTGGAAACTCAATTTTTAGAAAAAGAGATAAGTGGGAGTGCAATAGAACTGGAAGAAATTCCAGAACCACAAGCTATTACTGAAAGCATGGTGGAACCAGAAGTTTCAAAAGAACCTGACATCCCCACGCCACTCCGCAGGACTAGTAGGCAGTTTCATCCGACCGAGTGATACTACGGTTTTCTCATAGACGGGGATAGAGAGGATTGCATTATCGACGATGATGAGCCAACTACCTTCTAGCAAGCCATTTAGAGCAGAGACTCGGTAAAATGACTGGATGCAATGCGGACCGAAATGGAGTCCATGTACACCAACAAAGTATGGACTTTGGACATTACTCCAGAAGGGGTAAAACCCGTAGGCTGCAAATGGATCTTCAGAAAGAAGATTGGTGTAGACGGACAGGTTGAAACCTATAAGGCTGGATTTATTGCAAAAGATTTTTGTCAAAGACCTAGTTTGGACTATGATATGACCTTTTCTCCTGTGGCTATGCTCAAATCCATTCGGATCCTTCTTGCCATTGCTGCCTCCCACGATTATGAAATTTGGCAGATGAACGTAAAGTCCGCTTTTCTGAATGGAAATTTGGAAGAGTGTGTTTATATGGATCAGTCAGAGGGTTTCATAGTGAGTGGGATCAGCGGAAGAGTGTGCAAGTTGCTTAAATCCGTTTATGGATTAAAGCAGGTATCGGGGAGTTGGAACATCTGTTTTGATGAGACGATCAAAGAATTCGACTTTATCAAAAATCCAGATGAACCATGCATTTATAGTAAGATTGTAGCAAGAACTGTGGTATTCCTCGTCTTGTACGTGGATGGCATTCTCTTGATAGGAAATGACATTCCTATGCTACAATCAGTCAAAGGATTCTTGTCACAAAGGTTCTCCATGAAAGACCTGGGTGATGCCTCATACATTCTGAAGATCCAGATCTATCGTGATTGATCTAAGAGGATGTTGAGACTTTCACAGTTCAGGTACATCAACACCATACTGAAAAGATTTAGTATGGAAGATTCTAAGCGCGGTAATCTAGCGGCTTGTCACGGGATCACCCTCTCTAAAGAGATGTCTTCCAAAACTAATTTGGAAAGGGATCGCATGTCTATTATACCTTACACTTCTATGGTAGGCTCTATAATATATGCGATGTTGTGTACCAGGCCAGATGTAGCTTACGCACTGAGCGTTGTAAGCAGGTATCAGTCAAATCCATGGGAAAAGAACTGGATAGCAGTGAAGAACAATCTCAAGTACATGAGAAGGACTAAGGAGATATTCTTGGTGTATGGCGGAAAAGACCTCCAGATCGAGACTTTTGCTGGCTCTATCTTCCAGAGTGACAAGGATGACTCCAAGTCCATGTCGGGTTATGTCTTTACCCTCTATGGAAGGGCGGTCTGTTGGAAGAGCTCCAAGCAGAATGCCGTTGCTGACTCGACAATGGAAGCGGAGTATATCGCTGTTTGTGAGACCGCAAAAGAAGCAGTCTGGATAAGGAAGTTCGTAATAGAACTTTAGGTGGTTCCGTCCATTGTTGATCCAATACCTCTGTATTGTGACAACAACGGGGCTATAGCTTTAGCGAAGGAATCTAGGTCTCATCAGAAGTCCAGACATATCTTGAGACAGTATCACCTGATCAGGGAGATCGTGGATCGCTAGGAGATCGAGATGCTGAGAGTAGACGCGGAGAACAACACTGCAGATCCACTCACAAAGGCCACCCCTCAGACGCAGTTCGAGATGATAGGTCTGCGATATGCCAATACATGGCCTTAGTGCAAGTGGGAGATTGTTAGTGATATATGCCCTAGAGGACATTATTGTATAGTACTAGTTTGTATATTATATTTTGGAACCTTGGGATATACACAGATATAATAACAGTCTTGCTCAATATGGTAGTATGCTACTTGATTTGTTTTTATCTTAATATGTGTATATGTTTCTTTTAATATATCACTAATACATATTGATAGAGCCCTTAGAATCTTTGCTTGACTACCAGCGTTGTGATGGAAGTCACACTAGTGGGGGCTGGGTAGTCCATAAGCACATCCTTATACAGGTCCCTAGTCATAGGATTATCGAGACGGGGCATCGATACTCCAGAGTAGACTAGTGTATACGCTTCTCATCCCAGCAGGGGAGATGGTCTGTCCCACAGCCATTAGTACATCGTACTGGAGATATTATACAGGTGCTCATTGGGTTATGAGTTACACTGGACAAGACTTATGGGGAACTGCTGGTTGGTATTATACCTATAGTCAGGTAGCAGTTCCCAGGTGACATGAGTACAACTTAGTCCGTTGACTTGACGTCGCTACTTCGTCTCGAGTGTGTTCCCATTGTTCTTAGATTACTATCCTACCACAGCTCAAAGGAGTCGTACAAACAGGTAGTAGTTGGGTGCAGTCCCGAAGCACTTAGAGACAGTAGCGGTTAAATAGGATTCGTTTCTCCCGGGATTGGGGGTTGATATCGCGTTGTGTTCGGAAAGCCATTACACAAAGTCTCTGGCCAGGGAAAGCGAGTTTTACTGGTAGGTACTCCAGTAGTTTCTCAGGGTGTTTTGGGCTCTACTCCGGCACGACTTATTGCGCTATTAGGGGTCTGACGGTTACCGCCCCTAGGCCCGATATGCGATACTCTTAGACGAACAGACTGGACTGTATGGAGATTGTCACAGATAGGCTCAGTAGGAGTTCGATGTGTTTTCTCATCTGCCTTCTTATCGACAGATACCTGGTTAGCCGTTACGTGCAGCTAGTACTCCTGACGTGCTTGTGGTTAAACCCACTGCCAGCGTACTGTCGAGTCTTTAGAGTCCCACACAGAGAGTTTCCCTGCTTCGAGCAAAATGATGTAGAGGCCGTATGGTTTTACGACAGGGTTCGATCATATATGTGTACTTGTGCACGGATCATGATTCGGGAGGATAATACTAGCGGGCTTTGGTTTAAACCGGATCCTAATATTAGATTATTGGATTATTTTCGTCTCTTTGTATTCGTATTTTTCAGAATACGGATATGGGTATGTATATACGGTGAGGGGTATTCTTGTAATTGTGCAAGAGTGCTTCTAGAAGAAGACACCTCATTTGTGGATTAAATCATTTTGTTAAATAGTTAATGAGGTGGAGGTATGAGGTGTTACTTATCATTTAATGAAGCATTGCTACATAGTGACTTATGGGGTGACTTATACTTTGGTGATTATTGAAGCATGCTTGATTCATTGGTTTAAATGATTGGTATGCTTCATTCTTCACAACACTTAGCCATTCTTCATAGAATGCTTATCAGTACACTCTCATCTCCTCAAGCTTTCTTCTTCTTCCTCAACCTTAAAAGTCTCATGTGTTGAGAAACCTAGGGTATTTTGAGATAAATTAATTCATCATCACTCTCTACATTATTTAGACTATCTAGTTCAGCGAACTAGGTACCCTAGTTACCTCGGTTTTGTTAGTTGTATCTATGCCCTAGAGGCCATTATTGTACATATGATGTATATTATTGTGGATGCTTAGACATATAGAGAGAGGAATTTCTTGCTCGACATGATAGTATGCTATCTGGTTGCTCTTTATCTTAACATGTATACTTGTCTCTTGATACTGTCTTATGGTTACATGTTGGTAAAGCCCTTAGGATGTGTACTTGACTACCAGGATTATGATGCAGATCATACTAGTGGGGCTATGGTAGTCCATAAGTTCATCCTTTAATGTTCCTAGTTGTGGGTGTATCGAGACGGGGCATCGATATACCAGAGTAGACTAGCGTATAAGCTTCTCGACCCATGTGCTGGACGATGGATGATCCCATATCCATTGGTGTTTGACATCAGAGATGGTATACGGGTGCTCAGTGGAGACTGGGTATACTGGACAGACTCGCCGAGAACTCCTAGATGGTATTATACCTGACGTCAGATAGCAGTTCTCTGGTGACACTGGTACAGGTTAGTTTGTAGACCCGAGATCGTCATAGAGTCTTATATGATTCCCACTGCGCTTTGATTTCCACCTTACCAAGTTCAAGAGGACGTGCAAAACGGTGGTTTTTGGGTACAGTCCCGAGTCACATGGAGGCAATGAGCGATAGGAGGGGATTTCGTCTCTCCTGGTATTGGGGGTAGATGTCGTACTGTGCTCGATTGGCCATAACAGGGAAGTCCCTGGCCAGGGCTGATTTAGAGATTTACTGATAAGTGTTATCAGTAGTTTCTCGACCCATTATGAGCCTCGTATCGGCATAACTTATCGAGTTATTAGGGTCTGACGTTTACCACCTCTAGACTTGATATGCGACATCTTAGACGAAGAGACCGGACTGTACGGTAATGTTACTGACAGGCTTTACAGGAGCTAGAGCGGGCTTGCTTGTTGATCTTCGGATCGCTCAATACCTGGGTAGCCATTACGTCCAGCTAGTGCCGCTGACGGCTTATGGGTGTTTGATGTGATCATCACCTACTGCCAGCGTATTGACGAGTCTTTAGAGTCCTACATAGAGGTTTTACTGGCTCAGGCAAAACGAAGTAGGAGCACATATGTGATATGTGCGGGACCGAGAATAATACGAGTATGTGATACCGTATTCTATTCTCGCGATATTTTTATCGGTCGGTTATATGTGATATAGCCGGGTTATCGAATCAAGTGTTGATTCGATAAGATTGTACATATAATATTAGTCGGTTACATGTGATATAACCGGATTATTAAATCAAGTGTTGATTTGATAATTTAGTGTATAATTGTATATTTGATATACTAGTTTATATTAACTAATATTAGCTCACTTAAGCATTTATTTTCTCACATATGCACACTTAATATATATGTGATATATATTAATTGTGTTTTTTATTGTGTCATGGTTGTTGATACACACTACATGGGTGTATGAGACTTACACCATACTAATTATAATGTGGGGTTTAAATATTTAAAGTAAATCCAAATTAGTGGATAAATGGTCACATGCATGAAGCTTGTAGAAGCTTGTGGATGCATTGACTTAGTCCACTCATTTTGTTTTACTTAAGATATTTATTAACCTAACCATTATTATTTAGCCATGGTTATGTCTCTACATGAGTTAGCTATATGATACAAACTCAGCCATGGTTGATTCTTTCACCTCATTAGTTCATTCTCATTTTTTTGCTTCATCTTCTTCAACCTTGAGAAAAAGCTCACTAGCTTTTTGCAAAGTGAGAAAATATTGTGAGAAAAATAAAACTAAAGTGAGCCCACTTGCTACTTCATCATCCTTTACTAGATTAGCACTTTAGTATAGGGTGTTAGCTTCACTAATCTCTCATTAGTGAAGTAGAAACTTGAGTTAGTGTCTCCTCGACGTAGATCATCTTCGGCCTCGAAAACTTCAAGCAAGATCGTTCCTTTCACCTTGAGAAGCCATGCAAGAGTCCGGGAGTACCATGATCGCAGTGAAGGGACCACTACAAGGAGCCATTCAAGTGAAGGACCGGTCTACAAAGGTTGTATTCCGTTATCACTTAGAAGTAAAGATGTTTACTTTTTAGTTTAGCTCCTAAAACTCTAGTTAGATCCTTGGTTAGGGTTGTTTGGCACACTAATTTTTAAATATAGCATGTTTGATGCCTGGTGAAACCTTGTGGTTGTGCCTAAGAACCCTACAGTGGCATCAGAGCCTTACTAGAGCATTAGGAGTCGTCTAGGCGAAGTTAGAAGTTCGAATGAACTCCGAAAACCCGAAATAGCCCATTTTCTGGAAATTTTTCAAAATGTTGGAATTTTTCACATTAAAAATCCTCAGAAAATCATACAGGTAAAACTATGGACCCTCTAGAAGAACGACACCCTAACTCGACAACATGACCGCGGAACCGCGGCCAAACCATGGGTTTGGCGGCGGTTCCGCGACACTATGTGTGAGGCTTTGGTCGATACTTCTACGGTTGGTCCGTAGCTACTGGGGCATGTTTCTGGGTATTTTTGATATTTCTCAAGGGTTGAGTTTTTCTGGGGAAATTTTAGAAATTCGTTGATTCGATCGAAAGGTTTAACATCGTCTAGCTATCTGCAATGTGATACAATATGTGGAATTCATATTGTTAGGCATGAAATCCGTAATATGTGATATTTCGGATTTATGATGTCTAAAGTTATTATAGATTCCAAATGTTGTAGTTTGATATTTTCTTTTCTGCGACCGTAAGTGTAATATGTGGTATATCGCCGGTTTCGTTGCTATACGTCAACGACAATTGGGATACGCATATTTACTTACGTTGATGACATATGATGTTATGTGTTGCTGTGATATGTTATATTGGATCGTCATGTTTTGAATAGTCCGGGGTTTTTATGTGAGATGAGAGTTTTTTATTTTCATTTATATAAAGTTCAATGTATATAATATTCTTTTATTAGGGCACTTCCGGGTTGAGGATGATGTCACCATTGTTGTATATTATTTACTTTTCCGTATTAGGATGGACCCAAGGAGGGGAGCACAAGTAACCGGGTTCTAGAGTCCAGTGGGAGACCAACTCGAGGAGTCGAGTCCGGGTCTCCTAACTCTCAGAATTAGTAGGGTTGCTTGCCACTCTCATAGGGGTCTAGGGATGTGGGTTTGGATATTCACCACGATGGTGGAATCCGTGTTTTATACAGGCTCAAAATAAAACACGGACCCCGTAGTATATCCAATATTTCATATGTTTCTTCTGCTGCTCTGTGATGTGATCACTGTGGATTATGAGACGAATGGATATACATTATATATGAGATATATAGTAGACATTACTTATGTTTTGCACCCGCGCTAGTCCCGTCCCAGTATGCCGTTAGTTAAGTAACCTAACGGTGCATAACGGGACATTGCGGCGAATGCGGATGGCATAAGCGTACGTTGTATTTTCGTTTCTTCTGTGATGCTTAGGAAGCTTAAACTATGGGACTTCATTAATGCGATTAATGAAAAGAAAGAAATCTAAAAGATGTTGTGGAATCAAATTTTCAAAAAGGGTAGCTACAGTATTTGCTTTGCATAGTGATATATGTGATATATCCTGCACCTTATTCGATAAGGAAAGAGCCGAGATCCCTTCACCGGGAGTGACCTCTTTAGCAATTACAGGCAGATGATACAATACATGGTTTGTCTTTTGATTGCTTTTGGAGTATTTGCTTTGCATAGTGTCACGACCCAAATTTCGGCCCGTGACCGGCACTTAACCACGTAACGTCTACAGGCGTAACGCGACTAAGTAAGCCGAAACCCAGAAATCAAAACCATTAAAAGTAATGAGTGTTAAAACATTTAATAGAAACATTTGTTAAAACGTTTAGAAAACCTTAAGTAATTCAGTAAAATTCTTTAAAGTTCAAGTTATTATCTTAAAAATTTTGGCAGCATTTCCTTTATAAAAACTAGTCCTGAGCTCGGGGTACAAGACAAGATATGAGTAAAATGATATACAATAAGAATAAAGCATCCCAAACGGGAGCAATCACGCCCAACAACGGAAACAATCACCACAATAATAATATGCGACACCGTAGCGACGAAAGAGCAAAAAAAATAAGTGAAGACAACATGAAATATAAAACTGCATAAATAAAATCGGCTCACAACGAGCTCGACACCAGAGTACAAATAATATATATCGTCCTCACAACTGGTCTCTAAGTCAATACATAAGTAGTAGATGGAGAGTATTAGATACAACAGTGTATACAACTGGAAAATAAACAGATACCGCAAAAACCAACTTATCAGCAAAAGGGCTCACGCGCCAACTGCAATGGTATCCGTATCAAAAGATGCAAGAAAGCAGCCTGCCGCGACTACTCTGAGGGGCAACCTGCAAATACCGTGGCACAACGGGGGTGAGTTGCCAACTCGTGAATAGTAGATAATATATAAAGGTAATCGCGAGTATGCACGTATTGCGATATTTTAACCTATGCCAACAGATAACATTTATATGATGAGCTGGATGCGCAATAATCATGCAACAAGTGCGATCTAGTAACATCTCAATATGGTGAATAGGGTATGCAATAATCGTGCATAGCATGTGCAATCTCATAACATCTATATAGGATGAGCAGGGTATGCAATAATCGTGCATAGCATGTGCAATCTAATAACATCTATATAGGATGAGCAGGGTATGCAATAATCGTGAAAAAGTACTCTATCAGCTACTACAGATACAGGATGAGATGTATAACACTGAATGCTGAGCATGTGAATAAATAACATCTACATGGAATGCCAACGTGGAAAAATAACCGGTGTCTATCAATGCACCCAAATCCTAGTAATAACTCAGGCTCCGTAACGCTAATCGGCCCTCAAATCCTGTAAATCTCATAGAATCGTGAGTGCCCAACATCGGCACTCAAAATATCATAAAATGATCGTGTCCAGCATTGACACGCAAATCCTCATGTGTCGGGTTCCGTCAGTCCGGATCGGCCCATGGGCTCCGTCTGCGGAATCGACCCTTGGCCCCGGCAGTACGGGTCGGCCCGTATCCATCTCTCAGCTCTGGTCAGTATCCTCCGGATGACCGCCAGGTCCAACCAATCACCGGTGGGTAGTAGTCCCTCCGCCAGGCTCACCGTCTAACTGTACGAGTCTTCTTGCCCCAGGGTACCGTACCGGGTCCACCATGTACCTGCAATCGGTGCTTACCACTCCTCGAATCGGGTATACTCACACAAGCTCTTAGGAACCGAGAAAACTCATGGTGGACGTACTGAAATATCATATCAAGAGAAACCGGGTTTTTAAAACAGTGCGTATTTTCTTAAAACAATATCACGGTTCTCAAATCCAGAAATCCCATAAATCCAAACTCAATGCATAAATCCATGCAATGTGTCGTATGACACTAAGAGTAAAAAAGGAAAACCGCACTTTTAAAAAGGATTTGTCCCTGTTTTCTAGAAATTGAGTCAATATCATCCATGTATGTAGCATATGTATGCATTTAATTACAGATGTGCAAATGGATATAGACGCAAATGTGAGTGTAGCAATGTACATGTGCACTAATATGATATACGATGTATATGTGCACAAGTATGGATATATCAAGATATGTATGAACTAATTTGAGTATACAGGGTGCATGTGCGCAAGTAGGGATATATCAATGATGTATGCACTAATATGAGTATACAGTGTGTATGTGCGCAAGTAGGGATATATCAATGATGTATGCACTAATATGAGTATACAGTGTGCATGTGCGCAAGTAGGGATATATCAATGATGTATGCATTAATATGAGTATACAGTGTGCATGTGCGCAAGTAGGGATATATCAATGATGTATGCATTAATATGAGTATACAGTGTGCATGTGCGCAAGTATGAAAATATCAATATATGTGTATGCCAATATGCGACAAAGTCATGTCTAATCATCAAAGATGCAGTAATCAAAAGATATATGATTCGTAGCAATCCTATAGTGCGATTGTCATGGCAATCACTAACGGTGTGAGTGTAACATACAAATAGTGCTCATGCAGCTTGAACCGTTAGTGACAGTGCAGTGTTCTATAACTACCATTCTATATGCAACAAGAGATGGTATGCTACGACAGTACATAAAAATATATACGACTAAAATATCCTATCATGCCCTGACGCTTAACGCCATACGGGCGATTTCCCCGTAGATGTTAAATCTACTCACCTGGTCCCGTGCTAAGCGTAGCCGACCACTTGCTTCTCTTTCTTTGCGGCGTCCGACGTACCCGCCTGCGAACCTAGAATTTACACAAAGAATCCATATATAAGCAAAATCCTACAAAACGCGATATCGAAATCAAACGAGAAACTCGCGTCGCGAACTAAACGCGCGTGTGTCCGATACGCTAAAATGTGTGAATATGAGTCTGAAACTACCCCGACACGTCGCGACACGCAGCAACACTAAACCCCCTCACGTATCACACGTGTCGCGCAAACTAAACGTATAGGAGAAACAATATATCGCCCCAGATTTTGACTCGGGAACAAAAGTGAAAAGTTGCATATGCCAAACTACTTAAATACACAGCAGACTACCCTAGCCAAAACCCTAACACCTAATTCCCCTATTTGGCCGCAAATTGTGGCCAGAACGAATAAAACTGCGGCCTGGGTGTGGGATTATGGGCTCGTGCTTCGTTTGTGTAGTCTAGACCTCGTGCACATGCTCCAGTTATCCCAGATTTTCTCTGAAGAAAATGGGTCAACAGCAGATAAAAGAAGGGTAAATTTTGCTATAAAACGTTAAGTTTTGTACTAAATGAAACCCTATGGTATTTTAGTGAAATTTGGGGTTAAATCTCAGATAAAAGGGCCTAATAACACATAGTTAAGTTAAGCTAACCGTCAATATCACCACTTGGCCATAACTTCACACAAATCACCATTTTTAGTACTACAACGCATATTTAATACTAACTGATGCTACTTATCACCTAAGTTTAGCAAGTTAGGAAGTTGAGTCTAAGAAATATACCTCACTTGACCCTAGGTGCAAGGAGAAGGAGAAGAAGAAGAAGAGTTGCTGCTGCTGCTGTTGCTTGGGCTGCTGCTGCTATCTGTTGCTGTTGTTGTTGCTTGCTGCTGCTGCTTATGCTGCTGTTGCTTGGGCTGCTGCTGCTATCTGTTGCTGCTGCTGCTTCTTCTGCTGCTGCTGTAGCTGGTGTTGTGTGTGTGTGAGTGAGAGAGAGAGAAGTGAGAAAAAAGAGTGTTTGAAACAAAAGAGAATGAGAGCACAAGAGAGTCAACCCCCTCTCTCTTCATTAAATGAGAGCATGGCTCAAGCCATGATGCCCATTCTCTCTCTCTCTCTCTCTCTCCAAGTCAACCCAACTAAATCATTTCTCATAAAAAAAACCAATTAACCAAACACCTAATAAGAATTTCAAATGGCGTAACAAAATGGTTAGTCCACCATGGTTGCTAATCACGGTCTAACCCAAACTTAACCTTAGTTTACATACACATGTGTGTGCAAGCCTAAATAAATACTAATAAAATACTCATTAAATTTGATAAAATATTTAAAAATAGTTTTAGGAAACTTTTTATTGAAAACCATATATTAAAGTATAATTAGCCACTAATAACATCCTAAAGTGTTACAATCTTCCCCCCTTAAAGAAATTCGTCCCCGAATTTAGAAATATATAGTTACGCGTACCTTTGAAGAGATGAGGGAATTTCTTCCGCATCTCGCCCTCGGCCTCCCAAGTGATCTCTTCACCATTCGGGCTGCGCCAAAGCACCTTCACAGATGGCAAGACCTTCGATCGAAGCTTCTTCACCTGCCGGTCCAATATCACGACTGGCTGCTCGGTGAACGAAAGATCGCGCTCGAGCTGAACGGTCTGATGCTGAATCATGTGCGAATGGTCATGTAGGTATCTGCGAAGCATCGACACATAGAATATAGGGTGAATATCTGGGAAGTCGGGTGGAAGAGCCAAACGATATGCCATTGCGCCCATACGCCCGAGGATCTCGAAGGGACCTATGAATCTGGGGCTAAGCTTCCCCTTCCGTCCAAACCTCATCACTCCCTTCATCGGAGAGACCCTCAGAAAAACATGATCGCCAACTGCGAACTCTAATCTGCGGCGGCGTCTGTCAGCATACGATTTCTGCCTGCTCTGAGCTGTCCTCATCCTATCTCGAATCAGCTGTATCTTCTCGGTCGTCTCCTGTACGATCTGCGGCCCCAAGATACTGCTCTCACTAAGCTCTGTCCAACAGACGGGCGATCTACATCTCCTCCCATACAAAGCCTCAAAAGGTGCCATCTGAATAGTATCCTGGAAACTATTATTGTAGGAGAACTCCACCAAGGGTAAATGATGATCCCAGCTACCACCAAAGTCTAAAACGCACGCTCGGAGCATGTCCTCGAGAGTCTGAATAGTCCGCTCTGACTGGTCGTCGGTCTGTGGATGAAATGCTGTGCTGAAACTCAAGCGGGTGCCCAACGCCTCCTGAAGCCTCTGCCATAGTCGGCTGGTAAACTGGGTGCCTTGGTCGGACACGATACACGTCGGGACTCCATGCAGTCGTACAATCTCGTCGATGTATATCTGGGCATACTGAGCAAATCCGAAAGTCGTCTTCACCGGCAGGAAGTGAGCCGCTTTCGTCAATCGATCCACGATCACCCAGATGGAGTCATACCCTCGCCTATTCTTGGGTAGCCTTACAACGAAGTCTATAGAAATCTGCTCCCATTTCCACTCCGGAATGGGTAACGGCTGTAGCTCTCTCGCTGGCCTCTGGTGCTCGGTCTTGACTTGCTGAAATCCGAAAGTCGTCTTCACCGGCAGGAAGTGAGCCGCTTTCGTCAATCGATCCACGATCACCCAGATGGAGTCATACCCTCGCCTATTCTTGGGTAGCCCTACAACGAAGTCTATAGAAATCTGCTCCCATTTCCACTCCGGAATGGGTAACGGCTGTAGCTCTCTCGCTGGCCTCTGGTGCTCGGTCTTGACTTGCTGACAAGTCAGGCACCTCGACACGAAGTCTGTGATGTCCCTCTTCATTCCGTCCCACCAGTAAACATCTCTCACATCATGGTACATCTTGGTGGAACCCAGATGAACACTATACACCGATCGATGTGCCTCCTCAAGAATATCACGCTGCAGTCCCTCAGCATCTGGTACGCACAGTCTAGTCCTAAACCGCAATATCCCCTGATCATTGTTCAGACCATAATATTGCATTATTATATTCCCCATTCTTATTCGTTTTATAAATAAACATGTGCTTTTGACGCATGTCTGCTACATATTACAGGTTACAGGTTCTTGGATCTAAAACAGTGAAAACGATGAAAAGATGATGCAAAAGTGGACTTTGACCAACAAACAGAAGACTCTTGATCAAGCCTACATCAAAGATAAAATTCACAAAGTACAAGGCAATGCAAGGTCCAAGATTACAAAGCGAACGGTTAAAAGTCCACCGTAATTATTCACTGGAGATCTGGAAGAAACATAGAAGCTATTTTAATAAAAGAACCAAATAATAAGGAAGCCCAAAGACAGAAGACCCACAAAGGAAATTTCAAGGCCCAATACTTCTTTTTAAAGAGACGGAGACATAAAATTTTACCAAAGCTTGGATTCTACTTTGACTAGGTCTTCCTGAGGATATTTTGGTAAATGTAGACGTGCGAATCAATTGTAACCTACGGTTTCCTATCCTCTATAAATAGGAACTCTAATTCATTGTATTAGGTTATGCCTCCCTTCATTAATAAATTTTAGAATTCTTTTGGAGAGCATCGGTGCCTCTTTTCAATTCATGAATCCAGATCTGACAACCCTGTGTTGATGTTTAGAGAGAGCCATCTGTAAGTAGTTTTATTTAATTGCTCTAGTTTAGATTTTAATTTCTTGCCTTAGATGTTAGCTTTGGGAAAGACTTTTGAGAGATGGGATCTCTCATCCCTTTCTTACCCATCACATAGAATCTATATGATTCCATGCATACACGCACACACTGCGCTCTACGGCACCCTATCCCTCGAGATAGCGGTGATACCGTAGTATAAAGGCCCGGTTGCGCGCGTTTTCCATGGAGGTTAGGGTAAGGATTTCTAAAGGAAGGACAAGAACCTAGAGGAAGGAACACCTTCCCGAATGGATCTAATCCCCTTTATTGATAATTACAATAACTCCTCTTAGATCCTAATCCGGGTATAGAAAGCGTTGAGATTTATTTACATTTCCAAACCATTCCTAAATCTAACCCTAGCAAGATTTAGATCTAGATAATTTTAGTATAGATAGATTTAGTTTTTAGATTTAATAATCAATCCGAACACCCTTCGGAATTAACTCGTTAGCGCGACTAGGAAATCACAACATCCCTGTGGACCGACCCGTTCTCACCGGCTAGCTACTAAGCGACGCCGTTCTTGATTGCGGTTAATAGATAGTATTTGAGACAAATCAAATGGCGCCGTTGCCGGGGATGGCGTGTCATTTTCTTTTTGCAATTTCGGATTAATATAAAATTAAAAAATAATAAAAACTGAAAAATAAAAAAATATAAAAATTTATCATCTTTGTATTTTGTGAAGGGTATTTTTTGTTTGAATTTTGCAAGATCTACAATCGAGACGGATCTGAAAAAATCCAGAGTTCGAAACAGAAAAAGATATATCAGAACAGAAAGAGGTTGGAAAATCAGAACATCACAATTTTTTTGGAGACCTGAAGCCTCCGTACCGCCGCCATTCCGCCGCTCAAGCGCGCTCCCACCGCTGAACCGCCGCGTCATGCTGACGTCATCGCGCGAAACTTTTACTGTTTGTTTCCTTTTTCCCCCCTCTGCAACCTAAAATATATCTTTTGTCAAATCTCCTACAGGATTTTTTGCGCTTTAAAAATCTTCCGCTTTCCAAATAATAAATCTTGTGCAGGATTTCTACGCCTCGCTTAAAATAGAAATTGATTGCAAGTAATACTTTTCTGATTTGCATACCCTTAATCTTTTTGCTAAAATTTTTTTCCAAATAAAGAGCAAACGGAAAAAGGAAATATTTTTTAACAACTTGCAAATTTTTGCCGCAAATAAATCCTTGCACCACCCAACCTTCTTTCTTTTCCCCTTTCTTCTATCATGGGTACCCTACATCATAAATCTCTTGTCGAACTTTGGTATCCCGAACCTAATTTTGCGTCGTACGTCAATTGTTTCGGTCAATTTAAAGACGATCCTTCCATACCTAAAATATCTTTGAAAGATCAAATAGAAGCGTCTATGAGAAACAGTTTGACTTCGCAACCCACTTTGTGTCAACCATGTCAACCTTCACCACCTTCATACGTTGACACCACCTTTTCAAGTCCTGATGTAACTCCTAAATCGATATCCATTGCTGAGCACATTGCTCAATCTCGTAGCCGATCTTTCACCCCTCTCCACTCATCTAGTTCTAGGGATCAACAAGTCCATTCACCTTTTTATCCACATGTTGACCCTACTCCTGTCCAACCATCCAATTCCTACCAGTCCTACCCGACTTTCCCACCTTCACTAGACACTGCTTCTACACAGCCTTTTGGGAGTTTCACATATCCAAACAATTTCGAATCTTTTACCGAGACCCCCTCACCACCCAAGTCTAATTTGGAAGAATCGTTGGAGGCTTACATTGCAGCAACAAACAAAATGGTGAGGAATGTGGAAGCGTCCATGGCCGCCCTTATGCAACCGAGTGAACCGGTAGCTAGTTTCCAACTAGCTCCAAATTTTCCAATGTATGAGGAGGCAGTTGGACAGAGAGAGAATGTGAGAGGATTTCCAAATCAAACCTACCCATACCCAATTGAATCCAGCAACTCCAATTTTCAAACATGTGTCCAAAATGATGAATTGTGCGACTTTGTAGTGCTTGATTTTCCAAATTGTGAGGAACCCCTTTCGAGTGAAACCGCACCTAATCCGTTTGACCTTTACACCTCTAATCTAGAACCTGAATTGATAAATATCCATGCTTTTGATGAGGTGTCAGAAAAAAATGATTTTCACTTGATTGAGGATATAGACGCCGGGAATATTTTGGATGATGAACCCGTAGATTTGATTGATATTTTATGTCCAATTCATCATCCCGAGTCATTAAATAATTCTCCCGAACTTCATATGCGTCTTGATTTTGATGATATTGGCATGGATAAGCAAAATTTTGAGGAAAATTTTGAGGAGAATTATGAGGATAGTATTGAGGAGAGTATTGAGGATAATATTGAGGTCGAATCATTTTTGTTTGATGTGTCGGATTTTCCAATTCATCCTCTCGAACCTTTAATTGTTATATCACCCTCCCTCTTTTCCATCGTTCCGACTACGCAAAAGATCACGCTTGAAGACTGTGAGCTTGAAAAATTTCTCTTTGAATCTGACACAGTTCTCACAGACGATAATGATTACGAATGTTTCACTTTTTCGGACGATGTTGAAAACTCACCTCCCGAGTTTGAGTCCTTTACATTTTCAGATGAGTTAGTTGAACCATCAGACTCGGTTGCTTACAGTTGTTTCAAACCATTGATGGAATCTTTCAAGTTCGAGACAGATTACTTAGGTGAGAGTACGACTATCCCTAATTCACTCCCTTCCTTACCTTCTATTGTTCCGACCGTGCAAAAGACCGTTACGCCTTCATCTCCAATACCAAGTTCGGCGTACCCATGCTTTCTTGCGAATCTTGAGGGATTTGACCTCATTTCTCGATGGGTTGATAGGTTAGCACAATCGCTTTTAACATATCGGTTATCACAAATTGCGCTAATTTACTCACTCGATTTACACCCTCAAGATCGTACTCCACTTCTTTCTCTTTTCCGCCATTCTTCTCCCCCACCGAGACCGTATCCCGTTTCTACCTCCACACGGTCTCGTGTGCTTCTCATCTTTTTTCTTTCCACTCCATTCTTTCACCAACTTGACCATTACTACGATAAGATTTTTGAATGGTTGGTGCTAACCTTTGGCTTGTGTAAGGCCAAGCTTAAGTTTGGGGGGAACCTTGTTGTATATATGTACATATATTTTTTGTTTTCTTTTTCTATAAAAAATAAAAAAAAATTCAAAACAAAAAAAAAAATATAAATAAATAAACAGGGGAGTGCCGACATTTTGACCCTCTTGGTGTGGCATGACAGTGAGGACACTGTCAAGTTTAAGTTTGGGGGTATGCTTGGTAAGTTTTCCTTCGCATTTATTTGTACATATATTTTTGCATTTGCATACTTATTTGAAAACCCATAAAAATTTGAAAATTTCAAAAATTTCAAAAATTATAAAAAATATTGTATTCAATTTTGGCTTATTTGACTAGAGTTTGACAGATTGGTTAACTGGCTAGGAAAAACTAGATCTTAGACTTAGTAAATTAAAAACCCTAAAAATAACCTTTGTTAAAGTTTAACGGTAGAAAGTATATATCTATGTAGTTTATTTAGAAATAGGCAAATTTTGGGTTCACTTCTTGGGCTAAGTCGAAATAAAGGAAAAGTATTGATGTTCTTATTAGAGCATAAGTTTGAAAAATAGTTCCTAGCTTAAGTTTAGATTCTGGAAATGTATACCTTACAATTTGCACAATCACGTACCTTGAAACTTGGAATAGTAGAAGAGACCTTGAAATGCTCTTGTCTAAAGTCCTTAGTACAATGAAAATAAAAGAAAAAAGTGAATAAAGAAAAAAATGAACACTGGTTTTTGTGATTACTTAAGACTGCAAAAATAGAAAAATATTTAGCGAGGGTGCTTCATCACCTAGTGCCTTAGAACAACTGGTTTGGGAGTCACTGTTAAAACCTTAGGTGTTGCAAGACTAGGAATTACGCTTTAAAAGTGCAAACGCATTTTGTAATCGGGCGTTGGTACCTCAAGAAGTATTAACGGTCGCATGAAGGATGTGTAAGCAAAATTCAATTAAAAATTCACCAATTAATAAGTACTTTGGACAACGGACAAGGATATGATTGCTTGATTTGAATTTCCAAGTGTAGGGGTGATCTATACACACACGTAGGGGTATGTGATTGGAGTTTAAATGAGAGAAAGGAGTGAAGAATAGAACTTGTATCTTTAGTAAAGTTGATAGAAATTCCTAAGTGGAGATGGAACCCTAGAAGGAAAACTTAGGAAATGCCGAAAGCTAAGTAAGTCTATAGAACATGTATAATCTTAAGTTAGATGATGAGGAAGTGTGAAGAATATGGGTGGATAATTCACGAGTCGAAGATAATAGAATTCCTTGTTAGGAAACTTAATTGGAGAACAAAAGTCGAAAAGCCGAATTGATAGGATTTTGTGGGTAGTATCCGCTGAAAACCCTCAGGAGACAACACTCCTCCTACTAGGGACACCTAGAGGTTTAACGGCTTGTTGCACGTGCTCAGTGCAATCGCGTTTCCCTACGAAAGTGCGGTTAGGTTTTATCGAGAATAAAAAAATAAGTTTGCTCGAGGACGAGCAAAAGATAAGTTTGGGGTATTTGTTCACCATAATATTGCATTATTATATTCCCCATTCTTATTCGTTTTATAAATAAACAGGTGCTTTTGACGCATGTCTGCTATATATTACAGGTTACAGGTTCTTGGATCTAAAACAGTGAAAACGATGAAAAGATGATGCAAAAGTGGACTTTGACCAACAAACAGAAGACTCTTGATCAAGCCTACATCAAATATAAAATTCACAAAGTACAAGGCAATGTAAGGTCCAAGATTACAAAGCGAACGGTTAAAAGTCCACCGTAATTATTCACTGGAGATCTGGAAGAAACATAGAAGCTATTTTAATAAAAGAACCAAATAATAAGGAAGCCCAAAGACAGAAGACCCACAAAGGAAATTTCAAGGCCCAATACTTCCTTTTAAAGAGACAGAGACATAAAATTTTACCAAAGCTTGGATTCTACTTTGACTAGGTCTTCCTAAGGATATTTTGGTAAATGTAGACGTGCGAATCAATTGTAACCTACGGTTTCCTATCCTCTATAAATAGGAACTCTAATTCATTGTATTAGGTTATGCCTCCCTTCATTAATAAATTTTAGAATTCTTTTGGAGAGCATCGGTGCCTCTTTTCAATTCATGAATCCAGATCTGACAACCCTGTGTTGATGTTTGGAGAGAGCCATCTGTAAGTAGTTTTATTTAATTACTCTAGTTTAGATTTTAATTTCTTGCCTTAGATGTTAGATTGGGAAAGGCTTTTGAGAGATGAGATTTCTCATCCCTTTCTTACCCATCACATAGAATCTATAGGACTCCATGCATACATGCACACACCGCGCCCTACGGCACCCTATCCCTCGAGGTAGCGGTGATACCGTAGTATAAAGGCCCGGTTGCGCGCGTTTTCCATGGAAGTTAGGGTAAGGATTTCTAAAGGAAGGTCAAGAACCTCGAGGAAGGAACACCTTCCCGAATGGATCTAATCCCCTTTATTGATAATTACAATAACTCCTCTTAGATTCTAATCTGGGTATAGAAAGCGTTGAGATTTATTTACATTTCCAAACCATTCCTAAACCTAACCCTAGCAAGATTTAGATCTAGATAATTTTAGTATAGATAGATTTAGTTTTTAGATTTAATAATCAATCCGAACACCCTTCGGAATTAACTCGTTAGCGTGACTAGGAAATCACAACATCCCTGTGGACCGACCCATACTCACCGGCTAGCTACCAAGCGACGTCGTTCTTGATTGCGGTTAATAGATAGTATTTGAGACAAATCAATCATCAATCACAAACTCGGAAATTCTGTCCTGTCCAATCTGTGCCATGATCTCTGAACAACGGTCATCACTGTACTGTGCCTCATGTATACGATCAAGCAACCGTGGGCGTGCACGAACATGCGCAAGCTGTCCCCTGATCGGCGTGAACTCGAACTGCACATAAAATCTGCCAATCTGCCGACGACTGCCTCTGCACTCCGCTCAAACAAGATAGACTACCCCCATGCCTCATACTCAAAGCATCCGCCACTATATTCGCCTTGCCCGGGTGATACAAGATCTCGCAATCGTAGTCCTTTACTAGTTCCATCCAACGGTGCTGTCTAAGATTCAGGTCTCGCTGCTGAAATATATACCTTAAACTCTTATGATCAGTGAATATCCGGCACGACTCGCCGTATAGGTAATGTCTCCAGATCTTGAGTGCAAAGACTACTGCAGCCATCTCCAAATCGTGAGTGGGGTAGTTCTGTTCATGTTTCTTCAACTGCCGTGAAGTATACGTGATCACCCTGTCATGCTGCATCAATACACACCCTAGCCCCACCCGAGAAGCGTCACAATAGACCACAAATCCGCCCGATCCTGAAGGCAATGATAACACCGGCACCATAGTCAAACAAGTCCGTAGCTACTGAAAGCTATGCTCGCACTCCTCCGTCCAATCGAAAGGAACTCCCTTTCGGGTCAACCCGGTCAACGGTGCAGCAATAGGGAGAAATTCTATACAAATCGTCTGTAGTAGCCGGCCAGTCCTAGAAAGCTGTGGATCTCAGTAACTGATGCTGGTCTGGGCCAACACTGAACGGCCTCGATCTTCTTCGGGTCCACACAAATACCATCTCATGTAATCACGTGACCCAAGAAGTCTACGCTGTCAAGCCATAATGCGCACTTGGAGAATTTTACGAATAGCTGGTGCTCCCTCAAAGTTTGCAGTGTGATCCGCAGGTGCTGCTCGTGCTCCTCTCTGCTCCGGGAATACACCAAAATATCGTTAATGAATATGATGATGAACAAATCAAGATACGGCCTGAAAATACGGTTCATCAAGTCCATAAATGCTGCTGGGGCATTGGTGAGTCCGAACGACATCACCAAAAACTCATAATGGCCGTAACGCGTACGGAAAGCTGTCCTCGGAATATCCTCTTATCGAACCCGCAGCTGATGGTATCCTGATGGCAAGTCGATCCTCGAAAAATACCCTGCGCCCTGAAGCTGGTCGAACAAGTCATCGATGCATGGCAAAGGATATTTGTTCCGCACGGTAACCCTGTTCAGCTGGCGGTAGTTGATACACAACGCAAACTGCCGTCCTTCTTCTTGACAAACAGGACCGGAGCACCCCAAGGAGACACACTGGGTCGAATAAGTCTCTTATCCAAAAAATCTTGCAACTGACCCTTCAACTCACTAAGCTCCGCCGGGGCCATCCGATAAGGTGGTATAGAAATAGGCCCCGTGCCGGGAATCAAATTAATGCAGAAAAAAATATCGCGCTCAGGCGGTAGCCCGGGAAGCTCGTCAAGGAAGACATCAGGGAACTCACAAACAATCGGAACCTGGTCCAACGGAATATCTGTAGCTCTAGTATCGCAAATATAAGCTAGAAATCCCTGACATCCCTTCCTCAAAAGCTGTCCAGCGCGAAGAGAAGAAATCAAACTGTGAGGGGCGGCACCACGGTCCCCCTGCACAACAAAAGCCGACTCACCGGGAAAACAAAATCTAACTGTCTTCTCGCGGCAGTCCACAGACGCATAGCACGTGGCTAACCAATCCATGCCCAAAAGAACGTCGAAGTCCAACATCTCAAGAAGGATCAAGTCGACATGCAACTCTCTCTCACTAATACGGGCAACACAGGATTGGAATACGTGCCTAGCAATAAATGACTCACCTACAGGAGTGGTCACAACAAGCGGCTGATCAAGCAAACCGGACTCTCTACCCAAACTCGGCACGAAGTGTGTGGAAACGTACGAGTGCGTAGATCTCGAATCAAACAATACGTGTGCGTCAACAGAACATACAGATAGGGTACCTGAGACCACTGCATTGGACGCCTGCGCGTCCTGATGCGTCAACGCGAAAACTCGTGCCTGTCCTCCACCTGCGACTGGCGGTTTCCTATTAGCAACTAGCTGTACTCTGCCGGCAGCTGGCTGTCCTCTGCCTCGGCCGCCTCGTCTTCTATGAGCAAACCCTCCGCGACCACGGCCTCTCTGTGCATGAGTCTGACGCGGAGCAAAAGTAGGTACAATAGTCAATGCCCTATGGGGTAGGGAAGGTGGAAGTGTGACATGTGGTACTACTGCTTCCCTCCGGCGTATCTCGGTACAATCTCTGATGCGGTGACGGGGACTACCACACCCAAAGCATCCACACGACGACTGCTGACCCTCCTGGGGATAAGAGCTAAACATCTGACCTCGCCCCGAGTCTCTGCCACCTGTATGATGTCTATCGTGGCGTCCGAATGGAAGTCTCTGTGCTGCTATATCAGTACGAACCCTCTTCGGCCCTGGAACTACCGAAATCTCTGCAAGGCGCTCCTCAACTAATAGGGCTGCGTCTACAGCTGCTGCATATGTCTCGCAATGCTGTGCGCTGATCGCAAGGAACGGTGTGGTAATTAAGCCTCGAACAAATCTCTTGACTCGCATCTCCTCAGTAGCCACTAGGTATGGAGCATAAACAGATAGCTCGGTGAATAGTACATCGTACTCTGCCACTGTCATCTCTGGCGTCTGGCGTAAAGACTCGAACCTGCGTGCTCGGGCATCCCTGACACTCTGGGGAAGGAAACGGGCTAGAAATACCGTCACAAACTCGGTCCAGGTTATAGGAGGAAGACCTGCTGCTCTGCCCTTCTTGACCGATTCACACTATTTCTGCGCAAGACCTTCCAGGCGAAAGCTCGCAAACTCTACCCATCTCGCATCTGAGTCAACGATATATCTAGGCCATCCTATCAATAAAAGACTGTGGGTCCTCGGCTGCATCGATGCCTGTGAAGACCGGAGGCTTCAGCCTCATGAACTCTGATAGCGATACCGTGATGACCTCTGTGGCTGTAGGGGCAACTGCCTGTACTGTAGGTACCATCGCGGTCCCCGTAACGGGTGGAACTACCTTTGGTCGCCGCGCTCGAAGTGTCTCGACTAGCGACCCAATCATCTGGCCCATCTTCTGCATACCGGCCCCTAGCATGGCGATCTGATCTGTCGTAGGAGGAACAGTCTGCTTCTGGTACAGTGGGTGTACTGCCCGGGTCAGTCCTCGTCTCAGACGAGTCAACTTGAATCTCGGCTCTCGCGGCTGCTCTCTGCGCCCTCGTAGTCTTTGGCGGTATAATAGCTGAAAAGAAAGTAGGATTCGATAAGGATACGGAAATCGAATCACAAGAATATAGATAATCCTGAAGGAATTTCAATCAATAAGTCCTAAGGTCGCTTAGGCGGAGTACCGTGTCGTGAGTATGCCGCGGAACATACACACGCTACGTCACTCTGCTTCAGCTACCTACTCCATCATACCAGGGTCATCCTACACTCCGAAAGGTAAAACCTAGGCTCTGATACTAACTTTGTCACGACCCAAAGTTCGGCCCGTGACCGGCACTTAACCACGTAACGTCTACAGGCGTAACGTGACTAAGTAAGCCGAAACCCAGAAATCAAAACCATTAAAAGTAATGAGTGTTAAAACATTCAATAGAAACATTTGTTAAAACGTTTAGAAAACCTTAAGTAATTTAGTAAAATTCTTTAAAGTTCAAGTTATTATCTTAAAAATTTTAGCAGCATTTCCTTTGTAAAAACTAGCCCCGAAGTCGGGTACAAGACAAGATATGAGTAAAATGATATACAATAAGAATAAAGCATCCCAAACGGGAGTGTTCCCCTCCGAATGGAGGCTGACGACGTAAGGACGTCTTGCCTGAGATTCGGGGCAGATGCTATATGGTTTTATCCGTCTACCTCTCCGAAGATACCAAGTTGATTTATGGCACCGTGTATCGGAGGTTTAGACGGATGCGGCCGATGTAGCAGACTTCGTCAGATTCCCCCTCGTTTGAAGGGTTTTTTGATTGTGGGGACGCTCTTCCCTGCAGGTGCAAGCCCCTGCAGTTAATTATGCTACCGCATCGCGGTAGCCACTTTCTCCTTCTCCAGAATTTCACTTCGTGTCGTGTGTGTTTGTTTTGTTTGTGGGTGCCCGTGGATTGTATACGGAGACTAAGTTATGCCTTCGCCCGTAGGACGTGGATTAGTCCAAATCCGTATTTACTGAGATTTGGGTTTGGTGTTTTTAGTTTAAGGATATGTTAGCCGTATTGAGGCTAAGATCAACTTAAACGTCCGTTAAGGATACATTAGTCCTATTTTAGACTAAGATTGACTTAACGTGGTGATCCATTTAATATATGGCCGTCGGGACTGGTCACCTCTCTAACGACGTTGAAGGATTACAACGACAGGTGTCAGAGGAGTTCGGAGATGTACCCTTGAACCAAAGTTGATTATGGAATGTGTAGTCTGTTGAAATGCTTAAAGATACGTTAGCCGTGTTTGGGGCTAAGATCTACTTAAATGGGATCGTTTAGATCCGACAGAAGAGCGTTTAGGGGGGGCTCTACCGTTCCAGTTTAGGGATGTAGTGGTCCGTGTTCCAGTTTAGGGATGTGGTGGTCCATTATTAGTTTAAGGACATTTCGGTCCGATATTAGTTTAAGGACGTTTCGGCCCGATATTAGTTTAAGGACGTTTCGGTCCGATATTAGTTTAAGGACGTTTCGGTCCACGAGTTTAAGGACCCCGCAGTCCATATCGATGTGCGGTCGTCGGGAACCGTCACCTCTCTGACGTCGTTGAGGGATTACAACGATAGGTGTCAGAGGAGTTCGGAGATGTACCCTCGAACCGGAGATAAATTGATTTAGGAGAGCAACCTTGCTCAGTCAATTTAATTTGAGGACTTACGGCCACGATTGGGCTAAGTCCAATTGAAAAATGTTCAACACTTTTATTTGTTTTTGGTCTATTAGGCCTGTGTTAGGGCTTGGCCCATTTTTAAATGATGCATTGCATTATTTTCTATTTTTGGTTGGGATCTGCCCATAAAGGATGCAGAGCATCAATTTATTTTGGGCTCTGCTCATTTATGAATGATGCAGAGCATCAATTTTACTTGGGCTCTACCCTTTTATTGCTTTGCAATTTATTTTGGCCTATTAGGTTTTTTTGATTTGGGCCCGGCCCTTTAGCAAAAGAAATGCATTGCATTTGTCAGGCGCTTTGCACCCATCAGAGAGCGCAAGCGCTTGTGGTGTTGATACGTGTCACGCAAGCGCAGTGCGCTGCGCTAATGCGCTGCGCTTGCGCTGCTGACACGTGGCGCGCTCGGGTGGGTTGCGCCGGTTTCAGAGAGCAAAGCTCTATCTTAAAAGCGCACAGCGCAAGTGAGTCAGATGCTGACACGTGACGCTCTCTGGTGGCTTGCGCTAACCCAGGAGTGCAACAGTGCAGTTTTGTAAGTGCAAAGCACTATTAATTTGATAATCTTTTTTTTAGAACCAATGGTTCATGAAAAAGTGCAAAGCACTGCTTGATTTCTTGATCTAATTTAGATCAAAGAAAACAAGTATTTTCTTGTTTCTCTTTGTTTCAAAGAACCAATGGTTCATAAAAAGTGCAAAGCACTGTTTATTATCTGAAGATCATTGATCTTGTTCTTAGATCCATGATCTATTAGAAGAAATTCTTCTATTTATGAAGGTTTTTACCTTTTCTTCTTAAAATTTCTTCAGAGTTCTCTCTGTTTGAAGTTCTTAATCTCTTACAAAATGTTGATGATTTTGAATTGAGGTCTAGGGTCCTTTATATAGTTACCACAAATTAGTTAAATTTATTAAAGAGATCTTTCTCTGAGTGATTTGGGGAATTTTCCCTACCGTTGGATCTTTGATCCAAGGGCTTCTGTTTTACAGAAGAAAATCTTCTTGTTTTAACAAGAACAGAAAGATTTCTTTAAAATCTTAATTCTGTTTGGCGTAAATCCCCCAGCGCGTGACACGTGTCAAGCAGCGCACAGCGCAGCGCATTTGCGCTGACACGTGTCGCGCAGCGCAAAGCGCAGCGCAACTACGCTGACACGTGTCGCGCAGTGCAGTGCTTGCGCAACTACGCTAGCGCATCTGCGCTGACACGTGTCGCGCAGCGCAGTGCTTGCGCAACTGAAGCGTTGCTTCCTTTAATTTTGTTTTAAATAGAGCTTTGCTCTGATTGGGCGCGCTGCCTTGGGCGTTGCGCTGACGTATCAGCGCCTGAAACGTGGCACGTTGCGCCCGGGATTTGAAGCGTTGCTTCAAAATTTGAATTTCAACAGAGCTTTGCTCTGATTGGGGGAAACAAATGCCCCCCACCATTGCGCTCACGTGGTGCGCACGTGAGTGCAGCGGTGGCAAGCTTCTGACCGTTGGATCAACGGGTGAGCTGAAGGGGCGCAAGCGCCTTATAAATAGGACCTTTGGCCCTTTAGAAAACTTCACCATTTTCTAGATTTTGATTCCCAGAGCTTTGCTCTTGTTTAAGAACTTCAGAGCTTTGCTCATTTCCAAACTTAGAAACTTTAGGTAAAATTAATCTAAATTAAATTAAATTAATTCAAACCAATCTTAAACAAAAAGTCTTTGCTCTCACAGATCTTTTGATCTAAAGAAATCCCCGTTGGGGTTTCATAAACAGAGCTTTGCTCTAAAAAACTTATAGATCTACAGAGATCTTGTTCATGGGTTCTAACCCATGAACAGAGCTTTGCTCTTGAATCAAATGTAGATCTTTTAGATCTGAAAAATGAAGAACTTTTCATAAGTTTTCATGGATTTTTCAAGATTCCAAAAATTTTAATTTTAAATTTCTTTTTTTAAAATTTTCTTTTTGATGGAATATTACAGAGCTAAGCTCTTTTTAAGGAATTTTATTCCTTTGTGACCAGAATTTGACAAGTGTCATTCTATGACAGAGCTTTGCTCTGAAAGAGGAGATTTTCTCCTTGTCTCTAGGGATTCCCCACTGATGAGAATATTCTCTTGGGGATCTTTTCTTTAACTGACAGTCCCACCTAATGATGGGGCTGTCTTATTAAATGAGGCACTTTCATCCAGATTTTGTGGGTCCCCATTTGGTCCCCTACTCACTGCACTGCAGTGTGGTGTGATTAATTTTAATTTAATTAATTTTTAAATTCAGTTAATTAAAAGTTTTTAAACGCCAAGCGTTGGAATTGCAGCACTAACGGCTATTTTTTGTTCCTTTGCAGTGACCATGTCTCTCGATACCTCATTTCCGTTCGCCCGCTCGTAGGAGGGATTTCCCGAAGCGCCCTTGGACCGTGAAGTTTTGGCTATGATTAAGGACCACGACCCGGAATACAAGAGTCTCCACCTTTGGGGGTCATGGTATAATCAGATTATCATGGGTCGACGGAGCTTCACGTGCGCAGTGCCGTCAGAACCCATTACGGCGATTCACTATGCTACCCCACCCTTGGTGCAGTATGCTTTGGAGATGGTCGATTGGACCTCAAAGGGTTTTCTTCATCTCGCTATGGATGCGATTCCGGTCCAGCGTCCTATGGTTTTGGATATCCTAGGACCCCGCATCTGTCAGGGCGAGGCGCGACCTTGGGGGCAATCCTATAACATCGGTCTGATCCCCCGCCACCCGATCGGCTATCTGCCGTGGGCTCGGTATATCCTGTCGACGAAGAAGTCGCAGTTGATAAGGTTAGGCTTATACACTGCGGTCTACGTCTCTCTCTTCCAGTATCCCACGCTCCCCACCTGGTGGTTCAAGGCTTTCCTGGAGCAGTGGAACATTCCTACCCACACTTTCTTCGCCATGGATCGGGAAGTGTCAATCTCTCTGGAAGAGTTCACGGAGGTATCCGGTTTACCGGTTATAGGGGAACACTATGAGGAGTTTCTCCCGACAGACGAGTATGTCTTCGGTGCTAAGCCGGTGGTAAGGGGGCTCTCGCCGGAGAATGCTGTTCAATACCAATTCCCAAGCTTAATTAAAGTGTTGAACATTTATGAGGCCCTTTTCATCGAACATGGGAGTCGCGGAGTTAGCTTTGAGGATTTCATCGCTCAGTTCCTTCGCCCAAGTGTCCTCTCATCAGAAGTTGCCAAGTTTGCTACCCTGGATGATCCTTTCAGTCTAGGTTTGGATAACCTGCCGACGAAGGAGATAGACCAAAAGGGTTTTTTCCTTCCGGACTTCCCGACCATGTCTTTTGCAGAAATTGCAGCCCCAGGGATGGACGAGGAGGCCTTTTTCTTATGGTTTCTCGGGTTGTGGCTGAGTTGGTTTGCGATCCCAATGCACTCTTACCGTATGCGGCCCTCTGTCTTTTACCCAGCCCACCGGATGACCATCGGGGTAAAAGTGGCCGTTGGGATCGCCGGCTTGGCACACTTATATCATGGCCTCAGTCGAGCAGCGGATGCTAATGAGCCTGGGGTACTGCACGTGGTCTTCCCGATGCACTACTTTGTATCGTGGCTCGAGCTACACACGGCGGGTGTCTTCGGCATGCACAAAAGGCCCTCGTTCTTTGACAGGTGCAACTTCCCTCGCATCATACAGTTGATTGGTGCATCAATTGTGACTCCATCGCCGCGGAACGCCAGGGGTTTACTTCTTCGCCCTCACACCGTTGGAGACGGGATGTCCTTCATCGATAAGGTATTGACTATTGGAAAGGCGTCCACCACTGCGGTGCGACCATTACAAGACTCCTTTAAGGATGGAGCCTCAGTTTTGACGGCCCAGAAGACCCTCCACTTATATTCTATTAGACCGAGCTTCCTAGTCTTCAGGCAGAACGGTGCGGCGATTTTCATGAGATATAACCCGCATCGTTTCGCCCAACAACTAGGCTACGATCAAGGGGTACCCTTGGAAGCTATCCTACTGGAACCCGCTGTCACTGAAGAAGGGATGAAGAACACGCTGCATCACTTCATGCGCCTGAACACGGGTTCTCATTTTTTTATCAGTGCGCCGGCCTGCGCTCCACGACTCCTCAATGTATATAAAGAGTGGTATAATCATGCGACGGGAGCCGTTATAAAGGAGGAAAGGCGATTGCTGGTCGACCGTAAGGGTGCGCCTCCAGGTAGCGACCGCAACGCTCCTTTAGTGCTAAGGACCCCGGTAGTGTCTCCACTGAAAGATGACAGAGCCAGACCATCGCGTGCGCAAAGTCCTCCGCATGGATTGCCGCTCCCCGATATTGCGGATGCACCTCCAGCACCCTGTGCTCCAGTGGAGACAGTGGTTGTAGCCTCGCCGGAGTCTGGCGTGGGTACGGACATCGGGACCCGCCGTCCCAAGGTGGCTGCTAAACGTAAGTCGATCCCGCGTGCACCTAGGGTTGGCGGGTAGAAGAAAAAGAAGTCGCTCTTCGCCGCAGACGTCGCGTTCGGTCAGGAACCCCACGCTCCCTATGCTGAGGGCCTGAGTGAATATGGGACTAATGAGGGATTAGTCATGCCGCCGGATGACATGGACTTGGAGGCTGCCATCGCAGCTTCAGAGCGGTTGGCAAGGCGCGACGCATGGCTGACTAAGCTTGCGGAATCAGGTAATCACTAGTCACATTTTCTATTGCATCATATTTTTATTATTGCCTTTGACTAATATTTTTCCTTCTTTTCTTCCAACAGGCATCACCACTGAAGAAGCCATTGCCGCTTCCTTCAAGACCTTCCAAGAGGAGGAACGCCTTAGAGCGTCTCTAGGCCTTAGTAAGTTTCAATTCATCAAGTTTTTATTCTCCTTTTATTATAGTTGATCTAACCCCCTTCATTTTATTATTATAGGAACCACAATGCCGGTTCTGCCAGGTGACGCGGAAACTCTTCCCGGGCCTGCTACCGAAGTACCAGTCTCGTCGGGGCTGCAGCGAGAGCCTCGACTCGACAAGTCGACGAGGGATGCCTTGAAGAATTTGGAGGCATCCCTGTATACGGACGAGGACGCCTCAGTGAAAGAGGCCCTGGTGAGGTCCGTCTCAACGGCCCGGGAAGAAAGGAAGCGGCTGAGGCGCGAGGCGAAGGCGCGCTCGGCTGCTTTGGCCACGGGAGCGGGCCCCAGCACCGTCCCTCGTGCTGATACTCCCTCCGAAGAGGCCCCGGTCGCCCTATCCACTGCTCGCAGACAAGTGGCGCGCGCGGTTCGGAGCGCAAATGATAAATCCACTTCAGGTAATATTTCTTTCAGAATCTTGTTGTACGAATTAGAAAGCCATCGGTTCTTATATATTCTATCCTGCAGGGCTGAGTCTGACCGAGAGGGAGGCGGAGACCGTTGAACCCAAGGAAACAGAGGAGGCGGCACCTGCGAACCCGAGCCGACGGTAGGCAACGTCGCTAGGGCTGCGGAGCCTGAGATGGAGGTTGAAGGATCTTCAGCCGAGAAGGTCATTGATGCTGAGCCTGAAGTGGCGGCAGACGAAATGATCGTTATAACTGAGCCCAGGGTGGTGGCGGACAAGGCGCTTGAGGCCGGCGACCTCGTGGTGATGGCGGATGAGCCGATGGAGATCGCGGAGCCCGAAAAAGTAGAGGGTGAGATGAGTACGACTCTTGGGGAGGAGTCAGCCGCTCTCTCTCAAGAGTCCGGCAATGCTCCGATCATTGCCCTCCCCGCCTACGATCTTCCGCCGTCTCCTGGCCGCGCGAGCATGACGACGGTCCCCATCGAGTCGGGTGATGAGGCCACGGGCGGTGGCCTCATGTCGATGGAGGAGGGAGTCGCCTCCGTTTCAGCCGTCAGCTCATCAGGTAAATCCCAAGTTGCTGTCCTTCTTTACCTTACAATCCTTTCTGACAAGTTCAACTTTTTCGTAATGCAGGTGCAGCCAGCGCCGATGCCCCACTGCTCGAGGGAGCCCTTTCAACGACTGCCTTGGCGGTGGTCACCTCTCAACCCTCTCTCATACCATCGAAGATATTGGAAGGTATGGGTTTGCAATTTATGAATCTTATCTTTCAAATGTATAATTTGTGTACTAAAGTCATACTGTTGTGTCTTTTCAGGAGTGCTCTTTGATCATCTATATCAAGTGTTGCTCCCACACTTCTCCTTCCCATCTGAACTCCCTTCTTCCTCTAGTGGCGCTGGTGAGTATGATTTCCATTAATATTTTTCTTTTTCATTGATGGAATTACTTCTAACTTTTTCCTCGTCCTGACTGCAGTGCTACAAATTGAAGGGGGAGAAGAAAGATCGGTCGCGCCACCGACCCTTCCGGCCTTGCCACCTGCTTCAACTGGTATAGTAGACCATCTCATCAATGACTTTTTCCATATCTCTTGAATCGTCATCTAATCGCATTTTGTCTTTTCAGCTGTCGTTCCTGTCTTGGCGCCTTTTGAGCCTCATATTATAATGCCGGCAGGCCCTTCCCAGAGGCGTCTGTCCTCGAAAGGTGCGGCGAATAGTCTGCGCATGTTGAGCGACTACATCGAGGAACTCGACGTCGAGACTCCTACGTCTGCTGCGGATTTCGCTACGACGGTTAACCCGATGCTGGTGATATTTGCCAATTTCCATGACGAGGGCATCGTCGCATCTTGGGTTAATCACCGTCGGGAGATTGAGGCTCGCCTTCATCAGCTGGAGTCGACGCGTCCTGCCCCCGAGACCTTAGCCATAAGCAATGAAAGAGCAGCGTAGATCGAGCAAAGCGCTTCTTACGTCCACCACTTGGAACAAGAAGAGGCTTTTAGGCTGAGGGAATGCCAAGAGACCTCAAGCAAGACGGCTCGTCTGCGCGCTGAGGTCGAGGCGAATGCTGCTCAAGTGAAGGCTATCTTTGAGGGCCTCCTGGAACGCATCTCTCATGGGCTGAACTTGAAGCGAAAGCTTGATGTCGCCGAGCATGATATCCCAGGCCGTGAAGGTGCTCATCAGGCCGTTAGGGAACAGCTTGCATCTGTCTTGCAGCAGCGGGCTCGAGTGGAGGCAGAGCTGGCGGAGGTGGCAGGTCAGGAAAAGGCGTGGAAGGAAGTGCGCGAATAATTAATAGGGCTATGCAAGACGCTTCCTTCCCAATAGCTGCCTTTGTACCAATAAACTTGTAAATTTTTTTTTTCTTTTCAAATAATATGTATCCATTCTTTATTCTTTTGTACGATTCATCTTGTATTTGATTGAAGTCAATAAATAAAGATACACATTTTCCTTTGCAATGTCTTGTATGCTCTTTTGCTTTCTGTCTTCTCTTATTATCAGCATGCTGTCACAATTAGCAGATAATAGAGTAAGCATCTTGATTTCTTCACGAGATAGCGATGGCTTAGGCCGCAGGTTCAGATCTGCCGCCTAAGACTTTTTAACTCTATGAGCCGTGAGGGTCTCATAGAGACTTTTCTCCCTACTGATCGAGAGGATCTCGTAGGCGGGTTTTCTCCTTAGGAATCGTGAGGATTCCTAAGTGTGTTTTCTCTTATAAGTCGTAAGGATCCTATAAGAGAATTTTTCCCTCTTACGAGTCGAGAGGACCCGTAAGCGGTTGTTTCCCTCCTTGTCGAAACTCGACTTTGGAGAGTGAGACCCGTGAATAGTATGCAAGAGACCGTTTTAGACCGACTTGCAGGGTCCCATTGTTCAGGAAGCAAGTTTTTTAATCCCTGCTGCCTGAGGCTTCATCTTGCAAGTTGAGACGAATCGGGAATTTCCCACAGAGACACCGGTTTCTCTGCGAGCCGACGCGAATCAGGAGGCTCTCGTCAAGGATGTTTGTTTCCCTAAGTTGAGGTATTTGCCAGGGATTATTTGTTGCCCTGGTGTTGAAACGAATCGAGAATTTCCCACGGAGACATTTGTTTTTCTGCGAGTCGACGCGAATCAGGAGGCTGTCGTCAAGGATGTTTGTTTCCCTGAGTTGAGGTATTTGCCAAGGATTATTTGTTACCTTGGTGTTGAAACGAATCGAGAATTTCCCACGAAGACATTTGTTTCTCTGTGAGTCGACGCGAATCAGGAGGCTCTCATCAAGGATGTTTGTTTCCCTGGGTTAAGGTATTTGCCAAGGATTATTTGTTTCCCTGGTGTTGAAACGAATCGAGAATTTCCTACGGAGACACTGGTTGCTCTACGAGTCGATGCGAATCAGGAGGATCTCATCAAGGATGCTGGTTTCCCTGAATTGAGGTATTTGCCAAGGATTATTTGTTTCCCTGGTGTTGAAACGAATCGAGAATTTCCCACGGAGACATTGGTTTCTCTGTGAGTCGATGCGGATCAGGAGGCTCTCGTCAAGGATGTTTGTTTCCCTGAGTTGAGGTATTTGCCAAGGATTATTTGTTTCCCTGGTGTTGAAACGAATCGAGAATTTCCCACGGAGACACTAGTTTCTCTGCGAGTCGACGCGAATCAGGAGGCTCTCGTCAAGGATGCTGGTTTCCCTGAGTTGAGGTATTTCGCCGAAGACACTGGTTTCTTCGGAGTTGGGATGAACTATCGAGATTTAGCTTCTTTTTTTGGCGGAGCCTGTTGGGAAAGTATGGTTCCCTTTTTGTTTGCGCCCTTGGATTGTATACAGGGATCGATGTGATCTTAACTGTTGGGACAAAGTTTTATCATCATTTTTTTGTTTTATTTCCGCGATGCTCTATCATTTCAGCTTTTATATCGCGAAGGTCGCGATTGCCCAATCATTTCGGCTATTTTTCGCGGTGCCCAATCATTTCGGCTGTTTATTTTATTTTACTCGCTGCTTTTTATTGCGAGTTGCCCAATCATTTCGGCTATTTTGCATGCATACATTTTTACTTGCTTCTTTTTATTGCAAGTTGCCCCATCATTTCGGCTATTTCATATGCATGTGCGGCCTACTGGCTTTTCGCCGTAAACCTGAAATTAGACACCGATTTCGGCATCAGCACTGCTACAACTGGGATATTGCCAGGAGCGAATCATCATCTGCCTCTGTCGATGTCGAACAAAGGTGGCTTAGCAATCAGGGTTAGGGTCCTGTCGACTAAGGCTTTTGACTTCATGAGCCGTAAGGGTCCTATAAAGGTATTTCTCCCTACAAGTCATGAGGATCTTGTAGGTGTATTTTCTCCTTAGGAATCGTGAGGATTCCTAAGTGTTTGTTCCTCTGTAAGTCGTAAGGATCCTACAGGAGGGTTTTCTCCTCATAAATCGAGAGGATTTACAAGGGTTGTTCACCATGCGAACATATCCCCAGTCTCGGATGGGACTTGATTAGGGAAATGTTTATTCGCGCCCGTGGATTGTATACAAGAGCCAGTATTGGACCACTTGTAGGGCAATATCGGAAGTTGTGGGGGTTGTTTAAGCACAGGTTTAGGTCTTTATAACTTAAGACTTTCAAATCTTATGAGCCCTGAGGGTCTCATAAGAGAGTTCTCCTTACGAGTCGTGAGGATCTCGCAAGTGTATTTTCTCCTTAGGAATCGTGGGGATCCCTAAGTGTGTTGCTCCCTTGTGAGTCGTAAGGATCTCACGCGGGTGGTTTCTCCTTACAAGGTGGAGAGGACCCTATAAGTGTCTTTTAACGAGATCGCGCCCTTTCGGGTTTTCACAAACACTCGCCGATAGTCCTGCTGTTTTTACTCACGGAGCCCTTTCGGGTTTTCATTCGTGCCCATTTTGCTTATGGACATACCGTTTTTTTATTCTTTTTATTTTCTTCTTTTTTTTACGAGGTCGCGCCCTTTCGGGTTTTCACGAACACTCGCCGGTAGCCCTGCTGTTTTTACTCACGGAGCCCTTTCGGGTTTTTATTCGTGCCTTTTTTGCTTATGGACATACCGTTTTTATTTATTATATTTTTCTTCTTTTTTTATCTCGTCAGCTTACGGATGCTGCGGCATTAGTTTAAGGACGTTTCGGTCCGTCATTAGTTTAAGGACGTTGCGGTCCGACATTGAGAAGGCTGGCTACTGCTTATAAAGCTTGAGCTTAGGAAGATAGCGAGCGGACATAGTCGTCGTCATTTATCATTGACCTAGGCTGTGGCTCATTAAGCGTAGTATTTCTTTAGGAAGCGACCGTTTATTGGCCTGAAAGGCCTTTCACCGTGCATGTCCATGAGTAGATAGGCCCCACCCTGGTAGACCTTATCTATGATGTACGGGCCTTCATAGTTTGGCTCGAATTTTCCCCGCTTGGCGCGATTGGGGATCATAGGCCTTTTGACCACTAGCACGAGTTCGCCTTGGCGGAATGTCCTTGGTCGGGTCAATCTTTCATATGAGCGCGCCATCTTTTCTTTATAAGCTTCCAGATTTTGTTGCGCTATGAGCCGTGTTTCTTCAAGGGCATCAAGCTCCTCAAGCCGAAGGTTAGCATTTTCTTCGTTCGTCAACTCGTAGTGGACTGCTACTTGTAGAGAGGGTAGCTCTATCTCGAGGGGGAGTATTGCTTCCGTACCGAATACCAACGTGTATGGCATTGTGTTCGTGGCTGTCTTGAACGTAGTTCGATACGCCCAAAGAGTCTCTTGCAGTCTCTCGTGCCAGTCTTTCTTATTTCAGGACACCGTCTTTTTCATGATCTTCATAAGGGTCTTGTTGAAGGCTTCGGCTAGACCATTAGCTCGCGGGTTATAAACCGAGGAATACCTCCAGTCTATATTATGCTGCTGTGCGAAGCGGCTGATCTTTTGACTTCTGTAGGCTGGACCGTTATCAGAGATGATCCGTCTCGGCGTTCCAAACCGGTATATGATGTGCATTTTGAAGAAATGGAGGATATTCTCCGTCTTCATTTCTCTCAGCGGTACTGCTTCTGCCCATTTGGAGAAGTAATCGGTCGTCGCCAAGATGAAACGATGTCCTCTGGACGATGCTGGTTCGATAGGGCCGACTATGTCAGTTCCCCACATCTCGAACGGCCAGCTAGCCACCGTTGGATGTAATGGATTTGGATGTTGGTGGATAAAGTCCCCATGAATTTGGCATGAGTGGCATTGTTTCGCATATTCGAGGCAGTCCTGAATCATCGTGGGCCAGTAGTAGCCCATCCGTTTGATCTTCAACTTCATCTTCGGGCCTGCTTGGTGAGAACCACAGAGTCCGTCATGAACTTCTTGAACGACTCTTTCCGCTTCGTCAGGCCCTAGGCATCTCAGCCAAAGAGAATCAAATGACCTCTTGTACAGAGTATCGTTGATGAAGGTGAAAGATAGAGCTCGTTTCATGAGCTGATGTCTTGAGGACGCATCTTCGGGCGTTCGATGGTATTTGAAGTAGTCTATAAAGACTTCTCTCCAATCCTCAGCCTTTTCCCGGTCTTTTATTTGCAGGGTCGTCTGTTCGGTCGCTTCTTTCTCTTCGGATGATTCTGGAGATATTTCTGCTGGGGCAATAACCCGACGGCTTTGCACCACGATTCTAACGTCATCGAGGTTCTCGTCAGCCAGTTCTTTAGCAAGCTTGGCCAACGCGTCTGCTTTGCTGTTTTTCGCGCGCGGTATGCTTTCCAAAGTATAGGAGGGAATTTGGGTCAACAGTTGTTGCACCTTTTTGTCGTAGTTCACCAGCTCTGGCTGGCACGTTTGGTAGTCGCCGTTTACTTGACTAACGACCAGTTGTGAATCTCCATATATGAGGAGGTTTTCAATTCCCATGTCGATGGCGATCTCAAGACCTGCTATCAAGGCTTCATATTCGGCTTCGTTATTCGTCCTCGGCTCTGTTAAGGAGAAAACGAAGCGCATTATTCCTCCTTGTGGGGTCACGAAGATGAGGCCTACCCCCGATTTGATCATTGGCGTACTTTGTTTGCGCTTCTTCATGGAAGATGCTCCATCAAAATAGAGTTCCCATCGGGTATCGTTCCCATCGATAGCGTCAAACGCATGTTCGTCTGGCAACTCGCAATTCAGAGGGGAATCGGCCGGTATCGGATGCTCAGCAAGGAAGTCGGCAATGGCTTGGCCTTTCACTGCCTTGAGAGGTTGATACGTTATCGAGAACTCCATCAAGTGCAGAGCCCATTTAGCGAGTCGACCTGTCAGTATGGCCTTCGACATCAAATATTTAAGGGGGTCCACCTTCGAAATGAGACGGACTTCGTGCGCCAACGCATAGTGCCTGAGCGTTGTTATCGCGAAGATCAACGCCAGGCAGTGTTTTTCGATAGGGGAGTAGTTGCTTTCTGCCCCCACCAGGACTCGACTTAAGTAGTAAAGTGCTCTTTCTTTCCCTTGGTCATTCTCTTGCGCCCATAATGGGCCTAAGGAACCTTCGAGGGCGGTTGTATAAAGAATGAGAGGTTTTCCCTTAACCGGAGCAGCCAACACTGGCGGGTTCTACAGGTACTGTTTAATTTCGTCCACCGCGCCCTGACATTTTTGATCCCAGACGAATGGAGTTCCCTTCTTCATCAGGTGGCTGTAAGGATGGCACTTGCCAGAGAGGTTGGCTATAAATCGCCGAATATACGCGAGCTTTCCTTGGAGAGACCGCAACTGTTTGAGAGTTCTCGGCGGAGGCATTTCCATGATCGCCTTGATCTTCGACGGATTTATCTCGATGCCTCGGTGTCGGACGATGAATCCCAGGAATTTGCCTGAAGAAACTATGAATGCACTCTTGCGAGGGTTCATCTTCAAGTTGTATTATCGAAGGCGTCGAAATACGGTCTTTAGATGCTCGAGATTCTCCTCGTATGATTTGCTTTTAACCACGAGATCGTCGATATAGCATTCAACGATTTCGTGTATAAGGTCATCAAAGATCTGCGTCATGGCTCTCTGATAAGTAGCACCGGCGTTCTTTAAACCGAAGGGCATCACCTTGTAGCAGAATATACCCAAAGGAGTCCTGAAGGCGGTGTGCTTCTGGTCTTCGGGATGCATCTTTATTTGATTATACCCTGATGAGCTGTCCATGAAGGAGAAAACCTCATGAGTGGACGTATTGTCTATCATCAGTTCGGTGACTGGCACCGGGAAATCATCCTTCGGGCAGGCTTTATTGAGATCCCGAAAATCCACGCATATACGCACCGTCCCATTTTTCTTCATCACCGGGACGATGTTAGCGATCCACTCAGGATATTGAACCTCCTGGATAAAGCCAGAGTCGATTAACTTCTTGACCTCGGCGTTGATGCTCATCTCAAGCTCGAGCCGCATTCTCCTCGGCGCCTGTTTGACTGGCTTGACGTCCGGGGATATCACCAATTTGTGCACAGCAACTTCTGGATCTAGTCCCGGCATTTCGGAATAGTTCCATGCAAAGCAATCTCTATGTTGTACAAGGACGTCTTTTAACGCAGCCACCCTTTCTTCAGTTAGCAGCTCGCTGACAAATGTCGGTCGCGGGTCGTTCACCGTCCCCAACTCAATTTTCTTGAGGTTATCTGCAGTGGTATGTATTCCATCCTCCAGTTCTTTCGGAGCTGGCGGGAATTCTGAGATCACCTCATCATTGCTGTTTTCGAAGCACCAGGGAAAGCTGTCTATGTTCTCGGGCTCTTCTTTTAATATTGATATCATGTGACAGGTGCGAATCCGCTTCCAATCCCAATGTGGAGTTGGTTCTGTTCTTGTGGCTTTGGGTTCATGCTTCTGTGGCGGCGTTATCCTCCAGTTGTCAGATAGAGCGAACTTGCCTAGCTGATACTGATCTTCGACCCAATTCTTGAAGGTGAAGCAGTCTTCGAGAGGATGCCCTATTACTCGATGGTAAGAGCAATAATTTGGGTCAGAGACTTCGCCTGCTCGTTCGGGGTTTTTGGACTCCGGCAGTGCAAGCATTTGATGTTTTAGAGCAAGATCAAGTATCTTCTTTGTCTTGTCCCGAGGAAACGAGTATGCTCGACCCATTTTCTTCATGAGGGATAGATCGGAACCGCTCATTTCCCGCTTGCGTGGCTTCTTAGCCCCGCTTTGTTGCTGTTGAGCGCTTTTTTGGCCTTTCGACTTGTTTCTGCCTCTGCGTCGAGCCTTTTTTTATAACAGGTTGACAGGGGGCGGCACTTTCATATTTGACGGCCTGTTGAAGGAGGCGTTGCATTTTGGGTTTCTCGTAGATGGCCATTTCACGGTTGTGATCATCTCGGACTTTTTGACCAGCTTCGCTTATAAGCCTGTCCATTTGTTCTTCAAACAAAGGACTGGGCACTTTTGCATCAGGAACTTTTATTGGTTCAGGATTAGTGTCCTCCCGTTGAGCATCTGCTTCTTCATTAAAGTCGTGCACGACGTAGCAATCGCGGAGTAGCTCTCGTTTCTTGGACTGAATGTATCCGAGCCCGATTGTCTCCATCCTCCCACTAGGCAGCTTGTGCTGAGTTCCGGGGACGTTCCAGACCCTGTCATAGAATCTGGCCTTTCTAACAGTCTGTTTGAAGGGTATCTCTTGGCGCTTCAACAGCCTCTTCAAGCCTTCTGTATAATATCTGGGTAGACGGATGGGTTGAAGCCTGTCCAGCGTAGGATCCGCCCCGTGCCTGATTTCTTTCTCCACTTTGTTTTCTTCAGAGCGGTAGAATAGAATTGCCTTCTCTCCTTCTCGCTTGGGAGGGATATAGAACGTCTGCAGCTCTTCTACACCGTCGGAATCGAGTGCATCCAGTTCTTTATAATGTTTAAGCGGCACCATGGCGACTTGCAGACTTTGCTCTTCATCAGCGGAAGCTCGTATTGAAGGTCGAGCAGAGAACACAGCATGGACCTCATCCTCCGAATCACTACCAAAGATCAACGTAGGAGCGGATGGTCCCGGCCTGGTGTATTGGGGCAGACCCAAATAAATTATCTCCTCTTCCTCCTCAGTATCACTGCCGAAGACAGGGATGGTAGCGTTAGTTTTATTCTCCGGCTTGTGACACCTTTCCGTGTCTTCGAAACTCGGCAAGAAGTATTTGGCATCTTCATATTTGCGAACTTCATTCACGGAAAACGGATTCAGTTCTCCCGTCATGGTATACTCGAGACCATCCCTAAAATATTTCATACACCGATGCTGTGTAGAAGGGATGATGTTGTACTCGTGTAACCATGGCCGGCCGAGCAGAGCGTTGTAGTATGTCTTGGCATCTATGACATGGAATTTAATGTCCGTGATGAGTAGCCCAAAGCGTAGCGTCAGTATCACAGATCCAAGAGTCTTTGATGATTAGAAGTCGAACCCGGAGATGGTGATCTTGTCCCGAGCAAGGTGCTGGACGCTCATGCAGATTTCCTTCAACACCCGCACGTTAAGGAGATTAACAGACGATCTGTTATCGATCAGGATTTTGCCTATCTTTATATCATGGCAGTATCCTGAGACGTAGAGGGGGCGATTGTGTTCGCACGTCCCAAGGAGAAGGTCTTCATCCCCAAAAGTGTCATTTGCCGTGTGCGCTTCCTCGAATTCATCCTTCATCTTTTCTTCGGCCAGGAAAGGCTGGAACTGCTCTGGGTCCTGTAGTGCCTTAATTAACGAATCTCTCGCCTCCTTTGATAGTAAAAGGGCGTCAAGAATGCCGAGCTGTGAGGGTAGCTTCCTCAGATGCGCTAAGATGTTATAATCCACCTTATTTTTCTTCGGCGGGTCTTTGGCAGCTAGCTCTTCCATGACTTGGTCATCTAGGGCGATGTCCTCAGAGACTTTTTCTTTCCCTTTATCTTTTTTGTTTGGGGGTCCAAGATTCTTTTCGGGCAGCGTGCGATTACGCAGTCGGATATTCTCACAAATCTTCGGTTCTTCTCCTTTTCCCGAAGTGGACTCTTTAAAGAGGGGGCTAAGAGCCAGCTCCTCATCGGAATCGCTCCCAAATGTGAGCACTTGTGATCCTCCGGTATTGACCATGCGACAATTGCCGGTAGTTCTGTTAATCCCTTCGGTCGTATCGTTCTGCTCTCGACGGGTCTTGCGCTTTTCCCGCTTAAAATGCTTCCGGTGAGCAACATATCCTTGCCACCATCTATCGAAAGCTTTGCACTCTTCAGTGGGGTGTGAAATCTTACGATGATACAAGCAATAGGAGGGGTGCATTTCCGCTTCACCAGTAACGCTTCCCTCAGAGGATGGTAGTTTCATACCCATTGACACGACTTTAGCAAACCTCTTCCTCACCTTGAATTTGATTTTATCCGCAGTGGGTGTGCTTTGCTCCAGCGGGAGTATCTCAATTTTTTCGTCAAGGCGTTGGCGTTTGGCCTTTTCGAATATGACCGCCTCACGCTCCCGATCAGCTTTACTTTTAAAGAGAGCTTCATTAAGGAATGCGTCAATTACTTCATCCGATGGCCCCGAAATTTTTGGTTCAGGATCTGCCCCCAGCGTTTCAGTACAAGGAGTCTCCTCATTGTCCATGAACGAATGGGAAATCACATGACAGCTCGCCATGTATTCTTCAGATTCATCAGATGAACTTTCTCCCTCATCTTCCTCTTGAAAGACGTGATTGAGGAATTCTTGGAATGTAATGGGAGTCCGTGCCTTCTGGTTGTATTCCTCCAGCGCGTCAATTTGTTTTTGCAAGTCCGTGCGCTTGTCGCCAGGCTTCACGGGCTTCTTTGACTTCTTTTTCTTCTTCTTTGAAGATTTCGACGGCTGGTTATGAATGCTTGGGCCACCTCCATCGATCTTTTGAGTTGGACGCGGCTTCAACATTCTTTCAATGACCCGCGGTTCTAACGAGTTCTTCCACTTAATCGCTGGGCATGTTTGAAGATCATTTAGCATCCTCTTTGTCTTGGCTGATAATACAACCTCCCACGGAGCTTCTTCAACGACAGAGCATGTTGCCCCCGGCGTATTCATTCCCTTAGAGGTGTGGGGCTGCGGTGGATTCACCTTCCATTTGTCGGACAATGCGAACTTGCCCTGTCGATACTAGTCTTCAAGCCAATTTTTGAAGACGTAGCAATCCTCGATCGGATGACCCAGTACTCGATGATAAGGACAGTAGTTGTGCTCATTGACATCACTCGGTTGCGACGGGCGTTTTGGATCCGGTAGATTTATGAGTCGGTTGCGCAGCGCCAACTCGAATAACCTTCTCGTTTTATCTCGGGGAAACGAGTAAGGGCGTCTTAGCCTCTCCTCAAGGGCTACGTACGGGCGCATATTATTTTGGCGAACGACTGGTTTCGAGTTGCTCGGCTGTTGTTGAGCGTTAGCAACAATGATCGCTTTCCCCTTCCCCTTCTCATTTCAGGAGTCCGGCTTTGGAATAGAAGGTTTATGGCCCATCTGATCCATTTGGGCCAGCTTATCGATTAGTGCCTGGAAGGTGGTCGGCTTGAAGAACATCATAAATTGCGAGATGGTTTCTTGCGGATCGAGGGTTCCAACAAACATTCCCACTGTAGGAGCTTCTTCTATGCGCTGCTCGCATTTTGACCATAAATTTCGCCATCGTATAGCATATTGGACCCATGTCTTGCCTAGCTTCACCCTGGAATCAATGCCGTCATCGGGGTACGCTCACTGGCACTCGCGAAACGTTGGGTAAACAGCAGTTCCATCTCCACAAAGGTCTTGATAGAATCGTTCGGGAGTTCAGAATACCACTCGAACGCTGTATCTGTTAAGCTACCGACGAACTGCCGGAGCAACAATTTATCATCCCCGCCGGTGTTGCCGCAAAACGCTCTAAACTGGGCAACATGCTGATGGGGGTTGCCAGTCCCCTTATACACATGGAACTTTGGTATTGTATAACCCGGCGGGTACTTGATCTGGTCGTACCAGCCCGGATACGGTCGCCTCGTCTTTACGACCTGACCCGCTGCTTCAATCGCTTGATGAACCCGAATCTGCTGAGCTATATATTCGTCTAGGTCAGCTTTGGAGATCGCCTCCTCCTTGGCTGTTGACAGAGCCGGTAGAGGATTTGACGTTTCTCCCCTATCGTCTTCAAGGACGATCGAAGGATCTTCAGCAGGAGGGTCTTGTTAGATCATCATCCCCACCATGTCCTGGAACAGGAGGGCCATTTTCTTTATGCTGGCTGCTTGTTCCGCAGCCTCTTTATCCTTCTTCTCCAATATACGATGAAGGAACTTAGCGTCAGTTTCCTGTTCCTGACGTTCATCCGAGGACATTTCAGGGGTTTCTTTTGGCCCAGTGAGTGCGGCCATCGCGTTCATCATCTCCTTGAGCTTTTGCTGTTGCTCCTGAGCTTTGGTCACTGACCGTGTGAGTGGTCTATGACCTGCGGATGCACGGCTGTCCTTCTTTCCCGACGCCATGTATACTGTATGAGCTATTATGCCCCCAGACTTAGGGCGTTTAGGTTCACCACCTTTGGCATTTGCCGTGGGCGCGGGGATTTTCTCCGGCCTCCTTCTTTTGTGGGCCGTTGAAGTGGAGGGGGCCGTTGCAGTGGGAACCTTAGCGATTTTTGTCCTCTGCTGTTTAATAGGACGGTCCTTTTCTTTTTGCACCTTCGCCTTTTTCTGTTGACGAGAGTGATCTGGGTCAATCATGGAGTCTTGAACCCTCCGCCAAACCTTGTATATTTTTGAGGACAGCCGTTGAGGGGGCTGCTCCTGCTTCGTTTCCGGAACTCTCTCCGCAGGTGGATGAGATCTTTTCAATGTAGCGGTTGGAGAGTTCTTACGTACCCTCCTCAGCAGTTCAAAGCTGTTCCCCGTTGGAACAGCAGCGTTGGCTTCCACCACTGGAGCAGGTGGAGTTAGCCCTGAGGGGGAGTTGCCCCCTGCCTTCCTTACTCGTCGCCAATGGCGACGTCGAGCATGACGAGCCGTTGGGACTGGCTCGGTGATAGAGACAGCTTCTTCTTGCCCCCTGTCTGAATGAGGTGCTGCCGGTGGTAACCTCTTAAAGACTGAGGTTGTTCTTTGAGGGGTGATATTCAGTCTGTTAAAGACAGATCCTCGAGCAGGGGCAGGAGCAGGAATAGTCAGTCTTGAAAAGACTGACCCTTTGACAGGGGAAGCCGCCTTAACGACTTCTGGAGCAGCGGTTACTGCCTTCCTTGGGACAGCCACCTTGGGATTCACAGGCTTCTTGGCGGGCCCCTCAGAGTTTTGATCCAGCCTCACAAAGACAGAGGCTGTTGACTTGGTAATGGACGACCCGTTGACAGGGGCCGTCGTAGCACTGAGCCGGTCGAAGACCGACTTCTTGTTCGCTTTTAGTGTAGGTATTGGCATAGAGAAGCTTGTAGGTGGGATCATGGTCCCGAAAAATAGACCGGTGGTGGCCTGGGTCACCTGTTCTACCGGCAGAGCGAGGAAGGAGGTCGCTTGGGGCCCATATGCTATACCTCCAGGTGAGGTGGAGCGTCTGTTGCAGTGGCACTTCGAGCAGTTGGTGCAGTTAGAGGCCATTGATGCTTGAGTTCTGCGCCAGACAAAAGACCAAATCTTAGTAACTTGAAATCCAAAGGCAACCGTTAACAAACCGCGATTAGTTTGCGAAGACGACACACGAAGTGTGGAGTGGAAAGAGGAAAAGGTCCCACCGGGCGTGCCAGAATCTGTCCCCCTCCGAATGGCGGCCGATGATGTGAGGACGTCTTGCCTGAGATTCGGGGCAGATGCTATATGGTTTTATCCGTCTACCTCTCCGAAGATGCCAAGTTGATTTATGGCACCGTGTGTCGGAGGTTTAGACGGATGCGGCCGATGTAGCAGACTTCGTCAGATTCCCCCTCGTTTGAGGGGTTTTTTAATTGTGGGGACGCTCTTCCCTGCAGGCGCAATCCCCTGCAGTTAATTACACTACCGTATCGCGGTAGCAACTTTCTCCTTCTCCAGAATTTCACTTCGTGTCGTGTGTGTTTATTTTGTTTGTGGGTGCCCGTGGATTGTGTACGAAGACTAAGTTATGCCGTCGCTCGTAGGACGTGGATTAGTCCAAATCCGTATTTACTTAGATTTGGATTTGGTGTTTTTAGTTTAAGGATACGTTAGCCGTATTGAGGCTAAGATCAACTTAAACGTCCGTCAAGGATATGTTAGTCCTGTTTTAGACTAAGATCGACTTAACGTGGTGATCCATTTAATATATGGCCGTCGGAACTCGTCACCTCTCTGACGACGTTGAAGGATTACAACGACAGGTGTCAGAGGAGTTCAGAGATGTACCCTTGAACCAAAGTTGATTATGGAATATGTAGTCTATTGAAATTCTTAAGGATACGTTAGCCTTGTTTGAAGCTAAGATCTACTTAAACAGGATCGTTTAGATCCGACAGAAGAGCGTTTAGGGGGGGCTCTACCGTTCCAGTTTAGGGATGTAGTGGTCCATGTTCCAGTTTAGGGACGTGGTGGTCCATTATTAGTTTAAGGACGTTTCGGTCCGATATTAGTTTAAGGACGTTTCGGCCCGATATTAGTTTAAGGACGTTTCGGTCCGATATTAGTTTAAGGACGTTTCGGTCGATGAGTTTAAGGACCCCGCAGTCCATATCGATGTGCGGTCGTCGGGAACCGTCACCTCTCTGACGTCGTTGAGGGATTACAACGATAGGTGTCAGAGGAGTTCGGAGATGTACCATCGAACTGGAGATAAATTGATTTAGGAGAGCAACCTTGCTCAGTCAATTTAATTTGACTTACAGCCACGATTGGGCTAAGTCCAATTGAAAAATGTTCAACACTTTTATTTGTTTTTGGCCTATTAGGCCTGTGCTAGGGCTTGGCCCATTTTTAAATGATGCATTGCATTATTTTCTATTTTGGTTGGGCTCTGCCCATAAAGGATGCAGAGCATCAATTTATTTTGGACTCTGCTCATTTATGAATGATGCAGAGCATCAATTTTATTTGGGATCTGCCCTTTTATTGCTTTGCAATTTATTTTGGCCTATTAGGTCTTTTTGATTTGGGCCTGGCCCTTTAGCAAAAGAAATGCATTGTATTTGTCAGGCGCTTTGCGCCCATCAGAGAGCGCAAGCGCTTGTGGTGTTGACACGTGTCACGCAAGCGCAGTGCGCTGCGCTTGCGCTGCTGACACGTGGCGCGCTCGGGTGGGTTGCGCCGGTTTCAGAGAGCAAAGCTCTATCTTCAAAGCACACAGCGCAAGTGAGTCAGATGCTGACACGTGGCGCTCTCTGGTGGCTTGTGCCAACCCAGGAGCGCAACAGTGCAGTTTTGTAAGTGCAAAGCACTATTAATTTGATAATCTTTTTTTTAGAACCAATGGTTCATGAAAAAGTGCAAAGCACTGCTTGATTTCTTGATCTAATTTAGATTAAAGAAAACAAGTATTTTCTTGTTTCTCTTTGTTTTAAAGAACCAATGGTTCATAAAAAGTGTAAAGCACTGTTTATTATCTGAAGATCATTGATCTTGTTCTTAGATCCATGATCTATTAGAAGAAATTCTTTTATTTATGAAGGTTTTTACCTTTTCATCTTAAAATTTCTTCAGAGTTCTCTCTGTTTGAAGTTCTTAATCTCTCACAAAATGTTGATGATTTTGAATTGAGGTCTAGGGTCTTTTACATAGTGCTCACAAATTAGTTAAATTTGTTAAAGAGATCTTTCTTTGAGTGATTTGGGGAATTTTCTCCACCGTTGGATCTTTGATCCAAGGGTTTCTGTTTTACAGAAGAAAATCTTCTTGCTTTAACAAGACCAGAAAGATTTCTTTAAAATCTTAATTCTATTTGGCGCAAATCCCCCAGCGCGTGACACGTGTCAAGCAGCGCACAGCGCAACTGCGCTGACACGTGTCGAGCAGCGCAAACCTTGCGCAACTGCGCTTGCACATCTGCGCTGACACGTGTCGCGCAGCGCAGTGCTTGCGCAACTGAAACGTTGCTTCCTTTAATTTTGCTTTAAATAGAGTTTTGCTCTGATTGGGCGCACTGCCTTAGGCGCTGCGCTGACGTATCGGCGCCTGACACGTGGTGCGTTGCGTCCGGGATTTGAAGCGTTGCTTCAAAATTTGAATTTTGAATTTCAACAGAGTTTTGCTCTGATTGGGAGAAACAGGAAACAATCACACCCAACGGCAGAAACAATCACCGCAATAATAATATGCGACGCCGTAGCGAAGAAAGAGAAAAAAATAAGTGAAGACAACATGAAATATAAAACTGCATAAATAAAGTCGGCTCACAACGAGCTCGACACCAGAGTACAAATAATATACATCGTCCTCACAACTGGTCTCTAAGTCAATACATAAGTAGGAGATGGAGAGTACTAGATACAACAGTGTATACAACTGGAAAATAAACAGATACCGCAAAAACCCACCTATCAGCAAAAGGGCTCACGCGCCAACTGCAATGGTATTCATATCAAAAGATGCAAGAAAGCAGCCTGTCGCGACTACTCTGAGGGGCAACCTGCAAACACTGTAGCACAACGGGGGTGAGTTGCCAACTCGTGAATAGTAGATAACATATAAAGGTAATCGCGAGTATACACGTACTGCGATACTTTAACCTATGCCAACAGATAACATCTATATGATGATCTGGATGCGCAATAATCATGCAACAAGTGCGATCTAATAACATCTCAATATGGTGAGCAGGGTATGCAATAATCCTGCATAGCATGTGCAATCTCTTAACATCTATATAGGATGAGCAGGGTATGCAATAATCGTGCATAGCTTGTGCAATCTAATAACATCTATATAGGATGAGCAGAGTATGCAATAATCGTGCAAAAGTACTCTATCAGGTACTACAAATACAGGATGAGATGTATAACACTGAATGCTGAGCATGGAAATAAATAACATCTACACGGAATGCCAACGTGGAAAAATAACCGGTGTCCATCAATGCACCCAAATCCCAGTAATAACTCAGGCACCGTCATGCTAATCAGCCCTCAAATCCTGTAAATCTCATAGAATCGTGAGTGCCCAACATCGGCACTCGAAATATAATAAAATGATCGTGTCCAGCATCGACACGCAAATTCTCATGTATCGGGCTCCGTCAGTCCGGATCGGCCCATGAGCTCCGTCTGCGGAATCAACCCTCGGCCCCGGCAGTACGGGTCGGCCCGTATCCATCTCTCAGCTCTGGTCAGTATCCTCCGGATGACCGCCAGTGTAGCGTCTTGAAAAGTCGTTTTGGTGTTTTCTTGAAATTCGGTGAAAATTCGGTATTTTTCCGAAAACCGTCTTTCTCGATATTTTGCAGTTTAGGGCTAATTATACCTAAAATGGATAGGTAATTGCTTGTTTTTAGTAGCTAATGAGTTATTTATGAAATTTTGGTCATTTAAAATTTTTTCCCTATTTTTCATTTTTTTTATATTATTTTAAGCCGGTAAGAAAATACATTAAATAAGCGATAAATACAAATTTTTCCGGGCTAATTTTAATCTCTAAAATTATGATAATTATAATCTAGTGATAACATGAATTTTTAGTAATTTATTTTGATTTTTAACGAATTTTTATGTTATGAAACGAATTTATTGAATTTTGAGCTAAAACTTGCAATTTTTGAGTTGTAGGGGGCCTTTTTGCATAAAATTTCTTTTGTAAAACCCCTCTCTCTTTTTCCTCAGCCCTAGGACAGCCCCACCTTGTGTGAGACCAGAAATTTCTGGCCTCTTTTCTCTAGTTGCTTTCTTGAGTTGATTTAAGGGTTTTTTTGATTTATTTTAAATATAATGAATAAGTTATGATACATTTGACTTTGGAACATGACCCTTGACTTTCCCCACTTGCCCACACCCTCCCCCATTCCTCTATTCTGGCCGAAACCTGCACCCTCTTTCTTCAACTCTTTTCTTTTCATTTTTCTTCAAAGTTCTTCAAAAACCACATCAAAAATCCACAAATCCTTCTCTTTTTCAACACAAAATCCTTATGCTATCCTTCCTTAACCATTCTTGCTTGGATCTTGGTGCTTGAGGCCATCAATTGGAGCAAAATTTTCTTGCTTGATCCATTGATCAAGAGGTATAAATTCCATCAAAGTTACTTTCTTTTGTTGCTAATTCCTTTAAATGCATGGTTTAGTGTTAAATTTAGTGTAGTTTTAATCTAGTTTTCTTAGGTTTTGCTTGAAAAATTTTAGCTAGGGTTTTGAAGCCATAATACTTAATTAGATTGTTTTATAGTTAATCTAGTGGTTAATTAACTAATCCATATAGTTATCTTGTTGATGTAGTTTTCAATTATGCTAATTTGGTTAAATTTAGAAGTGTGAAATTGCTTTTTTAGGATTTTCAAGAGAGGGTTTTTGTATGGAATTGGTTTGTGAAGCTTGATTAGTGAGTGGATTAAGTTTTAGAAAGCATTATTTAATTGATTAAACCTAATTTGCTATCTAGTGTTTTGCTAACCTTAATCTAAGTGGTTAACTTGCTTATTAGGCTAAAATCTAGTGTTAAATTAAGGTTTTTCATATATAGTTTGGTTTATGTTTGCTAATTACAAAAATCAAGAGAAGGTTTTGTTTATGGAAATTAGGTTTTTTAAGCATAGTTGATGGTTTAAAATTAGTGTATTGGCTAGCTATTTGGTTAGTTTGGATGTTGGTGTTGGGTGGTGTTGCCTTTGTCGCTAAATTGTCGATGTTTGCATCAAATTGCAATTTCTAGCTTACTAGGTTATAAATTCAAGAATTGGTGGTTATGGAAAATAGGATTGGAATCATGGCTATTGTGTTGTAATTAGTGTTTGTAGATTGCTTGTAGTGTGCTTGGGTAATTATGCTTTATTGTAGTCGTTTTGTCGCAAATCGGCGATTTTTGCACCGATTTTGGAATGCAAATGCTTACTAGATTTTTATAAAAGTTATGTGATGAATTATTTTTGATATCTTGATGATTGTAATGGCTTGTCCTGCGACTTTTAGGATGCGTGAGTGCGGTTTTTGGGTAGTCGGGTTTTAGTTTTGCCGGGCGACCAAATCGGCGTTTTTCGGCAGTTTTTGCGATTTTCGCGTGTGTCCGCGCACTTTGTGCACGTTGTACCTAGCTAGCGAACTTTAGTAGTTTCGTTGGGGTTTTGCGTCGTTCTTGATATGTAACCTTATATTTGGTACTGATGTAAATTCCAGGTTCGGTCGCGGAAACGTCAGACGCGGCGCGAAAGGGAAAGACGGTGATTGGACACAGCTAGCCAGGGATTCCGGTGAGTAGATTTAACATCTACGGGGGACGATCGTTGGATGGCGCAAGTCGCCCGATAGATTTAGTAAACTGGAGAATAGTAAATTGGATAATCACCTGTGACATTAGAATAATAATACTGGCATGATAATTGCTGCAATTAGATCAATATGTTATATCCATATACGCAAACTCAATTGTAGGACACATGCACCATTACCAGGTTTTTATATGCAGCACGAGCACTATTCATGTTTACACACACACCCTGGTAATTGCCATGCCACCACACTAGATAACCTTTAATTTAAACCTTTTACTAATTGATACTTAAATTGTGCTATTTCCTTAAAATGAAACCGTAGGATTGCTATTCATGTGCATGTACTTCATCATATTCATTGTTCATGCTTAATACATTAATCACACATCGCAACTTGATTATTGATATCATACGCATTCATTATCATTGATATATGCACTTATGAGGATTTCTTGAGATTTTATGATATTGCTGGATTTCGGGGGAAAGCCGCAAAATTTCCAAACTTATGATATTTTTAAAACATGTAAATTGCGGTTTTCTAGTGGTGTAAGTGTCGTCCACCATGAGTTTGCTGTGGTTTTTGGAGACCCGTTTCGAGGAGTTGGATGAACCGTTTCGGGTACATGGTGGGCCCGGTAGGGTACCCCGGGGCAAGAAGCTCGTAGTGTTGACGATGAGCCTGGCAGGGGACGGATTACCTACCGGTGACTTCATTGGGCACGGCGGATATCCAGAGGATACCGACCGGGGCCGCGAGAGGATGTGATATTGATATTGAGATGGGTCAGCCGGATGGCTGAGGCCAGAGACACTCTGACATGGATTTATGAGATTTGAGACAGCTTTTGGGTGTCGTTGCTGGACACCGATTTTCGTCGATTCATTGATATTATGCTGGCATTCTAAAAGAGTTTCAAAAACAAAAAGAGATAAAATATTTCCTATATATACCTATTGAGACCTCAGATATTCATGTTGCATACATATTAGTACACTGATGTTATATACACACCTGCTAGTGCATCCAGCCATACCCGTATTATAGATGCTAGGATGCTTGTGTGCATGCATACGATAGCCTTTGTAGATGTTATTTATTACTCATGAGTTGGCAACTCACCCCCGTTGTGCCACAGTCTTTTGCAGGTCCGCTCCGTCAGTTCAGTAGCGGCGGGCGCACTTGTCTTTTGCCTCTTTTGCCTGAGCTCGAGATTTGCTCATAGGTGGGTTATGTTATTATTTTGTACCACTTGTATATTCTTTGTATCTAGTGTACTCCATCTACTGTTTCTACCAGATTTATTGTATATTGACCTAGAGATGAGACTGTGAGGTTTGTGGATTTTATGCTGTATTTTGGGGTCGAGCTCACTTGAGCCGACATGCTGCTTTTCTCATGCTTTATTATGATTATTATGCTTGCTGTCATTTACATTGCATGGGATTTGTGACCGCCTTATGGCGAAGAGCTAGCTCCCGCTTGGGGATGCCCTATTTTGTTGGTTTTACATATATTCTTGTTGTACCCATTTTTGGGGGCCAGTATTTACAAAGGAGACTCTGCCGAAATTTTCGGAAAAATTAGTATTGTTTTTAAAAAGGGTTTTACATGACTTATTTGATAAACTTGCTTTCAAATGTTTGGGTTTTCTTCACTCTTTTGCTTAATTGGTTTTGTTTTCTGGGCTTTGGCTTACTTATTTTACGGACGCCTTTAGACGTTTCGTAAACTTAAGTGCCAGTCACGTTCCGTACCCTGCGGGTCGTGACAAAGTTGGTATCAGAGCGATAGGTTTTACCTTTGTGAGTGTAGGATGACCCTTGGTTGATGGAGTAAGTGACTTAAGCAGCGTAACGTAGCGTGCGTATGTCCGCGGCATACTTACGATACGGTACTCCGCCTAAGTGACTTTAGGATACTTACTTGGAAATTTCCTTCTTCAATTCCGTGTATCCTATAATCCTATTGCACTGTCCTTACTATCCGTTTTCCTGTAACAGCCACTATGCCGCCGAAGGCTACGAGGGCACAGAGGGTTGCCGCCGGAGACGAGATTCGAGCTGGCTCGTCCGAGACTAGGACTGAGCAGGGCGGTATGCCTACGCCGCAGGGACAGACCGATCCACCTTCCCCAGGCTGTATGGATAGGCTCGAGACCGGTATGGAGGAGTTGCGACAGATGATGGGAGGCATGCAGGAGCTGCGTCAGATGGTAGGATCCCTAGTTGCAGCCAGTCGTACACCGAGGCCGGATGACGTACCTACTACGTCACAGACGACAATGATACCTGCTCCTACTACTACCACCGTGGCCATTCCGGTTTCACTACAGGATTTCATGAGGCTGAGACCTCCAGTATTCACCGGCACCGAGGCAGCGGAGGACCCACAGACGTTCCTTGACAGTTTAGCCAGGATCTGCCGTTCGCTGAGATGTTCGGATGATCGATGGGTAGAGCTTGCGAGTTTCCGACTAGAGGGTCTCGCGCAGACATGGTGGGAGTCAGTCTTGAGAGGTCGAGCTGCAGGTCTACCGCCTATGACTTGGGCCGAGTTTACAGCGGTCTTTCTAGCCCGTTTCCTTCCAGAGAGCGTTCGTGACGCCAGAGCTCGTAGCTTCGAGGCCTTAGTCAAGACACCTGGGATGACGGTGTCTGAGTATGATATCCAGTTTACACAGTTATCCCGATATGCTCAGTATTTGGTGGATACCGAAGAGAAGATGGTGAAGAGGTTCGTACAGGGACTTGATGCCCAGCTATATCTTGCCATTGGCGCCCAGCACTACGACACTTATTCAGCTGCTATGGATACGGCATTGCGGATGGAGGCACGCATATCACGGACTTCGGCCGTTTCTGGGCCGAAGAGGATGCGCACCGATGTACCACCTCAGAGGCAGCGCGCCAGATTCTTTCCGAGAGATAGGCCTGGCAGAGGATTTGGGCGGGGACAGTTATATGGTTCTTATCCCCAGGGGCAGCAGCCGTCGCCAGGATGTTTTGGGTGCGGGAGTCTGCACCATCTTGTCAGAGACTGTCCAGTGAGACGACAGGGAGCAGCGACAGTTCCGCATGTGACCCTACCACCATTACCACCCCCTCCTCAGAGAGCCCTACTTCCTACCCCAGGCGATGCTCCACGCCAGTTAGGTGCACCGAGAGGCCGTGGACGCGGCGGTCCTGTTCAGAGAGGACGAGGAGGCAGAGGCCGAGGTCGAGGTCAGCCCGCTATCGGTGGAGGACAGGCCCGAGTATTTGCTTTGACACCGCAGGATGCGCAGGCATCCAATGCCGTTGTGACAGGTACTTTGCCAGTTTGTTCTTTCGACGCACGGGTATTATTCGACCCAGGTTCCACACATTCGTACGTATCTACACACTTTGCACCGATGTTGGGCCGTGAGTCGTCGTCGTTAGATCGGCCGCTTGTTGTTGTTACTCCGGTAGGCGAGTCGTTTGTCGCTCGGTTTGTATTTCATTTGTGTTCCGTTCGTATCGGGGAGAGGGATTCATCAGTTGATTTGATACTCCTCGATATGTTGGACTTTGATGTGCTTCTGGGCATGGATTGGCTAGCCACTTGTTATGCTTCGGTGGACTGCCGTGAGAAGGCAGTCAGATTTAGCTTTCCGGGAGAGCCAGTCCTTGTTATTCAGGGAGACCGTAGTGTCACCCTTCCCAGCTTAATTTCGTCTCTTCGCGCTGGTCAGCTCTTGCGGAAGGGATGTCAGGGATTCTTAGCGTTTGTTTGTGATACGCGAGCTGCAGAGGTTCCGTTGGACCGGGTCCCAGTAGTTTGTGAGTTCCCTGATGTTTTCCCTGATAAGCTACCTGGGCTACCGCCTGAGCGCGATGTTGAGTTCTGCATTGATTTGATTCCCGGTTCGGGGCCTATTTCTATACCGCCTTATCGGATGGCCCCGGCAGAGCTTCGAGAGCTGAAGGATCAGTTGCAGGATTTGTTGGATAAGGGGCTTATTCGACCGAGTGTTTCTCCGTGGGGTGCTCCGGTCCTGTTTGTCAAGAAGAAGGATGGAAGTTTGCGCTTATGTATCGACTACCGCCAGCTGAACAAAGTTACCGTTCGGAACAGATATCCGTTGCCGCGCATTGATGATTTGTTCGACCAGCTTCAGGGTGCGGGGTATTTTTCGAGGATCGACTTGCGATCAGGATACCATAAGCTGCGAGTTCGACAGGAGGATATACCGAGGACAGCTTTCCGTACACGCTATGGCCACTACGAGTTTTTGGTGATGTCGTTCGGACTCACCAACGCCCCAGCAGCATTTATGGATTTGATGAACCGTACATTCAGGCCGTATCTTGACTCGTTCATCATCGTGTTTATCGACGATATCTTGGTGTACTCCCGGAGCAGAGAGGAGCACGAGCAGCACTTGCGGATTACGTTACAGACTCTGAGGGAGCATCAGCTGTTCGCGAAGTTCTCCAAGTGTGCGTTCTGGCTAGACAGCGTCGGATTCTTGGGTCACGTGGTTACGAGAGACGGCATTTGTGTGGACCCGAAGATGATTGAGGCTGTTCAGCAGTGGCCCCGACCTACATCGGTTACTGAGATCCGTAGTTTTCTAGGCCTGGCGGGCTACTACAGGCGTTTTGTTCAGGACTTCTCCCGTATAGCTGCACCGTTGACCAGTTTGACCCGGAAGGGAGTTCCTTTCGTTTGGACAGAGGAGTGCGAGCGCAGTTTTCAGCAGCTACGGACTTGTTTGACTACGGCGCCGGTATTATCTTTACCTTCGGGATCAGGCGGATTTGTTGTCTACTGTGATGCTTCGCGAGTGGGATTAGGATGCGTATTGATGCAGCATGGCCGGGTGATCGCTTATGCTTCTCGGCAGTTGAAGAAGCATGAACAGAACTACCCTACTCATGATTTGGAGATGGCTGCAGTGGTCTTTGCACTGAAGATTTGGCGACATTACCTTTACGGCGAGTCGTGTCAGATATTCACAGATCACAAGAGCTTAAAGTACATATTTCAGCAGTGAGACCTGAACCTCAGACAGCGTCGTTGGATGGAGTTGGTGAAAGACTACGACTGCGAGATCTTATATCACCCCGGCAAGGCAAATGTGGTGGCAGATGCGTTGAGTAGGAGGCCCGGGGGTAGTCTATCCTTTTTGCGCGCAGTTCAGAGGCAGTCGTCAGCAGATTGGCAGATGTTATGCGACAGCCGAGTTGAGTTCGAGTTCACTCAGACAGGGGGACAGCTCGCGCATGTTCGTGCACGCCCACAGTTGCTTGACCGTGTATATGAGGCACAGCGCAGTGACGACCGTTGCTCAGAGATCATGGCACAGATGGGACAGGGCAGATTTTCCGAGTTCGTGGTTGACGATCAGGGGATTTTACGATATGGATCTAGACTGTGCGTACCAGAGGCTGATGGATTGCGGCGCGACATTCTTGAGGAGGCACACCGATCAGTGTATAGTGTCCACCCCGGTTCCACCAAGATGTACCATGATATGAGAGAGACCTACTGGTGGGACGGGATGAAGAGGGACATTGCGGAGTTCGTTTTGAGATGCCTGACTTGTCAGCAAGTCAAGGCCGAGCACCAGAGGCCCGCAGGAGAGCTACAGCCGTTACCCATTCCAGAGTGGAAATGGGAGCAGATTTCGATGGATTTCGTTGTGGGTCTACCCAGGACCAGTCGAGGGTACGACTCCATCTGGGTGATCGTGGATAGATTGACGAAAGCAGCTCACTTTCTTCCGGTGAAGACGACTTTCAGCTTCGCTCAGTATGCTCAGCTCTATATTGACGAGATCGTGCGACTACATGGCGTACCGACTTGTATCGTGTCAGATCGAGGCACTCAGTTCACCATCCGACTTTGGCAGAGACTTCAGGAGGCTTTGGGCACTCGTTTGAGCTTCAGCACAGCGTTTCATCCGCAGACCGACGGACAGTCAGAGCGGACCATTCAGACTTTCGAGGACATGCTCAGAGCGTGTGTTTTAGACTTTGGTGGTAGCTGGGATCGTCATTTACCTCTAGTGGAGTTCTCCTACAACAACAGCTTCCAGGATACTATTCAGATGGCACCTTTCGAGGCATTGTATGGGAGGAGATGCAGATCGCCCGTTTGTTGGACAGAGCTCAGCGAGAGCAGCATTTTGGGGCCGCAGCTTGTTGAGGAGACGACATCGAAGATCCAGTTGATCCGAGACCGGATGAGAGCGGCTCAGAGCAGGCAGAAATCGTATGCTGACAGGCGCCGTCGCAGATTAGAGTTCGCAGTTGGCGACCATGTTTTTCTGAAAGTCTCTCCGATGAAGGGCGTGATGCGTTTTGGGCGAAACGGAAAGCTTAGCCCTAGATTCGTAGGTCCCTTCGAGATCCTCGAGCGTGTTGGCGCTGTTGCTTACCGTTTGGCTCTTCCTCCCAGCTTTCCCGATGTTCACCCCGTCTTCCATGTTTCGATGCTCCGCAAGTACCTTCACGACCCTTCGCATGCGATTCAGCACCCGACAGTCCAGCTAGAGCGCGACCTTTCTTTTGCAGAGCAGCCGGTGGCCATCCTGGATCGGCAGGTGAAGAAGTTGAGGTCGAAGATTATACCAACCGTCAAGGTCCTTTGGCGTAGCCCGAGCAGCGAGGAGGTTACCTGGGAGACCGAGGGCGAGATGAGGAAGAAATATCCCCATCTCTTCGAAGGTACGCGTAGCTATATTTTTAAATTCAGGGACCGAATTTCTTTAAGGGGGGAAGATTGTAGCATCTTGAAAAGTCGTTTTGGTGTTTTCTTGAAATTCGGTGAAAATTCGGTATTTTTCCGAAAACCGTCTTTCTCGATATTTTGCAGTTTAGGGCTAATTATACCTAAAATGGATAGGTAATTGCTTGTTTTTAGTAGCTAATGAGTTATTTATGAAATTTTGGTCATTTAAAATTTTTTCCCTATTTTTCATTTTTTTATATTATTTTAAGCCGGTAAGAAAATACATTAAATAAGCGATAAATACAAATTTTTCCGGGCTAATTTTAATCTCTAAAATTATGATAATTATAATCTAGTGATAACATGAATTTTTAGTAATTTATTTTGATTTTTAACAAATTTTTATGTTATGAAACGAATTTATTGAATTTTGAGCTAAAACTTGCAATTTTTGAGTTGTAGGGGGCCTTTTTGCATAAAATTTCTTTTGTAAAACCCCTCTCTCTTTTTCCTCAGCCCTAGGACAGCCCCACCTTGTGTGAGACCAGAAATTTCTGGCCTCTTTTCTCTAGTTGCTTTCTTGAGTTGATTTAAGGGTTTTTTTGATTTATTTTAAATATAATGAATAAGTTATGATACATTTGACTTTGGAACTTGACCCTTGACTTTCCCCACTTGCCCACACCCTCCCCCATTCCTCTATTCTGGCCGAAACCTGCACCCTCTTTCTTCAACTCTTTTCTTTTCATTTTTCTTCAAAGTTCTTCAAAAACCACATCAAAAATCCACAAATCCTTCTCTTTTTCAACACAAAATCCTTATGCTATCCTTCCTTAACCATTCTTGCTTGGATCTTGGTGCTTGAGGCCATCAATTGGAGCAAAATTTTCTTGCTTGATCCATTGATCAAGAGGTATAAATTCCATCAAAGTTACTTTCTTTTGTTGCTAATTCCTTTAAATGCATGGTTTAGTGTTAAATTTAGTGTAGTTTTAATCTAGTTTTCTTAGGTTTTGCTTGAAAAATTTTAGCTAGGGTTTTGAAGCCATAATACTTAATTAGATTGTTTTATAGTTAATCTAGTGGTTAATTAACTAATCCATATAGTTATCTTGTTGATGTAGTTTTCAATTATGCTAATTTGGTTAAATTTAGAAGTGTGAAATTGCTTTTTTAGGATTTTCAAGAGAGGGTTTTTGTATGGAATTGGTTTGTGAAGCTTGATTAGTGAGTGGATTAAGTTTTAGAAAGCATTATTTAATTGATTAAACCTAATTTGCTATCTAGTGTTTTGCTAACCTTAATCTAAGTGGTTAACTTGCTTATTAGGCTAAAATCTAGTGTTAAATTAAGGTTTTTCATATATAGTTTGGTTTATGTTTGCTAATTACAAAAATCAAGAGAAGGTTTTGTTTATGGAAATTAGGTTTTTTAAGCATAGTTGATGGTTTAAAATTAGTGTATTGGCTAGCTATTTGGTTAGTTTGGATGTTGGTGTTGGGTGGTGTTGACTTTGTCGCTAAATTGTCGATGTTTGCATCAAATTGCAATTTCTAGCTTACTAGGTTATAAATTCAAGAATTGGTGGTTATGGAAAATAGGATTGGAATCATGGCTATTGTGTTGTAATTAGTGTTTGTAGATTGCTTGTAGTGTGCTTGGGTAATTATGCTTTATTGTAGTCGTTTTGTCGCAAATCGGCGATTTTTGCACCGATTTTGGAATGCAAATGCTTACTAGATTTTTATAAAAGTTATGTGATGAATTATTTTTGATATCTTGATGATTGTAATGGCTTGTCCTGCGACTTTTAGGATGCGTGAGTGCGGTTTTTGGGTAGTCGGGTTTTAGTTTTGCCGGGCGACCAAATCGGCGTTTTTCGGCAGTTTTTGCGATTTTCGCGTGTGTCCGCGCACTTTGTGCACGTTGTACCTAGCTAGCGAACTTTAGTAGTTTCGTTGGGGTTTTGCGTCGTTCTTGATATGTAACCTTATATTTGGTACTGATGTAAATTCCAGGTTCGGTCGCGGAAACGTCAGACGCGGCGCGAAAGGGAAAGGCGGTGATTGGACACAGCTAGCCAGGGATTCCGGTGAGTAGATTTAACATCTACGGGGGACGATCGTTGGATGGCGCAAGTCGCCCGATAGATTTAGTAAACTGGAGAATAGTAAATTGGATAATCACCTGTGACATTAGAATAATAATACTGGCATGATAATTGCTGCAATTAGATCAATATGTTATATCCATATACGCAAACTCAATTGTAGGACACATGCACCATTACCAGGTTTTTATATGCAGCACGAGCACTATTCATGTTTACACACACACCCTGGTAATTGCCATGCCACCACACTAGATAACCTTTAATTTAAACCTTTTACTAATTGATACTTAAATTGTGCTATTTCCTTAAAATGAAACCGTAGGATTGCTATTCATGTGCATGTACTTCATCATATTCATTGTTCATGCTTAATACATTAATCACACATCGCAACTTGATTATTGATATCATACGCATTCATTATCATTGATATATGCACTTATGAGGATTTCTTGAGATTTTATGATATTGCTGGATTTCGGGGGAAAGCCGCAAAATTTCCAAACTTATGATATTTTTAAAACATGTAAATTGCGGTTTTCTAGTGGTGTAAGTGTCGTCCACCATGAGTTTGCTGTGGTTTTTGGAGACCCGTTTCGAGGAGTTGGATGAACCGTTTCGGGTACATGGTGGGCCCGGTAGGGTACCCCGGGGCAAGAAGCTCGTAGTGTTGACGATGAGCCTGGCAGGGGACGGATTACCTACCGGTGACTTCATTGGGCACGGCGGATATCCAGAGGATACCGACCGGGGCCGCGAGAGGATGTGATATTGATATTGAGATGGGTCAGCCGGATGGCTGAGGCCAGAGACACTCTGACATGGATTTATGAGATTTGAGACAGCTTTTGGGTGTCGTTGCTGGATACCGACTTTCGTCGATTCATTGACATTATGCTGGCATTCTAAAAGAGTTTCAAAAACAAAAAGAGATAAAATATTTCCTATATATACCTATTGAGACCTCAGATATTCATGTTGCATACATATTAGTACACTGATGTTATATACACACCTGCTAGTGCATCCAGCCATACCCGTATTATAGATGCTAGGATGCTTGTGTGCATGCATACGATAGCCTTTGTAGATGTTATTTATTACTCACGAGTTGGCAACTCACCCCCGTTGTGCCACAGTCTTTTGCAGGTCCGCTCCGTCAGTTCAGTAGCGGCGGGCGCACTTGTCTTTTACCTCTTTTGCCTGAGCTCGAGATTTGCTCATAGGTGGGTTATGTTATTATTTTGTACCACTTGTATATTCTTTGTATCTAGTGTACTCCATCTACTGTTTCTACCAGATTTATTGTATATTGACCTAGAGATGAGACTGTGAGGTTTGTGGATTTTATGCTGTATTTTGGGGTCGAGCTCACTTGAGCCGACATGCTGCTTTTCTCATGCTTTATTATGATTATTATGCTTGCTGTCATTTACATTGCGTGGGATTTATGACCGCCTTATGGCGAAGAGCTAGCTCCCGCTTGGGGATGCCCTATTTTGTTGGTTTTACATATATTCTTGTTGTACCCATTTTTGGGGGCCAGTATTTACAAAGGAGACTCTGCCGAAATTTTCGGAAAAATTAGTATTGTTTTTAAAAAGGGTTTTACATGACTTATTTGATAAACTTGCTTTCAAATATTTGGGTTTTCTTCACTCTTTTGCTTAATTGGTTTTGTTTTCTGGGCTTTGGCTTACTTATTTTACGGACGCCTTTAGACGTTTCGTAAACTTAAGTGCCAGTCACGTTCCGTACCTTGCGGGTCGTGACAGCCAGGTCCAACTAATCACCGGTGGGTAGTAGTCCCTTCGCCGGGCTCACCATCTAACTGTACGAGTCGTCTTGCCCCGGGGTACCGTACCGGGTCCACCATGTACCCGCAATCGGTGCCTACCACTCCTCAAATCGGGTATACTCACACAAGCTCTCAGGAACCGAGAAAACTCATGGTGGACGCACTGAAATATCATACCAAGAGAAACCGGATTTTTAAAACAGTGCGCATTTTCTTAAAACAATACCATGGTTCTCAAATCCAGAAATCCCATAAATCCAAACTCAATGCGTAAATCCATGCAATGTGTCGTATGGCACTAAGAGTAAAATAGGAAAACCTCTTTTTAAAAAGGATTCAGTTTGAAAATATCTCATGCGGTCCCTGTTTTCTAGAAATCGAGTCAATATCATCCATGTATGTAGCATATGTATGCATTTAATTACGGATGTGCAAATGGATATAGACGCAAATGTGAGTGTAGCAATGTACATGTGCACTAATATGGATATACGATGTATATGTGCACAAGTATGGATATATCAAGGTATATATGCACTAATATGAGTATACAGGGTGCATGTGCGCAAGTAGGGATATATCAATGATGTATGCACTAATATGAGTATACAGTGTGCATGTGCGCAAGTAGGGATATATCAGTGATGTATGCACTAATATGAGTATACAGTGTGCATGTGCGCAAGTATGAAGATATCAATATATGTGTATGCCAATATGCGACAAAGTCGTGTCTAATCATCAAAGATACGGTAATCAAAAGATATATGATTCGTAGCAATTCTATAGTGCGATTGTCATGGCAATCACTAACGGTGTGAGTGTAACATACAAATAGTGCTCGTGCAGCTTGAACCGTTAGTGACAGTGCAATATTCTATAACTACCATTCTATATGCAACAAGAGATGGTATGCTACGACAGTACATATAAATATATACGACTAAAATATACTATCATGCCCTGATGCTTAACGCTATACGGGCGATTTCCCCGTAGATGTTAAACCTACTCACCTGGTCTCGTGCTAAGCGTAGCCGACCACTTGCTTCCCTTTCTTTGCGGTGTCCGACGTACCCGCCTGCGAACCTAGAATTTACACAAAGAATCCATATATAAGCAAAATCCTACAAAACGCGATATCGAAATCAAACGAGAAACTCGCGTCACGAACTAAACGAGCGTGTGTCCGATACGCTAAAATGTGTGAATACGAGTCTGAAACTACCCCGACACGTCGCGACATGCAGCAACACTAAACCCCCTCACGTATCACACGTGTCGCGCAAACTAAACGTATAGGAAAAACGATATATCGCCCCAGATTTTGACTCGGGAACAAAAGTGAAAAGTTGCATATGCCAAATTACTTAAATACACAGCAGACTACCCTAGCCAAAACCCTAACACCTAATTCCCCTATTTGGCCGCAAATTGCTGCCAGAACGAATAAAACTGCGGCCTGGGTGTGGAATTATGGGCTCGTGCTTCGTTTGTGTAGTCTAGACCTCGTGCACATGCTCCAGTTATCCCAGATTTTCTCTGAAGAAAATGGGTCAACAGCAGATCACAGAAAGGGTAAATTTTGCTTTAAAACGTTAAGTTTTGCACTAAATGAAACCCTATGGTATTTTAGTGAAATCCGGGTTTAAATCTCAGATAAAAGGGCCTAATAATACATAGTTAAGTTAAGCTAACCATCAATATCACCACTTGGCTAAAACTTCACACAAATCACCATTTTTAGCACTAAAACGCATATTTAACACTAACTGATGCTACTTATCACCTAAGATTAGCAAGCTAGGAAGTTGAGTCTAAGAAGTATACCTCACTTGACCCTAGGTGCAAGGAGAAGGAGAAGAAGAACAAGAAGAAGAGCTGCTGCTGCTGATGATGCATGTTGCTGCTGCTGCTTATGCTGCTATTGCTTGGGCTGCTGCTGCTACCTGTTGCTGTTGTTGTTGCTTGCTGCTCCTGCTGAAGCTCCTGCTGCTGCTGCTGCTTCTTCTGCTGCTGCTGCTGTGGCTGGTGTTGTGTGTGTGTGAGTGAGAGTGAGAGAGAAGTGAGAAAAAAAGAGTGTTTGAAAACAAAAGAGAATGAGATCACAAGAGATTCAACCCCCCTCTCTCTTCATTAAATGATAACATGGCTCAAGCCATGATGCCCATTCTCTCTCTCTCTCTCTCTCTCTCTCCAAGTCAACCCAACTAAATCATTTCTCATAAAAAAAAACAATTAACCAAACACCTAATAAGAATTTCAAATGGCTTAACAAAATGGTTAGTCCACCATGGTTGCTAATCATGGTCTAACCCAAACTTAACCCTAGTTTACATGCACATGTGTGTACAAGCCTAAATAAATACTAATAAAATACTCATTAAATTTGATAAAATATTTAAAAATCGTTTTGGTAAACTTTTTATTAAAAACCATATATTAAAGTATAATTAGCCACTAATCACATCTTAAGGTGTTACACATAGTGATATATGTGATATATCCTGCACCTTATTCGATAATAAAATAGCCGAGATTCCTTCACCGGCAGTGACCTCTTTAGCGAAACTAGGAAAAGTCTCAAAAACACTCCTTTTCAAAATTACTCGATTTCGCAACGATATCAAGTTCATTATGTAAAAGGTTTTCAGAAAAACCTGTCGTAGCCCTCCATCATTTCAGATAAGTACTACTTAGTATTCGTGCTACGTTTGTTGACTATGTTAAGGCGTAGTGTGCGATAGCTAATTAGTGATTTTCTGCTAAAGCATGAGATGCGATTGGATTATGGTAGTTATACGACTTTGTTGACTATGTTAAGGGTCGTGCGGGTGGGTTTAATTCAATCAGGAAATGACGGGTTGAACTTGTCTAGCGCTTATGATTTGTTGACTATGTTAAGGTCATAAGTTGCTAGGGGCAAAATATTATCGGGAATTTCAAGTGTTGGAATTTGCAATGAGATTGCATACTTTCTATGAGATAGTTGGATTCTGATACCCACTGCGAGTAAGAGTTACTCATGGGAGAGTTTTGTAAGTCCATATTGCCTACCCCGGTGCTTGCGGGGAGGCGGAAACGCTATGAAAAATTTGATTTTTACAACACTAGACAACATAGACTTGCTAAAGGAGGGATCTTTGCTAAACAAAACTAACTAAAAAAGCTAAAGGAGTTAGATACTCAGTTACTAGGTCTTCAAGTCCTTCTCTTCTTGCTCCTTGGAGTGAAAGAAAGGGATCTCCTTGTCGCCTTCTCTTGTCGAAGAAAGATCCACCCGAGGGCCTCAACCTTTGGCTTCAACTTCAAACTAGAAGTAACTAAGATGCTTGGAGTGCTAATCCTAGAATCTTAGAAAGAGTAGAGAATATTTTAGAAGGATTTATCTCAAGCTCAAGGGATTCTCAACTCATGAGAGGGGAGAGCTAGAGAGAGAGGAAGAGGAGGAGAGAGAATCAAAATGATAGAATGAGAAGAAATAAACCATTCTTCTCACATATATATGTGAATTATGAAAATAGATAATTAGCTAATATAATTGTCATGGTTTAATCAAGAAATGACTATTATCATTTCATATTAAATGCTTTTTGCTAGAATCAAAGAGCATTTTTCTTATGAAATGATTATGGTCAAGTTGTCAACCTAGGTCAACAAGTCAAATAGAGTCAAATGGTCAACAACCCTAACCATGCACAATTATAATTAACTAATATCAATAAATCATATTTCACACATAACCATTAGGGTTAAGAAAATGACAATGGTAATCAACCCTAATGAAAGTCCTCTGCCTCTCCCTCAGTCAACTGTGCATACACACCCGTATCCGTGTTCCGAGGAACACGAATACAATGAGATAAAACCAATCCCAAAACATATACTAGGATCCGTTTTAAACCAAAGCCCGCTAGTTTAAGCTATCCGGACACAAAACGTGCACAAGTGCGCGAATGTGAACGAACCCCGTCGCAAAACCATGCGACCTCTACTCATTTTGCCTATAGGCGAATAACCCTCTGTGTGGGACTCTAAAGACTTGACACTACGCTGGCAGTGGGTTTAACCACAGACCGCAAGCGGCACTAGCTGTACGTAACGGTCCCCAGGTAGATGCCGATAAGAAGACTGACGAGGTAAACCCATCTGAACTCCTACTGAGCCTGAATGTGACAGTCTCCGTACAGTCCGGTCTGTTCGTCTGATAACATCGCATGGTGGGCCTAGGGGGGCGGTAAAACGTCAGTTCCCTAATAGCGGTACAAGTCGTGTCGGAGTGTGGCCTAGAACACCCTGAGATAACACTGGAAACCTACCGGTATATCTCGCTTGCTTGGCCAGGGACTACTTGTGTAATGGCTCTCCTAGATACAGCGCGATGCCAACCCCCAATACCGGGAGAGACGAATCCTGTCTAACCGTCACTGCTTCCAAGTGCTTTGGGACTGCACCCAACTACTACCTGTTTGCATGACTCCTTTGAGCCGTGTTAGGGTAGTAATCAAAGTACAGTGGGAACACACTTGAGGCGAAGTGACAGTGTCAAGTCAGCGGACTAAGCTGTACTCATGTCACCTGGGAACTGATAACTGACGATAGATATAATACCAACCAACAGTTCCCGACGAGTCCTGTCCAGTGTACTCGTAACCTAACGAGCACCCGCATACTATCTCAAGTACGATGTACCGACGGCTGTGGGACAGGCCGTCTCCCGTGCTGGGATAAGAAGCGCATACGCTAGTCTACTCCGGAGTATCGATGCCCTGTCTCGATAATCCCACGACCAGGGACGTGTAAATAAGGATGTGCTTGTAGATTACCCAGCCCCCACGAGTGTGACTGCCATCACAATGCTGGTAATCAAGCAAAGACCCTAAGGGCTCCACTAATGCGTATAGGTGATATAATAAAATAAACACATGTACACATTAAAGCAGAGACAAACTAAGTAGCATACTACCATTTCGAGCAAGATTGTCTATACAACTGTGAATATCCCAAGCTTCCATCAAGTAATATACATACTAGTATGATACAGTAATGGCCTCTAGGGCATATACACTAATAATCTCCCACTTGCACTAAGGCCATGTACTGGCGTATCGAAGACCTATCATTTCGATCAGCCGCTCGAACTGAGTCTGGGGTAAGGCCTTTGTGAATGGATCTGCAGTGTTATCTTCTGAAGCAACCCTCCGAACCTCGATCTCCTGGCGATCCACGATCTCCCTGATCAGGTGATACCGCCTTAAGATGTTTCTGGATTTCTGATGGGACCTGGGTTCCTTCGCTAATGCTATAGCCCCGTTGTTGTCGCAATACAGAGGTATTGGATCAACAATGGACGGAACCACCTGAATTTCTTTCAAGAACTTCCTCATCCAGACGGCTTCTTTTGCGGCATCAGATGCAGCGATATATTCCGCTTCCATAGTCGAGTCAGCAACGGTTTCCTATTTGGAACTCTTCCAACACACCGCCCCTCCATTGAGGGTAAAGAGAAAGCCCGACATGGACTTGGAATCATCCTTGTCACTCTGGAAGCTGGAGTCAGCAAAGGCCTCGATCTGGAGGTCTTTTCCACCATACACCAAGAACATCTCCTTAGTCCTTCTCAGGTACTTGAGAATGTTCTTTACCGCTATCCAGTGTTTCTCCCCAGGGTTTGACTGATACCGGCTTACCACACTCAGTGCGTAAGCAACATCTGGTCTGGTACACAACATCGCATACATTATAGAGCCTACCGCAGAAGCGTGGGGTATAATAGACATGCGATCCCTTTCCAAATCAGTCTTGGGAGACATCTCTTTGGAGAGGGTGATCCCATGAAAAGCCGGTAGGTTACCGCGCTTGGAATCTTCCATATTGAATCTTTTCAGTATGGTGTCTATGTACCTGGACTGCGAAAGTCCTAATATCCTCTTGGATCTATCACGATAGATCCGGATCCCCAGAATATAGAAGGCATCACCCAGGTCTTTCATGGAGAACCTGTATGATAAGAACCCCTTGACAGATTGTAGCATAGGAATGTCATTTCCTATCAACAGAATGTCATCCACGTACAAAACGAGGAATACGACAGTTCTTGCTACAAATCTACTATAGATGCATGGTTCATATGGATTTTTGATAAAGCCAAATTCTTTGACCGTCTCATCAAAACAGATGTTCCAACTCCGCGATGCCTGTTTTAGTCCATAGATGGACTTAAGCAACTTGCACACCTTTTCGCTGCTCCCACTCTGAATGAAACCCTCTGGCTGGTCTATATAGACACACTCCTCTGAATTTTCATTTAGAAAAGCGGTCTTTATGTCCATCTGCCAAATCTCATAATTGTGGAAGGCAGCAATGGCAAGAAGGATTCAAATGGATTTCAGCATAGCCACTGGAGAAAAGGTTTTGTCATAGTCCAAACCAGGTCTTTGACGAAAACCCTTTGCAACAAGTCTAGCCTTATAGGTTTCAACCTGTCCATCTACACCAATCTTCCTTTTGAAGATCCACTTGCATCCTACGGGTTTTACCCCATCTGGAGCAATGTCCAACGTCCATACTTTGTTAGTGTACATGGACTCCATTTCGGTCCGCATTGCATCCAGCCATTTTACTGAGTCAACGCTCTGAATGGCTTGCTGGAAGCTAGTAGGCTCATCACAATCAATGATGCAATCCTCTCTATCCCCGTCTATGAGAAAACCGTAGTATCTCTTGGGTGGATGAGACTACCTACTACTCCTGCGGAGTGGCGTAGGAATGTCCTGATCTTTCGAACCCTCTGGTTCTACTAAGCTTTTAGTAATAGCTCGTGGTTCTGGAATTTCTTCCAGTTCTATTGCGCTCCCACTAATTTCCCTTTCCAAGAACTGGTGTTCTAGAAAGTGGGCATGACGAGAAAAAAAATCTTTTGTTCCTTTTCGCAATAGAAGAAATATCCCTTGGAGTTCTTTGGATATCCCACAAACTTGCACTGTACTGAGTGTGCCTCGAGTTTGTCCGCATGCTGCTTTTTGACAAAAGCTGGACATCCCCATGTCTTAATATGATTAAGATAGGGTCTCTTCCCACACCACATCTGATATGGTGTAGTAGGCACAGTCTTAGTTGGAACTCGGTTCAAAAGGTATGCAGCTGATTCTAGTGCATATCTCCAGAATGATCGCGGTAACTCAGCGTTACTCATTATGGACCGTACCATATCCAATAGGGTTCGGTTCCGTCTCTCCGATACACCGTTATGTTGCGGAGTGTATGGAGGAGTAAGCTGAGAGAGAATTCCATTCTCTTTTAGGTAATCCAGGAACTCGGCACTCAAGTATTCACCACCTCGATCAGATCTCAGTGTCTTGATACTTTTGCCTGTTTGTTTTTCTACTTCATTCTTATAGTCCTGGAATTTTTCAAAGGCCTCGGATTTATGTTTCATTAAGAAGACATATCCGTACCTTGAAAAGTCATCCGTAAAAGTAATGAAGTAAGAATAACCGCTTCGTACATGTGTAGACATTGGACCGCACACGTCGCTGTGTACGAGTCCCAAGAGCTCGCTCGCTCTCACTCCGTGTCCAGTGAACGGAGTCTTTGTCATCTTTCCTTTGAGACATGATTGACAAGTTGCATATGATTGATATTCGAACGGATCCAAATATCCTTCTGTATGTAACTTAGTCAACCTTCTCTCATTAATGTGACCCAGTCTACAATGCCATAAGAAAGTCTGATTGATTTCTGGAGACTTTCTTTTGTGTGTATTCTGGACATTGAAAATCTGTGGTTGGTTTAGTACGTATATACCATTGCTTAATGTACCTGACCCAATCAGAACTTGATTAAGGTGAATGTTTACAACATTACTTACAAACGCAAATTCATAACCTTCTTTAGATATTAAAGATACAGAAATGATATTACAAGTTGCATTGGGTACAAAAAAGCAATTACGTAAAACCAAAACATGTCCATCCGATATTCCCAGGTGATAGTCCCCCACGACCTCAGCATCCGTGCTAGCTCCGTTTGCAACTTTGAGGGTCATGTCACCTGCCTTCAAAAACCTACACTTTCTCAACGCCTGCAAAGAATTACAGATATAAGATCCTGATCCGGTATCCAATACCCAGGAAGTAGAGTTTATTGATAGACAGTTTCAATAACATACACACCTGAAGCTGAAGCCGCAACTTGCTTCAGATCCTGTGTTCTGGCCTTCCAAGCCCTGCAATCTTTCTTCCAGTGTCCACTCTTGTGACAGTAAAAGCACTCTTCCTTCCCCACAAGCTTTCCCGCTACCTTTGTTGCTTTTGCCTTTCCCTTCGTATCCACTTTACTAACACCGCCCCTTGGTTTGGCGGGGGCTTTCTTCTTCTTTCCCTTGGCTTTCGCCCTGGACTTAGAAGAGGAAGATCCTCCTACAAACAAAGTGGATGTTTCCCTACCCTTTTGTAGGGTGCCCTCAGCACTCCTCAACATGTTCAGAAGCTCGGAAAGTTCAACCTCCTTTCCTTGCATGTTGAAGTTTAGGATAATCTGGGCGTAAGTGGAAGGAAAGGACTGGAGAATCAAGTCCGTATAGAGTTCATTCTCCAACGTGGTCCTAAGGTCCGCGAGCTCCTCAATGTAGCTAATCATCTTAAGCACGTGTTCCGCTACCGATGATCCGACGGCCAATCTTGCCGAAAATAGCTTCTTCGACACTTCGTATCTGGCGATACGAGATTTCTCTCCATACAGTTCTTTTGTATGGAGAAATATGGATTGGAGGTCCATAATCTCGTGCCTCCTCTGATGTTCATTGTCCATAGAGGCAAGCACGAGGCACTTGGCCTTCGCGCAGTCGATTTCCCAGGTCTTATAGATTTCCCTATCTACGACACTGGTTTTGGGACCTGGGACAGGGGGAGCTTTGGTGGTAAGAAGATACCCCAACTTGTCATAAGTGATTGCCATTTTGACATTCCTGAGCCAATCTTTGTAGTTTGGCCATGTCAGTATGTTTTTATCTAGTAATAACTTAAGTCCGGTCATCTTGATTGGTCGCTACAATTAGGAGAGAGAAAAGAAACACTTTAGCATGATGCTCTTGCAAGTTTAGAGTGGTTTTTAATTTGTCTAAACAGGATGGCTCCCACTGTCTCTCGAATCCCTCCTCAAACCATAAAGAAAGAATTAGTCGAGATCAATCTCACCGTACAATACTTGCTTAACCGTTCAGCCAGGCCAGTGTCGGTACTTCGAGGGAGGTTTTCCAACGCTTTCGCGAAGTTCCTTAATTTAAGAACCTCTTTTCCCTGGGGGTGTAGCCCCGCTAACACCTTTCTAGACACCTACTAGGTTTATAGCATTGATCGTTAAGTGAGAAATTTCCCGAGGAGTAGCATATACCCACAGTAGGATCGGGATCCAAATATCACCGTGTGACAAAACTGAAGGAATCCTACCAGAATTATCACACTCCAAATGGTATGCAGCGCTAGCAAGTTTCAGTACTTATGAAACTCCCGATGTGGATTTTTGCCCCATGCTCTTATGACCTTGACTTTGGCCAAAATATCATAAGTCACATGTTAAGTTCTACCCGTCATTCTCCAGGTTAATTTGGACCCACCCGTACATCCCTTGACTTTGGCCAAAATGGCAGTACGACTATCCCAAACCAACGCATCTATCTATGCTGCACATGAATACCCAATAGCTACCAATCACTATGCCTTGACTTTGGCCAACATACATAGCTTGAATACTTATTGACTATTCATGTGAAATGACGGAGGGCTACGAATGGTTTTGGCGAAACCGTGAACGTAGTGAACTTGATATAATCGATGGAATGAGATAGCTTTTAAAAGGAGTGGTTCAAGCTCCGCATTTAAAAGTTGGTTTTTGAAAAGAACCGAGTGGTTTTGAAAGTGTTCCAACGACTTTTACTTGGTTTATTTTATTGCATTAATTCCAATGTGTCCCATCATTTAATCCTACTATTGCAGAAAACAACCAAAATATGGTGTACGCTTATGCCATCCGCATTCGCCACGGGGCCCGTCATCACCCGTTAGGTTACTTAACCAACGACAGAGCGGGGGCTGGACTAGCGCGGATGCAAAACATAAGCAACACCTAAATAGATATCATATATAGATATATATCAATGATAGCCAATCCAGATCACAGATGAACGCTTTAGATATACTAGGAATCCGCGATTCGTTCGAGCCTGCAACGAAAAGCGGATTACACGGTCGCGATGAATAGCCAATACCCCACCCTAGACCCCTACGGGTGTGGCAAACTACCAGCCAAGTACCCGAAGCGAAGCAACCTTCCTCAACCCGTGAGTAGGCCACTCGGCGCTTCGAGATACCCGGTAGTTTGTGCACCCCACCTTGGGTCTATCCTAGGAGCAAAAACAGTAAAAAGAATTATACAATGACGGCTACAACCCCGACCCGGTTGTGCGGCCATACAAATAATATTACATCAATTTACAAATTTTACATGAATGAAAGAAAAAGAAACTCTCATCTCACATCCACCCCGGCTATTCATCCGCGATAATCCAACGAGTTCATATACACAAACCGACAAGCATTACAGATCATAGATATGTATAACCCCCACTAATCGACGTATAGCGATTAGCAGACGTTCAATACATATAATACATCACAGATATAACCCATTAGTCAAAGTATAGGGAAGATCGATCAAAAATACGTATTTGTGACCACCCCAAAAACCAACTTGTTCTCTGGAAAATCTGGGTGGAAACAAACTATGTCAAAAATCACAAAACAACCCCAGAAGTAAACTGCATGAAAAACGATCCACGACCGAGTTAACTAGGCCGCGGATCCGCGGCAAGAGCAAGCTCTTGCCGCGGAATCGCGGCGAGTTGGTCGGTTCAGTGGTTCGTTTTTCTTGCCTGTACTTAAAAAAGCCTGAGCCGATTTTTAAGATATAATTTATTATATTTAAACCAGGTTTAAAAATCGGCAGAAAGTTAAGGTTTCGGAAAAAAAGTTTTGCGATTTTTGCGATCGAAGTTCTATACACCTTACTAACTAGCTAGTTTATGTTTAGTTAGGCTCTGATACCACTGTAAGTCCACGTCGCCTACCCCGGTGCTTGCGGGGAGGCATAAACGTTATGAAAAATTTGATTTTACAACACTAGACAACATGGACTTGCTAAAGGAGGGATCTTTGCTAAACAAAATTAACTAACAAAGCTAAAGGAGTTAGCTACTCGGTTAAGGGGTTATACCTAGGTCTTCAAGTCCTTCTCTTCTTGCTCCTTGGAGTGAAAGAAAGGGATCTTCTTGTCGCCTTCTCTTGTCGAAGAAAGATCCACCCGAGGGCCTCAACCTTTGGCTTCAACTTCAAACTAGAAGTAACTAAGATGCTTGGAGTGCTAATCCCAGAACCTTAGAAAGAGTAGAGAATATTTTAGAAGGATTTATCTCAAGCTCAAGGGATTCTCAACTCATGAGAGGGGAGAGCTAGAGAGAGAGGAAGAGGAGGAGGGAGAATCAAAATGATAGAATGAGAAGAAATAAACCATTCTTCTCACATATATGTGTGAATTATGAAAATAGATAATTAGCTAAATATAATTGTCATGGTTTAATCAAGAAATGACCATTATCATTTCATATTAAATGATATTTGCTAGAATCAAAGAGCATCTTTCTTATGGAATGATTATGGTCAAGTTGTCAACCTAGGTCAACAAGTCAAATAGAGTAAAATGGTCAACAACCCTAACCATGCACAATTATAATTAACTAATATCAATAAATCATATTTCACACATAACCATTAGGGTTAAGAAAATGACAATGGTAATCAACCTTAATGAAAGTCATCTGCCTCTCCTTCAGTCAACTGTGCATACACACCCGTATCCGTGTTCCGAGGAACACGAATACAATAAGATAAAACCAATCCCAAAACATATACTAGGATCCGGCTTAAACCAAAGCCCGCTAGTATAAGCTGTCCGGACACAAAACGTGCACAAGTGCGCGAATGTGAACGAACCCCGTCGCAAAACCATGCGACCTCTACTCATTTTGCCTATAGACGAATAACTCTCTGTGTGGGACTCTAAAGACTCGACACTACGCTGGCAGTGGGTTTAACCACAGACCGCAAGCGGCACTAGCTGTACGTAATGGTCCCCAGGTAGATGCCGATAAGAAGACTGACGAGGTAAACCCATCTGAACTCCTACTGAGCCTGAATGTGACAGTCTCCGTACAGTCCGGTCTGTTCGTCTGATAACATCGCATGGCGGGCCTAAGGGTGCGGTAAAACGTCAGTCCCCTAATAGCGGCACAAGTCGTGTCGGAGTGTAGCCCAGAACACCCTGAGATATCACTGGAAACCTACCAGTATATCTCGCTTGCCCTGGCCAGGGACTACTTGTGTAATCGCTCTCCTAGACACAGCGCGATACCAACTCTCAATATCGGGAGAGACGAATCCTGTCTAACCGTCACTGCCTCCAAGTGCTTCGGGACTGCACCCAACTACTACCTGGTTGCATGACTCCTTTGAGTCGTGGTAGGGTAGTAATCAAAGTACAGTGGGAACACACTTGAGGCGAAGTGACAGTGTCAAGTCAGCGGACTAAGCTGTACTCATGTCACCGGGGAACTGATAACTGACGATAGGTATAATACCAACCAACAGTTCCCGACGAGTCCTGTCCAGTGTACTCGTAACCTAACGAGCACCCGCATACTATCTCAAGTACGATGTACTGACGGCTGTGGGACAGGACGTCTCCCGTGCTGGGATGAGAAGCGCATACGCTAGTCTACTCCGGAGTATCGATGCCCTATCTCGATAATCCCACGACCAGGGACGTGTAAATAAGGATGTGCTTGTAGATTACCCAGCCCCCATGAGTGTGACGGCCATCACAACGCTGGTAATCAAGCAAAGACCCTAAGGGCTCCACTAATGCGTATAGGTGATATAATAAAAGAAACACATGTACACATTAAAGCAGAGACAAACCTAGTAGCATACTACCATTTCGAGCAAGATTGTCTATACAACTGTGAATATCCCAAGCTTCCATCAAGTAATATACATACTAGTATGATACAGTAATGGCCTCTAGGGCATATACACTAACAAGTTTTACACAAGACAATTAGCCGATCAAGTAGGTGTCTAGAAAGGTGTTTATAGGGTTATGCCTTTGGGAAAACGAGGTTTATTTTAATTAGGTCCGTGCGAAAGCACGGGGAACCTCCCTCAAAGTACCAACGCTGGCCTGGCTGAAAGATTGGCAAAATTGTAGGGTGTAATTAATCCCGGCTAGTCTTTCCTTCTAGGGTTTGAAGGAAGATTTGATAAAAACAGTGGCAGCCATCCTGATTAGATAAAATAATAACCAATCTGATCTTGCAAGAGCATACGCTAAAGTGTTTTATTCTCTCTCTCTCCAGGTAGCAACCATGTTACGTCTTAACCAAGATAATAATATGGATGTATTGACCGAACCTGCATGTTATACTGTGCCAGGAAATGTTGGTTCCATTCTTTCTTGTAAGAGTTATAAAACTGAACAGGATATAGGAGAATGCCAGGATTCCCATGCCACCCGATTGAAGAAAGTACATGTTGATGCATTTTCTTTGGGTGCGTTCGTTACAGAGAACTATTTCTCCCTTTGCTCTACGTCCTGGGTATTGGATACCGGGTCAGGATCCCATATATGCAAACTGTTACATAGGCTAAGGAAAGGTAGAGAACTGAGAGAAGGTGATAATGTTATAAGGGTTGGAAATGGTGCAATTGTTGCAGCTAAATCCGTTGGGGAATATCACCTTGTATTACCAAGTGGTAATACATTGATTCTGAACGAATGCTATTACATGCCGAACCTAATATGCAACATTATATCAGTTTCTTTATTAAGTAAAGAGGGATATAATTTTGTATTACAGGATAATGTTATGAACATTTTCCTGAACCAAAAGTTGGTTGGATCAGGCACGTTGTGCAATGGCATTTATGTTTTAAATCAATTAACAGTTCTGAGCATAACAAACACACATAAGAGGAAGAGTTCAAAGATGAACGAATCCTTCTTGTGGCATTGTAGACTAGCTCATATAAATGCGACACGACTAGCTAAGTTACATAAAGATGGTTATTTGAATTCGTTCGAATTTTCATCTTATGACACTTGCTAGTCATGTCTCAAAGGCAAGATGACCAAAACTCCGTTTACAGGACACGGAGAAAGAGTTAGCAAACTCTTGGGACTGATACATAGTGATGTATGCGGTCCCATGTTTACACATGTCAGGGATGGTTTCTCATACTTCATTACATTCACTGACGATCTCTCTAGATTCAGCCATGTGTTCCTGATGAAACACAAGTCTGAAGCTTTTGAGAAATTTAGAGAATATAAGTCCGAAGTCGAGAACCAAACGGGTAAAAGTATTAAAATCCTTCGATCTGATCGAGGAGGTGAATACTTGAGCAATGAATTCCTGGAATACCTAAAAGAGAATTGGATTCTCTCTCAGCTAACTCCTCCATATACACCACAGCACAACGGAATCTCGATATGGAGGAACCGCACCCTATTAGATATGGTGCGCTTATGACAGCTGCATACTTATTGAATCAAGTTCCATCTAAATTAGTACTTACCACACCATATGAGATATGGAGTGGGAAGAGACCATATTTTAAACGAGTTAAGATATGGGGTTGTCCGGCCTATGTCAAAAGGCAAAATCCGGACAAACTCGAGGCACGATCAATTCTTTGCAACTTTGTGGGATATCCAAAGAATTCACAAGGATATATTTTCTACCATGCTGAGGAACAAAAAGTGTTTGTTTCTTAATACGACACCTTTTTAGAAAAGGAATTTCTTGTAAAAGAAATTAGTGACAAATAGGTAGAGCTGGAAGAAGTTCCAGCAGCACAAACTGCAATTGATGATTTAGTGGAACCAGAGGATTCGATAGTTCCCAAAGAACCCCAGCCTCTCCGCCGATCTAGTAAGGTTCCTTGTCTACCTGAGAGATACTACGGTTTTCTCATTGATGGTGGAAGCGAGGATTGCATCATGGAGGATGATGACCCAACTAGCTTCGAGCAGGCCATCACGAGTGGAGATTCTGTGAAGTGGCTGGATGCAATGCGATCCGATATGGAATCCATGTACACCAACGAAGTATGGGCTTTGGAAGATGCTCCTGAAAGGGTAAAACCCATTGGGAGCAAGTGGATCTTCAAGAAAAAACTTGGTGTAGATGGGAAAGTGGAGACTTTCAAAGCTAGACTTGTTGCAAAGGGTTTTCGTCAACGACCAGGTGTGGATTATGACGAAATCTTTTCTCCAGTGGCTATGCTTAAATCCATCCGGATCATCCTTGCCATTGCTGCATACCATGACTATGAAATCTGGCTGTAGGGTGTTTTTCGTTAACCTATTGAGATAGGAATGCGTGCGTGCTTGTCAGGCGCATTACAGATTTCTCCTGCCTAAGGTAGGCTGGGGTTTATTGATTGTGGGGATCGAAATCTTCGGCAGCCGCGGACTAAGCTACCGTTAATTACCCCTCGTCTTTGGAGCGAGAGAACCTCCGATTGACGGGTCAAACATGTCATGCGAACTCAATGTGCAGTGTTGTGCTTTAAAGGGGTTTAGGATATATCGGGGGCCTCACAGAGTTTTTATGGGGGTCCTGCTACCCGGATAGCGGATTGGGGGTCAAGGGGGATAGCAGCCCCCTTGCGGAGTGTGAGGCAGTGCCCCGTTAGAAATTTTTTTCTAACGGGGGAGGTGTTTTTAGTGTAGAGTACATGTAAAATGAGGGGAAAAAGTTGTCCAAAGGACGCGTGAGTGCCAGCACTAGGCGCTTGGGCGCTGGCGCTAGCGCTTCATATGCCCGGCACATGGGTGCTCGAGCGCTAGCGCTATGGGCGCAAGCGCCTCACATGCCCGGCACGTGGATGCACGGGCACTAGCGCTTCATGCGCTAGCACCTCACGTGCTCGGCACGTGGGCGCTCGGGCGCTAGCGTCTCACGTGCCCGGCACGTGGGCGCTTGGACGCTAGCGCTTTGGGCGCTAGCGCCTCACGTGCCCAGCATATGGGCGCTCGGGCACTAGCACTTTGGGCGCTAGCGCCTCACGTGCCCAGCACGTGGGCGCCCGGGCCCTAGCGCTTTGTGCGCTCGGGCGCTAGCGAAAGGAGGGTTTTTTACCCTAGAAATAGGAGTTAAACTCCAAAAAGAGGATTTTGAGTGGAGTTAAACTCCTGAAGGTCTAGATTAGGAGTTAAACTCCTTTGAGGATTTGGGTCTTGGAGTTGAACTTCCTAAAAATCTTCAGAGGTTCTTCTCTCTTAAGCCTGGGATCTTCTCTTGAGCCTTGGATCTTTTCCAAAGTGGGATTTTCCGAGATGGGTCTCCTTCTTCCTCCTCTTTGTTGGCCGGTTCTTAAAGAACAAGTGGGGTGAGATCTTAAAAACCTCCCCCTTTTGAGATCTAATGGAAGATCTGAGCTCCCATTTGTGGGTTTTGTGGTGAAAAACTATTTAGTTTTGGAAAAAAAAGAGTAAAACTCTTAATATAATTCAAAAGAAAGAAAAAGGTTTAGAACCTTGAGGAAGGAAAAGGAGGTACAGACCTTGGTTTTTTTAGAGAGAGAAAAAGATCCTGAGATTTTTTCATTATCTTTGCCTTTATAGGCTATACACTTTACATATAGCCCCTCGGGCTTTACAAAATGGCATTTTGCCCATCCCATGCCTCATGTGCTATTTCTTTTTGCACATAAGCCATGGGCTTTACAAAAATTTGTCTTTATGCCCATTTTTCTTACATTTATTCAAAAAATAAAAAAAGGAATACACCAAAATTATTTATTACAAATTTTTTTATTTTGGCATAGCGGAAGGCCGGGCGCTTCGTGTTCGGGCTTGACCCGGGCATTGGCCCACTTGATCTGGGCTTAGGCCCACTTGGCTTGGGGTTGACTTTGATTTTGACTTTGTCAACCAGGGTGTAAATTTCGACCCCAACAAAGTTCCCTCCATCAATAAATGCACACAGCATATGTGGGTCGTGTGCATGAAATTGATGGATCTTCTTTCACGTGGAGGCGACTTGATTTGGTTCCCGCTTTTTAGGAAGCTGGCACTGCCCTTTTTACGACATAGAAGGTCGATGCTTGACGTGTCTCCGAGATGGAGTGTCTGGTTGACTTGATTCCAAGGCAGAGCATAATTCCGACGAGGAGGCCATTGCTGCCCTTTTAGCGACGTGGACGGTCGATGCTGCCCTTTTAGCGACGTGGACGGTCGATTCTGCCATTTTAGCGACTTGGACGGTTGGTGCTGCCCTTTTTGTGATTTGGACAGTTGGTTCTGCCATTTTAGCGACTTGGACAGTCGGTGCTGCCCTTTTTGTGATGTGGACGGTCGATACTGCCCTTTTTACGACGTGGACGGTCGATGCTGCCCTTTTAGCGACTTGGATGGTCGATATGCCCTTTTTGCGACGTGGACGGTCGGTTCTACCATTTTAGCGACGTGGATGGTCTGTTCTGCCCTTTTTGCGACTTGGACGGTCGGTGCTGCCCTTTTAGCGACGTG